>JAQPPZ010003527.1:1200000-1800000 GCA_028583015.1 Wollemia nobilis | reverse complement strand
AAAAAAATGTTGTTGGGGGGAAGAAAGTAATTCGTTACCAAGTGATACAGTGCAAATTGAAGTATGTGTTGTCGTATAGGTCCGAATTTGGAGGTAAAACTTAGGAAAAAGAAAAAAAGCAAGAAAAAGCACAACGTCAGTTACATGCAAGGTGGTGAAGTGGCAGTTAATAGGAAGTTATGCATGGGCACTAACACCCCCCGCCAACTTATAAATATGTGCATCAAGAGGCCTTTAGCATTGCATATTGCTCAGTGCCTGATGGAGAAGAGAGGAATACGAGTGCATATATAGAGCTGAAGATGGGTGGACTCAATGTGGAGAAGTGAAGCATGCACAGGTGCATTGTTGACAAAGGAGTAGTGTTGACACAAGGGGGAAAACTGTTGAGATATGAATTGCAAAGCTAAATGGATGCGCCTTGAGGAGAAGCTCTTGTGTTGACGGAGGAAGAAATAGTAATGGACAGTGTTGTAAGGAGGGTTTTTACAAAGTACAAAAATTGTAGTTGTATAGAGTTGTACAATTGTACAGACAACCTCCAAAATGAGAAATTGAACTGTAGATGTGAGGGTTTCTGAAGTTGCAGGTGTGTGCAATCGTACGGATGTGATTTTGGAGCCGGACAACAAAAGAGACATAGAACCCATGTAGAAGAAGGACAAAAAGAGTTGTCGTAGAAGTGGTGGTAGAGGTTGTACAAGTAGAAAGGTACATGGCAAGTTGAAGGCGATACCATTGCCGTATAATTGGAGTAGGATTGTATCATAGCGTTGTATATGTTGGTGCAAGAGGTCGGCCATACAAGTCTAATGAGGCTAACACTATTGTATACATCAATTTTTTACGGCCACCATACAAGGGGTTGTGTACGACAGGGGCCATACAGGTGTAGGATGTGTATGACAAGCACTGTACAAGCAAAAGCATAGTGCAAGTGGAATTTCTGAGAAGTGAAAGATGCAAAAATTACCAAGTATCAAGAAGAATATTCATCGGGTTGAACAATAGCAGAGAAGGGCTCCACTTGATCCAATGATGCAGGAAGAACCTTCTTCATGTGGAGGTGTTAAAGGATGTGCAAGAAGAGGTCTTGCAGAGCACGTGTGTGTAAGGAAGAGAGAATGCAACTCAAACACTGAACGAGGTAGCAATAGGTAGCATGCTAGACATTCTAGAGAAAGGCCAAGAATCAACACTCTAGAGGAACAAAAAGTTGAGGCTTTGCCTCAGGAAAGGGAGAAGAGCAAGGGGAAGGAAAGAATGACAATGCCCTTGTAAGACATTACATGGATACAACCAGTTAAAGAGTTTTGTTAGAATTGGTGGTAGGAGAGTCCAAAAGATCATCCATTGAGGATGGCTTTCGTTGAGGTATATTACATTATTTGGTACATGCTAATGTACCCCATGGTACCTTCATGGTACAATTGTAAATATGTAATAGATTAGGGTTGAGTCTATAGTTTAGAGTGTGATTTATATTTCTCCTTTTATGTAAGTGTCAATGTGCAAGAAATGCACAAGTGTCATGTAAGAGTGCAATGTGCAGGAAATGCATGTGTCTTGTATGTAAGAGTGAAAATATGTAATGTGAGGATGTGCACAAGTGTCCTAGATTAGGAGTGCATGTAGAAGTGTAAGAGTCATGTAGATGTGTGCAAGTGTTGTAGAGTCAAGTGGCAAGATGATAAGCCAAGAGTCATGAGACTTGGCATATGGAGAGCAATAGTCAAGTACTTGAAGAGTCACATTACTATGGCTATATTATGGAGACGATGCTCCATGAGAAAATAATCTAAGAAATCCAAGAAGGAGAATTCTATTGTAAAAGATCCAGTTTGGAATAAAGCTTGTATACAAATTTTTGAACAATTAATATTGTAAGTTTTCTTCATGCATAGTTCATGAATGATTCAGGCTATTTACATTCATATTTTAGTATATAAATGAATGTTTATTTCAGTATTATTTAAGCCTTGATATACATATTAATTTGATCATATATTATTCTACTCATTATAAGATTATTTTGACCTTTAATATTGTGGTTATTTTATATTGGGACTTGTGATATTTTGTGGTAGTAAGGCTTAAAAAGCCAATAGTGGTATCAGAGCTACCACTTGACTTTGTCCAATTTGATAAATTAATAAATTTTTATTTTTTGATTAGGGTAAAAATGGGATTTTGAAAGGGCCCAAACCCTTTTACATCACAAAACAAATTTCTTGCCAAAGATCAGCCCATCAGTTACGCAGCTGCCAAGGGCAAGTAGCCAAAAAATCCCCTGGACGCAAGATAGGCAAAATCCACCCAGGACCCCAATTAGATGCAGTCCTCCCTCCTAAGCTTTTCTAAGTCTTGATGGACCACCCCCAGGGGGACCCATCTCCTATGGCACCAAAGTTTGCCAACTAGTCTGCTGGTTTATTACCTTCTCTATAAACATGAACAAAATCAACTTCTTCAAAATGCTTTACAATCTCTCTAATATCCTGCACAATGTAATCAATTTGCCAATTAGCTTCTCCCTCCTTCAAAACATTGATAGAGTTATTTATTAACCACCATTACTAATTAGCTTTGTCCATTTTTTATAAAGTTAATTTAGAGTCTGTCCACTTTAAAGGCAGTGCAGACTTGGACTCTATTTTTAAAGGTCTTATTGAGTAGAACAGGCTAGGGTCTTTCCACTTGGTTGAAGGAAAACCAGTGAAGACTAGGACTCAGCTATATTGAAGATAACGGCAAACTTAGAAGAGATGTTGGACATTGATTGATAGGCTGAACCAACCCAGAAGGAAGTTGGTCATTCAGGGATAGAGCCACCTTGACATTGATTTGAAGAATTGAAGATTTGAAGTTTTGAAGATTTGAGGATTTGCAGATTGAAGATTGGGGCAGAATCAACTCAAAAGATAGTTGATCATTAAGGGATATTCAGTGCCACCCTGACATTGATATTGGGTTCTCTAGTAAGGAGAATCATATTGGGTTCTTAGGTGCAACCTAAGACAATGAATATTTTCAGATTTCAGAAAGAGAGATAGAGTTATAGAACAGAACTTTGGAAAGATTCCTACAAAGATAGAGAAGAATTTCAGCTTCTTGAGATTAAGAAGTATTCAAAGCTTTTTATATAGTTTTTTGGAGCAGTAAGAAAGCATTTACAGAGAAGAAAGAATAGAGACAGAAGAACAGAAAGAAGTAAGCAACATTTACAGAGAAGTGTACAATAGAGAAGAAAGAGTGGAGTCATCATCCACATAGGTAAAGTGGCATAAGAAGAAAGCCATAGCAGCCATAAGAAAGCCAGAACAGTTTTGAAGAATGATAAAGCAGCTTGCTTTATATAGCTTCAAGTAGTTAAGAGAACAATTAGAACATCATAGCATTGAAAGAAAACAGAAGAATAAGCATTAGAAATATTGTGGCCAACAGAGGACAACATTAAAGATTGTGGTCAATAGAGGCCAACATTGGAGGAAGTGGCTAATAGAGGCCAGCATCATGGATATCATAGTCTACAGCTGCTATCTTTGAAAATAGTGGCTAGTCTAGCACAAAGGCTTGAGAGACCAACTAAGCCTGCACACATAAGAGAACATAAGAAGAGATACCCAGTTATTAAAAAAGAGAGACAACTTGGCCTTCTCCAAGAGAAGACCAGAAGGAGACGACTCGGCCTTCTCCAAGCATAGTCTAGAAGAAGACGCTTGACCTACTCCAACTAAAGACCAGAAAGAGACACTTGGCCTCATCCAAGCGTAGTTTAGAAAGAGATGCTTGGATTCCTCCAAGCATAGACCAAAACGAGATGGTTCGGCCTTCTCAAAGTGAAGTCCAGAAGGAGACGATTGGTCTCCTCCATCAACGTGAAGCGAAGGAGATACATAATCTCCTGCATAGCCAACTGAAAAGAAGTAGCAACTTAATCTCCAACACAGCCAGCAAAAAAGGAGGAGAATTGTAATCTCCAACATAGCCAGTAGAAGGAGACGCTTAATCTCCAAGCGTGAACAACAACAGAAGGAGACATTTAATCTCCAGCGAAACCAACTCGAAAGGCATTTGAAGCTCTCTGCTTTCATATAAAGAAGACCAACATTTTGTGAGCCATGGAAGACTAGCATACAACGAGCAGTATACGGAGTTCCAGCTTTCGGGGAGCCTAGCATTTGGCGAAGGGTTGAGAAGACAATCATTCAGCAACAGAGGAAAGGCGTTCGTGAAAGAGCAATGTTCGGAAGGTGAAGCATGCAACGTTAACCACAGAGGAATCATTGCGGACTGGCAGATGACGTTATTTAACATTACATACTATTTTTGCAATGCTTCATAAAGTTCTAGAGGGAAATAGAAGCACATTTAATTTTTTGAAAAACTAGGTGGAGTAATAAGGGTTAGAAATGATTAATTAGGTTTTTCAAAAAATTAATTATGATTTGAATTTGAATGGAGTGATAAGGTTTGAAGAGATTAATATTTTTAAGGTTAGAAATTTGATTAATTGGAGTTAAAAGGGTTATTAAGTTTTTTGAGAATTTTTGGAGAGTGAAGTTTTCTAGTTTGAAGTAATTTGAAATTATTTGAAGATTGTTTAAGGAGTGAAGATTTTTAGAAGGTTTTTGAAATTAGAGAATTTTTTTATTTAAAAGATTTTTGAAGAAATTTTATTTATTGAGATTAAAGGTTTCTTACATCAGAGGATTAGAAAATTATAATTTGCAAAATTTAATTTGGGAGATATAAGGTTTACTACCTCAAAGGAAATAAATCATAAAATTGAATTGCATACCATGGAAGAAATTATTAGAAATGCATTCAATGAAGATAGTGAAGAAATGGTGAACAAACTTAAGTTTTATTCTCAAAACTTAATAGATGATTTTGATGAAAAAAAACAAATGACAAATGTTTTAAAAGAGAAGCTATCATTATTTCTCAAAGATGCAAAAGAGGAAAAGTTCACAACACTTATAAGTTACGTTCATGAAAAACTTTTTAGAACATGGTGGAATTCATAGAACACCATTATATTTTCCTCAGAAGAATGTTTAATGATATATTTGTCTTTACTCACTTTTGAGATCTTTCAAAAAAGAGTCAAGAAAAGAAAGATGGCACATACAATTTGAACCAAGCTTATCTTAGCTTCAATGAAGAATCATTGAAAACAAGATTGTGTTATTGTGATGATTTACTAACTCAATGTTTAGAAGGCACATCATCAGGCATATCACAGATAAAGATGCAGAAGAGAAGAGGAACGAAGAAGAATAGAGGCAAGCACAAAAGAAAGGACAACAAAAGACGTGAATCTAAAGCCAAAAAAGAATCATATATTGAAGATTCAGATAAAGACCTTAAAGCAATAGACTAAATATGCAGAGGTTCATGAACAATGCAAGGTCACTTGAAAATTGAAGACAAAGATGAAGACCAAGATTGAAGACTAAAGTCTTCAATAACCAAATAATGTAATACATGGGGGGTGTTGAGGTATATTACATTATTTGGTACATGCTAATGTACCCCCATGGTACCTTCATGGTACAATTGTAAATATGTAATATATTAGGGTTGAGTCTATAGTTTAGAGTGTGATTTATATTTCCCCCTTTTATGTAAGTGTCAATGTGCAGGAAATGCACAAGTGTCATGTAAGAGTGCAATGTGCAAGAAATGCACAAGTGTCATGTAAGAGAGAATGTACACAAGTGTCTTGTATGTAAGAGTGCAAATATGTAATGTGAGGATGTGCACAAGTGTCCTAGATTAGGAGTGCATGTAGAAGTGTAAGAGTCATGTAGATGTGTGCAAGTGTTGTAGAGTCAAGTGTCCATCTAGTATGCAAGTGGCAAGATGATAAGCCAAGAGTCATGAGACTTGGCATATGGAGAGCAATAGTCAAGTACTTGAAGAGTCACATTACTATGGCTATATTATGGAGACAATGCTCCATGCGAAAGTAATCTAAGAAATCCAAGAAAGGAGAAGTCTATTGTAAAAGATCCAATTTGGAATAAAGCTTGTATACAAATTTTTGAGCAATTAATATTGTAAGTTTTCTTGATGCATAGTTCATGAACGATTTAGGCTATTTACATTCATATTTTAGTACGTAAATGAATGTTCATTTCAGTATTATTTAAGCCTTGATATACATATTAATTTGCTCATATATTATTCTACTCGTTATAAGATTATTTTGATCTTTAATAAAGTGGCTATTTAATATTAGGACTTGTGATATTTTGTGGTGGTAAGGCTTAAAAAGCAAACACTTTAAAAAATATAGGAGTAAACTTCATATTGCAGATTCTAGACTTTGACAGATAATTTTTCAAGGAGTATTTATTGCAAATGCTGCAGATATATAATCCGTAGCAAAATGCCAGGAGAGTTAGAATTGGTGACTAGGAGGTACAAGTGGTGTTTTTAGTAGGCAATTTCTGAAGGAAGTTTGGATTGTTGAATCATGGAATACAAATCAGGAAGGAGTTAGTGGATGTGAACCAGTGGAGGGAGATGATTAATGAGGTCACCGATATCACTCCTGAAGAGGCGACAAAGTTGTTGAAGCAGGGGAGTCGTGGAGTAAAGATGTAGTAGTTGAAGACGTCGGAATTGCATTGTGCAATGAATGTCATCATGTCAAAACTCTCGAGAGAGCAAAGAGCCTCGAATATGCCCACTTAGCTCATATCCTATGTGCAATGGATAACAACTGGTGTTGCATATGATTGGGCATCATACTTGTCATACCATTTAAGGAATTTCCTAATGCAGTATATGTAGAACTTTTCAATGGCTTTCCATGCCATTGCACTTATAGTGAAAGCTGCAACATAGGCGAAGATATGGTTTCCAGAGTGAATCCTGCAAAGGATATCTCAGAGTATGTGCCAACAAATTTTAGGTGGATCCATGTGATGCCACTAATGAAGCCAAGCACTCCAGTGAAGAATAAAGAAGATATTAAATAGGAAAATACAATAACCCTTGGGAGATAGAGAAAGTGAGGATTCAAAAGGAGTTGTAAGACAACCAAGAATTGAAAAGATGGCGCAAAGAGAGAAGAGGCACAACAGTGGACGAAAACTCAACCTCAAGCATTGTATTAGCCTGAAGGGTAGCATCAACCCCCACAACAGGCCACAAAAGATGTTGGTGATAGCGCAAAATGGATGATGGAGGGTAGGAGTAAAGAGCGTGGAATATCCTGTGCAACTAGGGAGTTATACTGTGCAAGGTGTTGTAGGTAGTCCAAGTACCAAAAATATGATTGTGGATAAGAAGGCATTAGAGATTGTTTCACAGGGAGGATAGGAAGAGGAAAGGAGATCAACGCAACAATAGGAGCCTATTGTTGTTGTGGATGTAGACGAAGAGGCACAGGGAGCAATGGATGCAGTTCATGTGGAAGGTGTAGGAGGTGAGCCGATGGAAATCAATTCACCAGACATTTTCAACACCCTCACAACTTTGGAGGAGGATGATCCAAGTAGATCACCTCCATTGGATGAGGGATGCACATGTTGAGATTACATCCGCAACAAAGGAGCTGGCACGAAGGGAGTCAGTGCCAGTAGAGCAGGGAGGAAAAGGGAAACAACCTACATCACAATTTAGAGTTTTATATAGAGGAGAAAGCAGCCAATTGCTAGAAGAACAAGAGAGAAGACGAGAGGCGGTGATTGAAGAACAAATTGCTGATGTCATGCAATTGGTATAGGAGGGCAAGGCAACCAAAAGACCAATAGGATAGAAATGAAATGAAATGAAATATTATTAATGTCCGCGGTGGGCCAAAATAAGACCCAAGGGACTATAAGAAGTACAATAATGACTGCCAACTAGCAGGTTAAAAAGCCCAACAAAGAAAAGAACTAAGAAAAATACAAGATCAAACCCGACAAACAAGCCAAAGAGAAAGGGAAAAGAAAAGAAAAGGGAGAGCAGAGGGGGGGAGGGCTGTAGTCCAACAGAGAGAAGTGCATGCCAAGAAGAACGGAGAGAGAGAAGGAGGGGGGAGGGAGCAGACCAAGAGGGGCAAGCTCCGAGAATCCCCCAAAAACTAATCTATAGAAGATGAGAGGTGGTGATTGAAGAATGAACTGTTGATGTGATGCACTTGGTATAGGAGGGGAAGGCAGCCAAAAGCCCAATCAACCTGAGAGGTGATGGTGGAGAGAATAGAGAGGAGACATCTACCGGTGAAGATACAGAGGTAGAACTAGAAGAAGGCACTAGTGAGCATTTTCTTGTAGAAGTGCCAAATTTTAGGAGACCTCTAGTTCTAGGAGTCTATATCAATGAATAGGTTGATGCAATTTTTGAAAAAATGGCTGGAGCTTTGGATAGAGCAAGGTAAGAGTTCCGAGTCAAATGTATTGGAGATTGGCAACGATGACAGCTAATGATAGAGAATGAGTTAGGCATGTTAGTACATTGGGCTCAAGACAAGGAGAAGATGAAGGAACTTGCCATTGTTCATCAAAAGTAGCCGTGGGATCTAGAGACTGGCAGTGTGAGAAATATGATTGAAGTGGAGAACATTCTAGAGGGAGCTCAAACACTCTACAAGCATCCAACCAAGCTGTACATTGATGATGGGAATTTGGCATCTTGTGTAGAAGATGAAGCAGGTGTTAAGTATGTAAAACTTGCACCTAAACTGGTGAAGATGTATGCTAGGATCAATTTTTTGGCATACTTGATTTAATGGTTAGCTACAGGAGTGAAGAAAATTCCTTAGTCAAAGGAAGAATAGGCTAACAAATGGAAGCCGAGAATTCAGCAAACGTAGGAGGATGCTGAAACAAAACTAGCAGCATTGAAAAAGGAAGTTGAGGAGAAAACAAAGGTTTAGGAGGAATAGGACGAGTTGATCGGGCAACTGAAATCTGAATGTTCGTTAAGGAAGCAACTGTTGGAGAAGAAGAATGAGGAAGTCAAGATTCATGATTAGCTAATTTTCGAAAAGGATGAGCAGCTGGCAATTGTAGCCAAACATGAGGCAAAAATAGCAAAGAAGGTTGTTGACGCAGCAAGGAAGGAGGTTGAAGCTGCATTTGCAAAGAGGGAGGAAGAGATATTGGCAAAGTTGGCAGAAATTGAGTAGAGGATGAACCATTATTGAGTGTAGTGGACTCGGTACCTAAACTACACCAAGAGATTGAAGGGTGAGACAAAGGCCCTCAAGATGTAAATCAAGGAAATGGGAGGTATACCTATTCTAACACCTCAACATTAGCAGAATCCTAGCCCCCAAGAGCAGAGACATCTATTGATAAGGACGTCGACCAATCTAAAGGGGAGGGCAGATGTAGGAGCTAGTTCTATTGGATCATAATTTCTTTGGCCTTTCTTTAGATTTATCATTAGAGTCATCACTTAGGTGACAGATTAAACGAGAAACTTCATAATTTGACATCTATGTCAAGAGCCTTTTTTAAAAAAGTATATTTTTTCATGAAGATGTTGATGATGGACTTAGATTTTGGTTCTAAGGTGTTACCTAAGCAATATCTCATCAGGAGTCAATGGTGCCTATTGTCTGTTGAGGTGTTGCTCACAAAATACATTGTGTCTCCTAAATTTGTCATTTAAAATACAAATTAGGTGTTTGTGTTTTTTTAAGGTGCATAGTTCTCTGAGAGGATTGCAATGGTGATATCAAAATTTTGATTGAAGGCATCAATTAGGTGATAGCTTGGAAAGGTCAAAAATGTTCATGGAAGG
Source organism: Wollemia nobilis (assembly GCA_028583015.1). Taxonomy (NCBI): domain Eukaryota; kingdom Viridiplantae; phylum Streptophyta; class Pinopsida; order Araucariales; family Araucariaceae; genus Wollemia; species Wollemia nobilis. The sequence continues at coordinate 1,790,250 of JAQPPZ010003527.1, read as the reverse complement.
TATTGCCTTTCCAACAACTTATAGAGATCTCCATAGAAATTATTGCCTTAGGGACATCTAATGGGGCTGTCTATGGAAAGTATTGCTTGCTTGACACCTTGTGAATCTGTTTGTGGAAGGTATTGCATGTACAAATTTTTTGAAGATGTTCATGGAAGGTATTGCCTATGTGACACCTTGAGAGGGCATATTGGATTGTTTGGCTTCTTAAAACTAAAATATTGAGTGGAAGTTTTGGAGTTCTAACAAATTTTTAGTGCGTTAAATGAGTGGCATTGGAAGTTCAGTAGATTTTTCAGAAGCTTATGTGGAATTCCAAGTGACCATTAATTGTCCAATAATGTAACGGACTTTTTGAGTCGTTTCAAATTTTGTATACTCCAGTGTATGAACAGAGTTGTATATATCTCTCATTGAGGTCAATGTAAGTAATATCTTGTGTATGTAAGCATTTTGTATTTTATTTGTATATTGTTATTGTATCTATACTTTCCATGTGGTATGCATCTGTCATATGATCCTAGTGAAGGGCATTTTTCTCTCTGTGTTTTTTGATCAAGGCACCATTTAAGGGCCTTCTTCAACTTCCTTCCCACAAATGAAGTGCAAATTCACTTTTTCTTCCTTCAAAAGCTTGTGTTCTAGATGCAAGTTACTTTTGGCTGCCACCTTGTGCAACCAAATTCACATCTTAATTGTAATTTCATTTCTTCTGTCTGTGTATAGTCTGTGCACATGTATGTAGTAAGACTTTTCTTTGCATCTTCTATTTTTTCTAAATTGTAATATTAGAATCATGAGAAACCATTCCTAAAAGATGTACATTCAAAGTATTTCCATTTGTTTATAGCATGTTAATGTTAATTGATTTAGTTAAAAGAGAAGACACTCTTTTAGGAAAACTAATGCCACACTATATTTATATTCATCAACTTGCTTTATATCTGAAAAATCGAAGGGAATTAGTGGAAGATATTAGTTGTAAATGCATACAAGATTTCATATTTGTGAGCCCTTTCTCTAGATTTGATCATTTATGAAAGTATTCCAAATCACAATGGATGCACTCAAACACAATCTTCATATTACCTTTGGTACAATCCTTACATTGTTCCATATTGTATGCAGCTAAAGTCCTTCTAGGAGATGTTTTGAAAGAAGGATCGAAAGTGGTTGTTAATCCACTTGTTATATGGGCATGGTCTGGACTTCTTATCAATGCCATAAACAGTATTCCTGCTGGAGAACTTGATGGGGGTCGGATTTCATTAGCACTATGGGGACGAAAGGTATTGCTCTTTACTTGCTTACTCTTAATGTGGAATCTAAATATTATTTTCAAAGTTCTACAGAGCTATGAACTTATCCACATAGAAAATAACCCACAATAGCTTCACCTTCATGATAACATGCATTGACTTTTGAATGATATAAGAAAAGCAAGTATGGAAAAAACTTGTTTTCATTAGAACATTATACAGAGATATTTTATTTGGTACAAGTACTAAATTTAAGATTTTAAACTTATGCGTTGAAAGAGATACCTTCATTTGTCATGCTTGTTAGAGTACCTTTCAAATTAACAAACTATATTCATTTGCTTTTGTAGGAGCAAAGCAAGAGTATATTCAATGTTTTCCATTTTAGTCACTTAGATTAGTCAGTTCAAAATTCCCCACATTGAGGTTTCATATGGCATCAAGTTATGTCTTTATTAGATTAAGCCAATGTGCATATTAGTTGTTGGTTGCTTCCAAGTGTTTGGGGGATGCAATGCTTGTCCTTTAGAACCTCTATTGGTTGAGGTGGTTGGTATTTATATCAAAAATAATGTGTCATGGCTTCCAAACCTACACAAGAGAGAAGAACTTGTTTTTGAAGGTGTTTTAAAAGAGTAGATAGAGAAGCATCAAGATGTGGCAGCAGTTTGAATTCATTTTCTTTCCACAAGAATTATTATTTGCCTTGTAATTGATTGGCATGTTAGCAAGAAGGCTGAGATTGCAATTGTGAAAATACTTAGTCTCCTTTTTTAAATGCCATTTGTGATAGATGTTTTACTTGTCCACATTTTTTCCATATCTATGCCACTTTTATCATCTACTAAGCCATTCATTTCCTTTTGTCCAACTTGCTTAGGGTCAATAGTTGTTCCTTCAAGCTCATGTGATCTTAGCATTTGTTTTCCACACATGCATAGATTGAATACCAAAAACTTTGGGCATACCACCATTTGTCATCCTAAAATTCTAGAGGACCATTGACGACAATTCTTCCTAGTTTGTGCTTCTGATACTACAGGACTTCTAGATTACTGACATTGGAACCTTAGTTGTTGCTTTAGCCTATTCATTTGCATATGAGTAGTATGAGTGGGACATGTAGCAAAGCAGTGCTGTTCCATGATTGAAGGAACATAGAGGAATAAATGATAGGAAATATCAGCAATAAACAACAAATACCATGTGCGACAAAGAAATATTCATAACTGAAATGGAACTGTTGCCACATTTTGCTAAGGGACCGGGTCTTTCCCTTCCTCCTTCCTTAGCCTTCAGGCCAGGCAATCTCCAGGTTTGCATTGTTTCAGTTTTATTTTCTCAGTCTCCAGTAGGCTCTAGCGAAGTCTGGGAAAAGCCCATGAATTTTCTAAGGCAAGAGCACTCCCGGGTCGCACTCTTTTTGAGCGATTCCGGGATTCGCTCCATATTTCCTATGATTCCCAGCTTCGCCTCTTCCCCAAGCGATTGACGACAACACTCGACGATGAGGCGATTGACGAAAGGGTCGAAAAAATGTCTAAGTGTGACCTTCCCGCGAGTCGCTCCATTCTGGAGCGACTCCCATCCTCGCCAACCTCCCCCAGCGACCCTCGGCAGTGTCAGCGATTGTCAGCAACAGGCAAAAACATGAAAAATTCTAAGGCACGGACTGTTGCCAAGGTTCGCTCCATTTTGGAGCGAACCCCGTAGTCGCTCTCTTTACTGAGCGACTCCAGTCGTCGCTTCAATTTTCAGCAAACCGCGACGGGGGTGAACTCAAAAAATTTCTAAGTGTGCGTACGTCGGTCGCTCCGTCTGGGAGCGACTCCCGTCGTCGCCACTCAATCTCAGCGACTCCCGTCGTCGCTCGCTTTTCCGGCAATTGCCAGCAGCTGCAGAGTTTGAAGAGTATACCGAGGTCGCTCCGTTTTGGAGCGACTCCCGTCGTCTCCGTGGCAGCTGAGCGACTCCTGTTCAGCACCCCCCCCATTCAGCGACCTCGAGCAGAAAAGGACAAAATTGCAAATCTTTCTAAGGCATGCCCGCCTCGGGTTCGCTCCATTCCGGAGCGACTCCCGGGGTCGCTCTTATTTCCAAGCGACTCTTGTCGTCTCCCTCCATTCCAGCGAACCTCAGACTTAGGCTGAAAACATGCAAATTTCGGGATTTGGACCAGCCTTAGCAGAACTGAAGGCGTACTTCAAGGACAGGGTAGGTGAGCATTGATAACAGGTATTCAACGACAAATTGTACTACACCTACCGCATTAACAAGACACGCCTTCTCAACCACCATATCCGTCCGGAGCCGTACCAAATTCAGGTGAATCTTGCTGCAGGTACGCTCACGGCCAGCAAGGGTCAAATCTCGACAGCTTTTGCAGTCTTGGGGTTCCGTGCATCAATGTAATTTGGGGGAAATTTCTGCTATAAATAGCAGTGAGCTTTCATTGTAAAAGGGGGGGAACATATTGCTAAGAAAGCTACTGTAAACAGACATTTTGCTTCAATACAAGGCATCTTTGGCTCCAATTCTTGTCTCTTTCTTTTATGCTGCCTTCTGCAAGTATTTCTGCTTCATGTTCATTTATTTTTCTGATTGCTGTAATTCTGAACTCTGGATTAGGGCATTGGCAATTAAGTGAATCTGGAATGCTTGTTGAAGGATACATAGGGAGGAATCGCAGTATTGGTTTTTGTTACATGTTTTGTTTTGATTGTTGCTGGTTTGGGTATTAGTTAGTGATTGTGCTGCTTGTTCTTCCCCACAACTATTGCTATGCTTTTACATTTCTTTCTGCATTTTACAATCTCTTTCCAGTTCCCTTATCTCAAACCCCAGTTAGTAGAATAGTATAGGAGCCGGCCTTCTCCGAAGATTGGCACGGAAGGCATCCCTTCCTTCCGGCCTTTCAATCTGTTGGGCGAATCTAGGGCGCAAAAGACCAAAATCCTTTCCTAAGTGGCAGATTCGTAACCAACAGTTTCTCTGGCACGCCCGGTGGGACCCGAAGTGTTCCACCTCATAAGCGGTATTGAAGTAATGGTGTTCGCTTCAGTGCTGTCGAATCTGAACACCTGGCGACTCTGTTGAACTCGGATACTTTCCAAATCTCGAAGACCGGTCCAAGATTATAAGGCCTTCATGCATACAAGATGGAGAGTTAGAAACACGGAGGAAGAGCCTGAGTACTACGAGCTTGATATCACCGCCTTCGGAGAACGCCCTAGGCTAGTTGGGTCCAGTATCCCTCTGGACGAAGCATCATCGCAAGAGGCTGTAGTTGAAGAACAAGACCCGACTTCGGATAGCACTGCAACCAGCTACCCTCCGAATCCTCCGAACTCTCCAGACCATCAGGCCGCTCCGATGCAACCTGACTTGCAGTTGGCTGCTTCTGGGACACCTGTTCAGCCCAATCCGAACGCGAATATGGCAAATCCGCCACCAAATCAGAATCAACAGCAGAATCAACAACAAAATCAGCCGGCTGCCCCCGAGCTATTTCCAGCCTGGAATTCTACAGGACCTCTCAATCTAGCCGGGCAAGCTGTCGTTCCAGCTGCCGCCTTGAAGGCCATACCCACGTACGATGGTACTGGGAAGACGGCCTACGAGCACATCCAAGACATTGTTGCCCTGGCCGCGCTTCACAACATCACCGATGAAAGTGTCATGGTCCGACTGTTGGCCTTGTCTCTGCGCGGAAAGCTCCTGTATTGGTATAGATCCTTGCCGCCTGGCACTATCACCGGGTGGGGTCAATTGGCAGGGCAACTGGTGAAGGGATTCAATGAGTCCGCGGATCCATCATCTTTGCTGCATCAGTTCACAACCATCCAACGACATCCGCAAGAGGAGATAGCGGATTTTAATGTAAGGTTCGCGAGGTCCTGGCAAAGGGTGCCCACCGAACTGCGGCCGACCGCCGGACAAGCTGCCTACTATTACCTCAGATCCTTCAACTCGGACATCAGTATGATCATTAAGTTCTCCAACGTCAACACTTTCCCCGAATTGTACGAGTTGGCCCAAAAGGCAGAGCTGGATTTGATTGCCATTGGTAGACTCCCACCTAGGATGCCGATGCCGATTTACCCCGATTTCCCTCAATCACAGTATCCTAGTGCATCTGCCCAACCGCCTTCTACATCTTCCACATACCCGAATCCATCATGGAATCCCGCACCAGTGGTCTCTCAATTCTCCGCTCCCCAAGTACATTTTCCCACTCCACAGGCGCCACAACTTCCACCCCCTCCGCAGTATCCAACACTTCCTGCTCCTCCACAATACCCGGCATTGCCCCCAGCCCCACCGTTGGCGCCATTGCCTCCACCAGCCCAATCGGCACCTCCAGTCGTTGATGTGCAGGCTAAGATTCTGCAAGAAGTACAGTCTCTTGCTTCTGTCTACCGAACGTTGTCCAACGACATGGCTGTTATGAAGAAGAAGCAGGCTCAGCAAGAGTTCATCCCTAGGAGACCCTACCCTCCTCCGGCGCTTACAAGAGATCAAGTACCTCAAGCCAATAGACCTCCCGCGAGGAATGCTGCTATCAATGAAGAGCCGAGCACTTCAGACTACGTGCACTGGTGCTCCACATGCAACGACCCTCACGGGGAAGACAGCTGTATGCTTCATCAGCATTATGCCCAAACCCTGGCGAGCAGCGGCCCGAGCGAGCAGATCAACATGATTAGGGAGGCAGATCGCAATTTCGCGGTCCCGGAGGAGGAGCAAGTGTCGATTCTGACCAAAGATGGTAAGAAGCAGATCGAAGTAGATGCGGCCCAGATGCAGCCTTTGAAGGTGTATACCAGACGAGAAAAGGAGCAGCCTCCGGCGAAGGCTCCTGACAAAGGTCCTGCGCTCCCGCCGGCAAAAGAGAAGACGTTCCCGGCAAAAGCTCCAGTGGCGCAACCTCAGGGTGAGACCAAGGAGCAGGCGAGAGAAAAGCTCAAGTACCCGTCGTTGACAAAGCGACAAAGAGTTGAGGCGACGCAGCAGTACCGCACCAAGTACGAAGCTGCCAAGGAGACGGAGGTGCCCGCTACTTCAGCCTACAATATTGTTGATGAACTCAAGAAGACCCCGACCAAGATAAGCATGTATGATGCCCTGCAACTCCCTGGGCAGGTAGATCTGCTACAGGAGTCTCTAAAGTCTGTCAAAGAAGGAAAGTCATCGCAACCTGTGTTGGCTCAGCCCTTGACTACTTCAATCACGGGAAAAAACAGGCCACCACCGTTCTACCTGTCTCTGCGGATGGAGGGGTGTGTGGTGCACAACTGCATGATTGATTCCGGCGCATCAACCACCGTCATGCCAAGGGCAGTCTGCGAGGAGATCGGCATGGAATACACGCGAAGCAGCCAAGGTGTCCTTCAACTAGATGGCACTCCTGTGAAAACAGTGGGCATCATTAAAGATATCCCTATCCAGTTGCACAAGGCGCCTCAGATCGTTGTGATTCAAGAGGTTGTGGTCGTTGACCTGGAACCCTACTTCGGCATGTGCCTCTCGAGGGAGTTCACCGCCAAACTGGGTGGGTATCTTTCCCTTGACTATTCACATATGGAGGTCCCCTTCAAAGGGAGAAAAGTGAAAATTTACAATGAAAAACCCTCCACCTTCCTTGTTGGGAGGATACCAGAAGAGGGACATCAGGATGAATCAGTGCACCTGATGACGGAGCAGTTGGAAGAGGTTGATATAGTGGAAGAGACCATGGAAGCACTGCAGGCGGAAGACGAGTTCTCCCTTCTTGATTTCAACGCCATGATCGAATCAGACATAGGCTGCTACACTATTACGCAGCCTGAAAAGCCAAAGGAGACAGTAAAAGAAGACATAGGCCCCGCCCCGAATGAGCTATGGAAGCTGTACTTTGATGGCGCCCGATGCAAGAACGGCGCCGGGCAGGGGTGCTCCTAGTTTCACCCTCGGGAGAACAGAAAGATTATTGCTACAGGCTGGCCTGGAGTTGCACCAACAATGCGGTCGAGTACGAGGCCCTGTGCCTAGGGTTGAAGAAGGCAGAGAAGTTGGGGATCAAGCAGCTGCAAATCTTTGGAGATTCAGAGCTGGTGTGCAAGCAGATCACCAACAAGTGCACCTCAAGGAAAGCACTATCTCAAGGCTTACCGCAATCGGGTCTGGGATTTGCTGGAGTCATTTGAGGCCCTTAATGTTCAATCCATCTCCCGAGAGAAAAACAAACACGCCGACGTCTTAGCGTCTATCGGAGCCAGATACTCCCTCGCTGATGACATGATGCAGAAGCCAAAGGCGGTAAGAACCATCTACAGGCCTTCTATGCCTGATAAGGACACCCACTGGCAGGTGTTCGATTGTGACGAGCAGATCGTCAATTTTTTAATTCATGAAGCTAGTACTATTGAAGGTAGAGACCCTGATGACGAGGAGTATGAGGGGTTGATACAGTTGAAGAATAATCATGTCCCGAAAGGACTGATTACTTTGGAAAGTCTCTTTGATCAGAACGACAGAGCAATATCACACCGGATCAAAGTAGATGCCAAGCAGTATAAGGACCTGGAGCTCGAGCCCGGAAAAGTGATAAAAGTTGGAACAGACTGTACTCCGGAAGAATTGGAGCAGATTCGGGCCTTGTGCAGAGAATACCCTGACATCGTTGCTTGGTGTTATCAAGACCTGAAGGGGTATGACAGAGAAATCATCCAACACACCATAGAACTGGAAGAAGGGGTCAAGCCCTGCAGACAGAAGCAGGAGGCCAGTCAACCCGAAAATCGAGGTTCTGATGAGAGCCGAACTCTTGAAGATGCTAGAAGCAAAAATCATCTATCCCATCAAGCATTCTTCTTGGGTCGCAAATCTGGTTCCTGTCAGGAAGAAGAACGGGGATATCCGCCTCTGTGTTGATTTCCGCAACCTAAACCAGGCCTCGTTGAAGGACCACTACCCGCTCCCACAAATTGATCAGATCCTCCATGTGGTCGCAGGAGCCCAGCGATTCTCTCTCCTAGACGGCTTCTCTGGCTATAATCAGATATGGGTGAAGGACGAGGATCAACACAAGACGACGTTCACCACCAAATGGGGAACGTTCGCCTATCAGCGCATGCCCTTCGGCCTGTCCAATGCGGGGGCCACATTCCAGAGAGCCATGGATATTGCATTCCGTGAGCTATTGAACAAAATTATTGTCATCTATTTGGATGACATGACAGTGTTTTCACATAAGAGAGAAGAACACGCCTCTCACTTGCAGCAAGTGTTTGAGAGATGCCGGGAATTCGGCATATCCATTAATCCCAAGAAGTCTGTCTTTGCAGTGAAGGAAGGGAAACTACTAGGCCATGTCATTTCTGAGAAAGGGGCTGGCAGTTGACCCTGACAGGGCAGAGGCTCTTCTTCGACTTCCAATCCCAGTAAACAAGAAAGGGTTGCAGTCCTTCTTTGGCCAGATCAACTTTGTAAGGAAGTTCGTGCCCGATTTCGCCCAAGTCATTAAGCCGATGGCCGAACTCCTGAAGAAGGATGCCGAGTTTGTCTGGACTGAGGAGAGAAAAAGGGCATTTGAAGAGATCAAGGCTAGGATTGCCCAAGCGCCTGTGCTGGTAAACCCGGATTATTCTAAGGATTTCATCCTATATGCAGTTGGAGAGCCTGAGAGCTACGCAACGGTCCTAACACAAAAAGGAGATGACGGCGAAGAGCGGCCGATAGCCTTCTTGAGCCAGGTGATCCAACCGCATGAGGAGAGATACAACTTCATTGAACGCCAAGTGCATGCAGTCATGAGGTCCTTAAAAAAGTTCAAGCACTTTGTCTCCCAGAGCAGGACGACCGTGTTTGTTGTCCACCCAGATGTCAAAAGTTTTATCATCCAGGGAGAACTGGGTAACAAAAGGGCTGGCTGGATCGCCAAGATTCAGGAGTTTGATATAGAGGTTCGGCCCACCAAGCTAATCAGAGGTCGGGCACTGTGCCAAGAACTAGCAAGGAGTGTTGTTGCGGAAGTAGCCGCCTGTCAGTGGGAGGACCCGTTCCTAGAAGGCAACTTCGCCAATTCCTCAGCGGAGGACAGCGACTGGACCGATGAAATAATTTGGTACTTCAACACCGGGAGGTGCCCAGATCACTTCAATGCCTCACAGAGGAGGAGATTCAGGCTCCAATCCCAAAAGTATGTGCTGCGCCCCGAGGGGCTGTATTTCAAAAATGTTGATGGTGTTCTCTTGCGATGCGTCAAGGGGACAAAGAAGCAGAAGGTCCTAGACGAATTCCATTCTGGAATGTCGGGAGGACACCTTTCAGGAAGGCCAACGACCTTGAAAATGATCAGAGCGGGCTACTATTGGCCCACCATCTTTGCTGATGCGTATGCAGTCTGCCAAAAGTGTGAGAAGTGCCAAAGGTTCGCCGACCGAAATAAGAATGCACCAATGCCCCTCCAGCCAATTCAGGCTGAGGCTCCCTTCCAGCAATGGGGCCTGGATTTCATCGGGGTGATATCTCCAAATTCCTCGGCAGGGCACAAGTATATCTTAACTGCCACGGATTACTTCACCCGATGGGCCGAAGCGATACCTACCAAGCATGCCGACCAAGAGACTGTCATCGCCTTCTTGGAGAGCTTAATCACCCGCTTCGGGATCCCAGAAGCAATTGTGACAGACAACGGTCCGGGGTTCATAGGGGCTAAACTCACGGAGTTTGCTTGCAAGTATGGAATTTACCATAAGGCTTCCTCCAATTACTACCCGCAAGGAAATGGCCTAGCCGAGTCGACAAATAAGAATCTGATGAAGATCATAAAGAAGACTCTGGAGAGGAACAAAAGATCCTGGCACTTGCACCTGGACCAGGCGCTATGGGCAGACCGCATATCTGTTAAAAAATCCATAAAGACATCGCCATACGCGCTTGTTTACGGAAAAGAGGTCGTCCTGCCCACCCATGTCGAGATGCCCGCACTCTGGCTGCTAGATGATGAAAAGGGTAACCTGGATCCTGTTGATGCCCGACTGGCTCAGTTGTTGCAGCTTGAAGAGGAAAGAGAAAAAGCTTATGAAGCCTTTATGAAGCACACAGAGACCACCCGGAATTGGTTTGCGAAAGGGACTACAGCCAGGGTCTTCAAGATCGGGGATCTAGTGCTGAAATGGGATGCATGGAAGGCAAAACCAGGGAACCATGACAAATTTGATGCCTTCTGGGAAGGCCCCTTTCAGGTTGCCCGGGTTAACCAGTTCAACTCGTTTGTGCTGCGAGACATGGAGGGCCAGATCCTTCCGATACCAGTCAATGGCTTTCATCTGAAAGCCTATCACCACTAAAAAATATCAGGAGGTTCCCCTGTGTACATACTTTCATTTCTGCAGTTTAAATTTGGTTTTTCTGAATGTAAATATGCTTTTCAGTAGATGTAATTTCCTGCTTTTAGCCCAAGCGTCCGGCCTTCGGGTCGGAAATTTTTGTTCCAAGAAAATGCAGAGCCAAGTTTCTTGTGCAGAAGATGGTCCCTATTTGCAAGACAGCATGGCAAGGTTCGTCAGGTTCATGCAAGTAAAACCTGTCGAAGTTCGCCCAGATAAACCAATGACGACGGTTATCGTTCAAATTTCTAGCGAACTTCAGGTAAGTTAAATAGGCCCACCCAATCGAAAGAAGGCATAAAAATTGTCTAACTGCCTTAAGCCTCCACAGTCGCCCAATCTTTCAACGACTCTGGGAGCTGCCCGCAATTTTCAGCGATTTCGAGGGTTGCTTCAAAGCTCCAATAGCAGGAAAAATACTAAGGCAAAAGGCCAGTGACGAGGGTTGCTCCACTCCAAAGCGATTCTTGGAATCGCTCATAGTTTTCAGCGAACCGTGGAGAAGCGCCAAGATTGGGCCGGAGATGAAGAAGGCAGCGAATCGCTCAAAACCCTCACAGAGCTGAAAGTCGCCCCTGCTTGCAAGCGATTCTGGGAATCGCGCAGGTGCAGCGCGAACTGAGAAGCCAGGGAAGGGCAAGAAAAAAGCTGGAAAATTTTCTAAGTGTCAATGCGCCCAAGGTCGCTCATTTCCTTAGCGACCCCGGGAATCGCTCTTGCTTCCCAGCGATGCCGAGAATCGCTCCATTTCAGAGCGAGCAGCCACCCGGGTCCAAGAAACACCAAAAATGCTAAGTCCAAAGATGGCGCACAAGTCGCTCCATTCTGGAGCGACTCCCGTGATCGCCCGAATTTTCAAGCGATGACGGGTATCGCTCCCTTTTCGAGCGAACCTTGGCAGCGTGAGCGATCCCAGGAAGAAAGCAAAGTTTAAAAATTTTCTAAGTGTTGTATGACGCCGGTCGCTCGCCCAAGATACCAAATGCCACAAATCGCTCAATTTCTCAGCGATGTCGGGAATCACTCCAGTTTTAAAGTGACCCTCGGCTCATGCAATCTCCAACCAACGAACTTTGGAATGTGCATCGAAGAAGCGGCAGGTCACGTTTTCGAGGTGCACGTTATAAAGGAGTATATTTGCACACTTTTCTAGGCAGATTTCTTCAAAGAAAAGGACGAGTCTGGGACCAATAATCGAAGAGTTGCTCTTCCACGAGAGATCTTGCGCACGGCCACCGAGGAATAACGGCCGCGCCCACCAACTCCATGTGCCCGACATTTAACTCAAGCATTCGCCATTAAAGGCCACCTCCTTGCTCGCTCCCATAAAAGCTCAGTCGCTCAATTCACTTTACCAGTTAAACCCAAACGCATTCCGAGCTGCATCAGAAGGCAAGTTCAGAGCTTTTACCAGCAAGCAACAGTATACTCGAATTCTTCCATCGCCATGGGTAAAAAGAAGACTGAGGAGAAGGGTAGAGCAGTTGGACAAGCAGCTTCAGGCACACCAGAGAGTGGGAAGAAGAAAGATAAAGGAAAAGCAGTGGCTTCAGAGACAGCGTCGGGGAAGAAAGCCCAACCAGCGGTACCCCAGCCGCCTGTGGACAATTGGATTAAGTACAGAGACGACCTCTACTCTCAGAGCATCGAGCAGCTGCGACGCACCATAGAAGACTGGCGAGAGAAGGTTCCTGCCTCACACCCTTACGCAGCGGCTTATCACTCGCACCTATATTGGTTCTTATGCCCGCCGGTGCACAATTGCCCAGAGCTGATAGCGGCAATCGCCCAGTACTACAAGCCGAGCACCAGGCAAGTCCGGGACCATGAGGGGACTGTCCTGTTCTCGCTCTTCCCGAAAACTGTCCAGATGGCCTTCGCGCCTAACCAGTTGCCAAATAGAGACTATACCATCAGGAGTATCAATCTCAGCGAGCAGGCGGACAGGTACTCAGATAACCCAAAGATGCGACTCTTTATGGAGTCCCAGCTGCACGAACCACCGCCGCCCAAACATTGGCCGACGCAGCCTAGGCCCCTAAGAGATTTCAAAAGCACGGGCATTTATACTATGCTGGCCTGGGTCTTGGGTTGTGGCACAGACGCGTTTGTCTTCCCCTATCAGATCGCCATTGCGGAATGCATCCTGCACGGAGAATTTTACGAGCCCAGCGCCATGGGAAAAGACACCAAACCAGTGTTCTTCGACTGGGCAGACTGTGTAGTGCGTGGAATACATTCGCGCCTGCAGGACTTGATAGATGGAAAGACGCAATCCTTCAGGCAGTGTTCGTTCCTGGCCTGGCTCTTCCTGTTCCATATGCACAGCAAGATGAAAGCGCTTCCTGTTCAGCGCACAGATAAGAAGGGCGCGCGACTCCCAGTGTACCAATGGACCCGGGTATTGTTGAAGAGGGAATCGTACTACAAATTCAATCTGGCGTTCTTGGGCCCCGCCCTAGCTCTTCTCCATGGCTTTTGCCCGCGCGTCCCCCGCGAGATGAGAGACAAAGTGATACGGCGTAATATGGGCGACACTTTCCGGCTGACGCAAGGGTTTGTTATTAGAATTTTCGGGTTCACGGGAAAACCTTTCCTTCTGCCATATTACGCCACAGAGTACTTATTCGCCTTGGAGGCAGCGCGGCAGATGGACTATACCGACCAGAACTACGGTCAAGGGAGAAGATGGGGCCATATTTTCGAATTCCCAATCACATGGGGAGAGATTGAAGTCAACGTAAATGGGCAGAACGAATTCTTAGCGGCTACGCTCTTAAGCTTCGGCCTGGTTGAGCTTCCCCAGCGGTGGAGGTATGATCCCCTCGACATAGTAAAGGACTTCACGGAGATGAAGAATTTTCACGCCTGCCCTCGCCAGAAGATCATGGGGGAGCGAAATAATCCGTCGGGAGGAGACCTCGAGTGGAACATAGAGGAGATGCAGTCTTTCCCGCCATGGCACGACTTCTATTTTATTGAGGCGGAATATGACCCAGTCAATAACAAGGCCCACTCTCTGGACTCCAAAGCCTACAAAAATATGGTGCCTAAATTGCAAAATATGGGTTGGAAGCCCGAGAAGATAGCAGAATGGTGGGTCATGAGGGCCCACACCAAGAAGGAAAAGTCCGAAAAAGTTCTTGCTAACGACCTTCAGTTCTCCAAGCTGTATGATGATCACCATGCCACGTGGCGGCCTATTGTGTTCAGAGATCTCGTGCCTCGAGGCACCCAACGCCTACAAAAGGCACAGGCCCCACCCAGACAACCACTCACACTAGGTGGAGGATCCAGAAGTCGGGTAGCAGAGAGGAGGGAGTCAGGTGGCAGAACCCATGGTGCGGCAACCCCCTGAAAGGCAACAAGGACCATCTAAGCAGCCGACCGAAGCAGCACAGGCGACTCAGACGCCTCCGAAGAAGAAGGTGAGGGTCAAGATAAAACCGTCCAAGGCTCCTTCGGGAGAAGCCGTTGGCCCAACGCCTAGCGCACTCGCTCCAGCCGCTGCCCAAGAAAAGGAGGCCACGCCTCGAAAGGAAAAGAAGAGGGCCGAAAAGCACAAGGAGAAGAAGGCCACGCCTAAGAAAGAGGCTGTGCAGCGGCCGCTAGAAGAAGGTCACTCCCACAGAAGTTATCACTATAAAGGAGGACACGCCTCCACCGGAAGAGGATACGTGGATAACCCAAGTCTTCAATACGCCAGCTCGACCCGAGCACGCAGGTACGCATCCCCTTTTCCTTCCCCAATCTTCTGAATCATTGGCTGCGGCACCGTCTTCCTCCGCTGCTGAACCCATCCTCGCTGCCGTCCCTCTTGGTAGCGAATCAGCAACTGCCGTTCCCCTTGCAGTATCTCACCCCGTCCTCGAAGAAACCCAACCTTCCGCCCCCACCCAGAGCGACCAGCAGGCGTTCAGCCTGTTTTCCTCAGATCCCAACGCATTCGAAGCCCTCGCCCATACCCAGCCAGGTGCCGCTGGCGAAGACCCACCGAGTTCTTCCCATCCTCCATCTTCAGCCGGTACATTAATTGAAAACCCGTATTTAAACCTTGAGGATCCTCCCGCCTCTGCCCAAGCCGAGACATCCCCAAAGGCGACCGAGCCCCCAAGTGCCGTTTCCCCTTATCTGTTCGCAGACGAACAGATGCCCCAACAAGATCTACCTTTGGTCAAGCATATGTTCGGGGAGATGGAGCTCGTTGAACGAGAGTTGGATAAAATGGAGAACCAACCCTTAGCAGCCCAGGCGGAGCAGAGCTCCTATAGATGGCTCCAGGACATGAAAAAGAGAAAAGGCGAGGAGCTTGCCGGAGTGGAGAAGCGCGCCAGGTTTGACCTGGATAACATGTTGTTGCATAAAGAGAAGAGGGTTCCCAAGGTGAAGAAGCCCCTGAAAGACATGACTCCAGATGATTACACCTACCACCGTGTAGCCAAGGACCTGAATGATATCAGCGTGGAAAATGAAGTGGGGGCCATTCATCTGAGGGCTGATACATTATATGTGAACCATCACCAGTTGAAGGAGCGCTTCTACAAGGTGGAGAATGAAAAGCTGAAGCTGGAGGAGGAGATGGCGAAAATGCAAGCCCAGCTAGATGACTCCAAGGACGAGTCCCAGCAGCTGAAGCAGCGACTGGCAGCTTTGGAGAAGGAAGTGACTAATCAAAAAGAGGCTGCAGAACGCCGAACCAGAGAAGGAGAAGAAGCGCAGGCCCGAATAGTTGAACTAGAGGGCCAGCTTCAGGAAGCTCAACAACAATTGGAGGAAAGGGCTGCACAAGTGGAGACGTTCTCCAGGGACCGAGTCAAGGAGATCCGTTCTGGCCTGTTGAAAAATTTCAGAACCCGAGCCTCCAGATCTCTCTCGGTTCTCATGTTTGTTTGCAAAGTAAAAGAAGTATCTGCCCAGGGCAAGCCTGTGGTAGAGGAGGCCGAACGCCAAGCAGAGCGTTGGCTCGACTTGGCTGTCAAAACTGAAAGCTATGAGCGTCAAGACCTCCAAATTCCCCCCATGACTCAGATTGCCCTGGATTGGGCCGCTGCAAGGGCAACCTTGCATTCTTACTTTGAAAAATTAGAAAAGATTCGGAAAGCCAGGAGACTGCTGGACACATTGGAGAAGGAGAAAAGCATCTGCCTGGTCCCTTTCCAAACCCTTGCATCGCTTGGGTTCCCGAGCTTCATGAATGAAAATGGAGATTGCCTCCCTAAGGAAAAATTGAAGCCGATCTGGGAAGCCTTAAGGGAAGATACGACGGAGATTGATAACTGGGCAGACCCAATTCTAGAGGCGCAAGTAACACAGTTGATATCCAGGTTCTGCCAGATTAGCGCCTGCCTCGCTGATTTGAGTGAGAGGGTCAACAAGGTCGATATGCTCCAGGTCGAGACCTTCAGGTGCATGATAAAGGATATCTGCGACCTCGAGCCCTTCTAGGAGGGGGCCTGGACTCAGGTTCAGGCTACGTATGAGCGCATCCGTGATCGCCTTGCCTCCCCGGACACCAACCCATATCAAGAAGAAGAAGAAGGCGAGGAGCAGTCGGAAGGAGAAACGGAAGAGGAAGAAACAGAGGAAGAATCCGAGGATGACAGTGGTGAGGAAGAAGAGCAGCAGGAAGTAGAGCAACAAAAAGAAGGGCAGCAACAAGGAGAAGTAGGGACCGGGGGTGACTCCGGGCCCAAAGGATGAAGGCATGGGTCCTTGCATCGAGGCGAGCTCGATACCCCGCGAGCCGCCAGGAATGTTGCCACATTTTGCTAAGGGGTGAAAATTTTGAAAATTTGCTGCATTTTTCGGGACCAAGTCCTTCCCTTCCTCCTTCCTTAGCCTTCAGTCTAGGCAGTCTCCAAGTTTGCATTGTTTCAGTTTCAGTTTCTCAGTCTCCAGCAGGCTCCAGCGAAGTTTGGGAAAAGCCCAAGAATTTTCTAAGGCAAGAGCACTCCCGGGTCGCTCTCTTTTCGAGCGATTCCGGGAGTCGCTCCATCTTTCCGGCGATTCCCAGCTTCGCCCCTTCCCCAAGCGACTGACGACAGCACCCAACGACGAGGCGATTGACTAAAGGGTCGAAAAATGTCTAAGTGTGGCCTTCCCGCGAGTCGCTCCATTCTGGAGCGACTCCCGTCCTCGCCAACCTCCCCCAACGACCCTCGGCAGCGTCAGCGACCGTCAGCAACAGGCAAAACATGAAAAATTCTAAGGCACGGACTGTTGCCAAGGTTCGCTCCATTTTGGAGCGAACCCCGTAGTCGCTCTCTTTTCTCAGCGACTCCCGTCGTCGCTTCAGTTTTCAGCGAACCGCGGCAGGGGTGAACTCAAAATTTCTAAGTGTGTGTACACCGGTCGCTCCATTTTGGAGCGACTCCCGTCGTCGCCACTCAATCTCAGCGACTCTCATCGTCGCTCGCTTTTTCGGCGATCGCCAACAGTTGCAAAGTTTGAAGAGTATACTGAGGTCGCTCCGTTTTGGAGCGACTCCCGTCGTCGCCGTGGCAGCCGAGCGACTCCCGTCGTCGCCCCCCCATTCAGCGACCTCGAGCAGAAAAGGACAAAATTGCAAATCTTTCTAAGGCATGCCCGCCTCGGGTTCGCTCCATTCTAGAGTGACTCCCGGGTCGCTCTTATTTCCAAGCGACTCTTGTCATCTCCCTCCATTCCAGCGAACCTCAGACTTAGGCTGAAAACATGCAAATTTCGGGATTCGGACCAGTTTTAGCAGAACTGAAGGCGTACTTCAAGGACAGGGTAGGTGAGCATTGACAACAGGTATTCAACGACAAACTGTACTGCACCTACCGCATTAACAAGGCACGCCTTCTCAACCACCATATCTGTCCGGAGCCGTACCAAATTCAGGTGAATCTTGCTGCAGGTACGCTCACGGCCAGCAAGGGTCAAATCTCGGCAGCTTTTGCAGTCTTAGGGTTCTGTGCATCAATGTAATTGGGGGGAAATTTCTGCTATAAATAAGCAGTTCATTTCATTGTAAAAGGGGGGAACATATTGCTAAGAAAGCTACTGTAAACAGACATTTTGCTTCAATACAAGGCATCTTTGGCTCCAATTCTTGTCTCTTTCTTTTATGCTGCCTTCTGCAAGTATTTCTGCTTCATGTTCATTTATTTTTCTGATTGCTGTAATTCTGAACTCTGGATTAGGGCATTGGCAATTAAGTGAATCTGGAATGCTTGTTGAAGGATACATAGGGAGGAATCGCAGTATTGGTTTCTGTTACATGTTTTGTTTTGATTGCTGCTGGTTTGGGTATTAGTTAGTGATTGTGCTGCTTGTTCTTCCCCACAACTATTGCTATGCTTTTACATTTCTTTCTGCATTTTACAATCTCTTTCCAGTTCCCTTATCTTAAACCCCAAGTAGAATAGTATAGGAGCCGGCCTTCTCCGGAGATTGGCACGGAAGGCATCCCTTCCTTCCGGCCTTTCAATCTGCTGGGCGAATCTAGGGCGCAAAAGACCAAAATCCTTTCCTAAGTGGCAGATTCGTAACCAACAGGAAAAAAATTGCACTTTGTCATTTGCATTATGTATGACCGACAATGTACATTCAATTACAAAAACAATATATTTGTTCACAATCATATGCAATTACATGCATAACATAGATATGCTCCCAAGAACTCACAACTAGATGGCTGAATGAATAAAATTTGATTATGTTACATTGTTATGTATTTGGAAATGTAAGGGGTTTACTTATACTTTTCTTGGGAAAGGGTAGTTGCCAACTTCCTCGTACCTAACCCTAACTACCCTGACACTTCTAATTACTAGACATTCTAATAACAGGACATTGGAATTAATTGTACATTCGATTTACATGAACATCGAATTACATGTACATTCTAATTACATATACACTAATAATCATTTTGTCAAACATTTTGCATACGAACTACACAATGACTTAAAATGACAAAATTGTATGTACAGTGAAAATCATTTTCGCATGATTGGCACTGTGTGTGCTTGCTTATGTTTGAATTGGTGCCACGTTAGAACTAGCTCCTACATCTGCCCTCCCCTCTAGATTGGTTGATGTCCTCATCAACGATTGCTGCTACTCCAAAGGGCTTTGATTTTTTTGCAGCTAGGGAGTGGATTGGATCTGAATAGGTGCAACTTCCAATTGATGTACTTGCATTTTGAGGGCTTCTATTCTTCAAGTGCTTGGCATAGGCTCCATATCTTGCTCACTGGAAGCCATAATGTTGTGACTTTCGTTCAATATCGACGAGCCTTGTGCGCATCTTTGTTTCCCTCCTTTTTGCCTCTGTAAGTTGTTGATCTCTCTTTGCAATTAGCTGATCATGATTAGCTACCTCCTGCACCTTGGCTTTAAGAGCCTGCTCTCTCATTGCACACCTCGACTTCAATTGTTTGATCAGCTGATTTTGTTCTTTTTCTTTCCTCAATTGATCCACTTCTTGCTACAACATTGTCAATCTTGCTTCGGCCTCCTGCAACACTTGTTGAAATTGTTGATGTGTCTCCTGCAACTGGATTGACTGTTCTTCTCTTTGCAACTTTAGAGTGCTTGCCATCTCCTGAATCGTCTCCAATCAAGTTGCCAACCACTATATCAGGTATGCCAGGAAATTCATTCTAGCATATGTTGATTCCAATTCTAGTGCTAGCTTGAGTTTCTTTACGACCTATGATTTTGGATAGTCATCGAACCCATCCTCGCCAATATAAAATTGGGGTGGGTGCTAATACAACATAGCAATCCCTTTGGCAATGCTATCACTAAAATCATTGATTGTGTGTTGTTGTCTGCTTCCTCCAACCAGTGTGTTCATGCAATTTTGTGCGAAGTGTCCCCACTCTCGACATCTTTGGCATTGGATGATTGACCTTCCGTCTAAATCGTATTGCAATCATCCTTCACCATTGCCTCCATTGGAAGGATTAGCCAATTGTGGTTGTCTTCTTCCCTGGCGATTGTTTTGGTATCCACCATTGGTCACTCCTTGCCCGCTCTTGGAAGTGCTAGGTTTCTCCTCTCTTACCTCCTGCACAATCAACATTTGGTGCCTTGCACTTTGCAAGTTGAACAGACATTCTGCAATTGCATGTCCAACAACTTTGCAGATGTTGCAATATGCCTTCTTTGGACAATTCATGTTCGTATGTCCTTTGTACTTGTAGTCTAAACACCAAATGTCCTCCTTCTCGACCTTCACATCATTAAATTTCTCTTTCCATGTTTTGCATTGCTTGGATCATGGCACTAAGGTTATCTTGATCGTTGTTAGAGTCATATCTCGATCATGACTCATACTCTTGCTGCCTTTTGTTGCCATCTTCATTTCACTTCCAAGTTTAGTGCACGAACAAACACTTCTTGGTAGGTTGTTGATGAGACCACCATCATCTTCTTCTTATATCGTTGCAACAACTTGTCCATGAACCATCATGTTTGCAACCCATAAACATGTTTCACCTCCATCTTTCCAATCAACTCCTTCAGACAGTGGTTGTATGACTTTATGTTTTCATCCTTCTGTTTCATAAATTCTTGTTTCAACTCAGCCCAGTTAGTGAAGGGATCTTCTCGCTTCAAATGCCAGTCAATCACTATGCCATGCAATGTTGCTGGGAACAATCACAACCATGTGTCTTGATATGTGATTCCATTTGCCTTCCATATTATTTCGCATGTTCTGATATTGTGATCGGGATCTTCCTTCCCATCTCTAGTGAAATTTGGGCATTTATGCTTGCCCATTGCTGCTGCAACCATTTCTACCTTTGGTGTTGGTTGTTTGTCGGTTTCCTCTTTGCTCAACGAACCTTTCGTTCATGATTGGTCCTTTGCAAACAATTATAGGCAGGCGAATTGACATGTCTATGTAATCAGTGAATAAATTTTGTCATTTTATGTTATTTTGTAGAGTTATAAAGTGGTGATGTAATATTTCATGCGACAATGTGTAATGTTAAGTGAAGTATTAGTTATGTATGGATAAGTCATGAAATGAAATGTAAATGTAAGTCAATGTATGTCAAATATAATTTAAGAAAATTATGAGGTGTTGAGTAGTTAGTTGGTGGATGCAACTACCTCCTTAGTTGTATAAATAAGGTTCTTCCCTCATTCATGTGTGTTGTTGTGATGGTTGGTTGAAGTGTGTTGTGTAGGCAAGCAAACTGATATGTCTACGTAATTAGTGAATAAGTTTTGCCATTTTGTGTTATTTTGTAGTTCGTACGAAAAATGTGCATACGTATAATTAATAAAGTCATAATGTAATATTTCATATGATAATGTATAATATTATGTACGATTAAGTCATAAAGTGACTCATGAAATGAAATGTAAATGTAAGTCAAATGCATGTCAAATGTAATTTAAGAAAATGATGAGGTGTTGGGTAGTTGGAGGATGCAACTACCTCTTAGTTGTATAAATAAAACCCTTCCCTCATTCATTTGTATGGTTGTAATTGTGTCAAAGGTTAAAGGTTGTGGTTGTCGGGTTATGTGGTTGTTGTCGGGAGGTTGGTCAGTGGTTGTTCGCTGAGGCATTGTAGATGTTGGAAGGAGATAATTCTACACAGAAATTGCAATATATATGTAAGAAGATGTATGTATTTTACTGTGCAAGTTATTGTTAATACAATATCTACTCATATTCATTTATCATCTGCTATTGCTATTGTATGTATACTACATGTATTGTCATTGCCAATTGTTGCAGAAGGTATATCTATAGGTTTATTTAAGTGGAAATGGAATTGTGTTTCAGAATGTTAAATTTTATTACAACATTTTGGTGTTGTCGGAGATCGAATGCAGGTCGCCTGTGTGGCTGGTATAGAAGGTTGGCATTATTGGCATGGAAGGAGATATTCTACATAGGACTTGGTACTATCTATGTAAGATAATGTCATGCATAGTTAACCATACAGGCTATTGTTAGTGCAATATCTGTTCATATGATCAATTCTTGCATTTGTATGTTCATTGCATGTGTGTATTGTCATTAATGATTGTTGCAATAGATAGATCTATAGTTGTTCCTTCCAAGTTCTATATGCAGGGTTACACTTGTAGTACAAGAGTTGTCGTATAGTAGAGTTATCATATATTGAAGTTGTCGTACAAGAGTTGTACGTTTGCCCAAATGCCGTACATTGTTAAATGCCATACAATGATTGCCATACCGTGATTGTTGTACAGTAATTGTTGTACTGTGATTGTTGTACAGTCATTGCCATACTAAGATTATCGTACAGTGGAGATTGCCATATAGTGTGGAGAGATAAGTTTGTACACTACAAGTTAAGCACTTAACAGTCTTGAAGAGGATAGATTTTCCTATTCGCAAACTAAAGTGTCGATTATTAAGATGAATGCAATCAGCCGATCATTAAATTTGTCATATCAAATTGTTCCTCCAAGGGTGGAATACTCTCACCATGCTACATTTAGCTTTGTCATTTGGAGTTTGAACCAAGACTGCATGAAACTTGGAGAGGTGGATGACAAATAATTACTGCGAGGATGTGGGATAGTATGTTGTATTCCATTTCTACATTCTGGCATCATTGCCTGTTCGAAGTTGGGTCAAGCTTGGGGACATGGATTTGTGAGAAGCAAATCACTTGGGAAGGTGCACTACAACATGGAATGATTACAATGCAGCCAACGAAGTGGATGAAGATGCAAACTTGTTTGTTGATGTTGACGAAGGGCCGATGCATGAAGCAGACATGCAAGAGGATGGGAAACTAAACGTGCAAGGCCGTAAGGGTTTGTGCACGAAGAGTTGCATGTCAGTGATAGAGAGTTGCGTGATAGTGGTATTGAGTTGCATTATGGCGACGAAGATTTGCATGACAACAGTAGAGAATTGCATGTCGGTGGTGGTGAATCACATGATGACAATAGAGAGTTACCTGACAATGGGGGAAAATCACATGACAGTGAATTATGCGGTGGTGAGGAATCGCATAATGACAATGTATGTGTGGTGTGGGAGCAATTGCAAGTTGATGTGTCCAACGGTGAGTGGGATAGGAGTTCGACATTGGTACAAATGCAAGACAACGTATTTGACAGTTCGCAAGATGGGAGTCCGACATGAGAATTGTAGGTTGGTGTTTTCTATGGTGAGCAGGACGGGAGTCCAAGATCGAAGCAACTACAGGTTCGCACGTTTTATTGTGTGCGGGATGGGAGTCCGACATGAGAGAAATTGTAGTGGGGTGCGCCTGATGATATGCATGATGTGTGTCAAGGAGAGATAAACTACCACTGCCAATGTCACGTCAACCAATCAAAACAAAGGCCAATTTTGGCATATCATGCAAGTGTCCAATGTTTCATGGAAGGGAAATAGAGGACCTAGTCAAGCATTATAAAATCTGCCTCACGATGTGGAAAGTGAATGGGCAGAATAATGATGTAGATTGGAGGAGGTTATTCCCTATGACATTTCATGGAATTGTAATGGATTGGTAAATGAGATTGCCAAAGGGCAAGTACCAAACTTGGGAATGTAGACAGGCATATTGATATGTCTTTATTTGCTGAATTAGTTTTGGTATTATGTGTTATTTTGTAATTGTACGCCTTTGACAAAATGTGCATACATACATTTAATAATGTTATAAAGTGCAATTTAATAAAGTGATGTAAGTCAATTATGTCGGCTAAATTATAAGTCATAAACTAGTTTGTCCTCTAGTGGGAAATGTCATGTAAATGCAAGATCAAATGCATATGAAATGTAATTTGGGGAAGTTATGAGGTAGTTGGAGGGTAACTACTTTTTGGGTGTATAAATAAGCCCTCCCCTCATTCATTCAGGGGTTCATTCATTGAAGTGGTTTAGGGGTTCATTCATTCATCCAGGGCATTGAGGAGAGTCATGCAGGTTGATGGATTAATGGAACAACATTGGTACATGTGAGAGTTGATGCATATGTGCGGAATGCAATCACGTCTTGTATTCAACCATGGAGAATATTTTGCATAGGGTTTGCAGACTGTAGATTGTAATGTTGTACTGTAAATGCCATTGTTAATATAAAACTGCTTGTATTTACTGTTATCTACCATTGTTGTTGCTATTGCCATTGTTGCTTCTATTGTTGTTATTGCCATTGTTGCTATTATTATTGTTGTTGCAGGTTCTGTGTATTATTATTGTTGTACTACAATGACTGCAAATTTGTAGAATTATTTAAGTAGAAATGGAATTGTGTGTAAGCATGTTAAATTTCATTTGTACAGGGAAGAGTTGTGTCATGCATTCATGAAGGAATTTCGATTGTTCCATAATGACAATGAAGTCATTGCTAAAATTTATAGAATGGAACAAGGTGAGAAAGAGCTTGTTCGTTTGTACAATCGGAGGTTGAGTGGGTTGTTTACCCATTTGGAGGAAGATCCATTAGATGCATTGAAGAAGAGGTGGTTTGTGGAGGGACTTCTTATGTATTGGAAGAAGATCAGGGTGGTCCCTTCAATTTCATATCAAGAGGCCTTGGAGTGAGCCTTGAACTTGGAAAGTGATGCAAAGACATCATTAAAGTGTTGGGGTCATGTTAATGTGGATGAGTGACCCTAGAGATGAAAGTGAATGACAATGAGAGATGATTTTGACAATGACAATAGTTCATCGTCCAAGTGTTGGGTTGAGAATCTAGTGAAGGAAGTGACTCCAAAGAGAATGATGACTTTGAGAATGAGTGTGGCTCGGACAACACACTATCATTGCTACAGGAATATGCAACACAAAGGGAGATTGTACCAAGGAGGGATGCCACTGGTGATGCAATTTGTGACAACTACTAGAGAACTAGAAGACACAAAATTGAGTATGATACTGAGGGTAGACCTATTGTACAATGTCGACGATGGCATTTTTGGGGGCACATCGCCCATGAATGTCAAAGTGCTGGGAATCGAGATGAACCAATCATGTGTAGAGAGTTTGAAGTGCCTGAGAAGAGTCATAGCCCTAGCCAAGAAGCAGAGGAAGTGAATTTGATGAACCTAATTGCAATTGAGGTGAACTCGAGTTCAATTGAAGAGGTAGAAATTGACCATATAGTTGAAGTTATGTAGGAAGAAGTTGCAAAAGTGTTTGATACAAACGATGAAGTGAGTAATGTAGACGACGACGAAGAGGGAAATTGTTCAGCATTTGACTTTCTTCTAGGGCCATCTAGTCGTCTAGAATTGGGTCGTCTGGACCCAAGCCTTGATTATTAGAGCTTAGGCTATCTGAGCCTAGGCCGTTTGATTTGGGACCTTGGTTGTCTGATGGAGACAACAAGTCCTTGGACAACCCTTAGGTCGTCTGTTCTAAGGGGAGGGTAGTCTAGATCCTCTCTAGGTCGTCTCAGGAGGCCATTTGAGCCTCAAATTGCCCCCAGACTGTCAAAAGAACACCTTGAGTTGTTTGAAGATAGATCATGATCGTCTGAAGAACACACATAGTTGTTTGAGGAAGAGGATGAGCCAGTTGAAGTTCGGGATGAAGATGGGTCGTCAAAAGAACAAGTGGGGCTACTTGAAGAAATACATGAGCAGCGTGGAATTCATGACAGCGTACGTGGGCAAGGGACAAAGTTGTCTGCCCCCTTGGGCCATCTAGAAGCAGGCTGTATGGAGCTATATCGTTTGACATGAGTGTATGGCAGGAGGCCCAAGATGCTATACAATGCACTACTGTACGACAAGATACCATATAGCACAAGAGTGTATGGTAGTAGGCCGTGCAGCGGAATGTCGTACGACAAGACGATGTAAAACATACTGTTGTATATCAATATTCTGTACGACATAGGAGTGTACGGGAGGAGGTCATACAACGCAATGCCATATGGTACAAGAGTGTACGATAGGATGTTATACAGTAGAACGTTGTATGACAAGGCACCATACAATGCAACGATGTAGGGAAATATGTACAACTCAAGGGCATACAATAAGACGTCGTACAGTGTAAGACCATATGGCAGGATGTAGTATTGCACCAAGATGGTTCTATATGAGGCAGGGCCATCCAGAAGTAGGTTGTATGGAGCTAGGCTGTCTAAGGCAAGATTGTTTGGAAGCAAGCCACTCGTCTCTCGTAGAAAGTGGCCCTTCTAACTTAGGCGGTGGGCTGTCCAAGCCAGGAAATTAGCCATTTGAGACTTGGGATGTCCATAAAAGGCTAAGGTAGGGCTGTCAAAAGCCAAGAAGTCGTTTGGAGCCAAAGAAGTCATTCGGAGCTAAGGGGAAGTTGTTTAAGTGGGTCGAGTGAAGGCTACCAAAATGCAGACGAGGAGAAGAATTTAGTTAAGATAGTGAAGGTTTCAATGGTTTCACCGTTGAGGTTTCAAGGTGCTGGCCCTCAACCCTACAAGGGGCGCTACCCCTTGACCTTGCAAGGGGGATCCTGCCCCCTTCACCCTTGACAAAGGTGGTGACGGGCATTGCCTGCCATGTTAGTCATGTGGGTTATCTTGGACATTTTAATGATATGGTTGATTGTAGATTGTAGAGTGAGCAATTAGAGAACTATGAATTGTTGGCAGCAGTTTGAAGTGGTATCAATTGTAGAAGATGTCTGGAATAGAAAAAAACATAAAGAGCTTGACAAGAGATTCCAATATGGTGTTCAGTGCTTCTATCCTTAGTGTTCAGCTTATGTGTCGTCCAGGACACCAACAAGTCTAGAGGAGGGGATACATGTAGGCAAGCAAATTGACATGTTTGTGTAATCAGTGAATAAGTTTTGTCATTTTGTGTTATCGTGTAGAGTTATAATGTGGTGATGTAATATTTCATGCGATAATGTGTAATGTTAAGTGAAGTATTAGTTATGTACGGATGAGTCATGAAATGAAATGTAAATGTAAGTCAATGCATGTCAAATGTAATTTAAGAAAATGATGAGGTATCGGGTAGTTAGTAAGTTGGAGAATGCAACTACCTCAGTTGTATAAATAAGATCCTTCCTCATTCATTTGTGTTGTGATGGTTGATGGTTGTATAGTTGACCAAAGTGGGTTGTTGGTGTGGTTCATGTGGTTAGCATTGTTGGCATCGAAGGAGATATTCTGCATAGGATTTGGTATTGTATATGTAAGATAATGTTGTACGCAATTAATCATACATGTTATTGTTAAAGCAATATCTGTTCATATTCATCATGTGATACTGCTTTTATATGTGCATTGCATGTGTGTATTGTCATTAATGATTGTTGTATTAGATAGATCTGTAGTTGTTCCTTCCAAGTTTTGTATGTAAGGTTGTAGTCGCAATACAAGAGTTGTCGTAGGAATGTGGAGAGATAAGTTTGTACAGTCAATGGGCACCCTTTTAAAAGCTCGGTTATAGAGAGCCCTCCCCTCCTTGACCCCCTCTATTTTAAAGGCAAGGCTGGGGTGGGGATCCCTTTTTAACATATAGTGCATTGCCCAAATGTCGTACATTGCTAAATGCTATATAGTGATTGTCATACCATCATTGCCATAACGTGATTGTTATCCAGTCATTTGCCATATTGAGATTGTCGTATAATTGAGATTGTCGTATAGTGTGGAGAGATAAGTTTGTACGCTAAAGGTTAGTAGTTTGGAAGAGGATAGACTTTCCTATTTGTAGACAAAAGTGTCGATTATTGAGATGAATTAGCCATAGCTTATCATTAAATCTGTCATATCAAATTGTTCCTCCAAGGGTGGATTACTCCCATCGTGCTAAAACAAACATCAATTGCTCCTTGTTGTGCTTATGCTTTGCGATCTCCTTTGAGAATACATGAGCACCTGGTCTTTTGAGCACAATCTTTCGCAGTTGAATTTGTGCTTGACTCACGTCCTCCACACCTGTAGGCAATCTCCCCCGCACTTGTGTTGGAGTTACTAGTTGCTCTACCTCACCTTGTTCATGCTCCACGTTGGTGCTTTCTTCACCACTTGTGCGCTCTCCTTGGCCCGATTCTTGTTTGCTCATTGTGCCTCCTCTTGTGCGTTTTCCTCCGTCGTCAAAAATAATATCCATCACCTTTCCGCTTGCTCTTCGTCTAGACTACCCTCCTCTTGAGGGTTCCAACACATTCCACTTCTGGTGCACTTATCTCCTTGCCAACAAGTTCTGTCAACACTTTGGCAGGTTGCATGTTGCCAACTTTGTGGTCATGCAATTCCTCACCATCGTGTAACTTGTCATCATATAATTCGTCGTTGTCATGTAATTCACCGTCACATGATTCCTCTGTCGTCACGTAACTCTTTGATGTCACGTAACTCCTCATTGCCGTCATGTAACTTTGTTGTTGTCACGTAGTTCTTCTATGCACGTTACACGTCCTGGAATCCTTCATACTTGTTATTGTTCAATCCTCTGACTTCTTGTCAGCTCTTCACTTGTTTTTCGGCATCCACATCTCTTGCATCCTCGTGTTAGGTTATTTGTCATTCACTTCCTTTTTCACTTGTTAGCACGGTCACTAGTTTGAACTTCAGATGACAACAATACCAAATGTAGCACAATAGTGGTATTCTATGATTGAAGGAACATAGAGGAATAAATGACAAGAAATATCAACAATAAACAACATTTACCATGTACGAGAAAAAAATATTTAGAACTGAAATGGAACAAAACTGCACTTTGTCATTTGCATTATGTATGAACAAAAATGTACATTCAATTACAACAACAATATATTCGTTCACAGTCACATGCAATTACATGCATAACACATGTATGCTCTTAGGCACACAGACACAACTACATGGTTGAATGAATGATATTTAATTATGTTATATATTTGGAAATGTAAGGGGTCTACTTATACTTTTCCTAGGAAAGGGAAGGTAGCTGCCAACTTCTGCAACTTCCTTGTACCTAACCCTAACTAGCTTGACACTTCTAATTACAAGACATTCTAATTACATGTACATCCAAATCACATGAACATTGAATTACATGTACATTCTAATTACATATATGCTAATAATATTTTCGTCATACACTTAGCGTATGTACTACACAATGACACAAAATGACAAAATTATGTACAATCAAAATTGGCACTTCCTTAGGCTTGAGGTGGCACCATGTCAACATTGGATCCTCCACAACAAAGGGTGATAAATATTGAATTTTGAAGTGATCCTTTGATCACCTTATTAACAAAGTGTCTTTGGTGATGATTTGTGATTGGTAGAGAAATTGTGAACCACATGATGATCTATACATAAATGAATCTTGTTGTACTTCTGGCAAAATTATCTAGTGAGGCTCTTGTTTCTACCCACTTTGTTAGATATTCAATTGTTACCACCATAGTAGAGAAACTCAGACTCGGTAAAAACTTAGAAATACTGAATTAGGACTTGGACTTGGACTCGGACTTGACAAGAAAACTTGGAAAAACTCGGAAAAAAAGAAACTGAAGAAAATGCAAATTTTTATTGGAAAAAGGGTTTTTTTCATGCATATCACAATTAATTAACATTATACAAATCCAAAATTAATATTGTAAGTGATACAACCTTAAACTACATATAAAAGTGACAAAACACACTTCAATTAAAGAAATTTTAATGCGCCCTTGTCTACATGAATGACCCACAATTATTTTCAAAGTGCTACAGAAATGTAGTAAGAAGTTACTATGTTGGGATTCCCCCCATTTTTGAAGATGTGCAAAACACTTTTGATCAACCAATTGCAGCCTCCAAAATCCAATTTTGTGAGAATTTGATCAAAGATGTAATTTACTCAAGGTAATGTGATTGCCCCTCGGGAAGGAAAGTGCTAGACAACTTGGAGCAATTGGTCTCCAAGAGTGAAGCACTAGCAGAATAGAGTGAAGTACTCTGAAACAAGAGCGATTCCCTCCCCGAAGCAACATTTTGGCATGTAGTGGCACCACTAAGCATTTTGGAAACCTTCTAAGTAATTTAGGGATGTATTTAGAGGCATCTAACATTTGAAGGTGCATTATTTTGCTAAAGATGCCCCCAAATTTACTTTACTAGGAACTAAGAATTTATCACCTAGGTTAACTTAGGGGTGATTTCCTCAGATAAATAGGAGCTATGGGCTTCATCGTAGACATGTTTTAGCCTTGATCAAATTAGAGCTACACTTTGTGAACCCCACATCATAACTACTCTTTATTCTTGGATTAACGAGAAATTGATGAAACTTTTGCTTTCCACCACTTGCAATGCCCTCTTGGATTGTGGAATGGGTGATGATTATGGTAATGCGCTTTTGTCCTCTTGTCATTCCTTGTTAATTCTACTTCATTTGTATGCGATCCATTGTTGTTATTCAATTTCTTCATGAGTTGTTTAACCATACACTCTCCTTGCTATGGTTATGATCATATTTACTTTTGATCTCTTGCACCCTAAACTTCAAATTTTACTTTCATGCATTTTAATTTCCATATTTTACTTTTTGTACTTTAATTTTCTGCATTTAATTTCATAGGTTAATTAGACTTTAGCAAGGATAGTGAGGAGTTACCCAAAATTGGAGTTTGATAAGGGCTTTGTCCCTTCTTCCAATTTGTTGAAATGGGATTATAGGTGCATAAGAAGACTTTTTAGCAATTCAACACTCGCAGAATACCAAAATCACTATGCTATAAAAGAGACATTAATATATATATACAATATAAAACAATTTAATTTCTCATACAAGAAATGTAAATTACTCTCTTAGATTACTAAAAAGCTATAACTACTAATATCCATTTTGAGAATGCAAAGAAAATAAAAATGAAAGAGGAGTATGCTAGACAATCATTCATGTAGATACTCACTAGTGTGAGCCCATACTCGAAGGTATAAGATGTAATACATCGTATGTAGTAAAGGGTTGGAACAATTTATAGTTCAATGATGATATCCGATTTCTCTATGGATTATAATAGTCACCACCTACCAACCTTTGGTTGTTAAATTAATTGATTTACATTGAGTCTAGAAAGTTGATCGTTCAGTTTGTTTACACTGAATTGGTTTATTTATGTCGCATTAACTTGATAGTTTACTGATTAGAGTATATTTTAGGAACTCGTTTTTGGAAGGTTGTACTACTTGGGGATTGCACTTTGCATAGTAGCGTGCATGTGTATGTTTTGGCATCTTCATCATTTGTATGTATCTGTTGCATCTAATTATAATTATGCATGATGAATAATGATATGTTTAATTTATCCAAATGCAAGCCTTTTAAGAAACAAAATATGGACAATACTAGTGAACAACAAAGCACATCTAAAGATTAAAATATAGGGATCTCGTATGTTTGTTTTATGTTTCATTTCAAATAGTAAAATATATTTAAGCTGTTTCAAAAAAATAGTGAAAATAAATTATTTCATACATTAGTTCAAGCTCAAAATGTTCAAAATTGTTTAGTGGAAAATTCAAGAACATAATGAATTTTGTAATATTTGAAATGGATATGGATTTGAAGTATTTGAGGCATTTAAACTCTTTTCTCATTTTTCATTAATTTTCACTTGGTTCATCCCTATCTAATTTGTAGACAAGATAAAAAATGGAACGATGAGTAACTAAAATTGATATTGTCATTCTTAGTAATTATGAAAAGGGAAGAAAACTATAGCTATCATGTTTGTTAGGGGTTCAAGAAGGGAGATGAACAAGAAGTTTTTTCGAAAGGATTAATAAAATTCAAAAAATAGGGGAACATACAAAACAAAGTAATGTTAACAAATAATAAAATATAATATTATATGCAGCTAGATGATAAAGGAAGGAGAATGTCTAGAAGGCTAAATGCATTCCCTCTCTTAACTATTTTATGTAATGTAAAGAGGAAAAAAGTTAAACAGACCTTAGAGGTTTCCCACACAAATATTATGCTTAAGCATCTAGGCCAACCACACCTTCTGAAACGTCCAAGTTGTGCATTGAACACTTCATCCATGTATACACATTCAAATAGAGCTCTCAACTAACAAAAATGTGATGAGAAATTTTATGTACAAGATTCTCTCAATGAGTACTAAAGTTGAGCTATTGTGGATATTGGATGTAAATTCAATCTTTAATTTTACATATCTTGTTTTAAGTATTTTTTAACCTTTTGATTAGTTTATGTTATATCTATCTATCTATATATGTACAATATTAGAGAAGAAACTCTACAACCTTCCTACACGCATCCTTAAAAGAATTGCATTTACTTTGTTCCCTAGCAACAATATTGTCTATAAAGTAAATTAGTAGTTGTCCTTGGGGCACTCTGCTTTTACAAGCACTCAATAATGTATTTTAGCTTTCTAAAAATTTTCCTTAGGAAAAAATTGTCAACACTGTTCCTCCATAAGGTAAGTTGAAATAGCTTTTCTTTTATTATTCTCGTTCTACAATAACCCATTTACATGCTTATGTGGAAATTTTAAGCTTTATTCCTTCAATGGATTTGTGACTAGTTTTACTATTGTATTTTTTGTTCATATTCATAATTCATCTCATTCTTCCTTCCTATATGGTGTTTTGAGTATTTTGCACGAGTTGTCAAGTAGTTTGTCCATCTCCACAACAAGCCACCAGGAAGAATTAATCATCAAATTCAACATCCTCCAACCAACAAAATAACCATGTTATCACTAAGCAAAATGTGTCCTATTCATATTCTTCAACATCTTTTCGTTATTGAGGACCATTCAACACTTGAACATCATTTATGCTTTATTTCTATTTATGTGGAATAATTTGTTGTCAATGTAAATTTTACTTTTTATATCCTTTATTTTCTCCAATGTAATGGGTTGAACTTCTCTGTTGATGTTGGTAAGAGTATAATGGATTGATGTTTCATTTATTACAGGTTTGGACACGAATTACAAGTGTGTCAATAGCATTGCTTGGTTTCTCGGCTTTGATCAATGATGTTGCATTTTATTGGGTTGTATTAATCTTGTTTCTACAAAGAGGTCCCATTGCTCCTCAAGCAGAAGAAATATCTCAACCTGATAATAGAAGTGTTGTTGTAGGTCTAATAGTTTTGATTTTGGGGTTGCTTATATGTTTACCATTTCCTTTTCCCTTTTCTTCAGACATGTTCTAGATATTGTATAGCGTTGAAGTAAACGATCTTAGTGTTTTTCAATGGATAAGTAATAGAGTTGACACTAAATGAGCTTGACAAGGTGGCATGTTAAGCCTAAAACTATATATGCTTTTCTTGTTAGTTGCTGATAAACACTGAAATGATGAAAATGATTTTTTTAAGTAATTTAGTGACATAGAGTTGACACTAAATGAGCTTGACAAGGTGGCATGTTAAGCCTAAAACTATATATGCTTTTCTTGTTAGTTGCTGATAAACACTGAAATGATGAAAATGATTTTTTTAAGTAATTTAGTGAAAGTTATTCGCTAATTAATGTTGCACTTATTCATAGATCTAAATCATAAAAATCAAAGTTAAATGCTAAATATAAACTTACACATATAAAATGGATTTCTCTAGTTTGAACTGTTGAAATCAACAGTTTATGTATGTTGATTCGATCTGGGTTAGGACCACTCAAACATTGTGGAGTCTATTTCCCCAATGATTGAGTCATATGTCAAGTTATACATTTTTTAATTCAAAATACATGTCAGAACGGAACTCAAAATCTATATTTTGCATGTAAAATCTTCTTATCAAAGTATAGAACCTTTAAATATAATTACTTTTTTAAGAATAGAAGTATTATATATTTTAGACAAAGTGTTACAAAATATTACATTAAGAAGATATTACATAAAAAATGCAAGCCCCATAGCTCTTAAGAAATTTTATTCTTATTACAAGAAGGGGGAAATAACCAACAAATGCATTGCCCTCTTACAACAAAATTTCCATGATTAAGTAGCATAATTGACTTCTCAAAAGCTTGATCAAACAATTTAAAACCCAATAACTAAGATATCATAAACTTTTACGGCCTAGGCTATCGCTATATGAATGAAATATCTTAATGACAATATGTCTTCCAATAGATATATTATTACAATAATGTAAGTCTATAATAAAATATAATATTATAGCAACTAGGTCTAGGCATGGTTCTCTTATGATTAATTTATAAATAATAGTGTGCTTGAATTATTCCTAATAAGAATTGATCTCAAAGTATTCTCATTCAAGATAGGCCTTGCCTCACGAAAATCAATATAGAATACTTTAGAGCTCAAAACAATAGATCAATCATAATGGAGTATTTCTAAATGGGCAAGTTGGACTTTGCATATTTGAGGAGATGTTTTGATAGTCTCAAAATTTTAATGCATTAATTGGTTACAATTGTCTGAGAACAACTTGTGCAATCTTTATTGCAATATCTACTAGATGCAAATATTAAGCTATGTAGGAAGCAAATGTAGATGCTTTTTCCTTGGAATCCACAACCAATAGTAGACTCTTTTGAGATAACAATTGTACAACACATTGATCTATCAAGTGGCAATTTTATTAATCTTGGTATAAGTGCAAAGCTCCATATACACAACCACAAGAATAAATTCTCGTGCACATCAACATAATAGGTACAACTAGAAATAACATGCATATCATGGACATGGATGTGCCATTGATATGTTATGCATCATACATGTCAAATTGGTTGGTATGAAAGGGTATTTATACCCTATTACATGATGCCTTTAGGTCAAAGTTGTGAGACCAACCCTTAGGAATAAAATATTATGAAAAATTACAAAAGTACCTTTTTAAGGTTTACGTGGACCCAAAGGGCAAATATAACAAATACAAGTACAAATAGTTAGTTGTGGCCTGAAGGGAAGCTTAACCACCACATATTCCAACAATACCATTTCCTCATTGCATCACCCTTTACACATGCTAAAATCATATTCCTTATGAATGATTAGATTTGTTATTTGATATTTTAAATGTTATGTTCTAGATATCTCGAATAAAGGAAAAGAAATATGATAAACCAAATAAAGCTACATAAGACTACGCAGGAAAAAAGAGATATCTCATACAATTATTTAAATGAATGCAAGATAAATCAAGAAACTTAAACTAATATAGCAATGTTTTATAAAAATATTTGACATATCCTTGTCTTATATATTCATCATGTTTACTTGGAAGCTCTACAAAATAGTTCTCTTAGATCATATATTAATGCAAGGTTTATAAAACATATTTCTAAAGGAATGAATCATAATCAAATCTCCAATTGGATACCTATTAGCCTCAATGTTTCATACAAGATTATAGCTAAAGCTATAGCTTTAAAAATCAAAATTGTTACACAAGTTATTGTTTGCCCAGAATAATCTAGTTTTCTTAAGGGTTGTTATATCTTAGATAATCTTATGATGGCCTAGGAAACAACGTAATGGGATATCGACTCCAATTAAGATGTCCTCTTAGTTAAGTTAGATTTTGACAAAGCATATGATAAAATTAGATAGGATTTTATTCTTTGTATGCTTTCTTATATTGGTTTTGGTCCAAAATTTTATAACCAAATTGGTATGCTCTTTGGTGATGCTTCAGCTTGTGTTTAGATTTATGGATCTCTATCCCCCTCCTTCCCTTTATAATGGCATATTAGATAGGGTTTCCCTCTTGCTCCTTTTCTATATGTTCTAGTTGCTAATGCTCTTGGTAATCTTCTTCATAAGGTTCAATTTGGTGGCATCATTCAAGGTATTTAGCTTCCTAGGGATAAATGTGCTCTTAACTCACATTTTGCTAATGAATCCCTTTTTTATTCAAACTACTTAGGTATGGGGAGGTCATTCATAAATTTTTATGGACCAAACGGGATGGGGAGGTAGGCATGATATCCATATCATGGAAACTTTGTACTCAACCAAAGGCAATAGGAGATCTAGGTTTTATTGATCCTCTTACCTAGAGCAAAAGTTTGGCTATGAAATGGGTTGCTAGAGACATCACTAGAGATAAAAATTGAAAATATTTGTTATAGTATAGAATATCCCAAGCTCCTCACAAAGGTAAATGGAAAGAAACCCCATGGGAGGATAAGTTTCTTAATGCACCATAATTTACAGCTAAAGGATCTATTCCTCTTACTCATAATTGGAAAACTTGGCAGTTTGTTTCTCATTTATTGACTTGGAATTCTAACTCCTTACGTCATAGTTTAAGTTTGAATAGTCTTTGGTGGAGTAAGCATATCCTCCATAATGATAAATCTTTAGCTTTGTGTAATTCTCTTCGAGGACTAGCATTTTGAAGAAAGTTATAAACATAATAAGAGATATTTAGGATCCAAACAACTGCTCAATCCTCACCTAGACCCACATTCAAAATTATTGTTCTCTTTCCTCTTTGTTCAAAGACTTTGGGATGTTTGTAGACTCATTGTTCTCAAGAATATATGGAATTTTAGACGCAAAAAGGTGTTTATCAGTTCCACTCTTCCATGGAGTATTGTTTTAGCATAATTGGCCTTTGATCTTTTGTTACATTTGGAATGCATTCATTCCCATGTTATTGGAGCTTCCAACACACTAGGAGACATTACTGATAGGATTCATCAGATTTTTCACATGATCCAAGATCTTCAAAAGATCCATTAAAAAATAAAAAAAAGTACCAAACATTGATGAACCAATTCAGGAACTTGTTACTTTTATTTATTCCTTGAAAAATTCAAAAGATATAATGGAAGACATGCTTAGAACTTCTCCACATAACAAGCTCTCCCACAGTTGAGTAAAGATATCATGTATATTACAATAGGATACAACTATAGTCTCTTTATTGCTATTAGCTCCTATTCTTATGTGTATTCAGTTATGTATGGTGTTATCACCATATTATTGTAATGTTTTAGGTGATGACATAATATAGTCGGAACTTTGAGTGACACAAAAAAGTGCTAGTAGTTAATACGTATAACATACTACATTTATTTTCTTGAATAAACATAATATACTATATTTATTAGTATATAAAAAAAAAAATTACAAACATTCAAATATAAATATTATATTTATTTATTTTTCATTGTATTTAAAACAACTTAAATAATATAAAATTAAATTGTCTGGACATAAATACCATAATGACAAGGCATTGAAAAATAAATTCATAATAAAAATGATCGCACTATACTTCTAACTTCTCAACCTATTAAAAATATATAAAAACCAAATTTTATATACAACAATTTTCCTTTACTTTAACTTCCATAACAAAATACATACATATTAAAAACTACGCAATGTTTTTTTTAATGTTTAAATAATTTCTACCAAGATTGCTTGGTTCTTATAAGGTCCTTATCTTTGGATGATGGAATTGTTTTTTTTTTTTAAATTGTATACGTAAAAGAAACAATAGTAACCAAACAATGTAGACAATTAGGTCTTGATATAACAATAAGTAGAAAGTGTTTACAAGAGGTCAAAGTTTGAAACTCTTGATAGAATTTTTTTTGGTGAAGATTATGTATTTTTTTTTAGTAGAAAAGTAATATAATGTTTTTTAGTTTGATACGAGAGTTGGTTACAATTATATTATTTTTAGTAGTTAATAAGTGCAGGGTTCAAACCGGGATTGCATCCACTAAATCTATTCCATCAACCTATTCATCTCGTTATTATTTAGCCTGACCTGAAATAGACTCCAAGTGTTTGGGATTCATACCATCATGAAACACCAGGTGTTTGGGATTCATACCGTCATTGTCGGTTTGGTGCTATGATTCATATAGGAATACTAAGCAACACAATGTTTTTTATCACATAGAAGAGTTGGTTACAGTCACTATTTTTAGTAACTGGCCAACGCAGGATTCAAACCACATGGACTGCTCTCAACAAACCTTCAGGTGTT
Organism: Wollemia nobilis; assembly: GCA_028583015.1. Taxonomy (NCBI): domain Eukaryota; kingdom Viridiplantae; phylum Streptophyta; class Pinopsida; order Araucariales; family Araucariaceae; genus Wollemia; species Wollemia nobilis. The sequence continues at coordinate 1,752,750 of JAQPPZ010003527.1, read as the reverse complement.
TGAGATTTTGTTTGGGATTCATACTGTCATGGACCACCAGGTGTTTGGGATTCATACCATCATTGTCGGTTTGGTACCAGATGTTTGGGATTCATACCGTCATTGTCGGTTTGGTGCTAGGATTCAGATAGGAATACTAAGCAACACAATACATAGGAGAGTTGGTTACATCCACTATTTTTAGTCACTGGCCAACGCAAAATTCAAACGGCAGGGACTGCTTTCAACAAACCTATTTGTCTCGTTCTTGTTGACCCGACGTGAAATGACCCGATGGGGACCACCGTCGTGGGTCTGATGCGTACCCAGAGAATTCGGAGCAGACTACTACCTTTGCAAAGGGTTAGCTTTCCTCAAGGTTTAAACCTAAATCTCTTCTTGATAAGTGCCCAACTATACCTACACTTACCAATCCACATAACATTTAGGAGTCTAAACGTCACAGTGTTATTAATAGGTTAAAAATATAAAAAAAGTACAATTACCCATCAAGACTATGTATCCTTGGTGGAAAAGCAACGTAATGTTATTAATAGGTTAATATTTTAATTGATATCTAAAATTTTAAATAATCAATAGGATAAATTAAATGTACTTTTCTTTAATTTAAATCAATTTGTATAAAAAACCAGTATGTGTGACCCGTGGGCATAATGGTTAAGCAAGCAAAAAGGGAAAACCAGATATCCAGCAAACAAGTCGGAAGGACGTCGCAATCTTTTAAGGCAATAGTCAGAACTTTCAGGTTAACATGAGTAGCCCTTGGATCAATTTCACCAAACTTTCATACTCAAGTTGATATGACTAAACCAAACTCAATTCACAATGACTAAATTGGCGAAAGGATTTTAATCAATACAAATGGTCAAATTTTGAAGAATCAAGTTGAAGTTGATGTTAATAGACCAAAAAAATAAATAAATAAGTAATAAATAAAATAAAAAATAATTACAAATTACTATATTACATAAAAATATGTGTATCCTCTACTCTCAACAATGACGCATGTCACAATTACTATATTACATAAAATATGTGCATCCCCTACTCTCAACAATAACGCATTTGCTCGTAACGAACTACTTCTTATAAAGAAGTTTATGAAGTGAAATTTAAACAATATTAAAATTATCAACATAAAATAATTAAAATATAGAGAATTGTTTTTATACTGTATATTTAACATATTTAAAGTTTTAAACCCAAAAAAATCTTTTAAATAAAATAAATTTTATTATAAATGTTTTTAAATCTTAGTAAAATATTTTACTCAAATGATTTAATTTTTTTCATTACAATCATAAAAATAATCTAAAAAATAATTATTGAGAAATTTATATACAACATTCAATTTAAATAAGGTTTGGTCAAACCTATTAAGGAAGCATTCAATCTTAACAAAGTCTAAGGTGTAGACCAATTGGTTCAGCCAAACCCTGTAAAGGAGGCAGACGTCTAGGGTTCAAATCTCAAGCCTTGTCAGATTGACTACTTGTCTTTTTCTTGGTGCTTTTAATGATGTAAAAGGTTTAATGTGTGACAACTTGTCTTTTTCTTGGTGCTTTCAATGATGTAAAAGGTTTAATATGTGACAACTTGTCTTTTTCTTGGTGCTTTCAAGGTGCTTTCAACGATGTAAAAGGTTTAATGTATGGCAGCTTCCAAGGCAGACAAGACATAAAAGATGGACAACATACCGATTCCACCATGTAAAAATAAATAATTTTCAATCTAAATTTCAAAATCAAAATTTTTGTTAACATTGATCTCAATAACAAAGAAGACTTATTATCCAAATTTCTTTAAGCCAAGGTTAGTGTGATTTTTAGGACCCTACTGGGTGTGCGTATCCACCCACTTTTTATATGATTAAGTTGTATTTTAATATAATATAGCTTATTTCATTCAAAAAAATAATAATCTTTAAGCCAAGGTTCTAACATTTATCTCAATAACAAATAACAAAGAAGGTAGATAACTTTATTATTAAAAAATATTTCAATAATATGAAGGAAGAACTTTAGCTAAGTGAAAGTTCCAATACAATAAAGAAATTTTAACATTTTTATCTCAGTTCAAGTTAGTTCAAGTCTCAGTTTTATCTTAATGTTTCTTTTTTGAAACATCAAGCTATGTCTGCTCATATTCGCAGGATTTGGAATCTAGTTCCTAGACCAACTAGAATTCATGGTAGAATTTCCTAGTGGAATGAAGCTATCTCCAAAACAACTGTTCTTCTCAGAAATTTAGGAGTTGAAGTTGCCAAGTGAAGACGAATTTCTAATGCAGCCCTTAAAGCTAAATTGGCTCGCTCTTCTGTCAGACTAGAAGCGAGCCCTCTAAGCTCCATTATTCAAGCCCAAGTTGCAAGTCTTAGGCATGAGCTTAAAAGATTTGAGCTTTATGAAGCAAGGGGAGCTCAACTTCATTCTCGACTTCACTAGCTAAAAATTGGCGATAGGGTTTCAAAAGATTTTTTCAAAAAATAAAGCCCTTGAGACAATCCATTCAATTCAATGCTATTTAGGATGCAGGGATTCGTTGGATTTTGCTTCCTAATATTATTAAAGTTTTTGTCAAGCATTATCATAAAGTTTTTGCTTCTCAGGAGTTAACTCCTGAACGACAGGCTGCAATTCAAACTTGTTGTGCAGTTGTTCCTGAGAAGCTTTCAACTCTTCAAAAGGAATCTTGTGAGCCTCCTTTGTCATTGGATGATCTTGTTGAAGCCCTATCCAAGATGGCCAATGATAAATCTCCAGGATTAGATGGATTCATTGTGAATTTTATAAGGAGTATTGGGACATGGTTGGCCCAGATTTACTGTATGTTTATCAGGAAGCAATGGCTTTTGGCTCTTTAGGTTCTATAATTACTAAGGGCAATATTAAATTCATCCCTAAGTAAGGGGATCCAGAAGTGCTCACCAATTGGAGCCCTATTACTTTACTCAATGTGAGTTACAAAATTATTGCTAAGGTTTTGACCTTACGCCTTAGACCTCTGTTGCCACTTATTATTTGTCCTGAACAAACTGGGTTTTTGCAGAGCAAATATATTTTGGATAATGTAATTGTTGTTTGGGAGGGCATGGAATGGGCTAGATCCACTCAAAAAATACTCTTTTCATCAAGATTGATTTTGAGAAAGCCTATGATAGGATTGAATGGAATTTCATCCTTACCATGCTTCAAGCTCTTGGTTTTGGGTCACATTTCTTGAGCTCGGTTAGTATGATTTTTACGGATGCTTCAGCTGTGCTTACTTTGAACAATTATTATTCTAAATCAATTGGATTGTTCATAACTATCAGACAGGGTTGTCCTTTGGCTTCTTCTCTTTTCATATTTGCAGCTAAAGCTTTTCGATACCTTCTTGCTAACCAAGCGAGTCAAGGTAATATTAGGGGTATTTCTTAACCTGGAGAATATTCTCAACTCATAAATGGACATTTTGCAGATGATTCTTTTTTTACTCTTCACGAGGATGAATGCTCTATCAAACAGGCTCTAGATTGCCTGAATATTTTTTGCAATGCATTAGGATCTAGCATTCAATGGAGGAAGAACTCATGTTATAGGCAATCCTCTTTGGATCTTCCAAGGTGGCTTAAGAAAGCTTCCAGTGGCATTGGATCCAACCAGGGGAGATGTTTAAATTCCTTGGCATCTCATTTGCTTTCCAGAGTTCCCCTGTTGTCTTGTGGAATTATGTTTTACAAAAAGTAGAGAAAAAATTTCCTTTTGGATCACCAAAAAACTTACTCTAGCTGGTAAGTTTTAGGTGTGTTCCAAAATTATTGCTTCTACTCATGTGTACTATTCATCTTGTTGGGTCCCTTCTCAAGCCTGCTTTAAAAATTTGGAAAAGCTTATAAGGGATTTTCTTGGGGCTAACTCATCATATAAACGAGGGTTTCATAGAGTTTCTTGAAAAATTTGTTGTATTCCCAAAAAATCAGGAGGTATGGGATTGCATGATTGTCAAAGACAAGGTTTTGATTTATCTGCTAAATAGATTCTTCAAGCCTTAAGTGGTTCTGAAGCTTGAAAATATCTCATTCGACATTGCATCTCCACTGGTTTACCTCTTGGCAGGAAGGTTTGGAAATGCATGAATTTTCAATCCCTCCTGGTTGCTCCTATCCCAGTTAAAATTCAAGGCTCTTTTGTCATTCAGAGCATATGGAGGGCTTGGGAGAAAATTAAGCCCTGGTTGAGTTGGCTAGGGGTTGGACATCAAAAATGTGCTTCTATTTCCACTTATAATTTTTGGTGGTCACCTTTTATTACTCTTCAAGGTTCCCTTCTTGCTTCCGTGCAATGAATTCATGCTCAACAGTTCTTCAGGAAAGGGATTTCAATAGTGGCTGACTTTTTTTCAAGACATTCTAGGGATTGGATCCCATGGGATGATTTCAAGAGATTGATTGGTCTACGGCCAGATGATAAGATTACTTATGAAACTGTTTTGGATTGTATCCCCTTTTCCCTTTGGTCCATGATCTGTAGACATTCTCAAAAGCCTTGGTGATCTGATTGGGGATGGTTTAAGAAAACCGCACTTCTTACTTACAAACCTAAGTTAGGGTATGCTTGGCTTACTCCCAATGTCCCTATGGTTCAAATACTCAATGCTCGATGGGATATTCTTTCCACTCAAACTCGTTGGAATCTAAGATTTAAAATGGCTTGGCCATGATATATTGAACCCAAACAGGTTTTCTTTGCTTGGATCCTCTTATCCTATGGTCTTCCTCTTGGACAAAGATTAAACTACCTTGGAATAGAGAATCCTTCCTATCATTTTTGCGATGCTCCAAAGGACCCACTTCATCTTTTTTGGCAATGCAGGAAAGCTCGAATGGCCTGGGATTGGCTTGAGACCTTATTTTGGCCTCATATGGCCAGTGCATTCACCTAGCATTATGCTTTGCTTGGCGACCCACTAGATTTTTCCTTGCCCTTGTTGGAAGTGTGGAACATTCTTCGCATCCGTGTGCTCTTTCATATTTGGAAAACTCGTAACAAAATTCTCTTTTCTCAACAACATAGTTTAGATGAATTTTCAATTGCTTATAAGTGCACAATTTAGTCTGATTTTTGGCTCCGGATCTCAGCTCAAGTGGAGAAAGTACATATAGAGGCGGAGCATCTTCGCGCTCTTATGCAACACTAGGGTAATGCCCCATGTATGGTCATCCGAGTGCCTTCTATACAACCTTCTCAATCTTGTCTCTGATGACATTGATGGTTCTGGTACAAGTGATAATGTTGGCATACTTGGGGAGGATGGGTGGCTCATTTCCATTCCTTCTAATATCGGTTGTTAGCATCTGACGGGTGATGGACATTCACCTCGTGATCATACCTCCATGATTGACATGATTTAATGCATGCTTTTTGGTGTTGTGGTTGGTGACAGGTTTAACCCTGTTTTTATTATTTTGAGTAACGTTGCCTAACTCTACCTGAGTTAGTGTGACTACATATTGGGGTGTGCATATCCACCTATTTTTTTGGTTGTAAAGACTTGTATTCTTAAATTAATTAAAATTTATGCCTTTACATTAAAAAAAAACTTTAACATTTTTAATCCTCGAATATGAATTTGAGTGGTTGAAATGAATTAAATTTCACAAAGAAGGCTTAAGTTCAAGTTTAGTAAAAACTTGTAACCTTCTCAAATATCATTATAAACAAAATTCATGGTAGCCCATTTAATAATAATTCTAATAACTCTTGGAACTGGTTGCGCTTGGGTTTATTTGGGTTTCTTTCCTCTCTCTCTGTTTGGTTTGAGATGTTTTAGTTGCTCCATTTTTTGTTTCTTTTTGGGTTTATCTTGTTGATTTACACACACTGTTTTGCTTTTTTCCTTGTAAAATGTTCAGGGTCCCTTTCAAAACCCTTTTCCATCAATAAAAAAATTCTAATAAAAATAATTATGATTATTTTTAAGTTTAATGTAAGGCTTTTAGATCTAAAACTCTAAAAACCTATGAAAGACATCAAGACTCTCACTGATTTTAAAATGATAATATATGTATGTAATCATCAAATTCTAACATTATAGAATAAAAATCATTATAACATAAACTTGTTAACCTTTATTATTCAACCTTTCTAAAAAATTTTCTTAATAGAAGGAGGATTTGTAAATCCATCAATATATTTTATTTTTTAAATGACGTATTGAGTTGATTGTGAGGGGTTAAAACTATGGACTATATTTTTATTATGTCTATTTAAACTTATTGTATATACCCTACCCACTTCCATATTTAAAACCATAAATATTAAAATTGAACTCTTTCTATTATGTTAATAAATATAATTTTAATAACTAAATGTCATTCAAATTTGAAAATTGTTGAAATTTTTTTTAAATAATTTATAATGATTGATAATATATATCGATAAAATTATCAAATGGCATTAGTTCAATGAAATTAATTACTTAAATTTTAAGGAGGAGACCGAGGTTTGAATCTTGTTGAGGGATACATGCATAGTAGCCAAGCAACTATTGTAATACCATTATGTGGTGATGATATAATATATATGAGACTCATTTCAATACCAAATAACCTATTTAAAAAATAATAAAAATAAAACTAAACTTTAAATTATAAGATAAAAGCTTATATACAATATATGAGAAAATGAACAAATAAAAAATTATTTGTTATTAATCACAGAAGTTAAATGCAATCTATATCATACTATAAATAAAAAAGTTATTTGTTATTAGTCACAAAAGCTAAATGCAACCTAAATTATACTATTCTCCTTATGAGAGCAATTCATTACTTAATGAATGCGATGTTCTGAAATGTTATGCATTGTATTAAAAATGCTGCTAGCCTTTGCTTTAAATATATTTTCCTTCACCATAAAATTATGAACATCTTGAAATTAAAAACAATGGTTATCATATTAATGCAAATGAATATTTAACAATGAAATATTAAAAAACTTAGAATTAAACATAACAACTTAAACATTGCCACCCTTTAGTATAATGAAATATCTAAATTAAAATACATTTATATTAAGAGAATATAATTAACTACCATAAATTAAAAATTCTTAACTATTTAGATAAGGTTACTACTCTTAAGATAAAATTAATGATATTTAAATCAAAATCCAATTAAGTAACTGAGTGGTAAAATAGGTAATTGAAACCATTCAAAGATTTCTTTGAAAAAAATACATAGTTTATATTTCAAGTAAAAAATAAATATATTATATTTTAATGTGTTTATTGTCATAGTTGTCACTAATACCAACACTATATATATATATATATATATATATATATATATATATATATATATATGAAGTATTTACTCAATAAAAAAATTTAATCTTAACTATTTTAATGTATTCTAGAGCTAGAGACAAGAGGACATGAATATATTAAAACTGCCACTATCACTATATCAACATAACTTATATAAGGCTAAAGCTTAACATAATATTCTATCATTTATATTTAATCTAGCATATTTCTTCCTCCAAGATAGTAAACAATCATGTCCAAATCATTATTATTATAGTTTCTTTATAAAGGATAAATTAATTTTATCCTTATCTTTACTTATTCTTTATCAATATTTTTTTAAGATTTGTATTTTAAATTTTAAATATTAATCATTAAATTGTGTTTAAGCAAATTGGTTTTATAGTAATATTTGAGACTTTAAATGATCATATAGTTTTCCTATCAGCTTATCAAATTCATAAAAATGTATCTAGTGACTAATGGTATAAACATGCTTAAATAATTACTAGTCTTTAAGGGAATTATAAAATATAAGGTAAGATCAAGGCATTCTTTTTAGGAAAATATTTACTCAATGTTTTAATTTGTTATTGATCAAGATGTAATAAATGCATTTCATAATTTTATTATGCAAAATCTTCCAAGGATTTAATAAGTAGTTTCCCTCCATTTGAGAGGAAAATCACCAACATGGTATACTTAGTGGCATGAAAAAATACAAGGACTTACATGATTCTGTGTAGAATTTAATAAAAAATTTGAACCACAAAGAGTGATTACTTTAATTAATTGACTTAAATAAAACAATGAAGATTGGTGGAAGAATACACCTTTAAAGAATTTGGATCATTATCAAAATTAGTAACTAATATAATAGATAGTAGATTAATTCAAAATTAGGTTGGTGGATGTAATAGAATCCCTACAGCTTATTTATCAAAAAAAAATTAAAAAATTTATTATTCCATCTACTTCAAGGTCAAATGGTGAAAAATAAAATCTGATTATTTAGAAATCACAATTATTAGTCAAATGGTGAAAAATAAAATCTGATTATTTAGAAATCACAATTATTACCTTGTCCTTCCCTCAAGGTAAAATAAAATTCAAAGGTCTTTGAAGGTTATAATTTTTATCTTTGCTACAAAAAAAATTTACATAAAAAATTTTAAATATTTATTTTGAGTCTTACCTTCATCAATTTTTTTTTATAATCGGTAGCCGCCAGGCAGGCTGTCGACTTTTTATGGCTGCCACAGTATGCGTTGTTCACCTCAAAAGCCACCACACAGATTACCACCATGCTAAAATAATTTTAAACCTTTTACATTTTCGAAAGCACTAGGAAAGGGACAAGCGTTCAGTCCACAAGACCCAAGATTAGCCACCACACAGATTAACCACCATGCTACAATCATTTTAAACCTTTTACGTTTTCGAAAGCACTAGGAAAGAGACAAGCGTTCAGTCCACAAGACCCAAGATTTGAATCTTGGGTCTCCACCCACTTATAGGTTTAGTCGAAACAATTGGTGTACACCTCAGACCTTACCTTCATCAATTTAAATATTTTATTTTATATAAATTTTATTATAAAATATAAAAAATTAATTATAATAAACTTATTAAATTAAAAATAAAATAATAAAAATATTTTAAAAATTATATAAAATCAATGAATCCTATAAATCCAAATACCTAGTTAATGTGGAAGAGTTGGAAAAAAAGTGAGTTGTGTAAAACTATATATATATATATATATATATATATATATATATATATATATATATATATATATATATATATATATATATATATATCCATGTTCAAAACTCTTCCCCTCACATGCATGTTGCGGATATAACTTAATTCAACCAAAAAAATACCTAATTAAATTGTATACTAAACTACTTATAATTAATTCATTCTATTTCATTCTATCTACACCTTTGCAAAAAGTATTTTTATATAAAATTTACCATTTTAGCTAAACATAACTAAAAAAATATTAAATTGACGTTCCATGAGCCTCGAAAATTAATTATCGAGTAGAAACAATACACTACACTAAAACCATGCAACAAAAGCTAAACAAAATCACATTTTTAACAGCAGTCTAAAACCATGCCAGCTAGTTACGATATCAAACGACACTATCTCTATCCCACTCCTCTTTTGGCAGTCCTGGAACCTCTGTAGAACTTGGGAACTTTAAAGCTTGAGGCTCCATTGTCCCTTCCAACATCCGTACAACTTGAACCATGCTTGGTCGATCCTCCTCCTCTTCTTGAATGCATAACATCCCTACCACTCCAAATCTGCTTGTTCAGCTATGTTTGCATCTACAACAACGTTTATGTTTCCCTTTACGAATTTGAGTTGCATACTCGATTCTTGCACAGTCAAGTCCATATTTCTCCGACCTAAAATTATACATGTTAGAAATATTAACCCAGATTTCACGCCTCCGCTAGACTGCGCTCTGAATTTGGGCGAAGCCGGACTGCGCTCGCATAGTTGGGGATCCCGGCAAAGAGGTTTGACATGACGTTGCACCTACCCTCTGACAGATGTGATGTCTGACAGATCCGATCGTTGTAGAAGTTAATGCCAATTCGGCGATTTAATGCTAGTTCGGCGATTGGTCAGAAACCCTAGTTGAGGGCCTGTCAGAACTTGTCAGAGGACAAACCCTAATCCTCCTCTTCCTGTGGCTATATAAGGTGTCTCGGGTATTTTAGATTAGAAGAGCAGTAGCAGAGTGCAGAGAGGAAGAAGAAGGCAGCAGAGAGCGAAGAGGAGTGAGGAGAAGAAGAGTAACTCAGTGAGCAGTGTCACTCATCTGATTAATGTTTGAGTAGCCGACTCAACATTTTGTCTGTTAGTTTATCCTGCATCTTGGCCTGTAGATGTTATTTCCTCAATTGAGGACCTCTGTAACCCTCGTTTCATATAAATAAATTTTGTTGTTTGTTTTAGGCATCTTTAGGGTTTGCAGTCATTTTATGTGTTAAAGTCTCTTGCTCTCTGTACAAATCGCCTCAAAGCGATTGTGTTTGGGTTCTAATAGTTAGAGCTCAGATCCGAGACTCAGTTATCAGTTTCGGTGTTTCTCTCCTCCCAGCCAAGCAGGCCATCACCGTTGCCGTAGCCGCACAAGCCTTTCGGACAGATCAGACTACGAAGCCAAAATTGGCTAAGTCCGGAAGAGTCTTTCGAGTTCGCTGTCGCAACTCGACTGCGCCCAAGATCCGAGCGTAGCCCGAGTGCGCAAGCAAAGTTCACACTGCACCCATTGCTGAGCGCAGTTCGTCTTGCACCCCCAAAGTGCACACTGCGCCATCCATCGCCTTCCGCCAATCGCAAATCGCACTTTGCCCATTTTTTGGGCAAAGTTTGTCGGCGCCCCCAAAGTGCAAACTTCGCCTATTTTTAGGGCGAAGTCCGTTAGTGCCCCCGAAGTGCAAACTTCGCCCAGTTTCGGGTGAAGTCCGTCGACGCCCCCGACGTTCGCTCTGCGCCGCAACTCGAGCACAGTCCGCACTCTACTCTCGAACAAACGTCGACAAATCAGAAAAAGAAATTTAAATTCTTCAAACTGGTATCAGAGCTACTGATCCCTTGACGCAGAGACCGAAGCAGAATGGCTTCCACCAGCAATAATTTGCATTTGCAGATCCTGCACTTCAACGAGAAAAATTACGATTACTGGAGCATCCAGATGAAGATCCTGTTTGGATCGTAGGAGTTGTGGGAGTTAGTCGAGAACGGCTACCCAAAACCGGCAGATGCAGCAGCACTGACCGCCCTCTCTCAAGCAGACAAGGATCTGTTGAAAGGGAACAATAAGAAGGACCAGAAGGCCCTCTTTTACATCATGCAAGTGGTCGAGGAGTCCATCTTCCCACGGATCGCATCAGCCACCAAAGTGAAGCAGGCCTGGGAGATTCTGGCCAGCTCGTACCAGGGCACAAACAAGGTAAAGTTGGTGAAACTGTAGATGCTCAGGAGGGAGTTTGAAAATATGCAGATGAGTGAGTCCGAGTCCATGAGTGATTTCTTCACCCGGACGATGGACATTATCAACCAGATGCGGTTGAATGGAGAAATCATGCAGAGCCAAAGAATCATGGAGAATATTCTCAGAAGTCTGCCTGCTAAGTTTGACTCGGTTGTGATAGCAATCGAAGAGTCGAGGGATCTGACAACCCTCTCAACAGACAAACTCATGGGTTCATTGCAAACCCATGAACAGAGGCTGAGTCGTTCATCTTAGACCTCTCTAGAGCAAGCATTCAGGGCTCAGGTCTCATTTCGAGACAGCGACAGACAAGATTCCCACCATGGCGCCTCTAGTTCTCACGAAGGAAGAGACAAAGGTATACGTGGGAAAGGCAACAAGCAAGGAGGATGGTCAAACCCTAGCGAAGGGGAGATAAACTGTAATTTCCATTAGCAAGGTGGAAGAGGCAGTTCAAGAAATCAGCAAGCTGGATCTGGTCAGAAGGACATGTCAAAGGTCCAGTGTTATTTCTGCAAGAAGTTCGGCCATTACATCTCACAGTGCAAAAAACGGATGGCCACGGAGAATCAACAGCAATCCCATTACACGGATGAAACCAAAAATATGGCAGGAGGAAATTTGTTGTTGACTTGCAACATTGAGGAGTGCCAAAAGAATGTCTAGTACTTAGACAGTGGGTGCAACAACCACATGACGGGGAACAAGGAGATGTTCTCCCAACTGGATGAAACAATCCAGTCTGAAGTGAAGTTGGGGAACAACGACAAGGTTCCCATGATGGGGAAAGGAAAAATCCTCATTCGAACCAGGCATGGTGAACAGAAGAACATCTGTGACGTCTACTATGTGCCTGGCCTGAAGCACAACCTGCTGAGCGTTGGACAGCTCGTGCAGAAGGGACATACGGTCCAGTTCAAAGACGAAAATTGCACCATCAGAGACAAGTCGCATGGGTAGATTGCTATAGTGTCCATGACGAAGAACAAAATGTTTATGCTGCAGATTTAGAATGAATCATTGATGTCTCTAAGTGCAGTTGTGAAAGATGCTACTTGGCTGTGGCATCTTAGATTTGGTCACCTGAGCTTCAGTGGCCTAAATCAACTGCACAAGATGCAAATGGTGAAGGGTTTACCCCTTATTGAGCAACCAAACCAAGTTTGTGAAGGTTACCTAGTTGGCAAGCAGCACAGGGATGCATTCCTTATAGGACAGTCTTGGAGAGCATCACGACCATTAGAGCTGGTGCACTCAGACATTTGCGATCCGATGCAGACCACCACGTTTACCGATAAAAAATACTTCTTGACATTCATAGATGACTTCAGTCGGAAGACTTGGATCTATGCCATCAAGCTGAAGTCAGAAGCGTTTGCCATATTCAAGGATTTCAAGGCTCTGGTGGAGAAATAGAGTGGATATCAGATCAAGACTCTCAAAACAGATGGCGGAGGTGAATACATCTCCAACGAATTCCATAACTACTGCAAGCAGCATGGAATTCGAAGGTAGTTCACTGCCAGATATATGCCACCACAGAATGGTGTAGCTGAGAGGAAGAACCGAACCATCATGGAGATGGCACGAAGCATGATGAATGCGAAGGGATTATCGCATGAATTTTTGGCAGAGGCTATAACATGTGCAGTCTACTTGCTGAACAGATGTCCCACCAAAAGTGTGAAGGACAAAATCCCTCAGGAGGCCTGGAGCGGAGTGAAGCCAAGTGTGGCTCACTTGCATGTGTTCGGGTGCATTGCATATGCACATGTTCCAAAAGAGAAGCGGCAGAAGTTGGATGATAGAGCTGAGAAGTGCATTCTCATAGGGTGCAGTGAGCAGGCAAAGGCATATAGGTTGTACAACCCTGTGACGAAGAAGCTCATCATCAGTCGTGATGTGAAATTTCTTGAAGATCAAGCCTAGAACGAGAAGTCAAATACTGGCCAGTAAGAGCCAGCAGTAGTACAATCTGTTGACTTGGAAGAAGGAAGTGTGCAGCCACCTGCAACTTCCAGTAGCAACAGCGGTGCCAGTAGTAGCACAGCCACTCCATCTCGGTCGCCTCCACTTGCAAGTAGAATCCATAACCTGGTGATGCCAGCGAAGACAAGGAGCTTGCAAGAAATCTACGAGGCAACCCAAACCCACATAGATGAAGAGCACTCTGACTTTGCATTCTTTACTGAAGTTGATCTAGTAGAGTTCGAAGATGCAAGTTGATGAGCACCAGAAATGCTCATATTTTGTACATATTTCTTTGATCAATATGCGGTTGTATAATAAGGATTGCGTACTTTTATGAATGATTATATAGATATTTGATATAATTATGCGTGTTATCTAATTTGTGTGTTTTTAGTATGTTTTGTGGAATTGCGGTTGATTTAGTTAGATTTGGAACGGTCGAGGTCCTTTTGATGGACCTGGAACTTTATTTCATCGGGGGTTAATGAAGAGAATACGAGCGCCTCCCTGTAGTCGGAAGGCGCCAATGGAATACAGCGCCTCCCTAGGTGAAAGGTGCCAAGGAATACGAGTGCCTCCCTAGTCGAAAGGCACCAACGAATACGAGCGCCTCCGAAGGCAAAAAGAGTGCCTCCCTACGTCGAAGGTGCCAACAAAAGAAGCGCCTCCCACTGAAAGGTGCACAACCAAAGACAAGCGCCTCCCCATAGTCGAAAGGTGCTAGCAAAAGGCAAGCGCCTCCCCACAACCAGAAGGTGCCACTGATTCTTTGCCCGTTGACCAGATTTGAATGACGTGGACGATAGCGGCTGGTGCAGTTCTAGCTCTGCGTCATGCAGAGCTAAATTGGAGATTGCACCAACGTATCGAAACGTCTTACTGATGCCAGGCAAAGCATGAACCGAACAATGAACACGCCGCCATTAGAACAGAATGCCAGATGTCGATTGCATTTACCAGACTGTCTTGATTTAGTCTAGGACAGATCGACTGTTGTAACTACTTATGTAACAGAAGTTCTACGGGTGTGTTATATAAACACACGTAGATCGTTCTGAGAAATATATAGAAATAAAATAAAGATCCATTTAGACGTACAGAGATAAATTGTAGTGTGTTGACGAATATATTAAAGTTCTAGAAGTTCTAAGCGCGTGTTCGATCGGGAAGAAGCTGCTGGAGCCTGGGCCCACTCCAAGCTAGTATTTCTTCCCCATTTCCTTTTCGTTTATTAATTTTAATTAGTTTATTGCTTTCATAAGAATGTTTGTTAGTTTATTAGTTCCAGCATTTGCAGTAGATTTATTTTTAGGAACGCGTACATGATTTATTTTCTGTAGGTTTAATTATGTTCTTCTTACGTAAATCATTGAGGAGTGCGGGAATGATTGACAAACCATTTCAAGAACACCCCCCAAAATGTAGGATTAGCAGATTCACCTCCAGTGGTATTGTAGTAACCTAATTCCGACTCTTCGCAAGTTTATGAAGCTCCCTGGGTTGATAATTAAATGCACGGGCATGTGACAAAAATAGGAAACCATTCACCTTGTTTGGCCCGCAACATTTTGGCACCGTTGTCGGGGAAGCGTCTTAATTAGATTACTTACAATACCCTGAAACCTTCCATCTGACCTTGTATGAGTTCTTCGAGAAGAAGAGGACCTGACGGTCGCTTTATAAGAACTAATCCATCAGGACCTGAGTCAACCGAGCATTTTGGATTTGAGTTAGACTCGCTCGACCTACCAACGAGTCCATTGGAGTGAGGAACCGCACTTTGTGCAAAGTGCCGCCTCATCCCATCAACAAGGGGATGAACGAATCATCATAAATCCCCTGTTTAATAGGACTCCTCTAGAGGAAGCCCTATTGTGGAAGGCTATGGAGGATCAGACGATCTCGCCAGACAACCTTAGAGCATTGACTTAGAAAGTTTTAAATGATCGGAAGGCCATAAACGCTGCATTAGAAACCACATTTCTCAAAAAAATGGTAGATAATGATGAAGTCTCATCTGGCTTTAGTTTCCCAATAGAGGAGGGAGTAGGAGATACCAAAATGAAAAACATATCCCCTGCTCACCTTCCGTCCTTCAGAGGACACCCGATCGAGGACCTTGACCTATTTTTATTCAAGTTTGATGTTTTGTGTAGGTCTGTGGATTACAAATCAAACACGCAAAAGTTGAAATTATTTCCTTCTACATTAGACGATGTAGCTCTGCGATGGTTCATCGGTCTAGGAGACAAACACATCACCACCTAGGACCAGATGAAGAAGCTCTTTCTAGAGCAATATCAAGATTTCGGGAGAGCAAGAGACTCCAGGGAGGAGGTCCTGAGCATGACACAAAGAGAAGATGAGTCTCTCGAGGAGTATTGGGAGAGATTCAGCTTTAATCTTCAATGGTCCCCTCACTCGAAGCTATCTGATAAGTCCCTCAAAAGCATCTTCTTGAGGGGACTTACCAATGAGTCATTGGAGGCTCTCAACATGATCTCTGGAGGTGATGTCTATCAACATGCTATGGACGACATCCGACAATTATGCCGGAACTACTCGAGAAGGCGAGGCAAAATCATCGCCAGGACCATGAAGGCGACTGCTTCAGTCACCAAAATAGAAATAGGCAACATGTTGGAGGATTTGAAGAGCGAAATGCTCTCATCTCTAGCACTATAGATGGATACGCTGCTGTTAGAAAAGAAGAAACAAGAAAATGATGCAGCATTAGCCTATTTCTGCCCAAAATGCAGAGGAAGGCATGCAAAGAATGCATGTCCAGAAAACAAGGTCAGAGTATGCACAGTTTGCAGGCTGAATCATAAAACTCGATTGTGCCCACAACTTCCCAGTAACCAGGAAGCGGTTGAGAGCACGGAGGCCTACTTCATAGGCAATAGGAAGAGTTGGCCATAGCCCCCATGGGGAATATACCAACCGGAATGCCATCATATGGGGGAGGGCCATACATGCACCAAGGACCCCCTCAACCACCTAATATGGGGTGGTGGGGACCATCACCCTGGACTAACGCACCCCCAACAGCATTTTCGAATCAGCAGCCATGGATGCCATATCCATATCCTGGGAAATAGTGGAGAGGCCACAATGCATGGAATCAGACTCCACAGAGTGCAGCGCCTGCTCACATCCAACAGAACTTACCAGCATTGCCAACAGCGAGACCTACGTAGCTACCAGCACAACCGACAGCAAACCCGAACAACAGAGTAAATCAGTCGACATACAACGTAGAAGGTGAGATGTATCATATGTACAATATTCAGCTTAGATCAGGTAGGCGGCTAGGAGTAGAGACACCGCCTCTGGTAGAAGAGGAGGAAGAAATAGTAGAGACACCTCCATTGGTAGAAGAGGAGGAAGAAATAGAGGAGACACCTCTGGTAGAAGAGGGAAAAGCACTTGAGAGAGCGGAGGCTCCATTTCCTAGCCGGTTGCAGGAACAAAGAAAAACAACACAGCCAAAATTTGACATCTTGTCGAGCTTGAAGAATCTCACGGTGACAATCCCATTATTTCAAGCAATTCGAGATGTCCCCATTTACACCAAGGCAATTAGAGAAATGTGTCTAAGGAGACCGGGATGAAAAGCTACCCAGACTATCAACGTCATGGGTAAACTGGCAGATCTAATGATGGGTGGAACACGTCATCCGAAGTATGCAGATCCAGGCAGCCCAGTGCTGACCATAAAAATTGGAGGACATTCCCTGTCCAACACATTGGTTGACCTCGGGGCAGCCATCAACGTGATGCCTCAAGAGACCATGCAGAGGCTGCAGCTCATGAACCTGAAGCCAACCACGATAGTGCTGCAGTTAGCCGATCGATCAACCGTGTCGTCGAAAGGGATGTTGGAAGATGTGATCGTAACAGTCAGTGCATGGGAATATCCAGCCGATTTTTTAGTTTTGCAAACCAAGACCAGGCTTGGCGGTTACCCGCTCATTTTGGGGAGGCCATGGCTGGCAACAGCTGACGCTTACATCAGCTATCGGGATGGGCTAATGACCATCTCCAATGGGCAAAATGTCAAAAGGCTGACCATTTCACCGCCAGCTCAGTCTATGGACTCGGCAGAAGAACCCAGGATCACCGAGCATGGAACTACGGAGTTGTCCATAATCTAGCCGGTGATGACCTTGGAGGAGGTGGCAGAAGAGGATGAGGATGGTGCTATCATGGAGTTTCTCCATGGAGAATCATCCAACCCCACACCTGGATCACCGTTGACTGGCGCCCAAGATCAGCACATCCGACAAATACACGTTGGGCCAGGGAGGATATTAAACGTCAACAACAGGTTGACGCCCACACAGCTAGAAAAATTGGAAGAGCTTCCGGTAAAACACCAGCAAGCATTTGCATGGGACTACGCAGATATGCACGGCATCAGCCCAAAATATGTACCCATCAGATTTATTTAGATGACCAGGCAACTCCTAGTCGGCAGCCAGAGAGAAGGATGAACCCAGCAATGAAAGACATTGTCGAGAGAAGAAGCGCACAAACTTCTGGCTACCGAATTCATATATCCAATTTTTGACAGTGAATGGGTATCACCATTAGTGGTGGTCCCCAAAAAGAATGGGAAATGGCGGATCTACGTGGACTACCGGGCGTTGAACAAGGCGACTAAGAAAGACCACTTCCCGCTCCCGTTCATCGATCAGGTCTTGGACACACTCTCGGGAAGAAAATACTTCTCCTTTCTGGATGGTTTCAGTGGTTACAACCAGATCCAGATAGGGGAAGAAGATCAAGATAAAACAACGTTCACCTGTCCATGGGGAACGTTTGCCTATAAGGTATTGCCTTTTGGACTATGCAACGCACCGGCCACCTTTCAAAGGGCGGTGCTTAGCATATTCTCTGATATGATAGGAGACGGGGTGGAAGTATACATGGACGACTTCACCGCCTATGGAGAAACCTTCGAGGAGGCAATGACAAATCTGGAAAGAGTGCTCGACAGGAGCAAGGAAAATCATTTGTCCCTAAGTAATGAAAAATGTTTTATGATGATGCGGGAAGGCATCGTGTTGGGACACCACCTCTCTGCGGAAGGAATAAAAGTAGACAAGAGGAATATCGAGGTCATCAGAGACCTACCTAGCCCCAGAACGTAGAAGGAGGTAAGAAGTTTCCTTGGATCAGTCGGGTACTATTGATGATTTATCGTCGAATTTAGTAAGATTGCCAAACCACTGCACACCCTACTTTCTAAGGACGTAGAGTTCAATTGGATGGGAGATTGCGAAGAAGCGTTCCAATTGCTGAAAGAAAAATTGATATCTGCACCGGTCTTGAGAGGACCGAATTGGGCCATACCGTTCCATATTTATTGCGATGCATCTAACGGTGCGATCGGAGCAGTCCTCGGGCAGAAAGACGACGAAGAATTTTATGCCATCTATTATGTTAGTAAAAACTTGGCGGGAGCAGAGCTCAACTATACAGTGATAGAAAAAGAATTCCTCGTAGTTGTCCATGCAATAAACAAATTCTGCCACTATATAACGGGATACAAGGTCTTCATCCATACGGACCACGCGGCTATCAGGTATCTGATGAGCAAGCCGGCCATTGGTGGCAGAATTATCAGATGGTTGTTGCTATTGCAGGAATTCGACATCACTATAGTCGATAAACCGGGCAAGGACAACGTCGTGGTAGATTTTCTGTCCAGATTGATACCAGCAGATCATCAAGCGGTGGAAGATCAGTTTTCGATGAACATCTGTTCGCTATTAGTGAACAAACTCCGTGGTATGCGAGACATAGCCAATTACTTGGCCATCGGAAGGACCTCACCTGCTCTCTCCTATCGAGAAAAGCAGGCGGTCATAGAGAAGAGCGCATCATTCCTTTGGATGGATGGTCTCCTATTTAAAATAGGATGGGACCAAATTATAAGAAGATGCGTAGCAGAACAGGAGTTTTCAGAAGTGCTCAAGGCATGTCACGATGAGCCATGCAGAGGACACTTTGCAGGGAAATGAACTGCCTACAAAATCCTGTAGGTTGGGTATTTTTGGCCCACTCTGTTCAAGGACGCGGCAGCGTATACCAGCAAGTGTGACGAGTGCCAGAGGATGGGTAGACCAACCCATCGAGATGAAATGCCCCTGCAGCCCCAGGTACACCTGGAACCTTTCGATAAATGGGGCATGGACTTCGTGGGACCATTTAATCCACCTTCGATGGGAAGGAGGTTTATTCTGGTCTGCACGGATTACGTCACCAAATGGGTGGAAGTGCAGGCATTAAGGGACTCAAAGGAAAGAACGGTCACCGATTTCTTATTTGCCCATATTTTCACATGATTTGGGGTTCCTCGGGAGATAACAATAGACCAAGGGCCCCAATTCACCTCCAAATTGATTGAGGAGCTGATGGAGCAGTATAGAGTTCGGCACAATAAAACCATGCCCTACCATCCGCAGGCGAACGGGCAAGTAGAAGTGACAAACGAGGAGATAGAAAACATCCTGACCAAAACCGTGCAGCAACACAAGAAATATTGGGCCACACGGTTGTCGGAGGCGGTTTGGGCATACAACACCACGTGGAAATCCACCACAGGATGCACACCTTTCCAACTGGTCTATGGAAAAAATGCGATGATGCCCATCGAGTTCGAAATCAAAACTCTGAGGACGGCTTCAGAATTAAATTTGAGCTTGGACGAAGCTCAAAAATAGAGGATTCGCTAGCTAGATCAGTTGGACGAAATCCGACTGGATGCTTTGCAGAGGACAGAGATTATACAGAAGCAGAGAAAGAAGTGGCATGATAACCACATCAAGCTGAAGAAGTTCCAGGTAGGGGAATGGGTACTGTTGTACGATTCTCGGTTCCAGGAAAGGAAGGGCAAACTTATGGAGAGGTGGATGGGGCCGTATGAGGTGGCAGAGCTCATTAGGAATGGGGCGGTGCACGTTAAGACAATTGACGGCAGCAACACCATGTTCACGATCAATGGCCACCGACTACGCCCCTATAATACGTCCGAAACGTTACAGGTGGAATCCAGAGTAGGCATGGGGGAGACCCCATCTTGCTAGATCTGGACCGAACTCTCACAGGTGAAATGGTGGGCACGAAAGTGCTCACCCAAAATTTTTAGTTAATATAGTTTTTTTGTAATGTGTGTTTTTGCAGGGACGACGCCCGCATGCAAGCTACAAGCATCCTAATCCAGGGCCTAACAGGCATGGAACGCATCTAACTGCCTTTATTTTCCTTTCTTTTTTGGTTGCTTTTTGCAGGTGGAGGACCTGACAGCACGAGGGATAGGTATCTGGGAAACCAGGCCTGATTCGGCTCAGCATTCCGACACCGGCTCGTAGGTAGAATCTGGGCAGCATGAAAAATTGGGAAGGCTTGATCACCCTTTTTCCAGTCAAATCGCCATCCAGAAGAAGGTACCCCCCCGGGGGGGGGGGGGCCCCCCCCCCCGGGGGCCCCCCGGGGGGGGGCCCCCCCCCCCCCGGGGGGGGGGGCCAGCCACAAGAAGGGGCCTTACTCCAAAGGGCCCATCAGAAGAAGGCACCTTACTGCATCGGAAGGCGCCAAATCGAAAGACAACGCCTTCCATCCATTCAGAAGTTCTATTAAAAAAAATATATATATATATACATATGTAGGCGCCTTCCGTGGCAGGAAGGCACCAAGTCTTAAAAAAAAAAAAAGCTAGCCGAATACGCCTTCCAACATCAAGAAGGTGCATTCATCCAATCGAGATGCCTTCCAACATCAAGAAGGTGCATTCATCCAGTCGAATATGCCTTCCAACATCAGAAGGCACATTCATCAAGATGAACGCCTTCCAACATCGGGAAGGCACGAACCAGAAGGAGGCGCCTCCCACATTGGGAAGACGCATGCAGGCAAAAGCGCCTCCCACCAATCAGAGGCACCTCGTAGCATCGAAAGGCGCATTCGTTCGAAGAAGAGCACCGACAACGTCGAAAAGGCGCTACAAGGACACCATCCACATGGGAAAGGTACCAAAGAATGCCTCTCGCATGCAACATTTACATCTATCGGATGCCTCGAGCGAAACGAAGCATCGCACGAATGAGCGGCATCAAAGGACCATACCCCTCCCTCGTGTCACAAGTCAGCAAATCAGCGGCTACCACGATGACTGGAATGACGAATCAGGTACGCGCATACTAAATCAAATCATTTATATAATTATTTATAAATACGCAGTACCAAAAAAGATATCGTCGTCATAGAGATCGTATCCCCCATAGCCGAAATCGCGTGCCAATGATAGGGCATCTTCCATAACTGCTAGGGTTAGGCATCTTTTCTATAAGAAGGCGCCTTCCTGAAGAAGGAAGGACAAAAAAATATACAGAGCGAAGGCGCCATGGGAGGAAGGTCCAAGAACCACGCGATCAAGAAGAATGAACCCGGTGATGCGATGGGATCAGAGGGGCGATGAAGACCCAATTCGAAGCCGAGGGGTGGCTCGAATACTGCACCCTGGTCAGTCAGGGCCAGGACGTGGAGGCAGCTAGAGAATTCGTCGCCTCTTTGAGGGGCGATGCGGCCCAAGTACGAGGGGTGGAAATTCTAGTCACCCCTGAGTTCATCTCATAGGCGATTGGATTGCCTCTCACGGGGGAATGTACATACAAGGGCGGAGTGTTAAAACTATACGCTGAAATACTACTGCCAGGAGGAAATGTGTAGATAGACAGGGAGGGGTTACTCAAAAATAGTCTCCCCATGAATATGCGGAAGATGTTCGAGCAGATTGCTCGATTTTTCACATGCACAGGAAAGTATACCCATCTGCACATTAATCATGTGCACTTCATCAATCACCTAGTGCATGGGAGGAAATTAAACATACCTTTCTACCTGGCGAATGCTCTGAAAGATGAAGCGGCTCGGTACCAGAAGGGGGCACCGTCCGCCTTAGCCCACCATGGGCTGATATCGGCATTGGTCCGCCATGTAGAAGCACAAGGACAGAACCACGACACAGAGGGAGATGGCGGCCAAATAGAGCAACACAATGCGGTTGCCGAATTAGGGCAAGACGAAGCATCCCCTCTAGAGGAGATAACAAACATCGGGCAATTGGCATTGCCCTATTTTCTAGGAGGAGCAGAGCGATCACGGTGCCCGAAGACATAGAGGATAGAGGGCATTCCCTAGTGCCGAGTATGAGGAGGAAGGAGCGCCACTCAGTGGTGGTGAGGACGAACCAATCCCCAGGAGGAAACGTCTACGATGATTCCTCTCGATAGAGGAAGGACAGAGTGACCCGAAGATAGACGTTGCCGCCCAAACCCTTCGAGAATTAATGAATCGAAGCCCACGGAATGAAGGAACTTTTGGGAGTAACGACCAGATCGATGCGGCCTTGGAGGAGGCGCTCGAATGGCAAACCGATTGTTGGATGGCACAACAGATTCTGGAAGATTGCCAGAACCAGCATAAAAGGGAATTGGAGGAAAGAGATAGGCGAATTGCTCAGCTCGAGCAGCTAGTCCAGCAGTTGCAGGAGGAAAATCAAATGCTCCAGGATAGAGGAACAACAAGACAGGAGGCGTCCACTCAGACTGATTGGGCAGAAGAAGTGCCGACGAACTCTCCCACATCCGTCGAACGAGTATTCTCTTCAGGGGAGATTCGATCGGACGCCGACGAGCAGCCCGGAGGTAGGGGAGGATTCCTCTATTTTTAGGGGTGAAAAGAAAAGAAGTCCTACCATGCCCCCTGTCATTGTCCTGAGTGACACAGAGCAGGACGAAGGTCTCCAACAATAGATAAGACCAGAGGATAAGGAGGACCTCCCCAGGCCTGAAGAAGGAGAAGAGCCTGAGGGGTCGACACCAGGTAGACAGGCGAACGAAGGATCACCCCTGGAGATAGCAGCACAACCGATCCTTCAAGCAAGGAGAAGTCCTCGAAGGAGAAAGGAGAGACCCCTGTCCAAGCCACCACATTTTCTATAGAAGCCAAGGCAAAGAGGCCCAGGACGGCTCGACAGAAGGCAAAAGTGACCTTCGTCGACTCCGAAGAGGACGAATGGGACATGCAGCCGTTCGTCGAAAGGCAAAAATATTTTGAGCAGCGGCGCAATGAAATGAAAGCAGCCAAGGAGGCCAGGAAGGCATCCTCGAGGGTAAAAGGAGATTCTGGCATCTGCGTCAATCCGGTAGAAGACAGCCAGTTTTGGGACATCTATGGTTCATCCCGAGGGTGGCCTTCCATGATGAGGAAGTACTTGGAATGGTGGGGAGTATATGGCCCACAATTGGAGGCCGCTGCGATTGCAAAGGAGAATGCAGGGCTTACCCCTAAAGCGGTCGGATTATACAAGGCCCAAGTAGTGCCTTCCAGAGGGGATAACTCGGATATCCCTCTGGCAGTGGTCAGACCTCCAGACGTCGACCTCTGGCAAGCTGTCGAAGCTGCATTTCAATCGGCAGGAACAACGCTGGCTAGACCACCACCAGTAGCGGCCAGAACAAGAAGAGGACAATTGACAACCATAGTTTCCCATAGGCAAAGGCGAACCACACCTTCAAATGTCGACACGAAAAGATAGACTCGGGCCGTAGGGGCAGCAGAATCCTCCAAGAGATGGCGACGATGAAAAGTCAGAGGGCTACCTACAGCTTGGATGCCACGAGGGCATGGCATATGTTAGGCGTGGGGGGATGATGAGCACCAGAAATGCTCATATTTTGTACATATTTCTTTGATCA
This sequence comes from Wollemia nobilis, assembly GCA_028583015.1. Lineage (NCBI taxonomy): Eukaryota > Viridiplantae > Streptophyta > Pinopsida > Araucariales > Araucariaceae > Wollemia > Wollemia nobilis. The sequence goes on along the minus strand of JAQPPZ010003527.1, from coordinate 1,728,702 downwards.
ATATGCGGTTGTATAATAAGGATTGCGTACTTTTATGAATGATTATATAGATATTTGATATAATTATGCGTGTTATCTAATTTGTGTGTTTTTAGTATGTTTTGTGGAATTGCAGTTGATTTAGTTAGATTTGGAACGGTCGAGGTCCTTTTGATGGACCTGGCACTTTATTTCATCGAGGGTTAATGAAGAGAATACGAGCGCCTCCCTGCAGTCGAAAGGTGCCAACTGAATACCAGTGCCTCCCTGTAGTCAGAAGGTGCCAACTGAATACGAGTGCCTCCCTGCAGTCGAAAGGTGCCAACTGAATATGAGCGCCTCCTACAATCGAAGGTGCCAACCAAAGATGAGCGCCTCCCTACAATCGAAAGGTGCCAACCAAAGACAAGCGCCTCCCCACAGTCAGAAGGCGCTAGCAAAAGGCAAGCGCCTCCCCACAACCAGAAGGTGCCACTGATTCTTTGCCCGTTGACCAGATTTGAACGACGTGGATGGCAGCGGCTGGTGCAGTTCCAGCTCTGCATCATGCAAGCTAAATTGGAGATTGCACCAACGTATCGAAACGTCTTACTGATGCCAGGCAAAGCACGAACCGAACAACGAACACGCCGCCATTAGAACAGAATGCCAGATGTCGATTGCATTTACCAGACTGTCTTGATTTAGTCTGGGACAGATCGACTGTTGTAACTACTTCTGTAACAGAAGTTCTGCGGGTGTGTTATATAAACACACGCAGATCGTTCTAAGAAATATATAGAAATAAAATAAAGATCCATTTAGACGTACAGAGATAAATTGTAGTGTGTTGACGAATATATTAAAGTTCCAGAAGTTCTAAGTGTGTGTTCGATCGGGAAGAAGCTGTTGGAGCATGGGCCCACTCCAAGCCAGTATTTCTTCCCCATTTCCTTTTCATTTATTAATTTTAATTAGTTTATTGCTTTCATAAGAACGTTTGTTAGTTTATTAGTTACAGCATTTGCTGTAGATTTATTTTCAGGAACGCGTACATGATTTATTTTCTGTAGGTTTAATTATGTTCTTCTTACGTAAATCATTGAGGAGTGCGGGAATGATTGACAAACCATTTCAAGAACACCCCCCAAAATGTAGGATTAGCGAGATTCACCTCCGAGTGGTATTGTAGTAACCTAATTCCGACTCTTCGCAAGTTTACGAAGCTCCCTGGGTTGATAATTAAATGCACGGGCATGTGACAAAAATAGGAAACCATTCACCTTGTTTGGCCCGCAACACAAGTCAGAATCAGAAGTGGGTGCATGCGATGGATGAGGAGATAGCAGCCATTGAAAAGAATGAGACATGGCAATTGACAGATCTTCCAGCAAGGAAGAAGACCATTGGGGTCAAGTGGGTGTATAATACAAAGTTCAACGCCCAAGGAGATGTTGACAAGCATAAGGCTAGATTGGTGGCGAAGGGTTACAAGCAGAATTCAGGCATCGATTACCATGAGGTATATGCACCTATAGCCCGACTTGACACAGTCAGGATGATCCTGGCATTAGCAACCCAACAAGGTTGGAAGATGTACCAGATGGATGTCAAGTCAGCCTTCCTCAACGGAGTGTTGGAGGAGGAGCTCTACATAGACCAGCCACCAGGTTACGAAATTGAAGGCCAGGAGGGCAAAGTCCTGAAGCTGAAGAAGGCCCTTTACGGTTTGAAGCAGGCGCCCCGGGCTTGGTACAGCCAGATTGACAACTATTTTTAAGAAAATGGGTTTGTCAAATGCCCATATGAGCATACCTTGTACATGAAGATAAATGAAGCAGGAGAGCTCATTATCGTTTGTCTATATGTGGATGATTTGATTTACACTGGCAACAACAATGTCCTGTTTGACCAGTTCAGAACAACCATGAAGAAGGAGTTCGAGATGACGGACTTAGGGCTGATGAAGTATTTTCTCGACATTGAAGTTGACCAATCGACAGATGGCATCTTCATTTCTCAAGGCAAGTATGCGAAGGATGTCCTGAGACAATTCAAGATGGAGGACAGTAAACCTACCATCACACCTGTAGCCACAGGTTTGAAGCTGAGCAAATTGGATTCAGGGAGGAATGTTGATCCAACCCTGTTCAAGAGGCTAGTTGGCAGTCTGATGTATTTGACTGCAACTCGGCCAGATCTGATGTTCGAAGTCAGTCTAATCAGTCGTTTCATGGAGACTCCGAAGGACACTCATTGGCAAGCAGGCAAGAGGATCTTGCGCTATGTCAACGAGACACAGAACCATGGCCTATATTATGCCAGACAGGACCAGTTGGACCTGGTCGGCTTCACAGATAGTGACTGGGTTGGCAGTATCGACGATCGAAAGAGCACCTTCGGGTATGCTTTCCATCTCGGATAGGGGTAGTCTCATGGGTGTCCAAGAAACAACCTATCGTTGCGTTGTCCACAGCAGAAGCAGAGTATGTTGCTACCACCTCAGCCGCCTGCCAGGCAGTCTGGCTGAGAAGAGTTCTGTGTGAACTACATCATCCGCCCGAAGCAGCAACAACAATATTCTGTGACAATAACTCTGCAATCGCGCTCTCAAAGGATCCCGTATTCCACGGTCGGACGAAGCACATCGACATCCGATATCATTTCATTAGAGAGCTGGTGAAATTCGGTGAAGTACAATTACAGTTTTGCAAATCCAAGGAGTAGTTGGCAGACATTTTCACGAAGCCTTTGAAGGAGGAAGACTTCAACAGATTGCGAGAGCAGCTTGGAGTCAAAGCACTCATGAAATCAGGCTTAAATGAGGGTTTTAGAAATATTAACCCAGATTTCACGCCTCTGCCAGACTGCGCTCCAAATTTGGGCGAAGCCGGACTGCGCTCGCGCAGTTGGGGATCCCGACAAAAAGGTTTGACATGACGTCGCACCTACCCTCTGACAGATGTGACGTCTGATAGATCCGATCGTCGCAGAAGTTAATGCCAGTTCGGTGATTTAATGCTAGTTTGACGATTGGTTAGAAACCCTAGTTGAGGGCCTGTCAGAACCTGTCAGAGGACAAACCCTAATCCTCCTCTTCCCGCGGCTATATAAGGCGTCTCGGGTATTTCAGATTAGAAGAGCAGTAGCAGAGTGCAGAGAGCAAGAAGAAGGCAGCAGAGAGCGAAGAGGAGTGAGGAGAAGAAGAGTAACTCAGTGAGCAGTGTCGCTCATCGGATTAATGTCCGAGCAGCTGACTCGACATTTTGTCTGTTAGTTTATCCTGCAGCCTGGCCTGCAAATGTTATTTCCTCAGTTGAGGACCTCTGTAACCCCCGTTTCATATAAATAAAGTTTGTTGTTTGTTTTAGGCATCTTTAGGGTTTGCAGTCATTTTATGTGTTAAAGTCTCTTGCTCTCTGTACAAATTGCCTCAGAGTGATTGTGTTCGGGTTCTAATAGTTAGAGCTCAGATCCGAGACTCAGTTCACAGTTTCGGTGTTTCTCTCCTCCCAGCCAAGCAGGACATCACCGTTACCGCAACCGCACAAGCCTTTCGGACAGATCAGACTGCGGAGCCAAAATTGGCTAAGTCCGGAAGAGTCTTCCGAGTTCGCTGTCGCAACCCGACTGTGCTCGAGATCCGAGCGCAGCCCGAGTGCGCAAGCGAAGTTCGCACTGCGCCCATTGCTGAGCGCAGTTCGTCTTGCGCCCTCGAAGTGCACACTGCGCCATCTGTCGCCTTCCGCCAACCGCAAATCGCACTTCGCTCATTTTTTGGGCGAAGTCCGTCGGTGGCCCCGAAGTGCAAACTTCGCCCATTTTTCGGGCGAAGTCCGTCGACGCCCCCGAAGTGCAAACTTCGCCCAGTTTCGGGCGAAGTCCATCGGCGCCCCCGACGTTCGCACTTCGCCCAGTTTCGGGCGAAGTCCGTTGGCGCCCTCGACGTTCGCTCTGCGCTGCAACTCGAGCGGAGTCCGCACTCTGCTCTCGAACGGACGTCGGCAAATCAGAAAAAGAAATTTAAATTCTTCAATACAAAACTGTATACATCTACTTTGGTAGTGATTGGGAGGCCGTAGATCCACTCTGGAGCCAAGTACCCTCTCGTTCCTCTGGTGGTGGTCAATACCTTGCTAAAATCCCTACCCAATAACTTTGCAAGCCCGAAAAGGTCTTCGTCCAGAAGAATGTTCGCAGGCTTAATATCGCAGTGGATGATACGATCTCTGCATTCTTCGTGGAGATAAAGTAGTCCTCGTGCAGTGCCTAACACGATCTCAAATCTTGTCTTCCATTGCAACACCTTCTGGGCTCCGTTGGACTTAGAGAACAAGAAGGAATTTAGAGAGCCGTTGGAGACGTACTCATAAACCAATAACCTCTGAGAGCCTTCTATGCAAAATCCCCGAAGCCTCACCAAATTCACGTGCTGTATGTTTCCAATGGTGCTGATTTCCGCACGGAATTGCTTTTCTGCGTCTGTTGAACCCTCTAATTTTTTGACGGCTACAAGTGTGTTGTCTGGCAGAGTTCCTTTGAACACAGAGCCAAATGCTCCGCTTCCCAACTTATGGCTGAAATTCTTGGTCGCAATTTTCAGCTCTTTGTAAGTGAAAGTTCTGAGAGACGTTGGCGTGGCATCCTCCTTGCCTTTCCTAACCGATGCGAAGAGCCTCCATCGAATCAACACTCTGAAAAGGAAAGCCGCAAGAAAGCCAAAACAGCGATGAAAGGAATCAACGCTGAGGCTGTCGGAGAATGTTAATTAATTGTTTTATTTGTAATGCTTAAGGATTTGTTAAGATGAAAATGTATCAAAATCACATTTACGTGTTTTTGTATTTTTATTAAATGTATCAATATTCTTGAATGTAATATCATCATGATCATAATCAAAATGATCCTTCCTCCTCCATTTTGTTAGCAGCATTGTGTTTGGGTATTTGTTTCTGTAAATGGCTGCTGTTTGTTTGGTGTTTTATGTTTTGGTTGCTTTGTATCGTAATCCTGTTTTTAATTAGAGTTAGTGTGAAAGCTTGGAGTTGATGTTGATGCTAGGAGTCCCAAGCACTTGCAAAGTGGCTTAGGGGAATGTTGGAGCAATGAGCAAGACTCCACATTTGGATCATAAGATCATAGGCTGGTTCAATGAGGAACCAGAAGCTCCTAGTTGGTTCATACCTTTAATAGGGTATGAGAGTTGAAACAATCAAAATAAATAAACAAAAAAAGAAGAGGCAAAAAAGATGGAAGAGAAAGAGTAGCAACAAGAGTATACCCAAAGGAAAAAGGGGAGTGATGAAAAAAAAATTGAAAGAATGCTTTCATGTTCTTACGGTTAAGTTGTGGATTTGTTAATGTCCTTTTTTTTGTAGTAAAATTATGTTCAAAGTTTAAGTTTGGTATATTCATTCTAAGTCTTCGTTAAGTTAAGTGAGTGAATTTGTTAGAAATTGCATGTTGGTGTTGTTTCTAATTTGATGAATGAATCTATTGAAATTCATTTTGAGTGTCAGCCAGCACAGACAAAATGGACAAAATGGGGTGTCAGCCATACACACAATTTCCTTATGTGATGCACTTGGAATGTTGGAGGACACATCATGACCAAAAAAATAGGATGGATGTTGCAGTTTGAAAGCATGGAGAAAGTTTTGTTTGAGAAATTACAAAAACATTGGAACCTTAAGCATTAAGGGGGAGATTGTTGGAGAATATTAATTAATTGTTTTATTTGTAATGCTTAAGGATTTGATAAGATAAAACAAGGAGTAATTAGGTGTTCAGTTGGCAGACATCCAATGAGGTTTTTTAATAAAAATCAGACTGTTTTGTACTCTTATTAAATGTATCAATATTCTTAAATGTAATATTATATTGATTATAATCAAAATGATCCTCTCGTATTATTAACAATTTGTGTTTGATGTTCCATGTTTTGGTTGCTTTGTTTTGGAGGTCCCGTTTTCAACAGAGACAGAATAGAACGTAGAGGGATTCCAATTCTTTTCGTCGATAAAGACAAAAGGATCTCAGAAGTAGCCAGCCAAATAAAAAGGGACTGGCCATCGGACGAATCGCGCAAGTTTGACAAACTCCCAAGCCACAATCGACATGTGGGAGGAGTAGAATTACTGAGAGCAAAAGCAGTGCAGGAGCAATTGTTGAGACAGGCATTGTGGCATACCTCCGGCGTCTTCTCGTCTCTCTCATGTATGGAATAGCTTGTTCATGGGGCAAGGACTTGTGTCTATGAATGTTGATTCTTGGATGCTCCTCCAATATCCCAGTCCTACGTTCAAAGAAGCAAAAGATAGTCAATAGCACCTGCGGATAACACAAAGCATGCAATCCCCAAACCTACAATAAACGAATGAGAAAAATGAATTAAACTGTGACTAAAATGAATCCAAATGCTCTAAAAATTTTACAGGGGCATCAGGACATCACCAGGATGGCACTGTAAAAAGAACAGTTGGGAAATTCCTCACCGATTTGAATTCGCTCCGGGGAGGGATGAATTCACCTACAACAAAATGCCAAAAAGGTACTGTCCCAAATGTCCTTCCTAGGAAGCTTCAAAAGATCTGCAAATTTGGGGTTAGATAATTGGGGGCATTTTGGGAAGACCCAGATGGTCGGATTTTCCCAATTTGACCTCCGTCAATGGTAATATGATGATGCTACCTGCAAGTTAGTAAAAGCGAACGAATATAGAAACATGATCAAAATTGTTCAAAACAAGACGAGATTTAAATGAAAACCTATCTAAACATCATAGAATTGAATTCAAAAAATGAAAATTATAGAAAGAAAAATCTGCTACAGATTACCAATCGCTCCTAAAAGGGACGATTAGGCCTACAGCAGTGCGGGGGCACCCGGTCGGGCCGCCCACCGTTTGGGGCCTGATTTCGACACCAATCCACTTGGGATGGGTCCAAAATATCTTACAAGGGGTTGTCGACAAATTGGGTGGTATACTATGGTCAAATGTCGGGTTTTGGGCTCAATATTAGTCCTTCCAATAGTCACCCTATGACCTCCTCTCTAAAAGAGATCAAGGGTGTGAAGGGCACAAATCGCACAAGGATGTACGGGGAAATAAAATGGCAGCTCTTCGTTGCTCAAAATTGCTCTTACCCTCCTTTTTTGGGGTGAGAAAACCCACCAATTTATAGACCTGGAGGTCTCTTGGGAAGAGCATGCAAGGGCACCACTTGGCAGCCATGCCCTTCCAGGGGAGGGAAGATTCCTCCCTGATTAGGGGCTTCATGACTGCCCCTGTAATAGCCTCTAACGCTCGAAAACGCTCACCCATGCTCCCATGAAATGAAGGAGGTGTTAAGTGGCGGATTTGAGCTACCATTTGTCAAGATTTGACTTTTCGTCAAACCTGCAATTCGCCCCACCCCGGAGCGAATTATGAATTCATCCCTAAGAGGAGAGAATCCCATTTTGAATTCGTCCCTGGGTAGAACGGATATTGAGCAAAGTTCCTGAAGGTGCCAAAATTATTTTGACCTTCCAAAACTGTTGTGAGAGTGGTTAGGACCACTGTTTAACCTCTAGGGGCTGCCCTTGGGGCTGTGTGTGTCAATGCGATTAGTGTTTGCAGTCACATAATCGATTGGTGTTGTTTTGGTGTCTACAGTCTAAACACATCTCTAGCTATTGACCAAGAGCCCTTTGTAATGTCCTATATATTATTATCACTAAGATCATGTTAGAAAGGATCAAACCTCTTCATAAAATAATTTCTCTAAAACAAGGTGGTTTTGTTGAAGGAAGACAGATCTTGGATGAGATAGTCTTAGCTTAGGAGGTCATCCACTCTATGCAGGTATAAAAAATATCCTCCATGTTTATTAGGTTGGACCTATCCAAAGCATATGAAAGAGTTGACTGACACTTTCTCTTAAAGGTTATGAGACAATTTGTATTCTTGGGTGATTGGGTAGAATGGATCAAAGGATGTATTTCCTTGATATCCTACTTGGTTCTAGTAAAATGAGCTTCTACCTAGCTATTTATAGCTTCCAGAGGTATTAGGCAGGGAGACCCCTTATCCCCATACCTATTCATCATATTTTCTAAATATTTGGATAGAACATTAGCTAAGGATAGGAAAACAAGAGATTTGAATGGAATAATAATAGCAACTACATCTAAATCAATCACTCACCTATAATTTATTGATGACTGTACATTATTATAAAAAGCAATAGCAAGGGAGACCTCCATATTTAAAATAATTCTAGGATGGTTTAAAAGAGAAACTAGGCAACTTATATATGAAGAAAATTCCAAGGTCGTCTTTTTCAATTGCTCACCTAGGTAGGAGATAATGTTGTTGGATAAATGGAAATACTAGAATATGTCTCGTCCAATCACCTGCCTAGGAATTCCACTTACAATTGAGAGGCAAAATAAGAAGAAATTGACTTGGTTGTTAGAGAGAGTGAAATCCAAATGGACTAATAGGTGGCTTTCTATAAGAGGACAATTAAATCTAATAAAAATAGCCCTTAATACCTTACCTATTTATCTCTCGTTAGTGCTACCTATCCCAAAGGTATTTCTTGAATAATTGGATCAAATAAGTTGTAGATTCCTCTAGAATGGAGTGAAGGAAGAATAAAAGTGGACATTTGAAATGGGATACTTTATGCCTACAAAAAAGAGGGAGGACTACAAATCATATTAGTTGTCAAGAGAAACAGGGCACTCGTGGCTAAGTTATATTGGATATTGCTAAAATCCCTTGAGGAATTGTTCTATCAAATTTTGAGGGTCAAATTTATAGAGAATAAAACCCTAATAGATCTTATCTAGTTTATGCTTATGAGCACATGATCTCCTATCTTAATGGAACTTATAATAGTAGAGGATATGATCAAGGAAATATTATTCTAGATTATTCATAATGGACAAAAGGCTAACTTTTAGATAGATTTATAGGATGGTCATCCTTCTCTAATAACTCAATTCCCATCACGGAGACCATTGATGGAGAATCTTCATAGAAATAATTGGGTTAAGGTATCTAAATATTGTAAGCCTCAAAGTAGTAGTTGGTAGATAGGAAGGCAATGGATCCCAATAGAGGAGTGAATAATCCAAATCCCAAAGGATAAAATAAAAGAAATCTATAGCATCATCTAAACGATATCACTCTTGTGGTCTCAATAGGAGGATACTCTTGGTTGGGATAGAAAAATGAGAGTGAATATACAATTATCTCTAGACACTTAGCTCTCTGCTAGAGTACCCCAATCTCATTAATTGATATATTCATGTAGTTATGGGCACAAAACCTTTGGTCCAAAATAATATTCTTCATTTGGATTCTACTTCATAGAAGTGTGCTAACAAGGGAACACATAATAAAAAGAGGGATGCACGGGACTTTCATATGTGAGATGTGTTGAGAGAATGAGAAAATGATCTTTCACCTTTTTATAGAATGTCCCATCATAATCAAACTATGGAAATAGATGACAACTTTGCTAGGAATCCATTAGTTTGAGATATCTTCTATAGAATAACTTTGGAGAAAGTGGCCTAAATAGGAGGAAATAAGCCAGCTCACTCAACATATTTTTTGGGTAGGGATGACTCTCCTTCTCTAGAATTTGTGGAAGGAGAGAAATAATCACATATTCAACTAGGAATACAAAGACAACCACTCTGTATGGAAAATATCATAGCCAATATGAGAGATTCAATCCAATTCCTATTAAAAGAGCTCTAGAATCCTAACCAAAAGTGGATTAAGATAATATCCAGATTACAAGTGTATTCAACAATGGTCCCATAAAAAAGGGTAACCCCAAATCATGCACAAGTCAACAGGAATGGGAATTGGAAACCTCCTCCAAAGGGTCTCAGTAAGATTAATACAGATGGAACCCCAAGGGGAAATCTAGGAAGAGCGAGTATAGGGGGACTATACCACCTCTCAAATGATACCCCTTATTTTATCTTCGTAAAAAAACCTTGGTATCTTATCCAATAACCTAGCAGAGGGATATGCCATCTTAAGGGGATTACATGAGGATTTGAAGGTGGGATGGAGGAAAATTTAGGTGGAATCAGACTCCCAAATTATGATTAACCAATTAAAAGGACCAAGCAAGCAAACAAATATATATTGGAGAATACAAAGAATACTTGAGTAAATATTAATATAATGACCCAACAATGTTGTGAGACAATTAAGTAAATACACATCTTTAAATATAAAAATAGGGTGGTAGATGTGATGACTAATTGGGCTCTTGATCGAGGAGACTTCTCTTGCTATGGATATCCTCCTAGACAATGGCCTCAATAGACCAGGGAAGTTATTTTTCATTCTTATCATTGACGATAGTACTACTTGTTGTATCTAGATTTATTTTTTCTTGCTTTACATGGTTACACTTTTCTTGCATAGATAGTTGTAGTAGATTAGATATGAGGTAGAATAGTCTCACATCCTTTGTTAAAAATTGGCTTAAAAGCCTTCAATCCCGGAAAGGCAGTAGATGTAATATAATTTTCAACTAATTTAATTTATTAATGCTTTATACCAATATATATATCTTTAAAATTTTGAATTAAAAACTTCGGTTTTTATGAAGGGTCCTGGTCCCCTCATACCAAGGTTTGAACTTCAAAAATTTTGAGTTAACAATGTGGGTTTTTTTGAGGGGTCTCGCTCCCCTCCTATCATGGTTTGAACTAGTCTCATGGATTAAAACCCAAGGACTTACCACTACGATATCCCTCTTGGAACCATGTATATATATTTTAAAAGGAAAATGGTTTAATATATTTATTAACTATTTAATTATACTTTTATATTGGAAAAGTATATTAAGTTTTCACATATATTCTTAAATATGGGATTTCAAAATCCAAGAGAAAGCAAATTGTTATTTTAAATAAATTTTGACAAAATAAGCAACAAATTTGTAGACACCTTTTTCTAAGTATGTTAATATGTTATTAAATATTATAAGCACAAGCTTAGCAAAAAATTGGCTATAAAAATGATAAAAAGGATAACCATATATAAGAGTCAAAATACCATTTGCAAGTGGACCTAACTCTTTTTCTTTTGAGTCAAATATCGTTACCATTAAAATCCAACTTATAGAATCTAATGCTTTTTGTGAATCTACATAACTAGCAAAATCACTTTCTTTAGTAAGAGATTTAATGTGCAGTTTCATAAAAAATATTATTTTATTATTATAAGTGTCAATCAATACCATACAAATCCTAGTACTTTAAGCATCAATCAAATCCATGGGAATCCTAATTTGCTCTTGTAAAAAAATCAATTTAATTGAATTTAAAACAACTTGGTTAATTATAGGAATCACTAAATAATCTACCTACTATATACATTCTAAATTTGATTTTCCTACCATATTTTCATTATTTGATAAACATACCACTCTTGAAAACCTCTATAGTAGTTGAAATATCATTATTTCCATATTATGCTCATGTGGATATGTTAAATTTTCACTTGAAGGTATCGTTATTTCTTAATCATATTTCCTACTAAAGTCCTATAAAGGTACTTAACAAATATCTCATCATTAACTTTATCTTGTGATACTAATAGAATTAAGTTGTAGACCACAATCAACTCATCAAATACCTTCACACTTATTATTTTAAAATACTCCTTATTTTGAGTGGGTATATCCTCACAAAAGTGGTGGTCATAACCACCTTAAAGTTAGTGTTCATTGGTTTTATCTTGTTCTTTAGTTTTTGTTAATAATATAGCCTAGAATTTGTAAAGTTTGTCTTTCCTCTATTACAATTGTCATTGGGATAGATTTCACCTCTTGGAACAAAATATAAGACATGACATCATTAAAACCAAGTTTAGAATACAATTTAATGACACATAATATAATTTATGACTTATTTGAAGTGTATTCTTCTTTTCCTTATTGTTAAAGATGTGGTATTTTCTAATTTTCTCTAAATGCCATAAGACGTCTTAATTTAAACATAACATAAAAATATCACTATACACCTTGTCCTACTTAGCACCTAGAAGTCCAAAGAAACCAACCATCCATCCACTTCACAACTCTATTAACATAAAAAATATAACCATGTTAAAAACATGATGAAGCTAATTAAGAAAACATGTTCACAGAGTAGATAATTGATTTTCACTATTATAGATAAGAAAATCTATGCACATTGTCCTTATGACATAAAAATTTAGTAATGCCTAATATTCCTTAAATAAATTTTTATAATGAATAATCTAGCTTATTATAAAAATTCATCTGAAGAACCATTTATATAGGTTTAATGGCAAAGATCCTATTTAGACTTGTTTAAATTTTTATGTATATAAATTTTATTGAAAAAATCATAAGTTAAATAATTAAACAAGTCAATAAAATTTAAAATATAAATATAACAAATTTATTTTTTAATGATACTCCATGTGATATTTGTAAAACTTTTATTGAATCTATTTCCTAAAAAATAAATTTTAATTTTAGCAACACATCATTTTCAAAAGTTTTGATTGGATGCTAAACATAGCATAGAAAATAAAATAAATACTGTTTTAAGTTGATTATTGAAAATCTCATAGTCAAGTTTCCTTTAATTCTATAAAACATAACCTTAAAAATAAGAAATATAAAAGCACTATGAGATAAAAAATTATCTATATCACATGTAGAGAAACCACAAACAATTTGATATGTTTTAAATCAAAATAAACATATATTATTTTCAATAATAATCATATTTATATTTTACAAATATCACCCATTCAATGTTCAATTCTCGTAATTTTTTTATTAAGGGTGAAAATAGGGGTTTTTGGAAGGGCCCCAACCCTTTTACATAGGTCAAAGAATCTTCTTGTAGGGGAAAAAGCCTAAGGTTGAAAGAATACAGCCAGATAAAAAGATCAGATCAAAGAACAACATGAAAACCAACACAAGAGACCAACAATAAAAGACTACAAATAGAACAAGAGATCATAATGGCTAACTAAGATTTAGAGAGGTTGACATCAACCTCCAAGTCTTTCTTCTTCCTCTTAATCTACACTTGGATCTTCAACACCTCCCAAGAGTCTGTGGTACTCAAAATATTATTTGAATTTTTCTTCATCTCCAACATATAATCTTCATTTACTATTGTTATTGGAGTTACGACCTCCATTTAAATTTATGAATTTTTGAGTGCCATTGGCAACCTCCTTTGAAGTTTCCTTAGCTCTTGCATCAACTAACGTAGGTCTCCCCATATTGGTTTTACTACCTAGGTAAACATTCTTACTTGAATATCATGTCTTCTTCATCAAAGGAGTTTCCTCTATACTGTCTACCTATGCAACTTTACCCTTGGGATGAAGTGCTTCCTCTGTTAGAAGACTCTCCTTACCTAATATCTGGATCTCAAGAGCTAACTCTTGTTCACAATAAAAAAATCTAATCCAAATTCAACTCAACCCTGGAAGGTCTTCCATCCTACTAGCCTGTTGAATACCCTAGGACTCTCTTTTGGCGTAGTTTCTTATACTTTGAAAGAGTCAAACCTTAAATATTCATCGATTCCTATCTAGAATCATAGATGTCTTCTATACCCTAATCCTGATTACCCTTCACTAGGTACTCATTTTCTTGGAAAACTCATATGTCCTTTGTTGGACATCCCTCCTGAGTATTACTCTCTGTAACCATATGGGGATCTGTTACCTTCTTATTGACAAGCACCTCCTTGGTATTTGTATCTACTTTAATACCTTTAGATTTATTCTTATGGGTATCACAACTAGAGCTCTTCCCTTTCTCCATTTAGGGTTTCTTGGACTTCTGGTATTGATCTTTTGATTGGGGATGAGAAGCCTTTTTTTTCTAGACTTTCATAGATTTTTTTGCATTAAGGAAAGAATTTCCCACATGGCCAAACTTCTTACATATGGAGCATAAAGTAGGAGGATTTTCATATTTGATCATCTGATCCCACAACCTCAAATTTGATATTAGCCTTATATAGGGTAAAAGTGGCTTGTCTAGGTTAACATTCACAAATAATCTTGCATGAGTCAACCTAGTTCCTATTTTGGTAGCAAAATCCATCATTATGGGAGATTCTATGGCCTTATAAATTCTCCCCAAAATTTTTGCATCCCAAAAATCAAGCGGTAAACTTGAAATCCTTAGCCAAACAAGGGTCATATTCATGAATTATTTGAATGGCTCGAAAGAGATATCTTATTTATTAAGTGCCAAACCTCTTATCCCATTAAACCATATCCACAAAATTATGACGTACATAAGATCCTTAGGGTTCTAGAAAGAAATAACACAAATCCATTTTGCATGACCACCACCTCAATAGAGTTTCTAGATTTCCATTTCTTAATTACCCACTTCTTGATAGAATCCACATCCAGTCTAGGTCCAACAAATTTACCAACTAGACTAGTTTATCTCTTCTCAATCGATCTCATGGCTAATGGATGTGGGATGCACAAGCAGACCATATCATTCTCTTCAATAGGATAAATGGTAAATTTCTCCTATTAGGTTCCTGGGCCCTAGATAAAGTTCTTCCAAGACTGATCCCTCAATGTAGGCTAGATCCTTTAATAGGTCACCCCAATCGTAGGTAGGGTTTCACCTTTTCTTGCCATAGCATAATTGAAAAAAAAATTGGGTCAAACTAGTTACCCTACCACACTATAGTAAGATATAAATATTTATCTGAGGCACCCATGTTAATCCCCAAATTCCTTGCTCGAGCTCTACTCTCAACAAGATACAAAATGGATAGCTTAATTCTAAAAGTAGTATCCTCCTCGATTGCATCCCATATCTATCATTGTCAAAGCTTACCAGATTTACCATTATCAAAGCTCGCTAAATCTATCATTGTTGAAGCTCATCGGATCTATCACTATCGAAGCTCACCAGATCTGATGTTGTCGAAGCTCAATCAAATTACATTATTATAATTAGTTATATTCTTTAATATTCAAGGATGAGATATAATGAGGAGATCTAGGTTCAATTCAATTCTCATACTTAATAAAAATGAGTGTTATCTAATACTTAGTCAAGAGTAGTTATTACCATTAGATAAAATAATTTTAACATTGATTTGAACATTCAAACTATAATTCCTTCATCATACCCAAAATGTAATTCCATTCCATTCAATCATGAAATTTCTTGAAGTCAATTTTGATGAACATTCAATTTCAATAGGTATAAGCATAATCTATGGATTTACATACATCTATGATGTTTTTAAAGATATATATGCTCCCAATAAATCATGTATGCTCTATTATTAAACTTATAGGTATCATAAAACAAATTTAAAAGTAAGTACCTTAGTCAAAAAATAATGTGATAAATTCAAAAGAGCGATATATTTTCACTTAGGAATAAAATTGATATTTTGATGCTAATTATATTTTCAAAGCATTATGTATGAAGAAAGTTTTATATATTATGAGTCGATATAGCCTATGAAATTTCAATAGGTTTCTATAACTCACAAGGAAATTCCTTAATACTAAGGTACTTATCATTGGTCATGTTAATCGTTGTCTCATGCAAAGCTTCTAATGTAAGAAGAGAATCAAAATTTGCATTTTAAGAAGACAAAATCTTAGATGGAACCACCTTGAAAAATAATCGAAGATAATATTTCTTGTCATTATTCATATAATGTGATTTAACTACCATATTATAATTACCCACAAAACTAAACAAAATATTTAGAAGATATTTAATTTTATAACCTGTAATTCTAATGCTATAAATGTGCTCAATGAGGTGGTAAAATTAAAATAAATTAAATCCTAGCATTTTCTATTTGTATAAATAAGAGCAAGAGAATATGTGACTCAACTGCAAGGTCAAATTCCTAAACAAAAGACTCATAACCCCTTCTAATATATGCTCAAAGCTAATCTTGCATTTAAAAAACTACCTAGAGACAACACTATGACTCAACAAAATCAACAAAATATGACAAAACAACATGAACAAATTTAATTTTTGTAAATGGAATAAATATACACATACTCTAGAGATAATATAAAATTAAAATAAATGGTGCAAAATTTGAACAATCAAATACAATCCATAAAGCAACAAGTGACTACTCAACAAAAACTTGTAGGGGTAACATTATGGACGACAAGACAATAATATTTCAATGTTAATAAAGTGTGAAATCCTCAATTTAAAAAGTGGCATAATGATCCTTTAACACCTCACATTATTGTTGTATATTACCTCCAACACCACCACCTTCATATGATAGATAACAAATAGTTAAAGACATCATTGGTGGATTCTTTGAAATATATGAATATTGGATAGACATAAGCCTCGATGCTATGATAAACTACCAACAAGATGATTCAACAAACATGTGTTGGAATGGTATGAAAATTTAATTGAAGGTTGCATTATGAAATTTGAGCAACTAGTTCATATTACTCTATACGAGTCTAGAGTTAGAACAATATTAAATAATACCATTTTGTTATGGACAAAAAAGGATTAAATAAAAGTGTAGATATATTCATTAGAATATGTAAAGACCTTAGCTACCAAGCAAAACATAATATTGAGTACACTAGCCTTAATAAAATATCAATTGAAGCTCTCTTACCTCTACATAAAAATTGTGTTAAGCAATAATATAGCCTTACCTCTACTCACTTGGTTGTACCACTAAAAATGATAAGCATTATCACAAGTTTTTTTTTTCAGTTTTCAAACTACAGTTTTGTTTATAAGAATGCCTTCTGGTTCATAGCAAATTTTTTTCACCCAATAAATAATTAACATGAAGTTTAATTAGTACAAATATATTATACCACTTTTGGATTCAAGACTGTTGCAGATAGTCACCCAAGTGGATGAGATTGGCCAAAATCGATGAAGGTGCCATTAGTGAAGTTGAATTATCTCATTTAACGTCCTAATGTTCTGGCATGAGGGTCAATCCACAACAAGGTTTATCATTTACGGCCCATAACACCTAGAGGGTAACGCTTTCTTTCCTTATCTCTTAGCATTTTTTGAGTCCACGACCTAGCTGGTCAATTTATTCTACTTCTAATATGTAAGGTATCGGCATACATATGCCATTGTCTAGCTGATTATCCCCTACCCAGAGTCAACTAGATCCATGTCAATACCTTGACCTTGGACTTGATCGCACATGCTCGTTGTGACTCATGACCATTTATCCATACCAAAATCAAGTCTATTCCAGCTAAGTCAAACTAACATGGGACTTATCATAGTACTATTGAGAAACAATCCAGATATGGCATCCCATACTACCTTCTCGTTATAAGTTCTGATCGATTCACTTGTTTTGACCAATTCTATTAGACTACGATTGCTCTCGAAATCAGTTGTGTGCATCCCCGCACCTCAACAAAATTGGGTGTTTTAAGTCATTCATTTACATTGGTATTTATTCATGTTTATCCTTCTTGATAAATAAATAATAATTTTTTAGGTTACTTCTCAAGGTTTAATGGTCTTCCTAATATATGCAGGATCAAGAGAGTTTACTCCCACTACTAAGCTCTCTTCAAAAATTACCTATTTCTGCCTTTCCCATAGATACCCTTTTACATTAAGCAAAAATAACCTAAAAATGCCAAAATAAACATATACATCATATTTTCAAAAAACATGTAATGCTGATTATGATTCTTTCCTTAAATATCATGCTCATTCATCTACTTACCATGCAATAGAACATTTATAGCTAATTTATGGTTCGGGTACTATCACAAATGCTCTCATATACTAAAGTTTCCCTACTACCACACTAATCTTCCATTAGTATTTTAGAGAGTTAATAAAATTAAATTAGCATCCATTAACCATGCATCTATGGATATTCCGCTTTCTATCATATATCAATTTCAGCATTAGTAAGATGGGTTCTAGTAAGATGGGTTCGATAGAATAAATGTAGGGACAACCAAATTGTTTTATAATTCATTTATTCAACACAAACTGTTTCCAAGAGAAACATGAACCTTATTCTACTCTCACACAATTTTACATTAATACAACTACATTTTCGACCAAGGGTCAATTAGGTTTAGCCCATGTATTACGCCTTGCCTTTAGTACCTCTTCAAGTTTCACAACTATAGGAAGAATACTGGGTAAACACATGAATTCCTAATGACAATAAACCCATGATAATATATTTCCTAACCTTTAAATTCAACTCAACTTCTAGTTGGTTTACTCATTGCCACCATTCAGTTTAAGTAATTGACAGAAATTTTCTCCTCAGTAAAGAAATATTAAACATAACATATTTTAGCTATTTTAGCATGGGTGTAAGCCAATCCAAAAGCATTCCCAACTAGCTATCATGAAATATAGAAACATAATTGCACCATCTGAGACAACTGAAAAGCTTAAGCAGGGTTTGGTAGTTCTTCATTCTATTATATATTTATATATACTTTGACCATGGCATTTACAGAATTCAATTCAAAGTAAACTCTGGTAACTTTATCTATTAACACACAAAATCAATTGCAATAACAAAAACCAGTTATTCATGGGCATCTCAAAGCTCTGTTGAAAAGCTAGATATTCATCCTTAAACTGAGTTAAGTTTTACATCTCAAAATATAATCAATCATACTACTACAGGTGGTAATTTATAAAATTGAGCTATATCCTATACTGTCATTTATTCTCTATAAAACAAATAGAATTTATCAGACATAATAGACTGTATTTATGCTCAATAGGGGTTATCCTTTAGGGCCCATAAGACCTAAAGGGGAATGCTTTCTTTCCCCATCCCTTACCATTTTGTGAATCCACGACTTAGCTGGTAGACTTATTCTACTTCTAATATGTGAGGTATCAGTGTACATATGCCATTGTCTAGTTAATTATCCCTTATCCAGAGTCAACTAGAGCCATGCCAATACCCTAATCTTGGACTTGATTGCACATGCTCGTAGTTACTCACGATCGTTTGTTCCATACCAAACGTTAAGGCTAGTCCAGCTAAGTCAAACGAACATGGGACTTATTATAGTACTACTAAGAAATAATCTAGAGATGGCATCTCATACTACCTTCTCGTTATAAGTTTTGACCAAGTCACTTGTTTTGACCAATTCTATCAGAATACGATTACTCTCAAAATCAGTTGTGTGCATACCCGCACCTCAACAACATTGGGTGTTTTAAGCCATTCATTTACATTGGTATTTGTTCATGTTTATCCTCTTGATAAATAAATAATAAGTTTTTAGGTTATTTCTCAAAGTTGAATGGTCTTCATAATATATGCAGGATCAAGAGATTTTACTCCCACTACTAAGTTCTCTTCAAAAATTACCTATTTTTACCTTTCCCATAGATACCCTTTTACATTAAGCAAAAATAACCTAAAATACCAAAATAAACATATACATCACATTTTAATAAAATATATAATGATGATTATGATTCTTTTCTTAAATGTCATGCTCATTCATCTACTTACCATGCAATAAAACATTTATAGCTAATTTATGGTTCGGGTACTATCACAAATGCTCATATACTAAAGTTTCCCTACTACCACACTAATATTCCATTAGTCTTTTAGAGAGCTAATAAAATTAAATTAGCATTCATTAACCATACATCTATGTATATTTCCGCTTTCTATCATTTATCAATTTCAGCATTAGTAATATGGGTTTGATAGAATAAATGTAGGGACAACCAAATTATTATTATAATTCATTTATTCAACACAAACTGTTTCCAAGAGAAACATGAAACTTATTCTACTCTCACATAGTTTTATATTAATACAACTACATTTTCCACCAAGGGTCAATCAGGTTTAGCCCATATATTACGTCTTGCCTTCGATACCTCTTCAATTTTCACAGTTGCAGGAATAATATTGGGTAAACACATGAATTCCTAATGGCAATGAACCCGTGATAACCTATTTTCTAACCTTTGACTTCAACTCAACTTCTAGCTAGTTTACTCATTGCCACCATTCAATTTAAGTAGTTGACAGAAATTTTCTCCTCAGTAAAGAAAGATTAAACATAACATCTTTTAGCATGGGTGCAAGCCAATCCAAAAATATTCCCAGGTAGCTATCATGAAAATACAGAAACGTAATTGCACCATCTGAGATAGCTAAAAATCTTAGGCAAGGTTTGGTAGTTCTTCACTCTATTATATATTTATATATTCTTTGACCATGGCATTTACAGAATTCAATTCAAAGTAAATTCCGGTAACTTTATCTATTAACACACAAAATCGATGTGACAACAACCAGTTATTCATGGGCATTTCAAATCTCAGTTGAAAAACCAGATATTCATCCTAAAACTAAGTTAAGCTTTACATCTCAAAATATAATCAATCATACTGCTATAGGCGGTAATTTATAAAATTGAGCAACATCCTATACTATCATTTATTCTATATAATACAAATCTACTCAAGCCATAATAAAACTCTTGCTACAATATGCTATTCAGGGGTTTCGATAGCATGTCTCTCTTTCTAGAAGAGTTAAATGAGTTTTCTACAGCAGTCACATAACTCAACCACGGCTATAATAAGGAGTAAGAAAATAGTTTTCCACAACTCCTATCATTCATACAACACACACCCATGAAATTGTCTTTGTGAAAGACTCCTTTCCAAACATTTCAACAAAATCTGGTACCCATAATATTTATCATAGCCGTTTCAGCAAAACCCAAGCAAGATGCTAAAATACTCTTGCAAATGCATTCCAACCAGTTCCCTTTTACAAATTTTGTTTACTTCTTTCAAAAGTAAATTCATTAACATAAAGCAACCGACCTAGAAATATTCTAACAAGCAAACACAGAGGTTCTTCAGATGATTTCCTTCTCGCACATGTGATTCCAACATGAACCAACAACACATAGTCTACCCAGATCCGTTTTCTTATTTCTTAAACAAAAAAAATTATTCTTTTTTTTTCCATCACTCAGAAAACCCGAAACCTTATCCTCAAATCCTAAAGCATGCATGGAGTTGAAAACAGAAATAATTTAATACCATTCCTGATGCACATCCTCATTCATCATGACAACATACGTTTAGCTCTAGTGCGATTAAACTGACATTCACTCCAAACAATATTCAAACATACCATAAGGAAGGAAACTATTTATTCATTCACTTATTTCTAACTTAATTTTACCCTTTAATGTATGTGCAAAATACATCCAAACTAAGTATTTAAATATGCATAATAATAATTTCACATTTATATTTCTTTTTACCATGCATACATATATTTATTTATATACATATTATATATATATATATATATATATATATATATATATATATATATATATATATATATATATATTTCTTTTATTTTAAACTATTGAACTATTGGCATTTTTGCCACATTTATTTGATCATTGATTATTCATGCATAAGTTGTTGCAATTCTAACTTCTCTACAGGTTTTGATGCAAAAAATGACTAAGTCCGAAAGTTGTCGCGAAATCGCGACAAAAAAACAGCATAGAGAGCCAAGTCGGAAAACCGTCGCGATATCGCGACATGTCGCAAAATCGCGGGTCGAACGAGGAGAGAGAAAATCAACGCAGAATTGTCACGATTTCGCGACGTGTCACAAAATCACGGTCAACGCAGTCAACGGCAGCAGGTGGGCAAAACCGTCGCGATATCGCGACGTGTTAGATTTTCACGGTCAAAATGGTCAACGGAGGGCAGAGCGCAAAGATGTCGCGAAATCGCGACAAAACCAAGCCAAGGCGAGAGACTCAATGTCAAGGCAATAAGGCTCAAAGTGTAGCGAAATCGTGACACAATATGGCACAAGGCGCATAAGTCAAAAGACGTCGCGAAATCGCAACGCGTCGCGTTTTCGCGGCGTGGGTAGGCAAAAAGGCTTAAGTTGCAAAATGGTAGCGATTTCGTGACAGTTAGAGGGTGAAGTCGAGCAAAGCAAAGAAACGTAGCGAAATCGCTACGCGTTCCATGGTCACGGTCCAAGTGAATGAAAAGAGTCTAAGGCACAAAGGCGTAGCGATATCGCGCAACTTTTGAGAAAATAGTTCAAGCAAGGCAAAGACGTCGCGAAATCGTGACAGAAAGTGAGAACCGTACAGAGGGCAAGAAATGGTAGCGATTTCGTGACACATTATAGAAAAGAGACTAAGTGCGGAGAAACGTAGCGAAATCGCGACATTGTCGCATTTTCATGAAAACAAAGCAGAAGAAGAGCAGAATAGTATGGACGTTGCGAAATCGCGACATGTCGGATTTTCGCGATGCAGAAGGGAAGATAGAGCCAAAGACAAGAAAGCGTAGCGAAATCGCGCAGCGTTGTGTTTTCGCGGTGCAAGCTAGCGAAGGAGATAAAGAAGCCGAATGTGTAGCGATTTCGTGACATGGTTGGTTTTCGCGGGTTCGAAGCGGCAGAAGCGTACGGAGCAGAAAGACGTCGCGATTTCGTGACCTGTCGCGTTTTCGCGACCTGTTGCAGTTTCGCGCCTAGAAGCAGTTCAAACGGCCCGATGCTATTTTGTGAGTTTCGATGATTCAAAGCGGTCCAGAATTAAATGTGTTGCTACTTTTCGATGCGGTCAAGGTAGAAGAATGCGCCCAAGCTACCAGAATTGAAGATTTCCAAGATTTCAAAGCTGCTGTTCATGATTTTTCTAACGGTTTCATGCATATTTCCAAGAACATCATTTAATGAAAATGGCCGACTCTTCCATATGGCATTTAATTGCTGATTTCTCCGAGGCTGTTTAAGGATATCATCTCCTTGTTTCCGTTGCATAATTTGTAGATCTCGAGGAGGTCCGTTGTAAGTTTTAAATGCTGCTAAGAGGCAAGGCCTCTATAAAAACCAATGTAAATCTCATTTGCAAGTGTCGGGAGTGAGAGATACTTTTGCTGAAAGCTTTTCAAGTGCTTTGCATGAATATAAGACATTCGGCTCTCTGATTTTGCAAGTGATTTTCTGTATATTGTCCCTTCTGCATTCTGCATTCCTAATTTGTGCTCGGATCTTTTATTTGCTGCTTAGTTTTAATTCTGTATTGAGTTTTAACAATTGCTAGTAAAGGAGTGAGTTCTGGAATGTTATTTTGGAGGTCATTTATGCAAGGTTGCGAGTGGATCACGTCATTGTCTTCTATTATTTGTTGTTTATGTACTTAGAGTTATCTGTTGTTGCTCTTTCTCGATCAGATAAATTCGGCCTACGGCCATATTTCCCGTTTCTTTCCGCAGCTTTACAATTTCTTTCCTGCAACTTTGATCTAAAAACAAATTTAGAATAGTAAGGGAACCAGCCCACTCTGGAGATTGGCCTGGGAGACATTTCTTTCTCCCAGCCTTTCAATGTTGGCCGGGTCTAGGGTGCATTTTCTATAAAAATCCTTTCCTATGGCAGATTCGTGACCAACAGTTTTTGGCACGCCCGGTGGGACAGACTTCTTCTGTCTCAAAAGATCCATAATCGGTGAGATTACTTGTTTTATGGTTTCATACCCGGAGGTCTCAAGATTTTGATGAGCTGTCTTGACCTCATAGCGGAGATTTGTAAGTTCATCTGGCGACTTTGCTGAGTTGAAGATCCGAATTTCTTGATCGTGGACGCCTGCCTTTTTCAAGCTAAAAGAAGATACATCATGGCGAGGGTAAGTTGTCCTAGATGGGATGATCCTGGCCCTTTGAATCTCCAAATTCGGCACGAGATTCCCAAAAGTGCCTTGAAAGCCCTACCAAAATATAATGGCACCCAAGGAATGGCCCGAGAGCATGTTGAAGATATTGCCGCTTTGTCGACTTTACATGATATAATTCATGAAGATGTTATGCTCAGACTTCTGGTTTTGTCTTTGCAAGGAAAGGCGTTACAGTGGTACAGACTGCTCAAGCGCCAAAGCATCAGCTCATGGGATGATCTAGCGGGAGCGCTAATCAAAATATTTGACGAAGATCTCTTTTACAGTTCTCAGGATCCATTTCAATTCTTCATGTATATCACGAGAGCACCTATGGAGAGTATCACTGACTTCAATGTTCGCTTTAGCAGAAGTTGGAGGAGAATTCCAGAGATGATCCGACCCACACCCGCCCAAGCCCACTTCTTCTATGTTCGAGCTTTTCATCCAGACTTAAGCCTCCTCTTGTTGCAATCTGGTGAACGTAGATTCCCTCAAATATTTGAAGAAGCATTGCAAGCGGAACAACTTTTGCTCTTATCAGGGAAGTTGCAGTGGAGAGAAGCTCCATTACCTTATCCGATAGTTACCACCCCTGTCTACCCTATGCAGTATTCCCCATGCCAGATTCCTTATACTGTGTCGAAACCTGAGATGCAGCTGTGTGGAGCTCAACGATGGGAATATGCAAGCATTGTTCCAGCCATGGATGATATGGTTGCTTGTAATTTTTATCAGAAGATGGACCTAGAGGAGATGAGTGAAGTAGAAGAAGAACAACCTGAGCACCAAGAGAGCATAACTGTGCATAACACGCAAGCATCTAGTCGAAACCTGTTGAATATGCCTCATCAAGAGGACGAATCTGAAGAGATCCTGGAGAAAGTACTATTTTTGGACAATTTTTGTGATCAGATCCAGGAGTTGGAAGAACCTGTTCTTAATCCACAACCAGGGAACCCTCCAAGATGGTGGTATTGGCTTCAGTCATTACTACAATGGGTACCTACAGGAGCTTTCCATGTGGCAAATTTCTTTGCTACATTATTTGTCGATTGTATGGGTACTGGCATGCAGAATAACTTGCCCCTGTCTGCAACATGGAGGACTTTAGGAAGAGGTCATCCCAATTTCAAGGATCGCCTCAAGTATGATCGGATCTGGTCAGGACACTGTCGATTTACTGGATAACCCTCTGAGACTGGGTTTGTGGTGGCGACATGCCAATCATGTCGTAAACTATTGTATATAGTATAAAAAAAACAAAAAAGAGAAAAAGCAAAAAAAAAAAGAAGTATTGTTTTTATTTTATCACTTCGGCTCTTTTTGCATGCGAGCCGTGAGTGCCTGTTTTTTGTTTTTATTTTCCCTTCCCAGCAGTTGGTGGCTTTCTAGCAATTTCTTCCTTCCCCTTCCCTTTTTCTTTCCTTCCTTTCTTCATTTTCCTTCTTCTTCTACTTCTTTTTCTTCTGCAGTAAAGAAAAAGCCACTGCTGTTGTTTCTTTTCCCCTTTCCTATTATTCCCGCTTCTTCTTATCCCTTTCTTCTAAGTTCTCTATTGTTTTACGCATTTATTTACAGTTCAGTTCATTCTCATTCCACTTCCATTCCATTATTTCATTTACTTTCATTCCACTTCCATAGCAGCTGGTAGCACAGCAGCTCTCTGTTACTGTCTACCGCATTACTTTTTTCATTCCATTCATTCCACCATATCACCATTCCATTTGCATTTCACCGCTTGTGCATCCGCAGGATCTCATTCCATTCATTTCCATTCCATAATCAGTTGAGCCAAATGCAGGTTCTTGAAGTTTCAGTTATTCAGCAAAAGTTGTTGCAGCAGTCCATCGAGATGAACCCCAGCAGCTAGCTTTCTGTTCTAAGTTTTCATGACTCTGTTGCCCAATGGATTCAGGCCTGGGATTCTTGCATACAGCAGAACTGTATACCCCGCGAGCCGCCAAGAATGTTGGCATTTTTGCCACATTTATTTGATTATTGATTATTCATGCTTAAGTTGTTGCAATTCTAACTTCTCTACAGGTTTTGATGCAAAAAATGACTAAGTCCGAAAGTTGTCGCGAAATCGCGACAAAAAAATAGCATAGAGAGCCAAGTCGGAAAACCATCGCGATATCGCGACATGTCGCAAAATCACGGGTCGGATGAGGAGAGAGAAAATCAACGTAGAATTGGCACGATTTCGTGACGTGTCGCAAAATCACGATCAACGCAATCAACGGTAGCAGGTGGGCAGAACCGTCGCGATATCGCGACGTGTTAGATTTTCGGTCAAAATGGTCAACAGGGAGCGAAAGAGCATGAAATGACAAAAAAGGTAGAGAAATCACGACAAAACCAAGCCAAAGGCGATGAGGCTCAATGTGTAGCGAAATCGCGACACAATATGGCACAAGGCGCATAAGGCGAAAGACGTCGCGAAATCGTGACGCATCGCGTTTTCACGGCGTGGGTAGGCGAAAAGGCTTAAGTTGCAAAATGGTAGCGATTTCGCGACAGTTAGAGGGTGAAGCCGAGCAAAGCAAAGAAACGTAGCGAAATCGCTACGCGTTCCATGGTCGCGGTCCAAGTGAATGAAAAGAGTCTAAGGCACAAAGGCGTAGCGATATCGCGCAACTTTTGAGAAAACAGGCAAGCAAGATGCAGACGTCGCGAAATCATGACAGAAAGTGAGAACCGTACAGAGGGCAAGAAATGGTAGCGATTTCGTGACACATTATAGAAAAGAGACTAAGTGCGGAGAAACGTAGCGAAATCGTGCATTGTCACATTTTCACGGAAACAAAGCAGAAGAAGAGCAGAATGGTACAGATGTAGCGAAATCGCGACATGTCGGATTTTCACGATGCAGAAGGGAAGATAGAGCCAAAGACAAGAAAGCGTAGCGAAATCGCATAGCGTTGTGTTTTCGCGGTGCAAGCTAGCGAAGGAGATAAAGAAGCCGAATGTGTAGCGATTTCGCGACATGGTTGGTTTTCACGGGTTCGAAGCGACAGAAGCGTACGGAGCAGAAAGACGTCACGATTTCGTGACCTGTCGCGTTTTCGCGACCTATTGCAGTTTCACGCCTAGAAGCAGTTCAAACGGCCCGATGCTATTTTGTGAGTTTCGATGATTCAAAGCGGTCCAGAATTAAATGTGTTGCTACTTTTCGATGCGGTCAAGGTAGAAGAATGCGCCCAAGCTACCAGAATTGAAGATTTCCAAGATTTTGAAGCTGCTGTTCACGATTTTTCTAACGGTTTCATGCATATTTCCAAGAACATCATTTAATGAAAATGGCCGACTCTTCCATATGGCATTTAATTTCTGATTTTTCCGAGGTTGTTTAAGGATAACATCTCCTTGTTTTCGTTGCATAATTTGTAGATCTCGAGGAGGTCCGTTGTAAGTTTTAAATGCTGCCAAGAGGCAAGGCCTCTATAAAAACCAATGTAAATCTCATTTGCAAGTATCGGGAGTGAGAGATACTTTTGCTGAAAGCTTTTCAAGTGCTTTGCATGAATATAAGACATTCGGCTCTCTGATTTCACAAGTGATTTTCTGTATATTGTCCCTTCTACATTCTGCATTCCTAATTTGTGCTCGGATCTTTTATTTGCTGCTTAGTTTTAATTTTGTATTGAGTTTTAACAATTGCTAGTAAAGGAGTGAGTTCTGGAATGTTATTTTGGAGGTCATTTATGCAAGGTTGCGAGTGGATCACGTCATTGTCTTCTATTATTTGTTGTTTGCGTACTTAGAGTTATCTGTTGTTGCTCTTTCTCGATCAGATAAATTCGGCCTACGGCCATATTTCCCGTTTCTTTCCGCAGCTTTACAATTTCTTTCCTGCAACTTTGATCTAAAAACAAATTTAGAATAGTAAGGGAACCAGCCCACTCTGGAGATTGGCCTGG
Source organism: Wollemia nobilis (assembly GCA_028583015.1). NCBI lineage: Eukaryota > Viridiplantae > Streptophyta > Pinopsida > Araucariales > Araucariaceae > Wollemia > Wollemia nobilis. The sequence continues at coordinate 1,701,042 of JAQPPZ010003527.1, read as the reverse complement.
GAGACATTTCTTTCTCCCAACCTTTCAATGTTGGCCGGGTCTAGGGTGCATTTTCTATAAAAATCCTTTCCTGTGGCAGATTCGTGACCAACATGAACATATGCACAATCAAGCAAAAAGTGGATCCCATCATCATTGCCACATAAGCCATATGCGTACCTCTTTTTATTTTAATCAAACAACAACAAAGCAAACACAATCTTCAACAATCAAATCATTCATGCAATCCTACATGAAATGCAAGTATGGGGCTTCCCTTATAATTCCCTTGGTCAAATCATCATTCCCCACTCACCTTTTTGACTGAGTGACTTATCCATCCAATGCACATACCCGATCCTGCACATACAAAGGATATCAATAGTACCATGCTCTAAAATATAAAGATAATTTTTTAACTCATTAATCAATCCATAATCAATGGTCATGGGAGGGTCGTTACATCCTCCCCCGCTTAGAACAAACACAGTCCCTGTGTTTTATGTATGATAATTGAACAAGCTAACATCTCATTCATTGATATCACCATCTATAACAATTTATTTTCATCGCACACATCATGTAATCATATATATGCATATTCTATCAATAAATTAAAGTTACACATCCAATCCATTCACATGATGTTTCATTTCCATATAGTCATATGTCTATGCATAAACCAAAACATACCACATTACATATACTAAACTACTTTACTTAGTAAAGCAGAACATATACAAGCTACTCTACTTAGTAACTCAAACATACATAAACTACTCTACTTAGTGTCTAGTCTCATATCCATCTGCATATATACGTATATCATCCAATCATATTATTTTTTTAAAGAAAAATTCTATATCTACTCAAACATATAAGGAAACTACTGTTGTATATATGCCACATCCTTCTACATGGCGTTTCTATCTGAGTAGTAATTACATTGGACCTGGTATTGCTTTGATACCATATGTAACAACCCAAGTCTACTCACTTGGTTGTACCACTAAAAATGATAAGTGTTATCACAAGGTTTTTTTTTATTTTCAAACTACAATTTGTTTTATAAGAATATCTTCTGGTTGACAATAAATTTGTTTCACCCAATAAATAATTAACATAAACTTTAATTAGTATAGGTATATTATACCACTTTTGGGTTCAAGACTGCTGCAGACAGTCACCCAAGTAGATGAGATTGACCAAAATCTATGAAGGTACCATTAGTGAATTCGATTTATCTCATTTAATGTCCTTGTGTTCTGGAATGAGGGTTGATCCACAGCAGGGGTTATCCTTTAGGGCCCATAACACCTATAGGGGAACACTTTATTTCCCCATACCTTAGCATTTTATGAATCGATGACCTAGTTGGTTGAATTATTATACTTCTAATATACGAGGGATCAGCGTACAAATGTCATTGTCTAGCTAATTATCCGTTACCCGGAGTCAACTAGATCCATATCAATACCCTAATCTTGGACTTGATTTCACATGCTCGTTGTGATTCATGACCATTTATCTCATACTAAACGTCGAGGCTAGTCCAACTAAGTCAAATGAACATGGGACTTATCACAGTACTACCAAGCAACAATATGGAGATGGCATCCCATACCACCTTCTCATAATAATTTTTGACTGAGTCATGTGTTTCGACCAATTCTGTTAGACTGTGATTGCTCTCGAAATTAATTGTGTGTATACCCGTACCTCAACAACATTGGGTGTTTTAAGCCATTCATTTACATTGGAATTTGTTCATGTTTATCCTTCTCAATAAATAAATAATAATATTTTAGGTTACTTCTCAAGGTTTAATGGTCTTTCTAATATATGCAAGATCAAGAGAGTTTACTCCCACTACTAGGTTCTCTTCAAAAATTACCTATTTCTGCCTTTCCCACATATACCCTTTTACATTAAGTAAAAATAACCTAAAATGCCAAAATAAACATATACATCACATTTTAATAAAGCATGTAATGATGATTATGATTCTTTTCTTAAATATCATGCCCATTCGTCTACTTACCATGCAATAGAATATTTATAGCTAATTTATGGTTCGGGTACTATCACAAATGCTCATTTACTAAAGTTTCCCTACTACCACACTAATCTTCCATTAGTATTTTGAGAGCTAATAAAATTAAATTAGCATTCATTAACCATGCATCTACGAATATTTCATTTTTTATCATATATCAATTTCAGCATTAGTAAGATAGGTTCGATAGAATAAATGTAGGGACAACCAAATTATTTTATAATTCATTTATTCAACACAAACTATTTCCAAGAAAAACATGAACCTTATTCGACTCTCACACAGTTTTATATTAATACAACTATATTTTCAACCAAAGGTCAATCAGGTTTAGCCCATGCATTATACCTTACCTTCGATACCTCTTCAAGTTTCACAGCTGCAGGAATATTATTGGGTAAACACATGAATTCCTAATTGCAATGAACCCATGATAACCTATTTCCTAACCTTTGACTTCAAATCAGCTTCTAGCTGGTTTACTCATTGTCACCATTCAGTTTAAGTAGTTGACAAAATTTTTCTCCTCGGTAAAGAAATATTAAACATAACATCTTTTAGCATGGGTGCAAGCCAATCCAAAAATATTCCCAGCTAGCTATCATGAAAATACAGAAACATAATTGCACCATCTGAGACAACCAAAAAGCTTAATCAAGGTTTGGTAGTTCTTCACTCTATTATATATTATAATATACTTTGACCATGGCATTTACAAAATTCAATTCAAAGTAAATATCGACAACTTTGTCTATTAACACACAGAATCAATTGCAACAACAACAACTAGTTATTCATGGGCATTTCAAAGCTCTGTTGAAAAGCAGATATTAGCTTTATATAATCAATCATACCGCTACAGGTGGTTATTTATAAAACTGGGTAATATCCTATATTGTCATTTATTATTTGTATTACAAATAGGGATTTTATTGCCCCAGTACACAAAGTTTTGGTTTTCCAGCAATGTTCGTAGAGAAGACATTTTTCCAATTCATGGCTGGCCATTGAGAAGGAATCTAGAAGAAACCGACTCATTTTTCTTTATCATAGAGCATGCACTCATCCATTCTTCAATAGCGCTCAATTTGCTGCTTCAAATCGGATCAAATACAACCACAAAAAAACATGAACGCATCTAAGTTCATCAAACTATACTTATGCATTCTCCATCAAACATTTTCCTTCCCAAAGATTTCCATACAATGCTACTTTAACATGCACAAAGAAAATATATTTCACACCGAAGGAAAATGTCACAAAAGTATAATACCATCTACTCAAGCCATAATGAAACTGGTAAGACCTCAAGGTCTTACTATAAATGTAATCGCAAGCCACTCAAAGGGGGCTCCCTTGTAATCACTTTGCCACTATAGGGGGCTCCCTCCTTGGAATCTATGATTCTTATTCTTATTATTCATGGATGATTTGATATGGATGGCCAACCTAATATATATATCTACCCTAAAGCTACGTTGGTGAAGAGACATGATGGTTCACGTATGAAGAGACGTGATGGTTCACGTTATGAAGGGTTGTGATGGTTCACTTTATAAGTTAATAATATAATAATTAAATGATTAATAATACTAACTAATACTACCTAATAATGTTAGGATTGAGGATCCTAACATGCCACCCTCCTTAAAAAGAGCTTTGTCCTCAAAGCTCAAAGTGAGAAGCTTTGTCCTTTTTTTCCAAGAAGGATTTGTGTAAGTTCTTGGACTCTTTTAATGGCATCCTTTCGTAGGCAGGGATATCGAGAAGGATGAAGCATTAGCGGGGGGTTGCCAAGAACAATAGTAGAATCTTCCTTAGGAAAATCATGATGACGATGGGAGGGCAACCCTTGGGGTTCCTCAAATACTTCAGAATGATGCATCAAAAGTGATGGTAATGATTTCATATCCTTTTTTGGTTCCTTGGTAGAGCCAATGGAGAAGGAGTGTGTAGTCACTCTGCATTGGTTCTGAATAGGTTTGGTCATATGGAAAGAACTCACTATTGGTGAGGAAGGTATGTGTAGGTCTTGTAGAGTGCATGTTTGGCTAGCATTGATCACTTTGGGTATGTATACCTCATCCTTGCTTGGTACATCAATAACTTCTTGCACATCGACCTCATTGTCTTCATTGCGGTGAGTAGGTGCACTGGTTTCTTTGGACACAACTACCTCATCTGCTTGCTCTATGGAGAGACAGGGATCAACTTCCTTCAATAAATACAATGTTAGTGTAACACATTTATGGTGGGGTCCAAATTGTTCATCACAATTATCACAGAGTCCTTTTGCTCGTCGTTCCTTCATCTCCTCAAAGCTAAGATGTTTAATTCATAAAGTTTGGTTATATTTGGGGGTTGTGTAAGTGCTTTGTGACCTTCCATTATGCATAGGTTTGGGAGCTATGTAAGTGGTCGACAATTTTTCCATAAGTGGTTTCCCTAATCGTTGTTGTGCATTAATTTTATCTTCAGCTAATTTTACCAATCCATAGGTCTGCATCATGGTATAGGGATTGAACCTTGTCACCTCCATTCTAATTTCCTCTTTTAATCCCCTAATGAAGCCATTGATGAGAATTGATTCATCCAATCTTGTGTTGTGTTTGGTGATATCCTCAAACCGAGTTTGATACTCACGCACAGAAGTGATTTGATGAGATCTTTGAGCAATTCCCACATGACTGGGTCCCACATGGCTCTGATACCAAATGGTAAGACCTCAAGGTCTTACTATAAATGTAATCGCAGGCCACTCAAAGGGGGCTCCCTTGTAATCGCTTTGCCACTATAGGGGGCTCCCTCCTTGGAATCTATGATTCTTATTCTTATTATTCATGGATGATTTGATATGGATGGCCAACCTAATATATATATATATCTACCCTAAAGCTACGTTGGTGAAGAGACATGATGGTTCACGTATGAAGAGACGTGATGGTTCAAGTTATGAAGGGTTGTGATGGTTCACTTTATAAGTTAATAATATAATAATTAAATGATTAATAATACTAACTAATAATGTTAGGATTGAGGATCCTAACAGAAACTCTTGATACAATATGTTATTAAGGGGTTTCGATAGCATGTCTATGTTTCCAGAAGAGTTAAATGAGTTGCTATCTATGTTTCCAGAAGAGTTAAATGAGTTTTCTACAACAGTCACATAACTCAACCGTGGCTATAATAAGGAGTAAGTAAATAGTTTTCTACAACTCCTATCATTCATACAACACATAGCCATGAAAATATCTTTGTGAAAGACTCCTTTGCAAACATTTCAACAACTAAAAAACTTATTTTTGTTCAACATAAGAATCAACAACTATTAATTTTATAACGGTACACAAGGACATGCACATGTTCCATTTTATTTTGGATAATATTCAATAAAATCCAGTACCCATAATATATATCATGGTCGTTTTAGCAAAACCCAAGCAAGATGCTAAAATACTCCCACAAATGCATTCCAACCAGTTCCCTTTTACAAATTTCATTTACTTATTTCAAAAATAAATTTATTAACATAAAGCAATTGACTTGGAAATATTCGAACAAGTAAACACAGAGGTTCTTCAGACGATTTCCTTATCACACATGCGATTCCAACACGAACCAACAACGCACAATCTACCCAGATCCATTTTCTTCTTCCTTAAACAAAAGAAATTATTTTTTTTCCATCACTCAGAAAACCCATAACCTTATCCTCACACACCAAAGAATGCATGAATTTGGAAACAAAAATAATTTAATACCATCCCCGACGCACGTCCTCATTCATCACGATAGCATACGTTCAGCTCTAGTGTGATTAAACTGACATGCACTCCAAACATTATTCAAACATACCATAAGGAAGGAAACTATTTTATTCATTCACTTATTGCCAATTTAATTTTCCCCTTTAACGTATGTGTAAAACACATCCAAATGATGTATTTAAATATGCATAATAATAATTTCACATTCGTATTCCTTTTTACCATGCATACATATATTTGTTTATATACATATTTTATATTTTTTTCTTTTAGTTTAAACTATTGAACATATGCATGATCAAGACAAAAGTGACGGCCATCATCATCACCACATAAGTCATATGTGTACCTCTTTTTATTTTAATCAAACAACAACAAAGAAAACACAATATTGAACAATAAAATCATTCATGCAATCCTACATGAAATGCAAGGATGGGGCTTCCATGTAATCCCCTTGGCCGAATTATCATTTCCTCACTCACCTTTTCGACTGAGCAACTTATCCATCCAATGCACATACCTGATCCTGCACATACAAAGGATATCAACAGTATCATGCTCTAAATTATAAAAGTAATTTTTTAACTCTTTAGTCAATCCATAATCAATGGTCTTGGGAGGGTCGTTACAACTTCACAATATTGTATATAATATAATCTATGACATTTTTAAGGGTAGGCGAAGAAGAAGGTACACTAAATACTAAACCTAAGAACAACAAAGGTATCCCTAAAGATGGTGGTACTTATATTAATGTTATTCACAATATCACCTCTATTATTCCTCATGGATAAACAAAAACTCATACTATTTACCTCATGGAGATAACTCAAGGGGAGAAAATAACACAAACATCATAAGCTAATTTCTCTCTGATGGGGAATTTTCCATGAAAATGGACGAAGCTAATAGAGTTATACTTAAATGACAAGATGAACCATTTACATGGACTAAAGAGAAACCAAAACCACCTTGGTTCAATGGTAACTTATTTTGGTTTTGACATGGTATTCCTAGACATGATTTAAAAAAAAATTGTTATCAATGAAAAAATTATACTCCACATTCTTTGGTGAGAATTTCAATTTAGGTTTTAATTTAAAACAAAGAAAGAGTTAAATATGATTTTTCTTGTTGCTAAACACATTGATAAAATTCATAGTCTATAACACCTTACAAATAAAAATATTTATATTTATAAATTCCAAATGGTGAACCAGTCCAAGGTCCAACAAGCCCACTCTTTCAAATAATAGTTTTATCTATTCTGATGACGAGGCTAGATGCATAATTGGTTGCATGGATGATAGTTATCCATGTAATGTAGATAAAGGTCAAATTAATGGTGTTCATACCATTAGTCAAAATCCTCCTAAGTTTATCCTAAAAAAATTCCCTAAGGTATTCAATAAAAGGTCTTACACTTATTCCAAGCTTGTAGATGATTATTCTTAAATCATTTTTATTTTAGAAAATTCTTATACTCTACCATCCTTGGTGAAATTTATAATTTTAACACTATTTAAAACATAGAAAGTATTAAATATGAATTTTCTTATTACTAAATACATTACTAAAAGTCACAATCCACAACATCTAACAAATTTAAACATTTATATTTATAAAAACCTGTTCTTGAACTACTCCAGGGTCCAACAAGCCCCTCTTTAGATCAGCAATGTTGTCTATTTTGATGAAGATTTTACATGTATAATTGGTTGAATGAACATTATTTATCTATCTAATGTAGATAATGGTCAAAGTCATTATGGTCATACTGTTAGCTAAAATACTCCTATGGTTACCCCAAAAGAGTCCCCTAGGGTATTCAAGAAAATATCTTACACTTACTCCAAGCTTGTAGATGATGATTATTACATGGAACTCATTAAAGCTAAGGAAAAATATGAAAAACTAGGCATTTAAAGACCTAAGTTCACTATAGAGGACCAAAGATATCTTCTAGATTTTTAGGAGTTCCTTCTTCCCAAAGAGGTAGATAAATATAAAGATAATATTAATGAGATTTATAAACTATCTAAATTGTCTAGAATGTCCATGCTCTAATTTATTCATTAGATTCTAATATCCAAGATTTACCCATTGGTTTATGTTGTTAGATTGATCACCCACTTGCTCAACCATTTACTAGCAAAATCAAATATGTTAATTCCTCCATATATGTTAATCCAATATCTCCCCTTCCCATGAATCACTTATGCTCTATTTGAGTAGATCTCCTAGTCCATCACATGGGAGAAGTTCAAATCCTATGTTGTTTTATATTAGTATTTTTTATCACACTTCATTCCCTAAGTCTTCATCCACATATGTAGGGTCCAATTAAATATCTAAATATCTTAGTCTAATCTACCAATCTAAGGCATGTCCCAAAGTTAAAAAGTTTATCTTCAATATTGCAAATAAGTCTTATTTAAAAATAGATGACAATAGGATAAAAACTCTTACGTGTGGTAATATAGGTTATTCTTCACATAAATGATATTTACCTTAGTTGGAATTCTCAATATTTTCTAAAAATAAATAGAAGCAATCCATCCACTTAAATATTATACAGAAAGCATAAAAAGGATGAAAAATTAAAAATAGAGATATAGATATTTGGGGGTGCCAATTGGCACTATAAATAATCACTATATAGTGTATATATTATATTTTACAACATTCCAATAATCAAATTAGGAGTGAAAGGGGGTATTTATACAAATACCAAAACCTCAATTACATAATAGAGTTTAACCTAAGCCCACAATAACAAGAGAGCTTAAGTTATCAAGTGGCATTAGCTCAACCGGTTAGATTCCTCAACATTTAAGGAGACCAAGGTTTAAATCTTGCCAAGTGATACATGGATAATATCTAAGCTTTGTTGTAATACCACTATGTAGTGATGATGTAGTATGGGTGGGGCCCATTCCAATCCCATATAACCAATTGAAAAAAACAAGAGGGCTTAAGTTATAAAGTGGGTTAAATTATAACAAGGTTAACTATAGTGCATAGGGCTTACATAATAAAATATTATAAGAAACTAATATATTTTAATAATGAAATTACCTTAGGCCTATGCAATACATTATACAATGTTGGCATGTTTGAATTTGTAGTGTTTTCCAAAAACCTTCCAAGACATACATTCACCACAATCATATGCCAAAAAGAAGAAAATATGACTAAAAGATAGCTATAGTAAATGATGAAAATAAATGAAGGAAGATGATAAGAAGGAGTATAGGGTGGGTTCCTATTAGCACCCCAATATATCATATTTTTTTTACACTTATGATACAAATACATCATAATTGGGGGGTATTTATAGTGATATCAAATTTGATATGTTAAACTTTGACTGATATAAACATAACCTTGAGGTTAACCTTACAATAATAATAAATTACCACTTTAAGTGAAGGTTATCCATAAAGGTGGATTAACTAATACTAGTAATGGTGAAATATGAAAGAATCCCATATGCTTACAACCGACTAACAAAATTGAGTAATGCTCATAGGCCTACATAATCATAAGCTTATAGGCTACATAAATGACACTCATAAGCACCTTATCACACATTTTACCTTGGTCTCAACAAGATTAGATTACACAAATTCAATATCCCCCTATAAATTAAGCTAAGAGGGACAATAAGAGAAGGCATTGGAGGTAACACCTCCTACCCATAATAGATTGTCTAGTGGGCCTCCAATGTTCCTCCTTCATCATCAAAAATCTTGTGTCCAACACAACAAAACTTAAATCCATCCATATAATAAGTCTTGAAGTAGTCAATCATTCCTTTAATAAAACTTAAATCCATCCATATATATTGCATATATAGTCTTGAAGTAGTCAATCATTCCTTTAATAAAACAACACAACAAAACTTAAATCCATCCATATAATAAGTCTGCCAAGGGAGGGTCATGACAGGATAGGCTACCCCACTTGAAGGGTACGATATTTAATAAGAATGTTAATATTTTGGTAGATAGCAGAGCAATAGATAGCTTCATTTCATCTAGTTTAGTCAAGGATATATCGAAAAGACCAGGATTCTTGGTGGAAGGGTGGAAAGTAGAGTATGGTTCTAGATAAACCTACTCCATGGATCAATGTTATCCCGATGTACAAGTCATCTTACCCAATGACTCCACATAATGGAATCTATATGCAGCTCCTCTCCTTTCCTTTGACATTATTTTAGGGATGGATTGGTTGAAATCCCAAGAGGTTGTAATCAATTTCCATGAAATATGGATTGATTACACTGATAGTGATAAACAAAGAAGGCAAATTATCAGTGAATAAGGTTCCTTTCAACCTCAGTTACTATCAACTATACAACTTAATAATACCATGAAGAAGGATGGAATGATTTGTGTGGTTAATTTTAATGAAGTAGAGATAGATAAAAAGGAATAGGTGATTGTAAAACACCCCATCTTTCAGGAATATAGGGCTGTGTTTCCTGAAGATTTACCCATATTGCTGCCAAAAAATAAATTTGACTTCACTATAGAATTGATGCCTGGAACTGAGCCAATGCATAGGGTCGATGCAGGAGTTGAAGGTACAACTCTAGGGGTTGTTAGTGAAAGGGTTGAAAAATATAGTGTATCACCCTGGGGTGCACATGTTCTCTTTGTAAAGAAGGATGGAACATTGAGATTGTGTATCGACTATAGAATGTTAAATAAAGTGACCATCAAGAATAGATATCCCCTACCTAGAATTGAGGATTTGTTTGACCAATTGAAAGGGGTAACCATATTGTCTAAAATTGACTTTAAATTAGGATACCATCAGTTGAGAATTCGTGAGGAAGATACTCACAAAACTACCTTCAAGACTCGATATGGGCATTATGAATTCACAGTGCTACCATTTGGGCTATCTAATGCACCAATGACCTTCATGAATTTGATGAACATTGTGTTCAAAATATAGATCGGTTTGTTTTGATCTTCTTAGATGAAATTTTCATACATTCCAAGAACAAATAAGAGCATGATAAGCACATAAATATAGTACTTGAGTTGTTAAGGGAAAACCAACTTTATGGTAACCTCTTGAAATGTGACTTTTATGTCTCTAAGGTACAATATCTTGGGCATATTATTTATCCTGACAAAACAGTAGTATATCCAAAGAAGATAGAAGTCATTTTGAGCTAGCCACAACCCACCAATGTGACTAAAGTACAAAGTTTTATGGGCATCACAGGCTACTATAAATGGTTTGTGAAAAATTACTCTAAGATTGTCTATCCTATTACCAATCATTAGAGAAAGAGAAGAATTTAAATGGATCGATAAGTGTGAGGTAGCTTTTGAGTTATTAAAATAAAAACTCACTATCGTACCCATTCTAAAAATTCCATACTTATAGAGAAAATTCTCAAAATGCATAGATGCATCGTTGGAGGGATTAGGAGGGGTCCTATCCCAAGAGGAATCGATGGTAATGTATGAGTCAAAGAAACTTAAGAAACATGAAGTGAATTACGCTATACATGATTTAGAACTTGTAGCAATGGTGCATACCCTTAATATGTAGTGTCACTATCTATTAGGTAAGCCTTTTGAGCTTAGGATCGACCAATAGAGTTGGAAGTATATCTTCACCCAACCAATGTTGAATGTAAGGCAAAGAAGGTGGATCGAGTTACTAGCAGAGTATGACTTTGGTATGGAGTATATCAAAGGAAAAGATAATAAAGTTGTAGATGCCTTGAGCAAACGAAGGCATATAGTTGTTATCACCCGCAACCATGTAGACTTGATAGATCAAGTCAAAGAGATGCAAACCCAAGATCAGTTTTGCAATGATATTCAGGCCAAGATGGTAAGGAATCCTGAAGAAAATAAATATTATAGCATTAAGGATGGACTTTTATGTTTTAAAAACAAGGTTGTCATACTAAAACATGGTGATTTAAGGAGAATGATTATGCAGGAGGTGCATATATCTCCTTAGTCTGCTCATCCTAGAGGGACCAAAATAAGGTAAAATATGAAAAAGATCTTCTATTGGATAGGGATGAAGAAGGAAAAAAATGAATTTATCGCTAGATGTATGGAATGTCAGAAGGTGAAGGTTGAACACCAACACCCAGTAGGCTATTTATACCTACATGATATACATGTTCAAGAATAATAGGTAATATCCATGGACTTTATTGTGGGGCTACCTAAAAATAGATTCCAACATGATGCAATCATTACGGTAGTGGAAAAATTGACCAAGGTTGCACACTTTATTCCAAAAAATACAAAGGATGATATAGTTATGGTGGCTAACAGATTTGCCAAGGAAATATTTAGAGTACATGGATTTATTGAAGTAATTATATCGGATAAGGATTTCAGATTCACATATGTATTCTAGCAAGCCCTACATCGAGCTATAGACACAAAACTGAATATCAGTTATGCTTACCATCTGGAGATAGATGGTCAGACTGAGAGAGTCAACCAAGTTTTAGAATACATGCTTCACATGTACTGTATGGATCAAAAAATCTAAATGGGAAGATTTTATGCACCTGGTTGAATTTATCTATATTAATAGACATCATTCTTCTTTAGGAATGACACCATTCAAAGTACTGTATGGTAAAAAATATCAAACACCCCTCTCATGGGATAATCTAGAAGACCAGATTACCATTGGACTGGATGTAGTTTGAGATATGGAGGAACAACTAAAGATGATTGGACAAAATCTAAAGGAAGCCTATGATCGTCAAAAGAGTTAAGCCTATAGAAAGCGCACACCTAGATAATACTCTATGGGGGATAGAGTATTTCTCAGAGAAAAACCCATGAGAAGTGCCATCAAATCAACCAAGCTGGATCCTAGATATGTTGACCCCTTTGAGATCACTGAGAAGATAAGTCCAGTTACCTATCATCTCACCTTGCCACCCAACCTATCCAAGATACACGATACTTTCCATGTATCCCTAATTAGGAATTATGTAGGTGATCCTGACCATGTATGGGATTTGTCTAACTTGCAGATAAATGACCCTGCAACAATTGAAGTAAAACCTATAAGGATTTTGGACTTTCATTCTAAGAAAATGAGGAACCGAACTCTAGGGTAATGTATAGTCCAATGGGACTGGAACTCTAAAAAGAATGCTACTTGGGATAAAGTAGTTGATATGCAAAAACATTTTTCATATTTATTTGAATGAATAAAATGTAATTTTGGTCTTATTGTAGGATACTAGTGAAACACAGAGGACTGTGTTTAGTCCAAGGGGGGTAGTATGTCATGACCCTCCCTTGGACAACTTTGTCACATAAAGGATTTATGAATTAATAATAGATGTTTATGACTATGTTATGTTTTGATGACCAATATTATATTTCTAATAGATTTGTATATTTTCAGGGATAGACACCTTTGCGAAAGGAAAGAAAGTTGAAGGCAAATGTAGTCAAAATGAATTGATAAATGCTATATCTATATTATACGTAGTTTTCATACTTGCTTTAATATATCTTTCCTACATTTCATTTGATTTTTATTAGATTATAAAGAAAAATAAGAAAGGTCTAATGGGTTTTAATTAAAATACTTGTTAAAAGTTAATAAGGAAATATATTAATATTGTAAGCATTAAGGATAAATCAAATAATGTTTTTCATTATATCTCCGTAAAATCCAAGTAAAGAAAAGATTATTTATGGAAAGTTGAGAGTTCGTTATTTGTAGCGAATCCTCTCGGGACTCTTTTTGAAAACAATTATGAGGAATGAAGGAGGAAGGAATGGAGTGGTTCATATTTTGAACGGATAACTTGCAATGTAGAGGAGGCTTTGGAATAGTGTGGAAAAAATAAAGAGCAAGAGAACTATTCTTCAATGTGCTTAGGAGTCTTATGCAAAAAAAAACACCCTTTAAATATACAAGGTACTCTTCCCTATAAATATTTTGAAGTAGGTACTTTGGATTGGTGTGATGGATTGAATGTGTTGGTTTACCTTCTTAATGCTTGGTTATAAACCTTGAGAATAGTCTGAGCCTCCATACCAAGTGATTGTATTGCCTTAAGACTCACTGTGAGTGGCTGCCGGGAGCTCAAATCCATGTCTGGTTTTGTTATTAACGTATGAGAAGTAGTGTCTCCTTCAAACGACTATTTCTACCCTCTACATTGCACCTATAAAGGTGCGCATGTTAAAATTTCATGTTTAGATGTGAACGTACTACGTTCACTGGCCAAGTTTGATGTAGATGAACGTTGTTCACACTACGTAGATCAATGAGGAACAAACCTAATATCAAAGGATGATTTTGATATTTATCAAATTTGGAACCTTAATTTTGGTAGCACATCCCTTTGACAATGAAGATTCACCACGTAATCTGATAGTGACATGCTGATGGGATTCGTTGACGAGTAAAATTGTGCTCCTATAATTCCTGTGCGTGTTCTCTGTTTGTTACAATGTGCAATTATGGGATAGAGGCCCTATTTTTTATAATTGATTTTCTTTAAGTCTCTGGATATGCTTAAGGGAAAAGTGGGATCCACACATCCTTCGAATTGCAGACCAATTTTCTTAATCAAGTTAGTTTTGGGAAAGGAAATATAAAAGGGTTTTTACATTGTTATATGTCAAGCATTCTGATATGTTATTTCCTTTTTTTTTTAAGAGAAGAGACTTAAGGCATAGATAAAAAGAATTAGAAGAAAATATATTTTGAGTGAAAGATAAATCATATCATGTGAAAATGAATCCAATATTTGAATTGAAACTATTAGGTTATAAGAGCATAATTTTTAGACCAAGGATATTACGTGTTAGGTAAAGGTGAATTATTAATTGTGATTCATCCAACATGGATTAGATAAACATTATTTAAAAGATAAATTATTTTAGTTAAATAGTGAATTGATCTTTGCATTGAGATTAAGTTTTAATGGATTGACCTTGGAATAATATAACTATATGGTTGATTTATTTAGCTTAAATTGAATTAGTCCTTGATATATGTCGGAATTAAGTTGTTGAGATATTTCCAAAGTTATGATAGTCTTAGATGATTAAAGAATTTATCTTTCTTTAGAAAGCTATTGTTATGTTTTATTTTGGGAGTGTTTAACAATTATTTGTGGATTTTGCAAGAAGGATTAATCCATTATTTGAGTTTGACTAACTGAGTTTAGTTATTGATTAACATCATATGGAATTTAAATATATATATGTTGAATTGGTATATTTCTTTTATGAAAAGAGAAACTTGTTTTATGCAAATGAATGAAGGGTTGGGTTATGGGGAGTCCAAATTTTGTAAGAGATTACTCAAGGAGAGAACTCTTGAGTATTAATAGATTGATTAAATTAAATACGGTTTAATGAGAGGGTGATATGGGGTTCCCTCGCTTTTGTAAAAGGGAAATTTAAGAAATATTCGTGTAACGAAAGGACATAAGAATTGTGGAATATTCTTATGAAATAGAATGGAATTATGGTATAAGGAATAATGGATTTGTTATTTTAGAATGGCTAGTAGATTTGCAATGAAATATAAATATGGACATTTTAAGGTTGGGTTTTCTCCCGACAAGGGTTCCCAAGATACATGATGTGTCTTTTGTGTATTTTGTAGAACTTGTTATAGAATGGTTATTAGCATTTATTGACCTATTGCTATAGATTGTAAATGAAGAAGAAATAGATTTGTTTAATATGCTTTAATGGAAAATAGCACTATAGATGTTTAGCTCTTCTTTATTTCTTGCAATAGAATATGGATTATGCAAATGTGGCTTTTAAATTTGAATGAATGAACTAAAAATGTAAAGCTATATCCTAGTTTCACCTTGGGGGCTTGGGGATTCTTTCTTGAGAGGTATTGTTAATAAAATATCAACCTAATTAGATCCCATAAGGTTAAAACTAGAACTAAGGGAGATGTGATGTGATAATTCCTTAGGGTTACAATGGGCACTTAATAGATCACTAAAGTATGCTCCGAGAGATGGCGAGCTTAAAATTCCATTGTAACTAAATTCATGTGATGAGTTCTCCAATAGATAGTGAGATACCCATGTGATAGAGATGTCATGCAAATGATAGTCATAGGAACCCGAATGAATGTGAAAGAATTCCTATGGGAGATGTTATTTGATGAGGTAGTCATTGGAACATTGATTGACTATTGGGTGACCAAATGGAGATACCCCATGTAAGACAATCACCTCCATTAAACTATCCAAATAATAGTTTAATGGTGCACAACAATTTCATACTAAAAGAAGTGTGTGAAAAACTATAAGAAGCTTATGCCTAAATACTAGTTAAGGAATGATTGACACTAGTCAAGAATTTGACATCCCTTTTGTCAAACGAGCGATATAGGGTTAACCCTTACATTGTTATCAAAAATTCCTTCAAAAGATAGAAATAAAATGGGGTGACCACTCAAAGGTGTCCTTTAAGTTGTATGGGATGTGTACAAGGTAAACCCCATATATATTATGGGAGATTGGCCACTGCAGTCCACCCGAGGGATGTTGCAGCATCTGAAAACTTGTAATGTGGTAAAAGCTTTTGTGGAATTTATCTGGATTATCTTGGATAAAACTTGAACCATAAAAAAAAAAATTGGGTTAGATTTTAGGGTTGTTACAACTATCTCCAAGGTTCCCTTTGGGAGGTTAGTGGAACATAATAATTTTAAACAAATTAAAAATAACAAGTGCTCCCTTACTATCTTCACTTGATGCAGACATGCATCAAAATGATGCATGCATGCACCCACTTACATTTTTGGTCCTGCCAAGCCAAGGAATATTACCTAGAATATTTCTTTTTAAATTTTCAATCTTAAAATATTTGAGGAAAAAATAAATAATTTTCAAACACATAAAAAGAGTACCTAGAGGTAGAATGAGCGAAAGTGTTGAACTAGGATGCCTTCTAAAATTTCATAAAATTCCAAAAATTTTGACTATCCATTTATATGTATTATGGTTTTCCCTATATAATATTTTTATTGAATGCAACCAATCAAGTCATCATCTCATGTTTATACAAAAAAATCATCGGACCATTTAAGCAACTTTGTCGAATGGCTTTAAGATCTTTCCCAAGGATGAAATCCTACCCATGGCTTCTTTGGCATCAGGGGTCTATCTAAAAATTTTTAACCTCTTCTTTCCTTATTTCAAAGTGGGGAAAGTAATTTATACTCTCATTAGTTATGCCATTGGACAAAACAAGCCAAAATATAAAGAAAATGTACTTTTTAAAAAATATTGTAAAATATAAATGAGGTTTTAAAAAACTCAAAAAAACATAATCCTAAAAC
Organism: Wollemia nobilis; assembly: GCA_028583015.1. Lineage (NCBI taxonomy): Eukaryota > Viridiplantae > Streptophyta > Pinopsida > Araucariales > Araucariaceae > Wollemia > Wollemia nobilis. The sequence goes on along the minus strand of JAQPPZ010003527.1, from coordinate 1,683,882 downwards.
TAGGGTATACATTTGGTTAGAAATTAAGAGAAACAAAAAGGATTGAGTGCTAATGAGAAGAACAAAAGAAACTATTGGTGAGTTTTCTCCCACAAAAAATATGTTAAATATAGTGAGGTCCTTGTGATCCAAGTCCACCTTGGGTTTTATCAAAAATTCTTCTTCCATTCCTGCCATCAATTTTCCAAAAAATCTTCATAGCTACTCCAAACATATTTTCCCTTGAGATATTCTATAGAATCCAAACTACTCATAGAAAACAATCAAGTAACATAGATTCACACTAGATCTAATACCATGTTATATTTCACAATAGTTTCTAGAAAACAATATAATCAAGACATTACTCAATATTGTTGAATAAGAAATACCTACAAAGCAATACACATAGTATATGGGGGTCTATATGGAAACCAAATAATCTCACTATCAAAAAATATAATAATATCTAACCCATTAATCAAATGGTTGGTATGAAGAGGTATTGACACCTAAATAAAAGTTACCTTTAGGTAAGGTTGAGAGATCAACCTTAGGGATTAGAATAATTTCTTTTACAAAAATACCTTTTTGAAGGTTTAGAAGGGCCCAAAGGTATTATATGAACAATAAAATAGAAAATTTAGTCGTGGATTCAAGAGAAGCTTAACCACCACATATTCCAACAAATCCCAACAAGCAAATAATATTTTTAGACTATAATAGGGACAAACTAAGCATATCCAATGAATAATATAAATGAATAAAAGTGAGACCAACTTTTGTAAGTGACCATAGCATATATGGAGGAAAATTTTAATATATTAAATTTTAAATACATACATGGATGGACTTTTTCTCCTACCAATAAAAGAATTTATGGAGAGCATTTTCCAATTTAATATACATTCATTTTAGATCAAAGCAATGAAAGCAAAAAATACTTAAAATGAACAAGGGAATAACATCATAGAAAGACAAACTTTTTAGAACTAACGTGCCTATGAAATCATTCAACCCACATCCTCAATGATATCGTGAACATAGTTTTAATATCTATCTTCATGAGGAGCTGGACTAGTGGTATAGTTACAATAATAGTGTATCTTATTTATAAAACTTTATTTTTGTAGTATTATCAAAGCTATTTCTAGAGTATTATATTAGATATTCTTATCTTAATTGCAGGGATATCATTTGACCATTGTGTTCTAACTATATAGGGTGAAGTATTAAAAAGAATCCAAGACACATGTTCATATTTAATATTTTCTCAATTATGATATGTTGTATGACGATAGCATAACATGGGTTGATGTAAGAAAAGAAAAAGTTTGGAAACCATTTTATATTGTGATTCTTACTAAAACCATCTTTCATAAGCATATTAAGTCAAATAGATTCTATGTCAAAGACAAGAAAACACCTAAATTATTTTCATACAATAAACAGTTTGAAATCAATTAAAACCCTCATAAAGAGTCATCCAATTTTTAGTAAAAAGAAAATCATGTGCTGAAAGTGAAAGAAATTCATATATATTTTAAAATGATTTTGAATTACCCTTGGTTGAATTTGAGTATTTTTTTATAGAATCTCATTTAGAATTTGAGACAAGTGTAAACTAATAAATTGAATCAATCTCATGTAGATTGGGACCCTTTCCCATAACTAAATTAAAACATATTTAAAATTGTAATAATAAAAAATAATGGTAAATGCTTGCTTTTTAAAGGATCTAATAATAACATAAAAATACAGTAATATGTAGGAAGAAAACAAGTTGCAACTAAATGCATGACCTAAATTGAAAGTGACAAATCTTAAAAGAGATAGTCTACTAATCCAAATTATTCTACAACATTTGAAAGGGATGATCCAACTATCCAAATTATTATTCATGCATAGATTTTATATCAAATTTGAAACAAATTGTCTTAAAATTATTAAAAGGAAAAGCTTACCATATACAACTAGGATTGGAGGAGAGTGTATTAATGTGGAGCTAGAGCGAAAAAAAAAAAAAAAAATCTTTAAATTTAAGCTTATCATATAGAATTAGGATTGGGAGGATATCCATTACCTTGGAATAGATTTTTTAAGTTGTAATGTGTTTAGCTAGTGACACACTAGATAATAACAAATTATTTAATGAAATATTTAATTAAAAAGCAAGAGGATTACTATACTTTAGTAATAATAATATCATTAGCAATGTGTGATGAGAGAAACTAGACATAAGTAAATTTTAACTTTTATTAACATTGTGTATATCAAAATATTTTATAATTTTAATATTTATTATAAATTTACTATGCTTGGGGAGGCACTCATGTTTTTGTGGGATATATCTTAATCTAAGTTGAGGCATAACATCATATATTAAAGTATTATAGGGACTTATTTAGAATAGTTGTTTTGATTATATTTCTTTATATCTCATTTTGATCCTATATAGCTTTCAATGTGATTACTAACATTCATTCTCACCACTATATTATAAGAATGAACAAAGTTAAAGGAATAAATCTATAAATAATATGCTTAAAAAAGCTTTTATTGCAACACTCAATCTCATTACATTATTTTGTATATGTCATTCTATAATAACATAAGAGAGAAGAAGAATAAAGCACAAATATAAGTAGTCTATTACATGATAATTTGGAAAGTTTTGGATGATAAATTTTGTATAGAAGTAGTTGATTATAATTAGCGCGTAATATATAATATTGTAAATTATTAAATACTTATGATATGTAAACTCAAAATTTATACACATGATATGAAATTAGAAATTGGAGAGATATTCACTATTTATGATGCATGTACCATGATGTGTAAGGGAATTGAGACACATTGATTCATTATACAAAATATGAAAGCTATAATCATGAACATGAACATATACATTGAATTAAAACTAGTATGCTACAAAATCAAGTAGGTCATTTAAACAATGCACATACCCTACCTTTGTACCATATATTAGGTTGACCTTATTATCCAAAAGATAAATGATGATGTGACAAATTTTATCAATTTGCATTAAGTGTAGTTAGCAATCAACATCTTCACTTAAATTATTTTCTATAATATACTTTCTCATGGACATGAAGAGTATCAACTACCTAAATGAGGACCAACAGGGAAATCCATTTCATCTAGGTATGTTTTTTGTCTTCTATCTCGTTCCTCCAATTATGTAAAGCTAAATGGATCATATGGTATTGCATGTTCATTAAAGTCTATTATAATTCCATGCCCATTTGTTTTTTTGTATAATGGAATTATACAACTTGAATGCCTTCTCCCTAACCTATTCAATGTAAAAATTACTAGGTTCTAATAACTTTACAACAAAAGTAACAAGGTCAACAAATTTACTTGTCACTATGTATCTTCATCAAGTTAGAATGACATGATAGTTTCTCACTCATATTTTTTAAACCAAGAAACTTTTCTAGAAAGAGTCCTTGTAAATGATTCAATGGTGGAATATCTATCACATGCCTTTAGTATCTACATGATGTATCCACAACCTTCTTCTAGCTCTCATCTTCATGAATGTTTTCAGATGCATTTTTCAAAGTATCCATATCAATATCACCTACAAGTGGAATACTAATTAAAAAAACAAATAATAAAACCTAACTTGATAACATTATTATAATAATAATTGATTTATTTTTTTTGTATCATTATTAACATCACCATTGACATTAATAACATTGTCATTAATAGTAATAACAACTTTTTGACATCAATAACATTGTCATTGATATTAATAACAACTTTTTTGACATCAATAACATTATACCCATCAATATAATCTAGAACATCACTCTAATATTCATTCACATCATTGTTGGTGTCTACCTTATTCACCTCAATCATGGTTTGTTCATTAGAATTATGACTAGGCACCCAAACATAAATTTACTTGAATAAAATATAGATCTTCAAGATATGCATACATAAATTGCCATGCTTTCCTTACTTGCATTCATAACCAGAATATATATATAGTTAAGAGTGTTTCTAAAAATAAAATATCATGTAAATGGATAAGACAAGGTTTACTAAAATGACATAATATATTGTTTGTACCAAGGGCACATTTGGAAATAAGGTAAAAGGTGGATCTCTTGAGTGCGCACTTTGACTTCTAGCTCGATATACCATGGAAATATTAGGATGTGTTAAATATTCCTTATCACATATATGCATCAATTATTCCACCTTTATATCAAATTGAATGCTCTTCTTATATCTATTCTAGAAGCTAGCAATCTTTAATTGGATCATGTTTCTATAATATGTCTCAACTTGCTTGATAAGTGTGAAAACAAACCAAGATAATGTACGATAATATTTCTTCCATTAGTCCTTGAAGATTCTTGACTTCATAAAATAGGTAGGATTTGATGGATGTATTATTGTCTTAATTTGCATGAGAAAATTTTGATTGCAATCAACCCACATATCTAAAATTGCACCACATACATTTTTAATATAATTTATTTAAACAATAAAAACACATTAACATAAAATAATAATTTATTGATTCTTCCTTTACCTTAACCTATGTTCAATAAAAGTAGCCATAAAAGTTAGGTTTTTTTTCCCCAAAGAATGATCCAATTTCATACTTGAGTTGTTCCTTGTCCTTAGCATAGTACATCATATCTACTAATTGATGAAGGATTTAAATCCTTGATTTATTCATGAGCATTCTTCAGCCAAGCCCTACATACATGCCAAATGCATAATAACACAAGGTATTGGAATATCACCCTAAGAAACACAATATATGTATGATTACTTAGATGACATCAAAGAAACATAATAATAATAATAAATATAAAATTTATCTTTTTGCTTACTTGATTGCTTTTATATCTAATGTGTAATCATCCATTATAGATGCATTAACGTTCCATTTAAGAGAATGCATGATGCCAACATCTCAAACTTTGGACAACCATGATATATTATCACAATACCTATTGCATAATTTAGATAACCCATATAATAGGAAACTAATTATCTTGTTAATTGAATGCAAACAAAGTGTACAATTAATATTGAAGTCATAACAATTATAATAAATATATCAAAGTTTGTACAACCCAAAAAATTAAATAAGACATATCACAATACAACTTATTGCTTATACAAAAAAAATTATTTTAAAATTGTATCACTTGTACCTTATTTATTTGTAGAAAAGGTGTATTCCATTGCAATTATAGTCATGTGGATGCTTTACCATCATTTCCCTCATTCATGTTATTTACAAACATGTGATGAAAGGTTGTTCCTTGGTCTCATTAGGATGTTGAAATAACAAAAAAATATCTCATACCTTCATGCATCATTTATTGAGACCAATGAAATCATCTTTATAAAATTTTTACTTTACAGTTTTAAATTTGTCCCATAAGTTCAACACATTTAATCCTTGCAAAAGTTATTATTTTTCAATTATTGATTTTCACAAATGGTGTCAATTGGGACACCATTTTTTATAAGTGCTTTAATTATTGAAATCGACTACTTTAAGAGATGTGGTGCATGTATTGCCTTGGGGTCATCTAATGATCCAAGTCTTCAATGGCATGCATTTCTTGAGTTGTCCTCATGGAAAGTTTTACAAATAATTTATGCAACATTAAGGGTTGCATTAAAGGTATTAACAAAAAAATGAGTTTGACAACCTCTTATAATCTTATAATGAATTTTCCTTAATATTGTACAAGAATTATTTATTTTATCTTCTAGACCATAGGAACAACAATATGTACATAAAAAAATCACGAAAAAACTCAAAAAGAGAGTAATAATTTGACCATACTTTTCTATATCTAAAGTTTGTAGGTGCACCATGCTTTGATTTTTCCACTTTATGAAATTAGATACTTTTTTATAGGATATGGATGTTACGAGAAAAAAATCACCATTGCTTGTCTTTATCTCAATTTATTCCAAGTCTTGTTGAGAAAATATATGTTTACCCTTTAGATTTTAAACTTGGAGACAACATAATTAATTTTATTTGTGACCCATAACATGCCTATAAAACAATGACTAACTTTATATCCATGCACTTACATGGTGGTGGAATTGTAAAGTGTGCCAAAACTTTGAAATAATAAATATTCTATTAACAAAAATAACACATATATTGATAGTCTTTATGTTTGAAAAGGATAATTTATAATTTGAATAACAAACTATTTTTTTAAATCTATTTTAATGAAAAACCTACATAAACGTCATTACCCTTAAAAAAATCCAAAACAAATACCAAATATCAACATTATAATATAATACAAGTTGTTAGAAAGAGACAATCAAGAACATTGGTTTACTTTATATGTAAAAAATTCCTTTGAAAGATATATTTATTTTCTAAAAATAATGTTAAAAAATATTGAATCATATTTAAAATAAATTTGAAAAAAGTACAAATAAATAAATAATATAGAATGTTTTTCTAACATCATTATAATCAAAATGTGAAGAATGTTAGAGAGACACATAACCAAGGGGTTTTGCGAAGACATTAATTTTATTACTTGTCATTTTCATCCCTTCTACTACCTTTAGGCAAGGATACCATTACCTTACCTCCACTTCGCTTTGGATCTAAAGGAATATTTGTTGGCTTCTTTTCCCAGGTCTTAGTATTGAAACCATACATATGAGTGTCCCAAATAAAAATTAGGTAAGAAACCCCAATAGGAAGAAAAAATTGTAAGAAGTTGTAAAAGGAAGAAATGGGTTTTCATATGATGTGCATTGTGCACAAAACATTTATCATGTGCATAGGAAATGGTTTCGTTAGTGTAATTATTAGGTATATTAACTCTAATATCCAAAAATGTTTTAGGTGGTATTTAAAGTTTTAAATTTTGAGATGGTGTTTCCATCTGCTTGTACCATCATGCCATGCTAAAGAAACCATATGTACTTTGAAGATGCTCTAAAATTAGCCATAGATTATTATCCCACTAGTTTGGTCACATACCCTTATGTACAACTAGCCTGTATACCAAAAAAATTTGCCACTTTAGTAGTTTTCAAAGAAGAAGTGTTGATAGGTGTAATATTAGGTGTGATTGCTTAGGTGTCATAGTGAGTTGATATCATAGTAAATTAGTGAGTGTTTAGGTGTCCCAATGTTTTGGTGGTGACTGATAAGGTGTCCTAGTTTATTATCAATCTAGATACACTATCATAGGTGATGAATCATCTAGAAATTTCTATATATTCTCTTATGTACATGGCAATAAAAAAATATAGCCTTCTGGGTAATGAGTCCTTGGAATAATATAGTTATAGTGTGATGCTTTTGGTCCATAGTTTATATTTTGTTTTCTTACCTTATATAAAAGTGTTGCATAATTTTTCATAGTATCATAGTCAAACCCTCATTTATTGTTTAGATCTATATTGCATTGTCTATATGTGAAGAGAGATACATATTATAGGTGACATGGGAATATTAGTTGGGTTCAAGGATCTAGTCTACATCCATGGAGTGGTCTCCCATTCTATAGCATATAGTTGGTTTAACATTGCTAGTGAAGGGAGGAAGGAATATCGAAAGTGATGGTGCAAATATTTTTATACCATCCAATAAGATTTTTGGGCTTGTGTACATCTCTAAAGCAAGACATGACATCATTTTTTTAAAATCTGGTTAAATAAATTTTAAAAAATGATGGGATATTATATTTTGTTTGTAAGTGGAGATTGCAATTTTTTTTAGACATCAAATCTTAAGACCTTGGAGGCATTTGTAAAGCTTTTGATTTGAAATTGCATGAGAAATTATTTTTAAGTCCTTGCAACTATGGCTCACTAAGAAGGCCAACATCAAGTAACAATCATAAAGAGACCTCATTTTGTGTGTTGGTGTAGGGATTTAGTTCTTCAAGCCTCCGTATTTATGTGGAGTATTTCATGTGCTTGTGGAGTTGTGTCTTCTTCTAGCTATGGCCTCATCATCTAAAAACTCAAATTTTATGGTCACTATAAAATTATATGATTATAATTATAAAAATTGAAAATTTGAGATTGAGTTAATTCTACAAATGAAAGGATTATGGAAATTATCAACTAAAAAAAAACTGAATACGTCCATGAACATGCAAAATGGAATAAAATAGCTATGAATGCCCAAGAAAATATTTCGTGATAAATTAGTCCAACAATTAGTCCTCATGTTCAAGATCTTAAAACTACATAAGAAGTGTGGGATACTTTACAATCAATGTATGAGAGAACCAACAAATTAAAAGTCATGGATATTAAAAGACAGTTGACTCATCTAAAAATAAAGGAAGGTGATAGCATGAATGATCACATTGCACAATTGAAGAATTTAAGAAATCACCTTGCAATTATGAAGGTGAAGTATGAAGATTCAAATATTATAGGTTTTTTATTTAAAATCATCAAAATGCATAGCATAATTTTATATACACATTAGAGCTAATAGGATAATTTGATAATATAAAACTAGAATATTTGTATGGGGATTTATTGAATGAAGAGAATAGACTTAAAAATTTTATAGGTAAGTCTAGAAAGTTTTCACAAACATTTATGGTGAGGTAAAATAAGAATTTAAATCAAGGAAATTCATTCCAAAATCAAGGAAAACAACAAGGGAATAATCAATGAAAATTGAATCAACAAATGGGTTACAATCAAGAAAGGAATAGTTTTCAAAAATAATAAAAAAATAATAATGGAGAAAACAAAGGGATAATTCTAGAATAAAAAATACATCACATGTTATAATTGTGAAGAGGAAGGACATAAGAGTGATCAATGCCCTAAATAATCATAGAGAGGAGGACAAAGAAATTTTATCAAAGAAGAAAATCAAATTTGTTCAAGGAGAGGAAGAACATAGTAAAAATATTTTGATAGTCTCATTTGCTGCTCAAGGAATTCTAAGTGACTCATGGTATATTGATTCAAGGGCTAGCTAACATATAACTTACAACAATAACTTCCATAATTCTTTGGAAGCAATGAAAGGTGCAAGGATATTTCTTGGTGATCAAACTTCACATCAAATTGAAGGAATTGGTTTAATTCTAATAAAAGGACATGAAGGAAAGGAATTAAAAATAAAATGTGAATCTTGTACCTAAGTTAAGGAAAAATCTTCTCTCAATAAGCCAAATAACTCAACATGGTTATAAGGTTGAGTTCTATTTAGATAGATGTTTGATAAAGAACATTAATAATGGATTCAAGGTTGTAGATATGGGAGTTGTAAGTGATGACATCTATGAATTTTTAGCATCTATAAACAAGATGACTTACCTCACTATAGGTGATTTTACAAGCAAATTACAACATCAAAGGTTTGGTCATTTAAATTATCAAATTTTGACTGTGCTTTCAAATATGAATATAGCTGAAAGAATTCCTAATATCAATGTAAACAAAAGTGTGTGTACATTATGTATGGTTGGAAAACAATATAGAGAAAATTTTGAAAAATCTAATTAGAGGGCAAGTGAACCTCTTAAGCTTGTCCTAGTGATTTATGTGGGCCTATGATTTCTACATTAAAGGGAGGGGCTAAGCACATTTTAACATTCATTGATGATTTTTCAAGGTTTGGGTATACTTCCTCAAGCAAAAGGATTAAGTGTTTGGAAAATTTGAAATATTTAAGGTTTTTGTGGAAAATCAAAATGGGCAAAGGATAAATAGGATAATAACGGGTAATGGTGGAGAATATTTCAATAAAAAATTCAAGGATTTTTGTGAGCATCATGGGGTTAAGAGAGAAATGACCAATAAGTATACTCCCCAACAAAATGGTGTTGTTACGTATACGATGGAAGGGGCAGAGGAGCAAAGGCGAAGCAGCGGAGGTCAGGGGGGTGTGCAAGATCGAAATAACGGAGGCTCTATGGAGGCAGGTAGGACTAGGATGCATGGTACAGGCAAGGACCCAAATGGAGGAACTGAGGTAAAGGACGGTCAAGATTTGATCTCTGACCAAGTAGGCTCGACCAGAGAGCCTGACCCACCCGACAAAGACCCTGATAAAGGGACCCAGCATGGGGCTATGGGACCCAAAAAATCTTGGTCCTTTGCAGAAACCCTAAAAGGTTCGAGGAGCAAATTTTTCAAATATTTTCCTCCACTGGTGCTAGTAAATAACAGGATCATCGCTCCTGCTAACATCATGGATGGATTCTTGGCCATGGAGAATTTTTTGTTGGTTGGAAAGTTCCTGGGTGGAAGGCCCGACATGGAAACTATTAGGTCTTGGGCATGGAACAAATGGAAAATGGTAGGAAATTTGGATATAGTGGCCCTTTCCAAAGGGTTCTTCATAATAAGGTTTAACAACAAGGAATACAGGGATAGAATCATGGTTGGAGGCACGTGGTTCCTAGGAAGATGCAACTTATATCTCAAAATATGGGGCAAAGACTTTGACCCTGATACACAAAATATTAACACGACCCTCATTTGGGTTCGCTTGCCTAACCTACCGGCTCAATTTTTCAATGAGTATTGGCTTCAAGGAATAGCAAAAACTATTGGCGAGCTAGTGGCTATTGATCATGCCACCCTGGAAAGGACAATATTTACTCAGGTGAAGATCTGTGTTAATGCAAATCTAGAAACAAAGCTCCCAACCTTCATCGAATTAGAATATGGAAATTACTTAAGGAAGCAACTGGTTGAATATGAAAACAAATAGACCTTTTGTATGGAGTGTAGAAACCAAGGTCACCTTCCAAGCCAGTGTCCAATAGTGGTATCAAAGAAATATGGCCCGAAGAACCAGGACCCGAGAGTGCCCAAAGGTAGAGGGATCATCAGAAACCAAGGACCTAGGGCACCTCAAGGAAAAGGAGCTTTTAGGAAAGTCAGAACAGACCTTGAGCATCAATTCCAAAATCAGGAAAAGGAGAAAGTAAAGCAACAAATCGTCGAGGGAGACAAGGTAAGTCTAAAAACCTTAAGCTCAAACATGTTTGAAGTATTAGCAGATAAGGATTCTGATGATGAAACTGATGGAGATAACCAAATACAGATTGAATGGCCCAAAGACCTAGAATCTCTGCCTAAAGTAGGGCCATCCTTAGTGTTGCCCCAAGATCTAACCAACCCTCAAGGTGTGATGGCAAGCCGGGATTCACACAAACACATTCACAGTAATTTCATGGTAATTTCATTAAAAAAAGAAAATAGCATGATACGGGTTACAGTATTCTCTCCAGTATACCACTTCTCCCCCCCAATCCCGAACTTCACCATCCCCATCCTTACAGCATTTCGGGTTTTTAACGAGGCCCCGATCCTCTCGGCCATCAATGCCCTGCCTAACAAATTCAAATTCTAATTTTTTTTTCCCTCCCTCGGTCGAACTCCTCAAATTTTCTCACAATAAATGCCCCCTGCCTTACCCACCATGAAACCCTCATTAAAGCTCTTCTCTGACCTGCAAACGCCGCCTTGGTCAGATCGTCCTTCCGCGCCTCTGTTTCGCCCATAACGTCCATGCTCTGTACTGTTGTGAAGACCATCCCCATCTTTAATACACGCGGTCACGAAATTCAATTTCAATCTTCGTGGCAGCCCGCGCGTTTAATTAATTTCCTTTTCTGCTTTGTCTTCGGCTGACCGTGTCACTTTAATACACGTGGAGGACGCGTGTCTGCATTTAATTAACTTCCGTTTCTGCTTTGACGCGTGTCACAAGCTTGTCTTCAAACTTGTCGCGATATCGCGACATGTCGCGATATCGCGACCCACGGTCCCTTCGCCTTCACCTTGGCGGAAACAGTCGCGATATCGCGACATGTCGCGATATCGCGACCCACTGTCCCTTTGCCTTCACCTTGGCAGAACAAGTCGCGATATCGCGACCCACTGCCCCTTTGCCTTCACCAAGGCAAAAAGAAGCCGCGATATCGCGACATGTCGCGATATCGCGACTCAAACCGGCCATTGCCCTTCCGAAGCCTTGGGGTCGCGATTTCGCGACCCCAACGCAACTTGAGCCCTTTACTCTAAAACTTCTCCTTCTTTTTCTTTTCTTACGAAAACTCCCTCTTGGGCCAAGATTTGAAACAAACCCAACACAAATACTTAGAAAATAAAAGCGAACAATTAAATGATTTGGAGGATGCAAGATTGCTCCTTGACCACCGGATGCTCCTGCATCAGACACCCGGGGTAGAATAAAAAAAGTGACCCTCACTTTTGTTCGGCTAAGGGGAGACCCAAGCGGTCAACCTCCGCCTTCGACAACCAAGTCGCATCTTCAGTTGGTCTGCCCCTCCACTTGATCAAGTACTCAATATACTGCCTGTTTCGGGTGCTCCGGCCTTCACGGGTATCTAATATTTCCTCGGCCTCATCTGTGCTTGGAGTAGAGGCTGGAAATTGCCATGGTTCTGGACTTTGCATGTCTGTACTTTCTCCCTCATGATATTCCACGAGATCTGAAATATTAAAAATAGGTGAAATATCAAGCCAACTCGGCAATTTCACTTCATACGCATTTCTTGACTCCCGCTTTCCCGGTATTTTGCATGGCCCAAACTTTTTCATCTTCAATTTATTGTAAGTCTTGGCGGGAAATCTCTCCTTCTCGAGATACACCATAACCTCATCTCCAATCTCGAACTCCTTGAACCGTCGCTTCTGGTCTGCCCTTGTCTTATATTGACTGTTCATTTTTGTAATCTGTCTTTTTACTTCCTCATGCAGACTTTTTATATGCTCTGCAAATTCTTACGCCTCGGCACTACATTTTTCTCTTATGTCCAACTTTCTTAGCTCAGACACATTCCTCGGGCTGTTTCCATATATTATCTGGAACGGTGATTTATTTGTGCTTTTATTAACTGAACTGTTATATGCAAACTCTGCCTGTGGTAAGACTAAATCCCATCCCTTGGGTTGATCCACTATCAAACACCGCAGTAAATTGCCCAGGCTTCTATTGACCACCTCCGTCTGTCCATCTATCTTGTGGATGGTATGCTGAACTGAATTTCAAGTCTGTCTTCAATTTCTTCCACAGAGTTCTCCAGAAATACCCAACAAACTTTGTATCTCTGTCTGAAACTATACTTCTCGGCAAACCGTGAAGTCGTACCACTTCTTTGAAGAACAACCCAGCAATGTGAACTGCATCACTTGTCTTTTGGCAGGGAATAAAATGTGCCATTTTGGAGAACCGGTCCACCACCACAAATATTGAATCATTTCCTCTCTGTGTTCTCGGCAATCCAAGAACAAAATCCATGCTTATGTCCTCCCATGGTCTCTCAGGCACAGGTAATGGCTGGTACAGTCCTGTATTTTGTTTCACACCCTTTGCCATCTGGCATATTCTGCAACTTTGCACAAACTTCCGTACATCTTGCCGAAGTTGTGGCCAGTAGTAATTTTCCTCAACCAAGGCAATGGTCTTATCCCTACCAAAATGCCCAACCAATCCTCCGTTGTGCTTTTCTTTGATTAAATTCTCCCGCATGGAACTTACGGGAATGCACAACTTACTGCCCTTGAACAGCATCCCGTCTTGGATTAAGAAATCCAACCATTTTGTTCTATCTATGGTAAGAGGTATTGAGCAAGCCTTCCAGGCTTCTGCAAAATCCGGATCTGCAGGGTATAGATCCTTCAGTTCTTCAAACCCCACTACTTCCACTGTCAATATGGTCAGCGAGTCCGCATACGCTTAAGGCATCCGCAACCCTGTTTGACTTCCCACTTCTGTGCTTTAGTACAAAGGTATAACTTTGGAGGAACTCCACCCATTTCATGTGCCTTTGGTTCAGTTTTGTCTGACTGTTAATGTATTGCAAAGCCTGATGGTCAGTAAACAGCACAAACTCCTTTGGTAATAAATAATGTCTCCACTTTTTCAGGGCCTGAACTATAGCATAAAATTCTTGATCATAGACAGAATACTTCTTACGAGCATCATTTAACTTTTCACTGAAATAAGCAACTGGCTTGCCTCCTTGACTCGATACCGCCCCTATTGCCTCGCCACTTGGCATCACGGTCCACTGAAATACCTTGTTGAAGTCTGGAAGTGCCAAAACAGGCTGTTCTGTAACTTTTCTCTTCAATGTGTCAAAGCTCCTTTCAGCCCTTGATGTCCATTTGAACTCCTTTTTATCTCCCCTCATTGTCTCGGTGAGAGGTGCACAAATACTGCTGAAGTTCTTTATGAACTTCCTATAAAAACTGGCCAGACCATGGAATGACCTCACTTCTGTTGTGCTCCTTGGAGTAGGCCATTCAATGATGGCTCTCACCTTTTCGGGGTCCATCTTCAGGCCTTCTGTTGAGATTACAAACCCCAAGTATACCAATTCCTTCTTGACAAAATTACACTTTTTCAAATTTATTAATAATTGTTCTTCTTGCAGCTTTTCAAAGACTCTCTGATATGCATCGGGTGTTCCTCCAGGGTCCAGCTAAATATCAATATATCATCTAAATAAACAATAACAAACTTTCCCAAAAATTCTTTCGAGTACTTCATTCATCGGCCGCATGAAGGTACTTGGTGCATTGGACAGTCCAAAGGGCATGACTAACCACTCAAAGAGGCCTTCTCTTGTCTTGAAGGTCTGTCTTCCATTCATCCCCCTCTCGGATACGGATCTGATGATACCCACTTTTCAGGTCAATCTTTGTGAAGTACTCAGCTCCACTTAAACAGTCCATGATATCATCCATTCTTGGTAACGGGAATCTGTACTTAATAGTAATTTTGTTGATGGCCCGTGAATCTGTACACATCCTCCATTCTCCATCCTTCTTTGGCGCCGGAACTGCAGGTACTGCGCATGGACTCAAACTTTCCCGAATTAATCCCTTTTCTAATAATTCTTGGACCTGTCTATTTAACTCCTCAGTCTCTACAGGTGTCATCCTGTGTGCAGCTTTATTTGGCAGGCTTGATCCTGGTACTAAGTCTATATGGTGGCTAATTTTTCTCACAGGGGGTAAGCCCTCAGGCACATTGTCAGACACAATGTCTGGAAATTCCTCCAGCAGATTTAGAACTTCTGTTGGGGTATCCCGGCATTCCTTCCCCCTAACTCTTGGAATTATTGCATAACATAAATGTTCATGCTTTAACCCATTCAAAAACTCTCTCCCCTCAACTAAACAGACTTTGGAAATATTACACACCTTTTCATCTGTATCCTTCAAGGGCTTTAGCTTATGGCGTACACCATTCTTTGTCAATGAGTAGGTGTTGGCACGGCCATCATGTACTGCACTCCGGTCAAACTGCCAGGGTCTCCCCAGCAACATGTGGCAAACATCCATGGGTAAGATGTCACACAGGACCTCATCACAATACTTCCCAACGTTAAATTTAACAGAACACTGCTCATTGACCAAGGCTCCGTGGTCCTTTTGTAACCATGCGACCCGGTATGGGTGTGGGTGTTTCTTCCTCTCTAACTGTAACTTCGTAACCATTTCCTCTGAAACCAGGTTATCCGTGCTACCATTATCAATAATGATATTGCAAACCTTGCCCGCACATTTACATCTAGTGCGGAATAAACTTTTCCTCCGGTCCGTGTCCTTCTCCTCGTTCAACGGGACTCTTCTTACAACCATTGTTTCTCCTCTCTCCGCTTCTTCGGAATGCTCGGATTCGGCATCCTCCTCTCGCCACGACGGCTACGGTTGGGCCCTCGGGCCTCTTGTTTGTTCTTTCTCGGTGTTGTGGACATTCAAATGCCCTGTGTCCTTCTTCACCACAGTGGAAACATGTTCCACGAAATACTCCCCTTCCAAACCCTCGTCCAGATCCACCCCGTCCTCTTGGGTAGCTGTTCTGATCTCGGGGCTGATAAACATCTTCGTCTTTTTGGTCCTGGTTACTACTGGCTTCCCCAGTCTTCTTCGGATCCTTGTACTTTTCTCCACTGGTCCTCCCACCAGTCCTTCCACCTCGGCCTCTTCCTCTTTGCTTGCCTTCAAACCGCCTGTTTAACTTTTCTTCTACCTTCAAGGCAAATTGATAGGCATCCTCAATGGTGTTTACTCGAACCAGGCTCAGTTCTTCCTGGATACCAAGCCTCAACCCATTAATGTAACGGGCTACTTTCTCTTTATTTGCCTCTAAATGCCCTGTTCTAATAGAAATTTTGTAAAATTCTTCAGTGTACTCTTGGACGGTTTTGTTTGTCTGTCTCAAGCTCTGCATTTTTCTTAGCGAGATCCAACTCGTAATCTGTCGGGATGAGGCTGTCTTTTAAGATTCTCCACCATTTTATCCCATCTTGTTATTCTTTCTTTCCCCCTTCTGTTTCTCTCCAATCGCATTCCCCTCCACCAAATGCTTTGGCATGACCCTTTAACTTGGTCTTAGCAAATCGACCCGGTTAGGGTCTTCAATCTCCTCATACTCGAAATATTCCTCTAAATCATTTATCCAGTCAATCACTTCTTCTGGATTCAGATTTCCCGAGTAGGTAGACACCTCCATTTTTGGCTGTTTTCCAATCTGAGAGATGGCCTTATACAACCGGGCTCGAGCAGGATCCACAACTTCTGCTTCTTCCTCAGACTGTTCTTCCTCTTCAACTTCATCTTCACTTTCCTCTTCCCCTCCGGGTTCGCGCCTTCTGCGTAACTCTGCTTGCAAGGCTTGAACTTGTCTTTGCAAGGCCCGAAAGTCTTCGGCCGGTACCACATTTCCTGCTCCGCCACGGTTCCTTCGTGGAGGCATGATATATATATTTTTTTTTCTCTGTATTATTTATTATTTATTTATTTTTTTTTTTTTTCAAGAATTCTTCCACAGATCCTGGTGCAACTGCCTCTCTCCGGCGATCTGTTACACGCTCAGGAGCTCCCGCTCTGATACCACTTGATGGCAAGCCGGGATTCACACAAACACATTCACAGTAATTTCATGGTAATTTCATTAAAAAAAAAAATAGCATGATACGGGTTACAGTATTCTCTCCAGTATACCACTTCTCCCCCCCAATCCCGAACTTCACCATCCCCCATCCTTACAGCATTTCGGGTTTTTAACGAGGCCCCCGATCCTCTCGGCCATCAATGCCCTGCCTAACAAATTCAAATTCTAATTTTTTTTCCCTCCCTCGGTCGAACTCCTCAAATTTTCTCACAATAAATGCCCCTGCCTTACCCACCATGAAACCCTCATTAAAGCTCTTCTCTGACCTGCAAACGCCGCCTTGGTCAGATCGTCCTTCCGCGCCTCTGTTTCGCCCATAACGTCCATGCTCTGTCTTGTTGTGAAGACCATCCCCATCTTTAATACACGCGGTCGCGAAATTCAATTTCAATCTTCGTGGCAGCCCGCGCGTTTAATTAATTTCCTTTTCTGCTTTGTCTTCGGCTGACCGTGTCACTTTAATACACGTGGAGGACGCGTGTCTGCATTTAATTAACTTCCGTTTCTGCTTTGACGCGTGTCACAAGCTTGCCTTCAAACTTGTCGCGATATCGCGACCCACGGTCCCTTCGCCTTCACCTTGGCGGAAACAGTCGCGATATCGCGACATGTCGCGATATCGCGACCCACTGTCCCTTTGCCTTCACCTTGGCAGAACAAGTCGCGATATCGCGACATGTCGCGATATCGCGACCCACTGCCCCTTTGCCTTCACCAAGGCAAAAAGAAGCCGCGATATCGCGACATGTCGCGATATCGCGACTCACTCAAACCGGCCATTGCCCTTCCGAAGCCTTGGGGTCGCGATTTCGCGACCCCAACGCAACATGAGCCCTTTACTCAAAAACTTCTCCTTCTTTTTCTTTTCTTACGAAAACTCCCTCTTGGGCCAAGATTTGAAACAAACCCAACACAAATACTTAGAAAATAAAAGCGAACAATTAAATGATTTGGAGGATGCAAGATTGCTCCTTGACCACCGGATGCTCCTGCATCAAGGTGTGGATTCGAACCCTTTTGAATACAGGATGAAACTTGAGGGAGGTGAGTCCAGCACTGACATGATATGATTCAAAATGACAATGGGGGGATCTAGTCTCATCCTGCAACAAATAGCTCCTCCTAAGTTTAGCCCAAAATAGACAAGAAGTTCAGCGAAATCCTCGATTGACTTTGGGAGTGAGAAAAAGAGAGGAAGAATGTCCGAGGTAGATCATTATAAACTCAAGATCGACAATGAAATAGCAAATGGGAAATAGAGGACACTTCTACAACAAGTTATCACAAGTCAGGATGATAGCCGACACAACAAATCTCCCCCACCCCAAGGTAGGGGGAGAGGTAAAAACAATAAGCAGTCTAAATGAAGATCCTCTCATGGAATGTGAGAGGCCTTAATGGCCTGGTAAAACAAAGGACGGTTAAGTCATTAAGGAAAATAATTAATCCGACTATAATGTTACTTCAAGAGATAAAAATGGATGAAGGTCAGGCAATTTCTATGGCCCATAGCATATGGAAGCACGGGAGGATGGCTTTCAAGCAAGTGAGAGGTATTTATAGAGGACTGATGACAATGTGGGACCCCCGAAAAGTGGAAGGAAATGTCATCCAGGCTGAGGAGAGGCCCCTAAGCATTCTTTTCCATGATCTAGATAACAATAGGTCATGGATCACCTCAAATGTTTATGCCCCTAATATTGCTCAGGAAAGAGTCTCTATGGGTTTACCTGACTCATTTGGGTGAAGCGTTTCGGGACATTCCTTGGGTGGTAGGGGGAGACTTTAATACTCCGCTATACCCGTTTGATAAAAAAGGAGGATCTGGGCTGCCTCTCAGAAGTATGGAGGAGTTCAATTCGTTCGTCAACACAAATGAACTAATGGACGTCAAGTTAAAAGGAGCCAAGTTTACTTGGAGCAACCGGTGAGTAGGGCAACATCTTATTCAGGAGAGGCTAGACAGGTTTTTTCTCTCGAAAGAGGCTCTCATGGCCTTTGGAGACTCTTCCCTATTGTCTTTGCCCAAGATCACTTCTGACCACAGCCCTATCCTACTCGAGGTTCCCCAAAGCTCTTGCCTCAAGAAGCCCTTTCGGTTCGAGGCAATGTGGACCAAGCATAAGGACCTCAAGGAAAGAATCATTCAATGG
This sequence comes from Wollemia nobilis, assembly GCA_028583015.1. Taxonomy (NCBI): domain Eukaryota; kingdom Viridiplantae; phylum Streptophyta; class Pinopsida; order Araucariales; family Araucariaceae; genus Wollemia; species Wollemia nobilis. The sequence continues at coordinate 1,664,775 of JAQPPZ010003527.1, read as the reverse complement.
TGGAAGATCGATGGTCACGAAAGCCCTTCCTTCAAGCTGGCCCAGAAACTAAGGATGGTGAGAGATAACCTCAGAATTTGGAACAAAGTAGTTTTCGGGAATCTGTTTGAAAAAAAGAAAGAGGTCAGTGATAGACTGACTGTCATCAAAAGGAGCATTGAAAATGGTCAATATGATGAGGCAACCAAATCAGAAGAAAAAATTCTCTTGGCTGAATTCCATAATATCCTGGCCTATGAGGAAATGTACTGGAGGTAAAAATCTAGAGCACTATGGCTCAAGGATGGGGATTCTAACTCTAAATTCTTCCATGTGACCACTCTACAAAATAGGAGCAACAATAGAATACGTGATCTGATCAAGGAAGATGGCTCCACAACTCAAGATGTCCAGGAAATCAAAAATGAAGTTGTACATTACTTCAGCAATCTCCTAGGAGAAGAAGTGCAATGCCAGGCTAATGCAAAAGAATCCCTTTTATGTGCTATTCCTCAAACTATTGATAATGACATAAACAGGAAACTCACCGATCCTTTTCTAGATGAGGAAATCAGAAAATCTTTGTTCTCCATGGATCCGGATAAAGCACCTGGGCCTGATGGTTTCTCTCCCCGCTTCTTCCAAACCTATTGGGACACGATGGGGGCAGATGTTTGTTTGGCCATGAGGGAATTTCAATCTTCCAAACACATTCCTAGAAGCTACAACTCCACGTTTATAGCCTTGATCCCAAAAGGAGTAGCTCCTAAAACTATGGCTGATTATAGACCTGTGAGCCTGTGCAATGTAACATACAAAATTCTCACCAAATTGATAGCAAATAGGATGAAAGATATTCTACCCCTTATCATTGACCAATGTCAGGGAAGCTCAGTCCAAGGGAGATCTATCCTCGATGGGGTCATCATGGTTCATGAAGCCCTTCACTCTGCAAATCAAACCAAGAAAGCATCCTTTGCTTTAAAACTGGATATGAACAAAGCTTTCGATCGCATTAATTGGGAGTTTCTTGAGGTAGTGTTGATTAAATTTGGATTTAATCCCCAATGGGTAAATCTCATTCGAGGATGTATCCATAAGCCTTGGTTCTCTGTATTAGTTAACGGATCCCCCGTAGGGTACTTTCAAAGTTGCAGGGGTCTAAGACAAAGGGATCCTATTAGCCCCATGCTATTCATCATTGTGGCTGAAGCCCTAGGCAGAACTATCAAAGCGGAATGTTCAGATGGTCTCATCTCTGGTATCAAAGCAACTTCCCAAACATCCTCGGTCACTCACCAACAATTTGTGGATGATACGTTGATGCTCTCTCTTGCATCGGTGGCAGAAGCCAAAATAATCAAACACATCCTTACCCTGTATGAGGAGGCGGCCGGTCAGAAGGTCAATTTCACCAAAAGCAAAATATTCTTCCTCAACACTCCCATTCAGAGACAGATCAGGATTGCAGGGATCTTGGGATGTGCCATAGCTACTTTGCCAACATCTTATTTGGGCCTACCTCTCTTCACTGGGGCTCCTATGTGAGTTATGTGGGACAATGTGGTGGAAAGAATCCAGAAGAGGTTAGCAGGATGGAAAGGTCACTTTTTATCCCAAGCAGGCAAAGCTACCCTGACTATGGCTTCGTTGCAAAGCATTCCTGTCTACTTCCTATCAGTTTTCAAAGCCCCGACTCGAGTCCTCCAAAATATAGAACAACTTCAAAAAAAAATTGTGGTCAGGATCGAAAGGAAAGCACAGGATCCACCTAGTTGGGTGGGACAAAGTCTGCCTTCCCAAGGATGGGGGAGGCCTTGGCCTGAGGAGAGTTTCCCACCTGAATGTTGCCTTGCTAGCCAAACAAGCATGGCGTGTCCTATCAAGCCAAGATAATGAGTGGATAGCCATTGTGAAAAGGAAATACCTACAAGGTTCTGATTTTTTGAACACTCCTATTCCGATACGAGGATCAGCATTCTAGAAAGCAATTTTGGCAAGCAGGGAGATTGTTAAGAAAGGGATGAGATGGATAATTGGGAATGGCACTAGGATCAGATTCTGGGAGGATAGATGGGCGAGGGAGGAGGCCCTTATTACAGACCCCAGGTTAGCAAGACTCAAGCATTTCACTGATGAAAATTTTGGACCCATGGTTGCAGACTTCCTAAGATAGGAGGGGAATAAGCTGAGGTGGAAGTCTATAAAGGTGTAGGGACTGCTAGATGAATCTAAGGAACTTGAAGGTGTGCTATTCCAACAATTCATTCCTATGAATGCGGATGAGGATCATATGAGGTGGGCGAAGACTGAAAGTGGGGAGTTCTCAATGAAATCGGCGTACAGATTGCTTCTCGACTATGAGGATCCATCGTTTCTTTCCAAAGTGGTGTGGATTGACAAGTTGATCCCTAAGCTGGCTCACTTTTCCTGGGCTGCCATTCAAGGAAAAATCCTCACCATAGACAACATGATACAAAGAGGTATGACTTTGCCTAACAGATGTTATTTGTGCAGGAAAAGTTGGGAATCGATTCATCACATATTTCTAGAATGTCCTTGGTCGGTAGCCATCCTAAATGGGGTGTTTCAAACCTTTAACATCTCATGGGCAATGCCTACCATGGTTCTTGAGTTGTTCCATCAATGGTCGTCTCCCTTCATCAGTCCTCAGTTGAGGTTCCTATGGAAGATTTTCCTCCATCACTATCTATGGCAGATCTGGCTGGAGAGAAACCATAGAGCCTTTAGAGCCCTTAATGACTCTATTATTGACCCGCTTTCTATCATTACCAAAATTTTGGCCTTTGCCAAAGAAAATCTTAGCATCCTTCCTTCGTCTCCCCAATCCATCCCTCTGCATGAGAAAATCCTTGCTAAATCCATTGATATTTCCTTAGACGAGTCCATAGGAGTGTGCAAACCTCATCCAAGGGCAGAGTCTAGATGGATTGCCCCCTACGGATTGGATCAAATTCAATTTTGATGGGGCTACCAAGGACAACCCTGGCAAAGCTAGAGCGGGAGGCGTGGTGAGAGACCACCAAGGATAGGTCATGATGGCCTTTTCTGAAAACTTAGGGATCAAAACTAATAATGAGGCCAAAGCCAGAGCTCTATGGAGAGGGTTGCATCTGCTCCACGAGGTTCAAGGTAATTGCTACGTGGAAGGGGATTCCCTGAATATTGTCAACCTCCTCAATAACAAAATAAAACCTCCTTGGAGGATAGAGGCCATCATCAATGAAGCAAGGATCCTTGCTAACGTGAGGGAAGATCTTGTCATCCAACACATGTTCCACGAAGCCAATAAAGCAACGGATAAATTGGTGAACATCGAGGTCAAGGCTGACAGGCTGATCACGTGGATGAATGAGGTTCCAGGTGATGTGGAAAATATCATCCAATCAGAAATACTATGAGTGGAACAATGAGGCTATCGAGGTGGTAAGTCACGTGTACCTCGGGGATCACTATCGTGAGGAGGCAAAATACCCAAAGAAGAAGGATTTTCTTATTGGTTGTGGTTAGGTTGCAATCGGATTGTGATCAACCCAAGGCCAGCTTGGAAACTCGTACTCACAAGTGGTAGGACTACGAGGTGGGGGTGGTATTTCCTAAAAAGGATAGTTATGCGAGGAGGGTGCACCATGGGGGGAGGTGCAAGTTTCCAAACACATTGAGACATGGGCCAACCTTCCTCGAGAGGAGTAGGGTCCCTACGAGGGGTCTTGGGACTAACCTCCACATCAATACCAAGAAATCAGATCCTATCAGCGGGATCAAGGCTTACGGTGGCATGATCCACATGATGATTTGGCATGATTATCAAGGCAAAGGTGCTTCGCGAGTCGTTTCTAGTTTTGGCATGGGTTTTAAGGACTTAGCAATGGGTGGATACGACAAGCAAAGAAACCATCACCTTTTAATCATTCATTACTGGAGTCTTTTGAAGGAAACCATGAGTGGCAAGCTTTCAAATAATTCAGAGAGGAATTTGATAGTTACCCCATCAAACATGATATACATTGAACCCAGCATGGTGGTCATGGAGCCTGCTGCATAGGCTATCCTGACCGATAGGCATTTTACCCAGTTTTTTGATCTGTTTTCTGGTGCGAAAGATGAAATTACGTTGGCTGTGATGGAAACATGGGAGGATGGTCACGTGGAGATCAGGGGTCACAATTTTGTCATTGATGTTTAGCTGTTGGTGGAAATTACTGGCCAGTCGATCAAGGGAAGGTCAATTCACCGACAAAAGCACCACTGGGAGGTGGAGCTCAAAGAGTTTAAGGATAACCCAAAAATCTACAAGGAGGTAAAGAATGGCCTCACAAGGATGGACCTCCCGACTCCCTGGAATGTGGTTATGAAGAATGTGCTGGAATTCATCACGACAGAGGACCTTGGTAAAACTTTACTCAGCTTCCATTACGCCTTTGTCAACTTTTTTTGGGATGTTAACCCCATAAGCATTCCCCAATTTCTGATGAACTCCCTGAACCACACCATCACCTCTTCCCGCAGCAAAAAAGGCTTTTCCATGCCCATGCATCAAGGCCTTCTCAAGGTCATTTACAAATATGTCCTTCTCCATGCTCCCCAACCTGTCCCTGCCCCTCCTCCTGAGGATCCCTCGACGGTTCGTGGTGAAATTTCGAGGGGATGCAAGAGCCCTGGTCTTCCAAAACCCTCCCCTGTCCTGAAGCATGAGGGTGAGTCTAGCGCTAAGGGAGGCCCGACAAGGAAAAGGCTAAGAATTGATGACTAGCCCATTAGGTCTTCCCTGAGGTTAAAAAATAAGCAAGTTCAGGGAAGCAGCAAAATCATGGAGATTACGTCTGAAGATGAGGGTCCTAACCCTACAATCATGGAATTGAAAAGGTATGTCCTGAACACGGTGGCCAACATCAATCAACAGATGCAGGAATTACAGGAGATTTTGACCAAAGTTTTCTTCAATGAAGGATACCAGAGCAACAAGTCGGTGGTCTACAACCCGGAGACTAATGACAACGAAGAAGACAAAGATGAAAATCAGGAAGAGGAGGTCGAGGATGAGGACTAGGGTCTTCCTCCGATAGGCCTGTACTATGGATGGACGGTCTGCATTTTGTTTTGTTGTGTTGGTTGTGGCAGTGGCTTTTTGTTTCATGCGGGCTTATGGGTGATCTCCTGTGTGAAGTGTGGATTCTTGGGGTAGTTAGGGTCCTAATAGGACCTTTGTCTCTTTTTGTTAAAGGGGTTTTCGACTATGGTGGGTAGTATGGTCTAGTTTTTTTGGTGTCTGGCTAAGCAGTAGCATCAGGTTAGAGGACAGAGTTTCCTCAGTTTGGTTCATGGTGGGGTTCCTCAGCCAAGGGCTGATTTTTGTAAATCGGTTTTGGGTCAACCGTTAAAACCCGGTTTAATGATAGACTTAATTTACCAAAAAAAAAAAAATGGTGTTGTTGAAGGGAAGAATAGGACCTTGGTGTAGATGAGTTGATGCATGCCATAATTTAAGGACCTTACTTTATTTCTTTGGGTTGAGGCAATCAATATAGTAGATCATCTTTTAAATAGATCACCTACAACCTGTTTGAAGAACACCACTCCAGAGGAATCATGGAGCAATAAGAATTCCAATATTAAGTATTTAAAAATATTTGGATGTGAAGGATTTGCTCACATACCTGACGAGGTTAGAGAAAATAAATTTGATAAAAAATGTGTTAAGTGCATGTCTTTTGGTTATGATGATAAGAAAAAAATGATATAGGTTGTATGATCCTAGTGTAGAGCATGTGTTCACAAGAATGGATGTCAAGTTGAATGAAGGGTTTGAGGATAGGATGTAATCTTATCACACTCTTATCCCACAAGTGGACATAAATGATGATGTACCACATAATACATTTGAAACTAGTGAAATTTCAAAGGCAGTTTCTACTGAATATGAAGAATCAAATCCTCCTAGGAAGACCAAGAGTCTTCAAGAAATATATAAAAAAACTCAACAAGTTAATTATACCCAAATGACCATAATTATGAAGACTAATGATCATCAAACTTATGAGAAGGCTAAGGGAAAACTAAGTGGGCACAAGCTACGTAAAGTGAATATGACTCGAATGAGAAATTAAACTTGGGAATTGGTAGAGTTACTTAAAGGGAAGAATGTGGTAAAACATAAGTGGGTGTATAAGACTAAGTTCAAGTCTGATGAAAACATTGAAAAATATAAGGCAAGATTAGTGACTAAAGGGTATTCACAAAAGGAAGGGATTTATTACATAGAAAACTTTGCTCCAATGGCCAATATTAGTTCTGTCAAGACTATTAAAGCTTTAGCAACTCATTTCAAATGGTCTCTTCACCAAATGTATGTTAAAAATACTTTTTTGAATGGAGAACTTAATGAAGAAATAGATGACTTAACCTCATGGTTTTGAGCATTTATGATAGAACCACTTAGTTTGCAAGTTGAGGAAATCACTCTATGGCTTGAAGCAAGCTCCAAGGTCTTGGTATGCTAAGATTGATGAGTACTTTAAGGAAGGTACAAGGATTTCATAATAGTCCCTATGATCCCAAACTGTATGTGAAGAACATTGATGGAGATGTCATACTTATTATTGTGCTTTATGTTGATGATCTTATCATCATTGGTGATAGATTGGACAAAATCAGTAAAACAAAGATAAATTTGAGATGATAGACCTTGGTTTTCTACATTATTTTCTCTGAATTAAGGTATCATAAAAATATAATGGTATTTATCTCTCTCAAATCAAGTATACTATAGACTTGTCAAGCAGGTTCAAGATAGTAAATTGTAAGAGTGTTTCTACTCCACTCTCTCCTAGCTTGAAGTTAACCAAGGCTATGAAAATGGACGATGTTGATTCTATCTTATATATTCAACTTCTTGGAAGCCTCGTGTGCTTGACTCACACTTGGCTAGATATATCTTTTATGGTTGGTGTGGCTTGTAGGTTTTTGAGATCTCCTAAGGTTTCACATTGGAGGATAGCAAAGAGAATATTGAGATATATGCAGGGGACTTTGACTATAGGTATTTACTATTACTCCTTTGGGGGCTTGACACTTGTAGGGTATTTGATTCAAATTAGGTAGGTTGTGCCGATGATAAAAATTCTACCATGGGATATGTTTTCTTCCTTGGTTTTGGTCTAGTTTCATGGCATAGTAAGAAGTAGTCTACTATTGCCTTATCAACTACAAAGGTTGAATATATAGCAACAAATGAGGTAGCTAAAGAAGTCACTTGGTTACAATTTATAATTTTAGTACTCCAACAACATCCAACATGGCCTTCTTTACTCTATTGTGATAATCAGAGTGTCACTCAACTTTCCAAAAATCCATTGTTCCATGCTTACAGAAAGCATATTGTGGTATACCACTATTACATCAGACAACTCATCTAGTAGTAGGAAATCCATCTCCAATATTGCAAGATAACTAGCTAGTTATTATTTTCACCAAGGCCTTATGTTCGGCCAAGTTTGTACATCTTAGAGGTCTCTCAGGTTTAAGAGAGATCACATAAGCTTTTGGTGTTGAGATTCAAGAAAGAAATGTTGTGAATGTCCAACCCCACTCATGTTAAATTTGGTAACTCCTAACATTAAGAAAGATATTTTAAATTGCCGCCACAAATCCCCAAAGTTACTATATATAAATATATATATATATATACTAACACCACATCTTCATCAATTTTCACAATTTAGTCTTGTAAACAGTTTGATCAATCTTTTTGTAAACTTCTCATATATATATATATATATATATATATATATATATATATATATATATATATATATATATATATATATATATCAATTTTCACAATTTAGTCTTGTAAACAGTTTGATCAATCTTTCAATAAGACTTCTCATGCAATACAAAGCTAAAAAGAACTTCCATTGTATGTTCACTGCCCTACTTTAAGCGGCAATAGGATATGCCATTTGTTTTGTAGGTCAACAATAATCAAATGAATAAGGGTTATAGGAGGAGAGGAGAGTCCCACATAAAGGTAGTCTTAAAATTTGAATTCTACCGTAAATGTAAGAAATAACGTGCAAATTAACCTAGGTGGAGATAATTAAGATGGTCGGTAGCGAGATTATAAAGATAGTAACACAAGTGGTAAACAAACGCAACGGCAATGTACAGAAAATTGAATCCACGTTCTAGTATTGAACGTTCCGTTCCCGCGCCGCGTTAATAAATCTCTGCAGTTTGTTAAATTCGCCGGGCCTTCCAGACTCTGAATTTTCGTGTCTAAAAAATTTGGGAGATGATGGCTTCCGGACGAAGCATAGTCGTTCTCTTTGGAATAGTTGCCTTCGCATGTGTTTGTGCAAGAGGTTCGTATTTTTCGAACCTCTTTTGATTTTTCCTGAAGATTGCTCGTTCAGGACATTTATTTATTTATATTTGTTTGTGGTTTGTTGTAGGGGAAAAGGAGAGGCCCGGGGAGTACTCGTTTGCGAAAGAGGCGAACAAGAACGTGCGCTGGAGTTCGATTTCGCATTACGATTATATCATCGTTGGGGGAGGAACGAAGGATTTATTCTGGCCCTCATTCCAAGGGTTGTCTGAGGTTGAATAACACCAATGCAGAAGATAACCCGGTTGTGAGGTTCAACTATTTCCAGCACCCTCTCAAGGAATAAGAAGCATCCTGAAGGTTATAGAATCCCAACCCATGAAAAAATTCACCTATCCCAACATAACCGCGGCCCAGGTTTTGAACACTACCTGTGGAATTCTTGTAAATTTAATTCCTGAGAACCCAGAGGACAGGGTATCGTTGGACCAGTTCTGCAAGGACAAGGTGACAACAATGTGGCACTACCATGGCGGATGTCAGGTGGGTAGTGTGGTTTATAGAGAATACCGGGTGATTGGAGTCGATGGTGTTAGAGTGATCGATGGGTTCACGTTGCTCTTCTCTCCTGGTACAAATCCTCAGGCCACTGCAGTTAATTGCTTTTCTCTTCCTTTCTTTGTTTGGCTCTTTCAGTCAGGACTGTTGCTTTGTGTATTAAATGGTATGTTGGAGGTTTCAGATACATGGGGGTGATTACATGCAAAATCATCGAGGATGTTGCGGGACTGTTGCATATATTTCTCAACCAAAAATATTACAAACAAGATACTTCTTTCTCGCTACCATACAAAAATAATTCTTGTTTTCTATGATGTAGAAGCACAAGGAGATGCAAAAAAAATTGACCCCCAAACTATTCAAAAGTAAAAGGAGGATCTCTAAAAGGTTTCCTCTATTCAGGATTTCAATTTAAAACAAATGAATCATAGAATGATTTTTATTAACCATTAGATTTTTTAAGTTGCAGATCACAACATAAGATTGATTCCTTAATTGATCTTCTTGTTTCTTTTTTTCCTCAATTTTATGGTCTTTATCCTTCTATTTTTAGTGGTCAAAAATTAATTTTTAAAAAGTACAGTGGATAGATAGTCAAAGAAACCAAACGAGAAATGTTAAAAGTTTCTAAATATATTATTGGACTAGATAAAGTGACTTGAGATTTATAAAATATGATATTGAAGTCAAGTGCATAACATAATGGGTTTGCAAAAGTATAGAGATAATTTGAATAAGATGATCTAGGAAAACAACTCTTGAAAAAACATGTATAATGATACAAGTTAGGGAACAATGAATGTTGTTATTTCTTTGTAGATATAAGGGAGGGGCCAAGAATGAGGTGATATTTTTACAAATATAGGTCCTTTACAATGTTTTTATAATATGATTAGAGAATCGATGACATTATCTAAGAGAATAATCATCTCATAAAGTATATCCAAATTTAGAAAGTTCTATTTGTTTTAGATGATACTGATAACAAAGAGAATAGGTGCAATATAGGTCCCAAAAGTGACCCTTAAGTGGATGCCAAAACCATCAAAATAGGGTTACTTGAACTTGGGGAAATTATTTTATTCTCTTAGACTCCAAATATGAAGATAATATAAGAAGATAAATTGTAGCATTTGAATCTAGATCCCAAAAGTGACCCTTAAGTGGATGCCAAACCCATCAAAATAGGGTTACTTGAACTTGGGGGAATTATTTTAGTCTCTTGGACTCAAATATGAAGATAATATAAGAATATAAATTGTAGCATTTGAATCTAGTCCATTGATATATAATTTTTGTTTGTAGTTTTAAATATAAGTAGTTCACTTTGATGAATTAAAAGTATTAACCTATTATTTTTTTGTAAAATATAAGGTATATGTTTATTCATAACCCAAAAATAATCAAAGGTAAGTCAATAAAAGTTAGAGAATCTCATATAGTATTTTATATTTTTTTTGGTAGATAAGATACTATAGCATTAATACCGGGTTTTACAGGTTGACCCTAAACCTTTTACAAAAATCAGCCCAGGGTTTTTGATGAACATGTCCTTACTAAGGATCCTATATATGTAAAATCTACATGTCACCAAAGCCATTACATCCGGTAAGGCACATAGCCTGTTATCAAAAAGAAACTTCCCATACAACATTTTGGGTATAACCTAAGAAAACACACTTGCATCATAATTAAAAAAAAGAAACAGACACGGATCCCTTCCTTGAAACAATGGAGAAACAAAAAGTTGTAGACACACATAGCAGAGTACTGAAAAAAACTCCCACAAACTCTGTATTGACAGTTACTCTTAATAATTCTTTGGTAATTGCTTTCTTTCGTGTATGACATGCTTTGGGACCGCATCCCGTCTTGGCCAATCAACCTTGGAGAAGTGAACCTGCTGGCTATATTTATGGCAGTGGCTATCTAGTGGTCCACGTGGCTCTGGTTCGAAGTCTTATATTGTCGTTTCTTTCATGCCCTGTGATTATCAACCAACCTCAAATTACTAATACGACTAGGAGTCATGTTATCTGACATGTGACTGTCCCCATTAGTCTTTGTGGTATTTCCAAGCAAAGATCCATGAAGATTGATAGTTCGGATAATGTTTATTGTGAGTCCATTTCAAAAAAGAGGTGGGAATACTCCTAGCCTTCAAACTTATAGTACCTTCTTTGTTGGTAAATTCGACTATCATTCTTGGCATTCTTGTTGAATAAGCTCCTCTACTTCGCTCGGGACACCGTGTTCCCATTTGAAAATTTTGTCATCATTGACACCCAAATTGGCCAGCTTATCAGCAATTTTGTTAGCTTCCCAAAAGACATGTTGGGCTTTTTTGTCTTGTCTTCCCTAGAAAAGGATCCTAGCCTCTTCAACAATTGTTTTAATCCTCCAAGGAGGTGTTTTCTAATTATTGAGGAGATTTATAACATGCATAGAGTCTCCTTCTATGATCAAATTGCCTTCTAATTCTTGAGTCATTTGAAGGCCTCTCCACATAGCTCTAGCTTCAGCTTCATTGTTCATCCTTGTTCCCAAATATTCAAAAAATGCAAGCATCATATTCCCATTATGATCTTGCACAATATCGCCAGCACCTGATCTACCAGGATTGTCCTTAGCTGCTCCATCAAAATTAAGCTTAAACCAAGTTGTAGGAGGTGGGGACCACTTAATATTGGCTCTGGGGTTGACTACCCTAGGCACAGACTCATCTAAAAAGGTTAATCTTAAATATTGAGAAATCATGGTCTCTTGCAGATGAGGTTTATGGCTATCAAAAGGGATAAGGTTCACATTCTCATTGGCAAAGGATAGGATCCTGACAATGATAGTTTGATGATCATGGATAGACTCATTAAAGACTCTATGGTTCCTTTCTAAACACACCTATCAAAGATAGTGATTGAGACAAATTTTCCACATGTATCTAAGTCTTTGGCTTGAAAAGAAGTAAGGCCACTGGATGAACAAATCAAGTACGATGGTTAGTTTAACCCAGGATATATTGAAGGCCTGAAAAACTCCACTTAGGACAATCAAGGAAAAAGGACACTCAAGAAAAATGTGATAAATGGTCTCCCAATTAGCCCTACATAGATAACAGTGATTAGTGATACAAATACCTTTACGTATCATATTATCAATGGTTAGAATTCTTCCTTGGATAACCAACCATGAAAAGACTGTAATTTTTGGAATTAAATTTTTTATCCAAACTAAGTCCTTTTGCAGGATAAAATCCTTGTCATCAAGTAGAATCTTGTAAGCCGATTTAACAGTGAACTATCATTTTTCGTAGGAGCCCAAGTAACTTGATCTTCCTTGGGTATCATGGAGATAAACTGTTGCCCGAGAATATTACAAGGATCATTTGATTCCACTTGAAATCCTTAAATCCTTATTTGTTTCCACTTCATTCTGCCTCTGTCCTCAACCATATAATTGGAGACTTTTCTACCAATGAGTTCTTCTGTGATATCTCTTATTTGAGCTAAGTTAGGATATTGGGTCAGTGGTTCATCCTTAGCCCACCTGTCATTCCAGCAATTTATCCTCTCACCATTGCCTAAAACCCATCTTAAACCTTTTTTGATGATTTCCTTACAATTGAGAATTGCTTTCCAAAAAGCAGAACCTCTGATTGGAACTAAGTCACTTAGAAATTCCATATTTTTAAGATATTTTCATTTGATGATAGTTATCCATTCATTTTCTTCACCAAAAATGAGGCGTCACGCCTGCTTAGCTAGTAAAGCCAAATTTATATGAGCAATTCTCCGTAGACCTAAGCCCCCATTTTCCCTGGGTCTGCACACTTTGGTCCATCCTACAAGGTGTATCCTTTTTTTCTCCTCTGATCCAGTCCATAAAAATTCTTTTTGGAATTTCTCAATTTTTTGGAAAACCTTCACAGGGGCTTTGAAAACGGAGAGGAAATAGACTGGAATGCTTTGAAGAGAGGCCTTAGTGAGGGTAAACTTTCCTACTTGAGATAGAATATGACCTTTCCATCCAACAAGTTTTTTTTTAATTCTTTCAATAACCCTGTCCCACATTGACTCTCTCGGAGAACCAATGAAAAGAGGGAGACCAAGATACAAAGTGGGGAGGCTTGATATATCATACCCTAAAATTTTTGCAATCCTTCCTTGCCTTTGAGTGGGGGTGTTCAAGAAATATAACTTGCTTTTACTGAAATTAACTTTTTGACCAGCAGCGTCCTCGTAGAGTTGCAGGATGTATTTAATTCTTTTATCCTCAACCACCGATGCCTTAGTCAATAGAAGGGTATCATCAACAAATTTTTGGTGAGAAATAGCCCTAGTGAGAGATGTTGCCTTGATTCCCGATATTAGCCTTGAAATACAAGCATTTTTTATGGTTCTGCCTAAAGCTTTTGCCACAATGATGAATAACATGGGGCTGATAGGGTTCCCCTATCGAATTCCTCTATGACTTTGAAAGTAACCAGCAGTTGTTCCATTAACCAGAATCGAGAACCATGCTTTAGAAATGCATTCTTTGATCAAATTAACCCATTGGTGGTGAAAACCAAACTTAAGGACATCAATCAAAAAGTCCCAATTTAGCCTGTCAAAAGCTTTTTTCATATCAAGCTTGAGGGTAAAAATAGACCTGTTAGTCTTATGAGCAGAGTGCAAAGCTTCATGATCTGTGATAACTCCATCCAAGATTGACCTGCCCTGGATAGATCTTATCTGGTACGGATCTATGATGCGGGGTAGAACATCTCTCATTCTATTTGCAATGGCTTTAGTTAGTATCTTGTAAGAAACATTGCACAGACCGATTAGCTTGAAGTCAGCCATAGATTCAGGGGTTTGCTTATTAGGAATTAGATAAATAAAAGTAGAGTTGAGACCTTTTGGGATATGATTGCTTGCTTGGAATTCTCTAAAAATAGAAATTACATCCTCACTTACGATGTCCCAAAAATCTTGATAGAAACGAGGGGGAAATTCGTCGGATCCCGGGGCTTTGTCTGGCTCCATGCTAAACAAGGCTTCCTTAATTTCCTCATCATAAAATGGAGTTAGAAGCTTAAGGTTTATATCCTCATTTATTATGCTAGGAATGGATTGCAAGAGAATATCTTTGACCTCCTCATTGCACTGTGATTCCTAACCAAGGATAGAATTGAAATAAGTTACTACTTCCTTTCTAATTTCTGTTAAGTCCTGAGTAATAGAACCATCTTCTTTTTTTAAAAAAATTATCTTGCTATTGCTTCTATTTCTAAGCGTGGTGACGTGAAAAAACTTGAAATTTAAATATCCATTTTTGAACCAAAGAGCGCTTGATTTTTGCCTCCACTAGATTTCCTCACAGGCCAAAATGTTATGAAACTCTGCTAGTTTTGTTCGTTTCTCCTGCCTAGTAGTTTCATCAGCATCACCATGTTGAATCCTCTGATCAATTATCTTCAAATTTTCAACAATCTATTTTTTATTTTCAAAGAGGTTCCCTAAGGCATCTTTTTTTCAAGTTCGAAGATTTTCCTTAACAAACTTTAATTTGTCAGCAAGTTTAAAAGCTGCACTACCCCTGACAAGCTCCTACCACCACTAAATTAAGTTATATCTGAAATTGGAATGTTTGATCCACATAGATTGAAATCTGAAAGGTTTCTTGAAGCACAGAGAGTTAGGGATCTCCAACAAAATTGGAATATGATCAGAGGTAATTTTAGGAAGGGATTGCAGGGTAGAATCACCGAACAGAGTTGTAGCCTCCTTTGATAGAAAAAACTTGTCAAGCCTTTCTTGAATGAGATGACACCCTATCTGCCGATTGTTCTAGGTATAATTCGCTCCTCTAAGTTTTACATTCATCAACATGTTGGAGTTCACAAAGTTATTGAACTCATCCATGCTCCTGATAGGTGGTCAATTTCCACCCATTTTTTCTAAAGGATAAAGAGGAGTATTAAAATACCTAGCCAGAATCTAGGGGATATTATGGAATATTTCACTCAGATTGCCTAAGTACTCCCATAGTAGAGCTCTCCCTTGAATTGAATTTGGGGTATAAATATTTGAAAGGATCTATTGTTGTTTATTTCCTTAAATAAAACACTAAGAACCCTGTCACCTTTCTGAATAATGGTACCTTCTACTATCTGGGGATCCACAAAGTCATAAGGCCTCCAGATGCTCCTCTGGCTGATTTGCAAACCATCTCCCCGTGATTCTAGATCTTTTTTGCTACTTTTTTTTACTGAATCTCATCAGTTTTTATTTCTTGCAACATGATAATAGTTGGATTCACTTGATTTCTTATTGCACTGACTTCCCTGTGTTTGGGTAATCTATTGAGGCCTCTCACATTCCATGAGAGGAACTTCATTTAGATTGTTTAGGATTTCTTCCTCTCCCCCTCCCTTGAGGGGGTTTTCCTAATTTTTTGTTTTCAGAATACGAAATAACCTGTTGAAACAAGGTTTTCTATTTTCCATTGGCAAATTTTTTGATGCTTAGCATTTGATATTCTCCCTCTTCTTTTTTCACTACTAAAATCTATAGGAGACTTCACAATACTCCTGGTTTGTTTAGGACTAAACTAGGGGGAGGCAATTTGTTGTAGAACCGGACTACCATATTCCTCAGTCTAAAGAGTTTCACATATCTCCACCCCTACATCCAAATATTCTCCTTTTTTCCTGTATTCCCCTAGTCTACGGGATGGCCCCTCAGTAGGATTCACTTGGATCCTAGTGATGATGTTAGGGAGATGAGATTTTTTATTTTCCAATGCCTTAAACCCTCAGTTCTTTTTCTAAGTTCTTCAGCATTAAGGTTTGGCTTTGGGATTCCCACTAGGCTTAAAGTATTTTCAGCATTAGGGTTTAAGGATCCCAACTTGGATGAGGATTCTAGAGATCGGGCATTAGGGTTTGGCTTTGTGATGCCCACGAGGCTTACAATAATTTCAGCATTAGGGTTTGAGGATTTTGACTTGGATGGGGATTCTAGAGTCATAAAGGTTAGCCTAAAGGTTCTAGGCTTCCATGTCTTCCGATAATCTTCCTACTCCCATATTGGATAGAATTAAAAAATTATTTGAAATTAGAGGATTGGAACTTACCTAAGTATTTTGGTTGCCAACAACCTGTTGTTTTCCTTTGTCTTGTTGGGACCCTGCATCCTCTCTTTTATTTTTTTGGTAGACATAGTTTGCCTGATTGAAATTGCCTCTGCTAGGGAAACTCCTCAAATTTCCTCTATCTAGCATTCCCTGCTTCTACTTTTCTTTATTCATTTCCAGGTTGGGGAACTGATTGCATAGATGTCCTTGATTTTTGCATTTTGCACAGAATGTCGGTCTGTTCTCATATTCTACCGGCTATTTTTGATAGTATTCTCCATACTCTATCTCCACAAACCTTGGCAATTCATTATCCAAATTAGCATTTATGCATATTCATGCATGAGTCATCCTTGTCCTGGCCAAGGTCACATGGTCAATGGAGATCAAGTCCCCTATAGTTTTAGCTATGCCCTGCAGCTAATATGCATTGAATAACTGTGCAGGTAGACTCGGGAGACGAACCCAAATAGGGGTAATGTTAATATTTTGCTTTACAGGGTCAAAATATTCACCCCATCGTCTGAAAAAAAGGCTCCTTTTGCCCAGAAACCAAGGACCTCCTGTTAAAATGCGGTTAGCATCCTCCATATTGTTAAAACGGATAATAAATAACCCTCAAGTTAGAGCTACCAACTCCAATATGCCTATCGATTTCCATTTACCCATTGGCCAAGCCTTGTTAGTCTCCATGTCCGGTCTACCTCCCAAAAACTTGCCTACCAAGGAGAATTCTTCCGTTGAAATAAAAGGACTCATGGAACTTGTCGGGGTCGAAATTTTATTATTTACTGGAACTAGGGGTAGAAGAGAGAGAACCTCCTTTCTTTTTCCTGTAAGAGTCTCAACAAAAGAAAACCACTTCTTGGGCCCCGCATTGTCCTTCACATTTTTTTGTCGGGGTCTTTCTAAGGAGGGTCGGGCCCCTGCATGATGCCCGCCTCCAAATTTGTCGTAGCTTTACTGCCTTCCTCTGGATCCTCGCTTGATCCATGCTCGAGGTTCCCACCTGCCCCTTTCATACTTGCTCTACCTCTACCACCTTAGCTGATATTCCTACCTATAAAATTAAAACCCTCACTCCCGCTACGCCCGCTAAACCTCAGCTCACTCATGGTGATATAACAAACAACCCTATATCTCTTACATAGCTTACATAGCCTACATAGCCTAAAAATATTACATTGTTTGCATAGAAAGTATTATTATTGCATGAAAGTTTTATGATAAATTTGTAAGAGAAAGAGGAGTAAAAAATTGTATTTTATATTCAACAAAAAAGACATTGTATTATGATGTAAATTTTTTTATAACCAATTATTTATTTCATTATTTTATGAATTTCTTAAGCCAATGTAATTGAAAAATAAAATATTGTATGCATGACTACCTTAAGGTGAGCTAGAAGTATAAAAAATAAAAACAATTTCAATACATAGTCATTGGTGTCCAGAATGATGTCATGCTTTTCATTTTATGGATTCTAAAGTTTAAAAGTTATTAATAGTATATATAGTTTTTTTTTTAATTTAGAGACATGTTAGGTTGAAATTAAAAGAAAAATAACAAACGAAATTTGATTCAAAGAAGAGTTACATAATTGGAACATGGACATCGAGTTAACAAAATGACTTTTCATTGCTTTTTATTAATTTTTTTTTTTAATAATATGATGAAGGATGTTTTGTTATTTTAATGGCAATAATCCACAATAGAAGCTACATAAAGTTTATTTAAAAATAAATAATATAAAGTATATTTTAAAGAGCATATCTAAGTTCAATATTTGCATATTAGGATGCATCTTGATCCATAAATATTTTCTTAAAAAAATATATTAATAACCAAAATAAATCATGTTTCAAGCTTTAATTAAATATATGATTTTTTCATGTTGGATATGCTTGGCTATGTATCACCTAACAATCTTAATAAATTAAATTTAGATAAGTTTATGTTTTGATATTTATAAGTAAAATTATTTATGTTCATTCCTTCCCAACCTTATATTAGATACACTCCTTTTTTATTTGGTAACATGGGTGGGGCATGTTACTTCATAGTAATCTTAATTAAATAAAATTGTTTTAACCATGTTTTATTCTAGCCTACTTCCACACTATGAAGGGGCATGTTCACCTAGCTTGGGTATTAGAATCATTTTGGAGACATAATTGTAAATTAAGAGCTATGGTTTAAATTTTATACGAAGAATAATATATATTCATCCGTTGCCAACCCCATATTAAGCACATGCATTATTATCATTACAATGTTGATGTCAATTATCATTTTTTGGATAACATTAAATTTACAAAGTAGGGAGAACATGTACATTCTCCACACTCACTCTACCACTAAAGATATGCACATATACAGACTTGTTGTCATTAAGTTCTTTCCAAGACTTTTAATAGTATAAGTGGTTTTACCTTTCAAAATGTGAAGGCTTCAACAAATCTAGAAGATTGATGGATCTCTTCTTTATTAATTTAAAATCTTAGTACTTTGAATAATGTTATTATTAAAGCCCTATAATTTGTCTATCCTTATAAGTGTTATAATTGGCTCACATATTATTTAAATATTTTTAATATTTTTATTGTTTAGAGTCACTTGTTACAATATTAGACACCTGATATAGCCCCCTAAATACCACTAGTAAACTATACTATAATGGGTGAATGTGAAAGCTTACTCATCTATGAGCTTAGCATATGTAGGTTTATGTCTTCATTTCTTGGTTATATCAAATATGTATTTTTATCTATGTAATTGTTTACTTATATCATGTAGGGATTTGCTTCATATGAAAAAGAGACTATGATGCTTGTATTGACATAAAAATTATTTTATGTAAATTTACTACAAGTCATAAAATTTATGTAACTCTTGAGTTGGCTATTGTTGAATGTGCATAATTTTCTTTGATCCAACCTTCCATTTTTGAGGATTTATGCAATTTATAATTCATGAAATTAAAAATAATTTTACAAGTGGACAAGATAATGGTGCTCAAATTAGAAAATTTAAAGGGTGCTCTCACAAACTATGTTTTAGTTATGTGAATAATTTATTCATCCCTATACATACTTTAGTTCAAATATCTTACAAGGATCATTTTAATGATATATAGAAGGACCTTAGAGGAATCTAGGAATGTGGTTATAATTATTTTTGAGGAATGTATATTAAAGTTGTGTCTAGTAGTACTCTGAAGGAGCTTTGTTTAGTTGGTGTGGTTTTCTTGCTATGGTTTGTATATATTATATGGATGCCTCTCTACTAATTCTAAATAATTCTACAAGGTGTATTCGTTTATCTTACAATATGATGGAAGGGAGATAATAGACCCAAAAAAACTAAATTTGCTAATGTTCTCATCCAAAATTAAAATTTCCTAGCTAGTATGAGTGAAGATTGTTGATTGTGTTCTTGACATAGTTTTTGATTGCATCTCAAGAAAAAGTATTTAAAAGGTTTAAACCTAGAGTTCTTATGATGTAATAATAGTATTAAGGATATTGCATATGTGTATTCTTATGGTATTATATTATGTGTCACTACGGTTTTATATGAAGTATATGTATTTAATTTTAGAAAACACTTTTAGTAAATTTGTTTTTGTTAACCATCTCTTTTGTTGCAATTAAAGGTTAATAAATTTAAACGATAAATTTACTTTACCATGTTACTTAAGATAATTTTTGAGGTCATTTGTCTTTTTACATCCAAACATAGTCAGATATGTAAAATATGGTCTCCAATTGGAAGTTTGCAAATTTGTTCTAATTGTTAGATCAGGTCTATCACTTGAAAGTAGTCATATTAGAAGCCAACTAACAGAGAAGGTAAAGAACATGTTGATTGGTTGAGAGAATTTGTTTCTCCATCTTGTTTTAGAAGCATTACATTGTATCAAGATGGTGCTTTGAGTCAAAATATTTGTTGATCATTACAGTTGATGATGAAGCAACAATTGAGATATATAACTTTCTATTTATGATTTACAATCAAGGTTTTAGTCATTGTGGAATGGTTCTAGTATCATTTATGTTTAGTAAAGGATATTTTAAATTTTGAACATAGCATCCAAAATGTGCATTTATACCCATGTGTATATTGTAATAAATAAAACATGTTATTGTAAGAGTATTTTCTAAGTAATTAGAGTGATTTACAAAATAAAATAATAAGAATGTACGAATTTTTACAACCAACATCATACTATTTCCACCAACAAGGTTGAAATGTATTTTCAAAAAAATTAACATGCCACAACATACCAAAACTCTAACATAAATTTTCTTGATCCCATGTTTACAAAATATTTTATTATTCTATAAAAACATATAAGGAACCTCACAAAGCAAGTACTATATACCATAATACATAAATATTAATGGTTGGTATAATCCCTAATACTAAGAACATATAATTTTATTCCTAAGTTATTCTAACAAATCTATATTAAACTAATAGCATCATATAGTGGTGGGTACTTTTCATATCCTAGCTTTGCTTGTATCATCCTTTTAACATGTTTAGTGCTAGTAAGAAAAAATATTTATCCATTTGATTATTGAGTATAGTATTATATGTGTCAATTATATTTATGATGTGTGCAATCTAAAAACATATATAATTTCACTTTCTATAGTAGGCATCACCACCATGCAGCCTTGTTTACTGCTACATAAAATATTAAAGTAATGCAACAATAACTTATATAATTCAATGAAATAATAAAATAATATAAATACAAAATTAAACACTATGTCATAAAAAGAAAGACAACAATAGACTCTCAATCATGCATATAAATATATAAGAATAAGAATTAAAAAATGATTATTTTGATTCTCACTATAGACAATATAATTTGTTAAAATGCTTTCATTAAGTATACAACATTGATTCTTCAATGATGGGCATGACATTAAAAACTCTATCCTAGATGATAGAGTGTACATACAATTCTTATTGGTGGAATTTGATGAAGAGTAACCATAATATCTTCTCAACTACCTATATTAACAGAATTTAAGTATATCCCATAAACACAACTATATATAAAACATTCTAATTAGTAAATTATGTATTTTTAATTCAATAAAATAATTAAATTATATGAATATAAAATCAAGTACTGTTTTATAAAATTAAAGATAAAAATAGAAGATTAATCATATATAAAAATATACAATAACTAAGAATTAAAGAATGATACATTCTAATTTTCAACGTATTTAACATAATATTCAAAAATGGATTGCTTGGTGTACAACATCATTTCTTCAATGATGAACATACAATTTATGAGCTCTAGCCTAGATGAGAGGTTGTATGTCACACAACCTACCAATACAGTAATAAAATTACTATTCTTTAAAGATAATTGTATGTAACACATGCTAATTAATAATTCATGTATTCTTAATTTGACATATCTACAACTAATGTGGACTTATGTGGCTCATTCAAACCAACTATAATACCTACATCTACCCCGTCTTTATATTCATTAGTGTACCCAATGGTGAACCAACTTGACGAAAAAACTTACCTTACTCCTTTTGAGATTTATTTCCATCCTTTTGCTTTATTTTATTTTATATAATTTTAAATGGTGACCATAATTTGATCTTTATTGTGATTGTGTTGGTGGTTTGGCCTCAGATAACACTCTAGGTTTCAAAGGATTCATATGCTTTACTACTGTTTTGCTATAACACTTTGAGTAGGGTTTGAAGTTGCTCTCTACCTACCCATAATTGCATGTGAGGGTCTTTTTAGGGCCCTCCATCTACCCTTTTTAACCAAGTAGTCCTTTGCAGATACAGTGAAGGAGAGACAAGAAGATAGGGATAATTTTTGAGAAGTGATGCTTTAAAATCCATTTTCTTTGTTGCTACTGCCAAGAAGGGATTATTTTTTGCTAAAGGTTTCCAATCCAGAATTAATGGTTGTCTTTCTCAAACTACCCATTGTTATAAGCTTGTTATTGAACAAAGTCTAGTGGTTGAAAATATTTTGTACAATATTAACCATGATCTAATCTGCAAATTTATTGATAGGATAGCCTCTGTAGGGTTTATGACCTCTTAGGTTAAAAATAATTGGGAGCCTTTAGGGGATAGTTCAATATTCCTCATCAATAATGGATACTATATAGTGAGTTTCTTTTCAAGATCATACAAGGACAAAGCTTTTGAATTTGGGAAGAGAAGTTATAGAACAACAAGTCTTTTTGTGTAGCCCTTGAAGCTAGGGTTTGATCCACAAATAGAACCCACTACAATGGTTGTTTGGTTTGGAATATTGGTGTGAACCAATTTTTGAGATATTGGATAATTTCTTGGGACATTATCTAGGAGTAGCCAGAGATACGATGATGGAAGCTTCATATATTAATGCTCAAATTTATGTTGAGATAGATCTTAATCACCTACTGCCAATTGAAATAGAAATAGATATGGGGTATTTAACCTGGATCTAGTAAGTAGACTATAAATTGAACCCCTTTCAGTGTAGGATTTTTTTTAAGCACGAATATTTGCCTTAAGACTATCCAAAAGGAGCCCATACCATCGAAGGCTAATGGTAATGACAATAAGATGTCTAAGAAGAAAATAAAATCTTAGCCCACAACCTCAAGCCTAAATACACTAGAAGAGGGTTTTGAAGCACCTAAGAGGAGGAATAATCAAAAGAAGAAGTTGACACGATCAAACCAAACAAAAGAGAGAAACCTAAATAGGTATAAAATTATTAATACCCTAATGGACATGGAGAATGATATAGCTATAATGGGAGAACCCCAAAGGTAAAATATGTCCTTCAAAAATGTAGAATTAGTTCAACAAAGGAACACTCTACCAGTCTTGGAGACAAATATCAAACCAACCCCAAACCATATTGCCATAACAACTTTAGATAACCTCAACCTTGATATGGTCTTGGTTGATAAGGATGTCTCAAATAAAGACACAGATAAATATAGAGGTAAGCCTACTCTTAGAATTTAACAAGCAAAGAAAAGATTAAAAAATACTCAAACCAAGAGTGTGAGAAGAAAATCAAACCAGGAGCAGTTGCCTATGGAGGGTGACCAACTAGTAAACCAATATAGCATAAAGCATATTGATACTTACTAGGTTTTGGGTTTCCAATGATTGTACAATCATGGAATATTAGAGGCTTAAATAGCAAGTCTCATCAAATTGTTCATGTTTAATTGAAATTCATAATTCATATTTTATTCTCCTTCAAGAGATGAAATATTCATTACAAGCGATGGATAGAATAGCCAATAAAATATGGATATATGCAGAGCATATGGTTGTAGCATCCTAGGGCACTTTAGTGGGTATATTGACTTTGTGGAACCCTCTAAACTAGATAATAATTTATCATGTTGTAGGAAGAGGTTTCTCACATCTCTCTTCAAGATTAAGAGTTTGGGAGAACTTTTGTTGATTTCAAAATTCTATGGTTCAAAAATTTTGGGAAGCAATGTCTCCAATGAGTAGTTTTACAAGCAAGTAGGATAGGAAATGAAGAGGTGAACTGGATAGTGGTGGATGGCTTAATGTAAATATTTTTTCTAGGTATTAGGAAGGGGGTATCTCATATTTGGATTAGGGGGATAGATTAATAATTTCTAAAGTAAATCAACTCAATTTGATTGATGTCCAATATGCAAAGCCTTCTCATACTTTAACAAATAAATAAATAAGTTTGGCAAACAGGAAGGTGATGTTGGATATATTCTTGGTATTTGAAGGGGATTTTTTGTGATGGTCACTCAGGATGAAAATCCTCAATTGTATAGAACTAGACCAATTTCCAATTCTCTTGGAATGGGATATTGTAACAACCCATTTCTAACAAAGTTGAGAGAGAGTAAATATTTTATATATATAGGTCCACAAGGTTCACAAAAAATATATTCCCAAACTCTTTTATTGGTATAGGTCCACAAAGTTCACAACAAATATATTCTAGAAGGTCTATGTAGGTTCTATTTGGCATAATGTCTTAAAGCCTAGTTATATCATCTTTGTAATGAGATAAACTAGTACTTAGTGCTTAATTACCACACCTTTGTAGTGGGCTAATTAAGGGTATTATCACTCCACATGATAATACGCATGGCCACCTGATCCTTCCCAATCAAAGTGCCATCACTTGCTCATATTGTGAATGATTTCCTAACCTCCATGGTAGAAATTATGGTTCAAGCTCCATGCTTAAGAACCTTCCTCAAAAGCTCCATGCTTTTGGAAATACATTTGAGCTACACCACTCTAGATGTAATCATCATAATTGTCTTAATTGTTGTCTCCCCACAACTAACCAAGTATTGGAATTTATCTTAACAAGGGTACTAAGAAGGTTACTAAAAACAAACCCTCCCAAGATACCCTACGTAACCCAAAAAAGCATAACACATAGAAAAATAATTATCAAATATTTCTCTTAATACAAATTAAAGCATGCCTACATTGCTTATTTAGAAACAAATAGATCATCCCTAATTCATCTCTCAAAATTATTATCTCATTAAAAGCACATATTTTGTATGCATGAATAATCTCATAAAAATTATAAGTGTTGCATTATATATCAACTTTCAATTCATATTGATAAAGTATAAAACACTTATTTACCTTTATTAGTAACATTTGTAATTTTTTTCTATAACATAATGAAAGTATACGTAGCAATTATTTAAAGCATCAAATATCTTATCCATTCATATAAAGGATAACTTTCTAAACAATGCATTTCTTACAATAATGCCTCTACATAAAACCTTCATTACCAAAGGTAAGTCTCATAACCAAACATTATAAATTTCTTACATTCAATTCTCTTTCTTCAAAATAGATTCATATTATAATTATTCACAAAATATCACAACCTTGGTAAGCACATGATAGAATATATTTTATCCACATTATCATCAATTGTCTTCCTTGATGTCCATGGTAAAGTGATTGGAGTAAGGGATCAGGACAGCTCATCATTATGAAAATGCATTCCTAAATGCTCTTTCAATAATCAATACAACAAATAAAACTATAGAATAATATGACCAAATATACTTCTACATTCTTTATATTTCTTTTAAAACAATGCATATGAGGAAACCCCATAATTTCCTTATAACAAATGGATTCCACACCCATTTAAACATTCAATATTTTAAAAACAATACATATGAGGAAACCCCATAATTTGCTCATAACAAATGGACTTCGCACCCATTTTCTCATTCAAAATTAAAAATAACACATATGAGGAAACCCCATAATTTCCTCCTTATAAATGAACTCCACACCCATTTGCTCATTCAATATTAAAAATAATACATATGAGGAAACCCCATAATTTTGTCCTTATAAATGGACTCCACACCCATTAAAATAACATGTGAGATATCCCATAGTATAGTCACTATAAATGGACTCCATGCCCAAAAATATAATATTTAAATTTAATAATGAACTTTCACTTAGCAACCAAATACTTAACCCATTTTATACCATCAATTTAATAAAACATCATGCTGCTCTATTTCTAAACAATTAAATCATTTACGTTTTAACAAATATTATAACTTTCCAAAGGACTAATTAACCAAATGATCAAAATTCAAACATTTCCTATTAATCATTCTAAAACCTTAAAAACACTCAAGGTATAACATAAATATAAACTCTACTCATACACTGCCAAAGCAAGACGTTCGACCGCACAAATGAATTTAATCATTCAAAAGAATTTAAATCTATGTAAATATTCCATTATAAAGGTGTTTTCTATAAAAGCTTTAATTAAACCAAGAAAATAGTTTTAACTCTCACTGCAATTTAGGTCTGAAGAATAGAGTTGAAGTTTTTAGATTTACATAGGGTGTAAATACTTGAAAACACTAGTCCAACGCTTCCTAACATCTCAACCTTGGTTAATATTATAGTAACTCAACTCAACTCCAGCTAGTCTCAGGAAAATGATAGTTTATCAATACAACCATAGTTACCCCTATCTTGTTTACATTTGCAATAGAAGACCAAATCTCTTAAAAGACCCAAAGCTTAATTACCAATCTAAAATAATTTGTAGAACATCTATAAAGGGTCTAATAGGGAACGTGTGTCATTGCAATTGGAAAACAATGGTTTAAAATCTAAACAAGGGGTGAATAAGAAACTTATTATTCACCATAACCATATAAATTAAGAACAATGGAGAATATCTTTTTATTTTTGTTTCCCTTGGATCTATACTTTTGGAGACGTATAGGGTGAAGTTTTCCTTCATCCTTCAATGCCCATGCACACCCAGCCTTCCTTTTTATCTTCTTTCCAAGCTCTGAATTTTTTTACAAGTTTTTTATTCCACACACTACATTGTTTTCAATTTATCTACCCTCCTTTATGTTTGGTTCTCTCTTCCTTTCTTATTCCCAAGAACAAGAAGGTATTTCCCAAACCAATTTTCTAATTGCCTCATTTCAATTTATTTTATAAAATAAATTAACCTTATTCTTTTAATTAAAAACTAACCTTTTTTTAATATAAAGTTCATAACACCCTCTTATTGCTCATAATCGAAAACATCAACATTAACCTTTCATAATTTATTTTTTTGCTAATGTTAACTTATTAACATTGTAAAAATTCAAAGCAATTTTAATTAATTTATTGCTTCCTAATTAACCTTATTAATATCACAAGCTAATATTTATTATTAGCCATGATTTTAACAAGTGGGTATTATTAATTCACCCTACTTAATAATTCCTCCATGGATGGATCCCTTTACCAGATCCAATAATATAAGCAAAAACATATATCCTCAAATGCTTATAAATAAATTATTGTAATACATTATACCATCAAAAATAATATTTATCTTACAAAGCATCCCAACATATATGCAAAGAAGATAAACATTAATCAAACACAGATAAACCAAAACAAGTATTTTTCAACCATATACATAGAAGATTTTATGATAACTTCTAGGTTATCAACTTCTGCTAAAAATGACTTCATTGCTTATAGAAACTTCCTTATCAATGGTATGATTTCAAACATGCAAATGCAACTAAATACAGGTAAATCCTACCCTGGATTTGTCATCATTTAAACTAGCCACGATATCTCTTATTTTGGTCTCTTGTTCCTGGTGGCCAATTTCCTTGTCCACCTACGAGAGTACCTGGTCCAACAACCATGCATAATATCAACGATACCAAATTCTCATATAGTATAACCAAAATAGTAACTACAATTAACCATCCATAAAGCAATTAATACTAAGCATTGCATTATCACATTTTTACCCATAATTCATATTATCAATAAGTCTTGCCAAGGTAGGTCGTGATAAATATGGGCCATAAATCTTTCTCTAGGCCATTTTGGTTTGAGAATTTTTGGTTGGAAAAGGAGACTAGGGATAAAATGGAGGGTTGCCCTATCCATGGGATAATATTGTTTGGAGTATTTAAAAAACTCCAAAATATCAAATCCCATCTCAAATTTTGGAAAAGAAACAACAAAATCAGACTTTTAGTTTTAGCAAGTTTTGATGGTTGCTAGGATGGAGGAGCTAGCCACACTCTTTTGGACTGAAACACGCATAGAAGACTTGAAATAAGAAGATGAATTGGTCAACAAATAGTTAGAAAATATAGATAAACAAGAGAAAATCTATTGTAAAAAAAGAGCTAGAACTTCTTGGTTGCTAGAGGGGGATCCAAACACTAGCTTATTCTATCACTTGACCTCGGCAAGAAAACACTCCAAAATACTGCACAGTCTAAAATACCTTCATGGTAATGTGATGGGCACTATCCTAAGTATGCAGCAAGCTGCAAATATCTACTTTAAAAATATGTTTTCTACTTTTGCCCATCCTAATCAGGGTTATGCATAAGGGGTTGGCCCCAAAGTGTATTTATAAAATTAGGGCGAATCTAGTCCTAAGGTGTATAAACATCGGGGCAAATTTTTCAAAATTTTGTAAAAAAATTATCAAATAATGGTGATTTTTTAAAAATTGTGCACCAAATATTTTAACTTCTAAAATGACGACTGATAGAAGCAACTGTCACAAGGTGACTACCAAAGGCGACTGTCATAAGGTGACTATCACAAGGCAACTATCACGAGATGAATAACACAGTGTGACTATCACAAGTCAACTATCACGAGGTGACTGACATAGTGCAACTGTCATAAAGCAATTGTCACAAGGCAATTATCACAAGGTGACTATCACATGGTTACTATCATAAGGTGGCTAACACAACGTGATTGTCACAAGGCGACTGTCACAAGGTGACTATCACGAGGTGACTAACACAATGTAACTATCACAAGGCAACTATCACGAGGCGACTAACATAGTGTAACTATCACAAGGCGACTATCACATGGTGATAGAAAAAAAGCGATCACCAAAGATCATCAATAATATGTTGCCATGTGTCCTCTCCTCTACCACGTGTCATGCATCTGTCAACTTCAGCCATGCAGACTTCTATAAATAGAATAGCAGGATAATTTTTCACCTTTCGTACGACAATTTCCAAAGCATTTTCCAATATTTTTAGAGCATTTTCTACAGCATTTTTTGATCATTTTTAAGGTATTTTTTGAGCGTTTTTTGATCATTTTCAAGATGTTTTTAGAGCTTTTTTAGTGAGTTTTCAGAGTATTTTTTGAGATTTTTTAGAGGGTTTTTGGAGTGTTTTCCCATCGTTTTCCTAACGTTTTTAGAGTGTTTTAAGAGCATTTTTAGAGCTATACAAAGGGTTATCATAAATGGCTAGCGCTTCCTCTCCTCTCCCTTCCAAGGTATCTTTCAAGAGCTAATATTTTTCGAATGTGAAGAACATTTTTAGCACTCCTGGGAGACATTCCAACTGGCTTTACACCTTTGGAGTTGTTGGAGTTATGAAGATACCACAGTTGGATGTCAACCTCTCCCTGATGCAATGTATTGTTAGTTCCTATGACCATGATGTGTTCACTATACATACCAAAGTTGATAACAAGGATATTGTTTTTACTGTGAACCCCTCATATGTGCAGCGATTAACAAGGCTATCATTTTTAGATGGCCTTCTTATTAATAACCAGTATGCATTGATTGAATATGACAAATCAATGTTGGCATTCAGATTTGGCTTAAATCCAAACCATTTGAAAGATAAGTTTTTGAAAATTTTATTTTTGTTTATCCTTAATTTTGACGTATTGTTGTTTCCAATGTCCATTCTCTAATAATGTTCTCTCTTTTTTGTAACTAATTCTTCTAAATCAAAAAGGGGTTTGAATATTTCCAATGTTACAGATAAATTTCTTTATGCTTGTATTGAATTTTTTTTAGAAGGCTTATTTTGTAGGGCCGACCCATAGAAATATCATTTTGGGCTTTGTCATTGTTGATTCGTTGTATTGATGGAGGTAGATATGATTGGTCCACTCACATTTCAAACCGCCTGAAATAGGACCTTCTTTTTGCATAGAAAATTCAATCTGCGTATACAGTAACCTCTAGCAACTTTATTCTTTATCTTTTTCAAGAATCATATTACAATCTTCAAAAAAAAATCCTCCAACTGCATTGCACCTGGATTTGTAGGCAATTGGGATCAATGAGAATGAAATACAGATAAAATTATATATTGGAATAGTCTCTCTTTTCTGTATTTTCAATCAATCTTGTTATTTTATAATTTTTTTTTTAAAACAGAGAAGAGCAGCTCACTCCTCCAGTAATCGCCATCAGGATTCAATAAGTGTCTACTGATTTTAACATGCAGTCACAATCATCATCGGTAACTTCCACTCGTAAATGTAGGAGATCTCCTGATGGACAATATACATGTACGGCTCCTCTTACTTCTAGGCATGCATCTACTATAGTTGACATTGAAGATGAAACATCCAGCTCACAAGGTAAACATATTTTTCAAAAGTTCTAATTTCAGTAATGTATTTTAACACTATAAAATTATATTTAGTTTGAGAAATATTTTAATTGTTTTCAGAGCAAAGGCCAACACTTGCACCATAAACGATAATGGTTCTAGTGTTTGAGTCTGGTATGTTTAGTTAATATTGATATATTTTAATTGCATTATTTTTAAAACTAGTTTTAATTTATAATTTTCATCTAAAATTTTGTAGAGGGACCAACTAGATTTAAAAGACTCAAAAAATAGAGGCCTCCACCAGGTGCACAACAGGAAAAGTAGCCAATCCTCCTATAGCAAGTCCATCAACAACAAGTTCATCTACAACAAGTTTGACAATCTCTACAGTACTCACCATCGGTGAGAAACCAATCTCGCATGTGTCGAAAATAGTTCCTCACACCACTGCAATAGTCGCTTCAGGGAACCAGCAATCAGTTTCAGACATAGACTCATACTATGGATCAATCTGTTGTTTCAGGGACATCGTTTCCAATTTTAACACTTGATAATTTATCAAATGTAGAAAGCGCATCTCAAATGCCCTCTCTAGATGTAAATCTGAAAAATGATTGTATGTATCAAGATATGAATAATTTGAATTTACCACTTAAGACAAGTTATCTACTTCATGGTCTAGGGATCGATGATGAAGCTGAGGAGAATATTGAAGGAGATGTCGTCGATGTTTCCTCTTCCCCCACCAGTAAGTCGATATCCATCATCATCCGACTGATGATGATAAAATAAAATTTCCAAAAAAAAAATTATTAGCAAACAGATGTAGGGCTACTGTTACGTAATCTTCTTTAAGATATTGATACATTAAGAGAATGGGAGTATCAGACCAAGGTTATGATCAAAAAAATAAATGGTCAATACAAGAACTTCGCACATAGAAAAGAGTTATTTTCAAAGGTGGAGAATGATCCACAAAATCTCGATGCTCTGTTATGAAAAGCTAAATCTGGCACCATCAAGGCCGATTCTACAAGTAGTGATGAAGTTCTGGCCATTATACTTGATCGATTAGAGAACCTGAATGTCGAAGCCCAAGCATATTTCAATAAATGGGAACTAGATAAGAAGAAAGTAGCAGTAGAAAAAACTGCAAGACTTACAGCAAATGTAAGTTTTACATTTAACTAAAAATCATTTTTTCTTTTATATACTTTTTAAATTAATATTAATATTTTTCCCTTGTATTTTGTAGTCTAATTATCATCATTTAAAGCAGCATGTGTCAACATTAAATTGAAGAAGAGACTACAACACACTGTTCAAGAAAATAATTGGCTGAAGAAGCTTATCAAAGATAAGGGCCTGGATGTGGATGCTGCAGTAAAAGAAAATGAAAAAGAGCTAAATGCACTGTTTAAAGAAGATCCCATGAAGGAAGAAGGTTTATTACTATCAGGGATAAACACTACATCTGAAAGTTTGGTACAGGCTGGTGCATTGGAAGCAAAGGATATTGAGGTAGATGCAGCTGACACTTCAGGCACTTTGCAGGAAGAAAACATAGAAAAGTAGAACTATTGTTTCATTATTTTATGATTCAAGAATTTTGTTAAAAGAAACATGTTTTCAAAGACTCGTATTTTAATATATTTTCAAACATATTATTTTATATTACATAAATTTTATAAGTTTTATATTATTTTTTCATAGTTTGTTTTCAATATTGTGATATTTTGATTAGTAGTGTGGATGAAATAAATATTTTTGAATTATCTGGATGCAATAATGGAGCACCAATATTTAGTTTACCATAAATAGTTTACTCAATACATGGTTTATTCTATACATGGTTTTCAATAAATTGTTTATTCAATATATGGTTTTTCATACATGGTTTTCTATACATGGTTTGCCATACATTGTTTTCAATACATGGTTTATTCAATTTGTCATACATTGTTTTCAATACATGGTTTTCAAAACATGGATTGTCATACATTGTTTATTTCAATACATAATGTCTTGAATACATGGCTTATATTTTATTCAATACATGGTTTGAACTTTGCTATACATGGTTTTCAAAATATATGAAATCATAATATACATGGTTTTCTATACATGGTTTATTCAATACATGGTTTGCCATACATTGTTTTCAATACATGGTTTGCCATACATTGTTTTCAATACATGGTTTATTCAATACATTGTTTGTCATACATTGTTTTCAATACATGGTTTATTCAATAGATGGTTTTCCATACATGGTTTATTCAATACTTGGTTTATTCAATACATGGTTTATACTTTATTCAATACATGGTTTGCTATACATGGTTTTCAAAACATGGATTGTCATACATTGTTTATTTCAATACATGATTTATTGAATACATGGCTTATACTTTATTCAATATATGGTTTGAACTTTTCTATACATGGTTTTCAAAATACATGAAATCATAATATACATATTCTGTTGAAAACTGATAGCATAATATATGAAATCAAAATACATGTGAAAAATAGTAATATATGTGATTTTGTAATAAATACTTTATTCCAAAATAAATAAAAACATGTCTCAAAATATAATCAAATCTCAATATTAATATATGAAATCAAATCAAATAAATGAATCAAATCCTAATATTCTATTGAGAAATGATAGTTTAATACATGAAATCAATCAAATGAAAGCATATTTACATCATAATGGCGAAAGCTGGAACAAACTCTTTTCAGATTGTACAAAATATTTTGCACTCATACCAAAAAAATTTGTCATCACTGTGTCATTAGTGTTACCATTATCCTCATCATCTTGAGTATTCATGACACATCTTCTATCTGCCAGAGATTTCCAATATGACAAAGCTCTTTCATAAGGAAACTGCTCAACCTCATATGTCGACACATATACTCTCAAATAATTTTCCAAATTTTTGTCCAATCTATTTCGAACTTTAGATTTTACATATGATAATGAACTAAATACCCTTTCATCCTCAATAGATCCTAAAATCATGGTTTGACATAATTCATATAAACTAAAATATTCACTCATAGTATGTTGCAGGATACTACTGGGATATAAATGTTTCCATAATCGTGAAATAGAATCCCTTTCATGGTGATTAGTTAATTGTGAAACTTGAGCAGACATTGTTGTTCTAAAATAGTTTGATTATTTTTTCAAAAGATCTTTGTTGAGAATGTCATTGATTTCAATACCATTAAATACAATAGGTTTAGTTAGGGTTATGCATAAGCGCGAAATATCGTAAATTGGCTCTATTTAGGATTTTCAAGATTTTAAATTGGCTAATTTTGGATCCTTTCACTGGGGCCCATTCACCCAAAATTTACGGGGTGGAAGTTTTTTTGGGGTAAATTCACCCATCGTTGATAATCATGAACCTAATTTTATTTTAATTCGTCGACCTCAAATTACATATGATTTTGATTTTCTCACCCAATTCACCTTCAAATTATAAATGATTTTATATTTCCCACCCAAATCACCTTCAAATTATAAATGATTTTATTTTTCCCACCCAAATCGCCTCATATACTACCCATATATATACTATATTGGGTACCGATAAACATACATCAAAAATACTCTAACTCAAAAATAGCTCTAAAACAACGAAAAACTTGACAAGGTTGTAGAGGAGTGTCTATCGAAATAAGTCGATCGATTGTAGAGGAGTGTCGATCGATGCAAGACGATCGGTATAAGTCGATCAGTTAGATGTATGAATAAGATCGATGATGTTATCATAAGTCGATCGATTGTAGAGGTGTTGATCGATTGTAGAGTTGATCGATTAGCCTATCGATTGTAGGGATTGTTGATCGATATTTATCTATATTTTAGGTGTCGATCGAATTAGTCATTGATTGGACTATGTCGATCGATATTAGTCGATCAATTGTAGAGGTGTCGATCAGCATTTATCTATCGGTTGCTTGGACTGTCGATCGATATTTACCTATTGGTTGTAGGGATGTCGATCAATATTTGTATATCGGTTGTAGAGGTGTCGATCGATATTAGTCTATCGATTGTAGGACCGTGTTGATCGATATTAGTCGATCGGTTGTAGTGTTGTCGATCGATATTCATCGATCGATTGTAGAGTTGTCTATCGGTATAAGCCTATCGGTTGTAGGGATAGTCGATGAATTTATCTATCGATTGTAGAGGTGTCAATCGACATTAGTCTATTGGTTGTAGGGACGTGTCGATCGATATTTATCTATCAATTGTAGGGATGTGTTGATCGATATTTATCTATCGGTTGTAGAGGTGTGTGATAAACCTATCGTGGTGTAGGATATGATCGATATAAGTTGATCGATTGTAGGATGTTTTATATAGTTTAAAGCGATCGGTTGTAGAGGATTCATGACTAAAAATTGATAGAGTATTCTTCTTCCATTGTTCTTTTGTCCAAATATCTTTTTCTTTAGTTTCATAGGCATTATAGGTGAACTATATGTAATTATGGTAGACAACTATCAATGTCATCTGGTTGTGTGTCAAGAGCATTTCTCTTGTCAGAGACTGCTTCTTGTCTCTTAGAGTATGTTTCATAGGCAGTGTAGAAGCACTATCTACAATTGTGGTCGATAAGTATCCATGTCATGTTGTGTGTTAGGAGCATTTTCTTGTCAGACTGCTTCTTGTCTTTCAGATGTCATTCTATAGGGCAACATAGGTTCGTCTTGAGGGATGTCTGCTATTTTCCTTCAATTTCATATACATTTCCTAACATCTGAAGGTTTTTCTTTACAGATACAATGTCACCTACTGAATATGGAAAGAAGGGAGGCCAATATTCTTGTAAAAAGACAATTCTAAAATATTTTACACAAATATCAAAATGCAATGAGGCATCAATCTCTACAGATTCTACACAACTTGCAGGTACAAACACCTTTTACCATCAAATTTTTAATATTTTTGTTCTTCTTAAATATAAAACCTTTCTCTATTAATAGATAAATGGTTTTCTTCTTATCTACCTCTTTTTAAATGCTTTGTAAAATTATATTAATTCTTTAAAATAGTACCTTTTTTACTTCAAAAAATGATAGAGAACACCAAACATTGAATGCAGTAAACATTGTCGACCCTGATGTGCATTCACTCGAAGATATTCCAACAGATGAGATGGGACCACATGATAATTTTCCTAATAACGACATTCAACAACCACTTCAGGAGATTTTAAATTCAGACACATCAACCGAAAAAGAAAATGATAGTACAATTAAAATTCAGACCTCTAGGGAATCTTGTAGTCAAAAATCTAAACATCAAAAGATAAGCGAATGGACTATTGGAAGGGATTTTAAAAATGAATGGGTACAGGTTATACCCCTTTATTGAGCGAGATGAGAAACTGAATGTGTGTAAATGCATTATTTGTACATGGAAGCTAGGAAAGGATCATTTATTGCAAAATAAGAAAGACACAATAGAAAAACATTGTGGGAAAGTTTACATCAAAGAAATACGAAGTGATGGAACAATTAACAGATTTCATAGGTGGAAGGATGCAACATAATGTGTGCATGTGAGATATGCACTTGAATATGAAAAAGCAATGAAACAAAAACAAACTCTCATTGAGAAGGGTGGAACAATCGAGGCACAATTTCAAAAAATTAATAAGATTGTATTAGCCTCAAAGAAATTGCAGTTTGCTATTGTATACAATATTCTAAAAAAGGTCGACCCATGTCTGATTTTGTTGATTTTAAGGAAATACTTCAACTAGCCAATGTACAAAACCTTACCAGTTCACATTGGTCAGATCGAAGTGGTTGGGAAATGGTAAAATGTCTATCACTGGTTGAGAAGGAAGACCTGAGAGAGAATGTGAAACAAGCCAAATTTATTTCACTTTCCATTGATGAGGTAACAATTATTGACAACACATCTTGGATTTGCATACATGTTTACACATTCAAAAATCATTTGAGACAACCTCATTTACTAGCACTACATAAGATGATTGAAAATTGTAATGCGAAAAATATTTATAATGTTGTTGTAACCAGTTTAAAGGATATTTTCGGAATGGATGAAAAGGAAATTGCCACAAAGTTAATTTGTGTTGGAGCTGATGGTGCGGCTACAATGCAAGGACAAAGGAATGGTCTTTGTGTTAGGCTTCAGACTTCCATTGCCCCATATGTGATTCCTATTCATTGCATGGCTCATCGAATGAATCTTGCATACAAAATTGTGAGCAATTTTGATAATGTAGCTAGAGTGGAAGAACTCATCCACGAAATACACTCATACTTTTCATGCAGTCCAAAAAGGTTTGCAGAGTTTCAACAGTTTTCTCTAGGTGTAATTGAAGGCAGAAAAATGTTAAAAGATGTGGAAACCAGGTGGATTTCACTGTTTCTTCCTACAAAAAGGGTATTTTCAGAATATCAATCCTTGGTTGGGTTTATGTATGCACATCGTAGGGATGTTGACAAGGCAAAATATTTGCTTTTTTGTATGACTGACTTGGAAACTCTTCTCACATTATGTGGTATTCTACCAATGTTACAAGAAATGAATTCTATGATTAAACTTGCACAGGAAAGGGCAATTTATATTGTCGATTTCATGAGGATGAGAAAACAAATATGTATGATTATTGACAGGATTTATTTATCCGAAAAACATTTTGAGGATCCCAAGTTTGATAGTTGGAATACGTTAATTAATGTCAATGAACCGAACAACTTTTTAAAGTTCAACATCAACGATAATATTTGTATTGCTATCCATGGAAAGTTGATTCTTGTATATCATTTTGAAAAGTGATTAGATACACTGACATATGATGTTGAACAAGTGCCCGTTACACATTCCAGATTCGATGAGGTTTTGGATAGCACTAAGAATAAATTGAAAAGAATTGCAAATGCATTAACAAGTGAAATAAGAGATCGTTTTAAGAGAGATGAGACACTTGAGGCCATGGCTGTTGTTAATCCTAATTTTTGGAATCCTTGTGGTGACCATAGTAGTAGAAGTGAGTTGTTTGTAAAATATATGGGTAATCTTATGACACATTTCTCTAAAAGTGTGGAAATAAATGGCATTGAAATCAATGGTATTCTAAACAAAGATCTTTTGAGACATCAATCAACCAATTTTGGAATAACAATGGATAATCAAATTGCACAATTCAAAAATCCACATGAGACTAGTTCAATCACGCGTTTCTGGAAAAAATTGTATCGAAGTAGTGTCTTACAAGATACTATGAGTGAATACTTTATTTTATATGAATTATGTCAGACAATGATTTTGGGATCTGTTGAAGACGAAAGGGTTTTCAGTGCATTAACTTTTGTTAAATCAAAAGTTCGTAATAAGGTTGGACAAAAATTTGGAAAATTGTTTGAGAATGTATGTGTCATCGTACGAGGTGGGTAAGTTTCCCTATGACAGAGCGTTGACATATTGGAAGTCCCTAGCAGAAAGAAGAGGTCTCTCTAATACTGTTGATAATGACGAAAATGATTCAGCTAGGAGTGATGATGAGATTATGAAAACGCAGAATTCACAAATGATTCTCGGTTCTTTTGGAGAAGTCGATAAAGCTTTGTATCAGCTTCCAGAAATGTAAAAATTGCAATGATTATATGACAAATTCATATAATCTAAGATTTTTCGGATTTGAAATCATTTTGTAAAATTTTAGTGATTTGAATAAATTCATATTATCAGTGATTTTCCGTATTTGATATCATTTATAAATGTCAATGATTTGAAAAATTTCATATTATCAAAGATTTTTTGTATTTGATTTGTTGTAAAATTTTAGTGATTTGAAAAAATCATATAATCATTCAATTTTCAATTATTATGCATGTTTGCTTTTTAATGATATGGACTGTCTATGTTTTCAAAATTTATGATTTAAGCTATAGCTTTGAGTAAGTTGAAAATTTGAAAACCATGTATACGTAATGATGCTATGTTATTGAACTAATTGTATATGTTGACAAAACATAGTTATTTTTCCTTTGACTTTAAATGTATGTCTGTATGTATCATTAGTATCATAAGTTGTATGATGTGACAAAATATAGTGATTTTTTATGGTTTATGCTTTGTCATTGAGTAAACCTTGTATACATACATAACTAGTAAAAATTTCTCTACATATGTATGAAAAATGCATGTAGTATATTACTCTAGATATGGAAAATGAAAATTTAAACCCATTCATAGATATATCCATTGTAAACTCACTTTGAAATATAAAAACAATATAGCATAATACAAATTACCATATTCATTTTTATACAACTATAATGACTAACTATGAATGCACTAAAAATTGAAACCCATGCATAGATATATCCTTCGTAAACTCACTTTGAAATATAAAAACAATATAGCATAATACAAATGACCATATTCATTTTTATACAACAACTATAATGACTATGAATGCACTAAAAATTGAAACCCATGCATAGATATATCCTTCGTAAACTCACTTTGAAATTAAAAAAAATATAGCATAATACAAATGACCATACACATTTTTATACAACAACTAGAATGACTATGAATGCACTAAAAATTGAAACCCATGCATAGATATATCCTTTGTAAACTCACTTGAAATATAAAAACAATATAGCATAATAGAAATGAAAATACTCACTTTTATACTACAACAAGAATGAATATGAATAAACTGAAATTTAAACACATGCATAGATATATCATTCGTAAACTCATTTGAAAATTGAAATATAAAAACAACATAGCATAATATATGGAAATTGAAATTTAACCCTTTCATTAATATCTCCATCGTAAACTAACATTGAATATGAAAACAATATAGCATAATAAAAAAGACAAAACACTTTTCTATACAACAACAAGAATGACTTTGAATAAACTAAAAATTTAAACCCATGCACAGATATATCCTTCGTAAACTCATTTGAAAATTGAAATATAAAAACAACATAGCAGAATCCACAAGACAATACTCATTTTTATATCACAACATGAATAACTTTGAATAACATGTAAATCTATACCTATGCATACATATATTCTACGTAAACTCAAGCATATTTGAAACACCATAATACTTAAGAGATGAAAATAACACACAATTATAAATGTAAATAGTGTAATAGTAAAATATTAAAACCAAGTATCTTGTTTTCAAATGAAAACATATGAAATGTCTTAAAATTGTCTTTCAAAATATCAAGTTTTAAAATTCAATTTCTCACTTCAGAATCTTTTCCCCCTTCCACCACTCCTTTTGCCTTCTCAATGACTTCCACAGTCTCCATAGCAATGACTCCTCCCTCATATTTCCCATGTTCAGCTCCTTTTTCCTC
The DNA here is from genome assembly GCA_028583015.1 of Wollemia nobilis. Classification (NCBI taxonomy): domain Eukaryota; kingdom Viridiplantae; phylum Streptophyta; class Pinopsida; order Araucariales; family Araucariaceae; genus Wollemia; species Wollemia nobilis. Next base: position 1,625,407 of record JAQPPZ010003527.1, on the reverse strand, counting down.
ATCCACTACTTCCACGATTTCCACATTCTGCATTCCAATGACTCTTTTCTCGGGTAATAGTACTATCAATTGCTCCAGAATTGATAAGGATCTTCTCAACATTTTGCAATCCATCGAGAAGGGTGTTTTCTTCTTTGCCAACATCTTCAGATGTTGGTCCTTGAACTTCTTTACCCTTCTCCTTTAGCAGAACATCAGGATCCAATCCGTTGCGGATAATGATTTTCCACAAAATGTTGTTTTGTCGAACTGATTCTTGTGCTCTTTTTTCATTGCCATGGAAGCGTTTAAGAACTCCTTTGCCATCCTGAGATAGTCATGCAGGTTTTGAACCTACTTCTTGAGATTTTCATACTTTACCTGCAAAAAGGAAAAATAGTTAATCAACATGAAAAGATAATTACATTTTAAAAAAGAGAACAACAAATTTTTGAACACAAAAGTGATTAAGTCAAACCTCAACAACATTCTTTGCAGCTACAACAACAACAACCTTTTTCTTATCACTTGCCCATTCATTGTAATAAGCTTGGGCCTCACCGTTTATGTTCTCCAATATGTTCATCATAAACTTTAAAATTTCATCTGTGTATGATGTATTCACCTTCACAATGCCAGATTTTACTTGTTGTAGCAGAGCCTCCATATTTTCAGGTTCATTTTCAACAACAATTTTTTTCTCTTTTTGAAAAATTATTGTATCGGGCATTAATTTCCTTTATCAACACCTTGGCCCGATACTCCCATTTTTTCATTTCTGTTATATCTGGAAGTAGTAAATCCTTAATTGTAGATTCAACGTTATCAAAAACCAAATATTTTTCTGAAATATTTAATCTTTCATCCTCTTGTCGAGGAGGAGCCTGATGGGTGCTTGTTTCCCTTGGAGGAGATTTGCTTGAACATTCTGCACCTTCATTTCCTTTGTCTTGAAGCAATTCTGATAGTTGAAAAGTAGTGGGTGTGTTATCTTGCAAAAATAAATCTTTATCAAGTGGAACTTCATCCAACCCAGCACCAGAAGCTTTCGGTATATCCTTAAAAGTAAAATTAGCAATAGAAATACGGTCGAATCCTGAAAAAGTCTTTGATGCTTCTTTCTCTAAAAATTGTTGTGTTGCTTCTCTCTGTGGCCTAGATGGAAGAATGTGTTTTCCAACTGGGAAGCATTGACCTCGCATTTGAGTTTGGCATTGTGGAGGAGGGGGCGACATTTGTTGATTTTGTTGACGAAATTGTTGTAAGGGACCTTAAAACATAAAAATAAAAATTAGTTATAAAATTTGTGAAGGTAGAAAATAAAAACTAGTTATAAAATTAAATTATGAAAATTGGTTGCAAACTTTGTTATAACACTTACCGACAGAAGAAAAAACATCTTGCGTAGTTGTTGCTGCAAATGGAATGTGGGCATGTTGTACATCTAAAAAAAACAAAATTAATTAAAAATAGTAAAAAATTTGTAAAAATTGTTTTGGTAGTAATTAAAACTTACTCCCCAAATATGAAACCTCTTGTGCAACTACGCCCGTTGGCACTGGACGTGCAGCCGTAGGTGGAGGTTGTCGACGATCAGGAGAACTAGATCTTCTATGTTTCCTTGTTGATCTTCTCCTTAGCGGTGGTGTTGTTTCCTCTATAGGTGTTTTGGAGTCTCCTGATTCCTCTGGATTATAACCTCTAATAGCAACATCCCGCTTTGAAGAGGAAGAGGATGCCCTTTTCTGTGTTTGGTATAAAATGTCAAAATTACAAAAAGATAAACAATGGAAAAATAAAAAAATTTACTTAAATATTAACAAAAAAATTACCTGAACTTGTTGTTCTGTCATGGCTAAATTGACTAGGGTTGAGTGCCAAGATGTTGGTACTGGAGTGTTCTGCAAATTATAAAAATATTCATAAAAAAAACAATAATATAATTGCATGTGCTAACTGTCGGTGAGGGTGAAGCGTGGGTTTTCACGTTCTCTATTTCCAATCTGATCCGATGTGAGACATAGGTGGACTAGTCGAATTTTTGGTGTGCAATACAATGGACCAAATACGCTAAGGCCCACATCAGAATTTCTGTCGGCCTTCCTTGCAGAATGAGTCTAGCAAGGAAGAATTCGCAACATGCTCAAAGAAATTTATTTTCAATCATCTGTACGATCAAACCCCTTCTGGACTTGGTGGACATAACTGCAAAAAAATAAAATCAGTAATTGTACACTAGTGACAAGAATTTAAATTCAATTAAATAAAAAAATAGTTATACCTTGAAAATATTCCGACTGCACTTTGAAGTTGGTCTCCAAGTAGAGTTTGTCATCATCAGTTAATTGGTATTTGGAAGTGATAGGCTCAACACCAGCATGGGGCAATGTTATCAATCTGGCGACATCTATGGCTGTGAAAGAAAGAACGATGTTTTTATTGTCGATGACAAGATTTACCTTACCCGAATCCATATTATAAGTTGCAATGATCCTCTCCACTAGTTTAATGTTCGTGTCAAAATGCGGCATTGAAACTAGACCCCGAAGACCACAGTCCGTGACCCAAGACATGTCGTAACCCGGTGTTGATAAAATTTCTGAAATAGGGGCAAACCAGGTTTTTATAATTAACTTTAAACATTCTAAGGGTTGTAGGGGATGCCATAGGGTGTACGGGTATGGATAAGAAGATATAGTGGAAAAGGGTTCAAACGGGAGAAAAATGGTTAAAAATCGCTTAAAAATTAAGGTAAAATGTTAAAACCAAGATAAAAGTGGAGGAAGAGGGTTAAGATTGCATTAAAATGAGAGGAAAAGGGGTAAGAATGCGTTAAAATGAGAGGAAAATAGTTAAAACTATGATAGAAAAGGTGAAAAAATGACTGTTAATCCCTTTATATAGACTTTTCTACATGCAATCAGCTCCTGGATGGGTGACACGTGTCCTCTGCATGCAATCATTTAATGGATGGATGACACGTGGTACAGATGCACCGCTACTATCGATTAGGAACTCGACACTATTGTAGCACATCGACACGCTTGCAATCGATCGATATGCATCCGATCATCATGCCTACATCTGATCGATATTACTACAACTGATCATCATATCTCAAGCCGATCATCATGTCTCAAGCCGATCATCATTCCTACAATCGATCATCATGCCTACAATCGATCGGTATTCCTATAGTCGATCATCATACCTGTATCTGATCATCATGCCTATAATCGATATTCTTAGATCATCATCTTCATGATCATCATGCCTACATGATCACATTCCTAAATGATTCATTTTATGATCGTCATCCTAATATATTCTTATATCATCAGATCATCATGCTTAATCATCATTTTTAGATCGTCATGCTACAATGATCGATTTAATTGATCGGCATGCCTATAGTCGATCATCATACCTCTAGTCGATCGGTATTCCTGTAGCCAATCGTCATACCTACAACTCGATCGTCATGCCTACAACCGATCGTCATGCCTGCAGCTGATCATCATGCCTACAACCGATCGTCATGCCTGCAACTGATCGTCATTTCTACAACCGATCGTCATGCCATCGATCGTCATGTCGACCTAAAGTCTTTCATATCGGCCTAAAGCTTTTAAGTATGTCGTACATTTTTAGATTTTGCAAACCGATATTCATAGCCCCCAACACAAAAAAATTCACCACGGTTTGAAAATTTTTGGAGATAAATTAATGAAATTCGCCACGGTTTGAAAATTTTTGGAGACAAATAAATGCAATTCGCCATGTATACTTCTACAAATTTCGTCGGGATTCCAAGACAATTCACCTTGATTTTATAAATAGATTTCGGGGCCGACCCCTTATGCATAACCCTAGGTTTAGTGAAATGGCTAGCAATATTGCCCATGTATTTGAGAAACAAACCATTTATATTCAGGTTTTTATTACAAGGATTCTAAAATATCGAGTTAACCACACCCATAGCCTTAAGGAATTCATCTCTTTGAAAACGGTCTATTATCTCTTTTATCAGATTCTGCTATTTGGTTCAGTTTAATTTTTGTATCTGTTACAACTACATGAAATTTTTTTTATGTTATGGGTATTTTTTCAACTTCATTTGTAGCTATATCCATCGCTGACCAAAAAAATATAAAGGAATTTCCTTTTCGTGGATATTAATACAAAGATGATTGTTTATATTGAACTTCAAAAAGCTCTAAGGATAATTCACGTTTGTCAATGCTCTCCAACTCTCAAACATGGGATCCATAAAACTTTCACCAGATGCGTACATCGTATCAATATGTAAGCAAATTTATTTTTTAGTCCTGATGAAATCCATAATATAAATCGATCTTTCTTGTGCAATTTTTATCAAAGTATTCATTTCTTCCAACATTGGAATAATACCACACAATGTGAGAAGTGTTTCAAAGTAACTCATTCAAAATAGTAAATCTTTAGCCTTATCAACTACCCTATGATTTACATACATAAACCCTGCCAAGGATTGATATTCTTTGAAAACTCTATATGTCGGTTGATACATCGAACTCCACCTAGTATCTACATATTTTAAGTGTTTTTTACCATCAGTAACTCCTAGTGCAAACTTCTAAAACTCTGAAAATCTTTTTGGACTACGCAAAAAAATAATCATAAATTTCACGGACAAGCTCTTCCACTCTCACTACATTTGTAAATGTATCCATAATTTTGTATGCAAGATTAATTCTATGATCCATGTAATGAATAGGGATCAAATATGGGGTAACATATATTTTTAGTCTAACACAAAGACCATTCTTGTGTCCTTTCATTATAGCAGCACCTCGACTCCTACACATATTAACTTAGTGGTTATTTCCATTTCATTCATTCTTGCTATTTTCTTTAAACTAGAAATAACAACATTGTAAATATTTTATGCATTACAATTTTCCACCATCTTGCGTAGTCCAAGTAAATGAGGTTGCCTTAAATGAGTTTCCAATGTGTAAACATACATGCAAATCCAAGATGTATTGTCAACAACAGTCACCTCATCAATTGAAAGTGAAATGAATTTGGCCTTTTTTATTTTCTCTTTGAGGTCATCTTGCTCAACCAATGACAGGCATTTTGCCATTTTCCAACCACTTCAATCTGACCAATGGATGTTGGGTAAGTTTTGCACATAAGCTAGTCGAAATAGAGATTTATAACCAATGAAATCTGACATAGGTCTACCCTTTTTAAGAATAGTGAGTACAACAACAAACTGTAAACTTTTTGAAGCTAAAGTGAACTTTTCTACTTTTCAAAATTGGGCTTGAATTGTTGCACCTTTCTAAATCAAAGTTTGCTTTTGTTTCATTGCTTTATCATATTCTTGTGCATATCTGATATGGGTACACTTTGATGCATCCTTCCACCTATAATTTTTTTGTATTGGTTTGTCAATTTCTTTTGTTTTTATATAAACCTTTCCACAATGTTTTTCTACTATATCTTTTTTAACTTGCAATATGTGATCATTTCCATGTTTCTAGCTACAAATTATGCATCTTAATTATGTTATTACCTCATTACTATTATCTGGAAGCACTAGCTCAACAAATGGAAAATCTGAAGCCCAATCAGGCTAAAATGATCTATTAATTATCCATCTAGATGACCTTGCACGTTTATGTTTTTTAGAAGAAGATTCTCCGAAAGTAGGTACTGCATAAGAACTATTACTTTGTTTTCCATTTGGCATGTTTGTTTCAGGAATGTCTTCATGTTGTTGTTCCATTTCTTTAAGAAAATTTTCATTTGTGGACTTTTCATTATCGTAGTTATGTGGAAGTGGATTCATACCAAGGTCAATAGTGTTTTCTATAGAGATAATACTAGGGTAAATATCAAGGTCATTATCATTATTCTTTTTAAAAGCATACCTTATTTTAAAAAATAGAGATAAACAATGGATAAAGCCATCCACAAAAAATCACCCTTCTTAATGAATGAAGACATTATATATAAAATTAACAATGCACAAAAATTAATTGGTTAGTAAGTAAAGGCGTTCATACCTTCAATTTGTGCAAATGTTGATGGCTGACTGGATTTTGAAATATTATGAAAGTATTTGAGGATACTCCTTTTATCATAACTATAAGACTAGCATCCCTTATTTCCACTGCCAAAAGGTGACATTTTACCTATATAAACAGAAGAGTAACAAGAACATCATTCTGAAAAATGGAAATAACTAGTAAAAGAGAGAACTACTATTCAATACAACAGAATATTTGACCAAAGGAAGCTTGAGATTGATACCCAAATAATAGGAAAATATCCTTATTGAGTTTCAATGAACAAAAATGTATAAAAAAGAAACATAAATGGTAGCAAAATTTATCGATAAATGGTTGTCGTTGTATGGTGACAATCGTCTTGTGACAGTCGCCTTGTGACAATTGCCTTTTCAGTTGCCTTGTGATAGTCACATTTTGTCAGTCGCTTCTATTGGTTGCCTTGTGTCAGTTTTCTTATTTCAGTCATCTTTTGTTAGTCACTTTTTTCGGTTGCCTTGTGTCAGCTGCATTGTGACAGTCGCCTTGTGACGGTTGCCTTTTATTAGTCGCTTTTGTCAATCACCTTATGTCAGTCACCTTGTGATAGTCGCCTTATGATAGTCACCTTGTGACAGTCGCTTTTTGTTAGTCACCTTGTGACAGTCGCTTTGTGACAGTCATTTCGTGTCAGTTGTTTTGTGATAGTCACATCATGTTAGTCGCTTCTGTCAATTGCCTTGTGTCAGTCAAAACTGCCAGTCACTTTTTACGGTCACCTTATGTCAGTTGTCTTGAGACTATAAGTGATGCTATCAGGGTTACCTATATCTAGTAGGGTACAAGAGGTAAATTGGGCGGGATAATTTTTTTTAATAATTTTAGGGCAAAAATTAGGCAAGAAAATATATTGTATTGGGGTAAATTTACCCTAAAAAAAATTAATTTAGTAATTTTCGGGCGAATGGGCCGACCTCTAGGGTCCCAAAATTAGCAAAATAAAAATTGTTAAAATCCTAAAATTTGCTATAAATTGTGAAATTTTCCCTTGTGCATAACCCTGATCCTAATCTTGCAGCACAATAAGAGATACTTAAATGTATCTCATGGATTATAACAATTGAACAAAACCAGACCCTCTTCAAAATTTTGGATCTAGAGGAGGTGGGATACATAGTTTTCAACATGACAACCGAAAAGTCCCCATGCATTTATGGGTTCTTGATTGAATTTTTCTATGATTTTTGGAATAATATAGGGGAGGATGTAACTAGGGTAGTGGAGGAATCTCATGCAAATAAAAGCATGTTGCAATCTATGAACAACACTTTCCTTGCTTTGATTCCTAAAGTGGAAGAGGCTTCCAACTTTGGTTTTTGTCATGGCTATAGAGAGTGGATCATGAGTTATTTCTCTTCGGCCTCCTTAGCCCTTATCAATGGTATTCTCTCGGTTTCCTTTTAGACCTCTAGAGGATTTTAGCCAAGAACAAGCAACAAGTAACAAAATGGTTGATTTCTTTTAAGGAACAAGCAACAAATAGCTATCTCAAAAGTACAAGTGGGAGTGGTATATCTGATCCATTTACAATTTATAGATGACATAAGGTTACTGGGGATGGCCAATGTTAGGGAGGCAAGAGCACTCAAAGTTGCTTTTAATACATATCTGGAATCCATTGGCTAGGAAGTAAATGCAGCCAAGTCCAAGGTAATGTTCTTTAATACTGAAAGGGGGATCCAAGATCATATTAAAAACATCTTAGGATTCTCCCTCATACCAGACTACCTAGGGGTTCCACTCCACTATAAGAAGTTGAAGGTGATAGAATGGAAAATACTAATGGATGGAATTAGTGCAAAAATAAATCATTGGACATATCATTGGATTTATTTTAGAGGAAGTGTGACTCTTCTTCAATCAGTGGTTCAAGCAATACCAGTTTATAAGTTATCTATCCTTACTACTTTTATTGGAATCATGAAGGAGCTAGACTCACTAATGTAAAAATTTCTTTGGTATTTTCCAAGGATAGGTAAGCGATGGGCTCTAGTAAGTTGGGACAAAATCTACTAGCTTAAAACAAGAAGAGGATTAGGAATTTGAAAAGTAGCATTGAATAACCAAGATCTAGCAGATAACTTTTGGATATGGATCTCCAATCACTAGTAAGTATTTAGGTAACATTCCCCATGGAGGCAGGTCACATCCCTATGGGTGACCAAGGTTCTATTGTTTGTAAGGTACTAAAATTAGGAGATAAAGTGGTAAAACCAAAACTATTTTGGAAAGTGGGTAGAGGGTAGAAAGAAAATTTTTGGATCGATTCTTAGGACCAATACCCCCTTTAATTTTAGAATTTCCAAATTTGTAGCCCCTTCAACAGAGCCTTAAGGCTAAAGGTTGGATCAAGACAACATGTTATCTACATACAAGGTATATTAGGACCTTCTCTCTTATGCAACTAAAGTAGTGGGAAGAGTGGTCAGTCCTAATCTCTTCGAATTTAGTATTTCTATTAGAAAGGATATTAAATCAACATCACCTTACAAGAGAGGAGAAAAAAGACAAGATAGCTTAGGATCATGGGAATTTAGGCATCTATATAGTTTAGGAAGGTTATAATTAATTTCTTCCTCCCCCATTGGTGTTTTTGGATGTTCCATGGGATAGAGTATGGTTGGCAAAGAGCTTGCCAAAAATCAATTTTTTAGTCTAGCAAGTTATGCATTGAAGCTTCCTCACCTATGATAACTTACAAAACATAGGTTTTCATGGCCCCTTTAAATGTATCATGTACAATATCCAAGAGAATATAAATAATAATTTTCTCTTCCAATGTGACTTTGCCCTAGAGTTGTGGATTCGATGGGTTGATATCTTCAAGGCCTATCTTAATCAGTAGTTAACACTTACTGATATATGAAAGGTCTAGAAATGAATAAGGTTAAAAATAAATCAATTTATTTTGGTTGGTATCCGGGTCTAATATTTATCTAGTGGCACATGTGGCTAGAAATAAATGCCAAATTTTAGAGAGGAATACACTTTGATAGAGTTAGTTTAGCAAAAAATAGTAAACAAGATTACATACATAGTAAAAGCTCATGTGGAGGAGCAAAAGAAATAGCAGGGATAGAATATTTCCATGAGGCAGACTTATGAGACTTAGAAAATCCCACCCCTAGGCTAGGAAATAATCACCATGGATGGAGCAAGCAAGGATAATATAGGGGTAGCGGGTACTGATTTTTTCATAAGAGGCTACAAGGGAAAGGTCCTTCATTAGCAATTGAAAGGTCTAGTAGTAGCAAAAAATAATGAAGTAAAGACTTTGGAAATCAAACAAGGCTCTCTTAATACTTGGAAGAATGGAGTTTGAAATATCATAGTGGAGTCCAGCTCACAAATTTTGCTGGGGTTGTTAGATGAGATTAGAAATTTCATACCTAGTGCATGGAAAATCAATAACATAGTAAGTCAAATCAAATCCATCCAGCGATCGTTTAAGATGCCATTTTGGTTCACGTAGGAAAAAATAATAATTTTGTAGCTAAATTTTAGGCTAAAAATGGAAACGAGCATCTTGTTGGTTACTTGTTAAAATCTGATTAGAATAGGGATACTATATATTAGATGGAGGTAAACCAACATGTTTTATTACTAGCCAACAAGGATCTAGGCAATAAAGTGTGTTGGACCAAGGTAGATGATTATGATGATTAGCCTCTAGTTCAACATCACATTGTTGCTTGTAGTGCTCTTAGTCCCAGTTTAGGGTAGCTCTCAAAGTCATGGTAAGAGGAAGAAGCTAATATGGACTCTCTAGAACCAAAATTGTAATCAAGATAGGAGTTTATGCTCTTTGGATCGCACTAAGAAATTTGTGGTCCAAGAAGTTGTTATAGTTAGTTTTATTAGGATCTTGGGGTTGGCCAAAAATGGTAGGCCAATTTTGTAACTTTGAACTTGTCTTCTTAATAATATTTTCACCTTTTTAAAAAAAAAAAAATTGTAGGACCTCTATTAATTTAGAATTTGTAATCATTCAAAAAAAATTCTTGATAACCTCAAATAGATCAATTTTTAAAACACTTTACGTAGTGGTTTGTTCATTTATTTATTATTAACATCTTATAATAGAGGTCCATGCAAGGTTGAGGTGTAATTCCCCATGTAGTCTTTGATGACTCAAGGAAGGATGGTCCCCTTATAATGTCAAGGTAGTGTTCTTATGGGGTGAAGCAAACACCCCCATAGTATAGGGCATCACCTTAAGGACCTTTGGCCAAGCTAATACTTTTAGTTGGCTTTGCACCTAATGTTTTTACTTAGAATAATAATATTTTAACTACTTCTAATGTTTTTTTTTAACCCAAATAAATATTTAAGTTTTTCTATATACTAACAATTACACTCCTCAAGAGTGTTGGAATATTTATAATTTGACATTATTAGACCAAGGGCGATAGTGATAAAGTGTCTACAGGCATTCTTGAGGTAGCCTATAGGCAAGTGCAATGTAATCCTACATGCATCTTCTATGTAAGCCTACAAGCATCTCTATGTAATCTTGTGGGTAGTTTTGATGTATTCACCCTTAGTGATATTGGTTAAACTACCTTTATGGTTAACCTTGATGAAAGGGTATAATATTTTTAATATATTTTAATTTAACCTTCAATTCAAGGTATCTTAACTTGAGTTTATAATTTAATTGAGGATTTGGAATCACTATAAATAACCACGATGACTAATCTATTAAATCATTTTGTGGTATATAAGATTGTGGGGGCGCCTATAGGCACCCACCTCTTATTTTTATTTCATCTATTTCTCTTCTATTATTTTTTCTATGTGCTTTTTAAGATATTTTACTCTTTTGCATGAGATTGTGGTGAATATATGCTTCGTGATATTTTCTAGAAAGTATTATAAAATCCAATAAAGTGACAGCCACTTGGATAGCACCTAGTTGCTTACACACTCACTTGGGTTTGATCCACTTAGATTACGTGTCTTCAAATGCACATTAGAACATCCTCATTTGGATAAAACTTCTAGCCTACATGTCTTGGAAAACTCCTCCCAAATTGGTATACTATTAGATGACGTTCACTTCAATCTAATAGATGAAATTACAATAACCTAAATATGTTAGACTATGATATCTTATGTGTATTATATTATATATATTTGCACAATGAGATCTACAATATTTTTATGCATTGTTTAGACGACATACAATCTCAACTTAACATCAAATTTGAATAATACATTAAACACTACATCAATTGGACTAGAGAAATAATTTTAAACTTATTATTCTAAATAGTTATAACAAGGATAAACCAAAAATAGAATAGTTGCATGACAAGTTGACTACCTTATCAAATAAAATTTTTGCCTACAATCACATAATTGATGGGATTATTTACTTATTTTTTAAATAGTGGAATTTTATGAATTATACAAACCATAATATCAATAAAACAACCATATAAATGAGGGGAAGATTAAAAAGAACAAGATTTTTGCAAGCATTTCTACATTCTTTGTTAGTGCTATTCTAAGCATTACTTTAATTATTTAAGTTTCTTATAAAGACATTGTGAAAGCACTAGAGATATACTTTAACAAGGGCATCATTATAATGCATTAGAAGGATATATTTCCACTCAGGATTATACAATTGCCTAGCAATAAAATCCATATAGCAGGTCGTACATTCTTTGTTTTTTCTATGGATTTATAACTATAGTACCTCGGTACTACCTCGAGATTTACATATTTTGAAGGAACATGCAAGAGCAAAATCATACAATGGACACCTCGTAAAACCTCCCAAAATTTGGCTAAGTGTGGCATAGGTACCAATTCACTTACAAAAGAGGTCAGTTGGCTCCAAGGTGTAAATTAGCTCTAAGGAGACATTCGCTCAAAAAAATATATCGGTTTTCTCACAAAAGAGTGATTCCTTCACTAATTGGAGAGAATTACTTAGATGGATGCAAAGGTAAGTTTGAAGGTGTGAATCCTAATGCGAATCTTTTAGAAGTCATATTGGGTCATGTGGCGGTGCACTAAGTCATTTGGAAGCCTTTTAAGCCTGTTAGAGGCATCATTAGAGGTATATTATATTTGGTAGTGCATCATTTTGGTAAAGATATCCTAAATATTTACTTTTACTAGGAGTAACTATTTATCACCCTAGGTCACTCATATATTTTACTATAAATAAGGGACTAGGGTCACCATTGTGATCATCTTTTGACCATGAGAATTTAGATATACACTATGTGAAACCCATAGTGTGCTTTAACCTTATGAAATTATAATAAAATAGCAAGTCCTTAGGCATTTCATCAGTGGCATTACCATCCTAGTTTGTTGTGTGGTGATTATGACATAACCCTTTTAGCCCATTTTGTTGTAGGTATTGGTTCTAGACCTCAAAAGAAAAAGAAGTGAACATAGTAGGAATAAGTACAAAATATACTAAGTGTAAATAATTGTAATGTAAATAAGAGTCAAATGCATATGAAATACAAATGCAAATGTATACAAAATGAAAATGTATTGCAAATTTTAATCATGTGATTTGATAAATTGTAATATATTATAGTTGCATCGAGAGTGCTATATGAATATCCAAATGGGAAAACAGTTGGATGGTGTGTTGTCCTAGAAGTCGTTATTGGCAATGTCCATAACATAAGCTTAAATAGACTCCCTCCTTCATTGGAGACTATCCATGGGTCTAGGACGATCTTAAGAGTAATCTATCAATATTATGCTACATATTAAAAATAATTTTCAGTGTCTAGGGAGAGACTAGAGTTGTGTTCTGGAAAACCATATGTGTAGATAGTGTAGCATATATGCAGATTGTGTATGCATTGTATGAGATTCTATAATGTCATACTATCGAGTAATGCAAATGACTCATCTTCTATCCATGTTGTGTATAATTTATATTCAAGTATGATTATCATTGGTTGTTTGTAGTTGTGTGTTATATTTTTTGTGTGCAGAAATCATTGTTGTAGTTTAATTGTGGAATAGGGGAGTTGTAGTATAGGATATCGTACAAGTGCAACTACGAAGGTTGTCGTTCTAGTGGTGATGATTATGTTTTTCTAGTATATTAGGTGTGTTCATTTCAATGGTGTGGAACACTTGTCATGCTAATAAGCATTGATCTTGTCGTTCTAGCATTATGTTATTCCAACGCATATCATTACATTGCATGTCATACTGGTGCTTGTCATTCCAACAAGTATCATTCTAGTGAAGTGTCATATGATTTAAGTGTTGATGTCGTTCTAGTACAAAATGATGAGCAAAACTACATTGACTGCATCCTTGTTTGACCCCTAATTTGTTATCATATTCCTCCATCTCTAGAATGCTTACCACCGTACTAAATTTATTATTTGCTTATCAATTTTATAATCTAATGAATGGGTGGACATCGACATTATTTTACTTCTCAAGTGTTGATCGATCATACACTTTCCTTGCTACATTTTAAACCTATATTTGCTTTGAATCACTCGCACTCTTAAACTTTCATGTATTTTTATTTCCACAATTTACTTTTTTGCATTATACTTCTAATGTGAATTAGTGTAGGTTAGCATACGAGTATTCCACGATGAACAGTGGGAATTTTACCTAAATGCAAAAGTTGGGAGAATCCATTGGCAATCCCTTCCGACTTTGTTAAACTATAATTGGGATGCAATTCTAAATTAAAAGTCAGGATAATTCCTCGATTTAACAATAACTCAAAATATTTTAGAGTTTGATAGAAATATCACTTAAGTGCATTGTGGAGTGTTAAAAATTATACTGAATATTCTTATTTTCATTGATAAGATAAAACATCATTATTTATACATGTGAAAAGAAAAATGAAGAATTGAAAAAAAATGATTAATTACGATCGATCAATTTTCATCAAAAAAAAGAAACTAGTTGTTAACTTGACTTATACAATTGGAAATAAAAAATTTAAACATTTATTTTCCTCATTCTCAATATAAATTTTGTAAAGTTAAAAATGATATCATAAGATATGATTTTTATAATGAACAAAAAACTGAAGATTTTAGAGAGGTAATCCCACTTTGACTATGATTCCCTCTCCATAAGTTGCCTAACTCCAATGAAATATCATAGCCTTTAGGTAGAGATTATAAATGGTAGTCTTTCCCTCTCATGAGCTCTCAAGCTTTGAGGATATATTATAGCCTTTAGATTTAGATAGTAAATTTTAGTCTTTCACTATGGAAGAAAACGTAGGAACATATTTGTATCCATATTTCAAAAAAATTAACACAAGTGAGAATAGCATAGACATCAAATGTATTTTTCTAAGCATCATTCTTAGTTTGGTTGTCTCTTATTAATTGTTTATTCAAGTGCATATCTAATTAAAATTAATTAATTTTGATGTCTTCTATGTAAAAGAATAGAAGGTAGAATAACTTAATTTTAATTGACATATGCATTCGTTATAAGATGAGGGAAAGGAAAGAAAAGTATAGTTTTAAATGCCCATGAGATCAAGTCACATGGAACAATGTTGTAAAGTAGTACGTTTTCAACCACCCCAACTCTGGTTTTTAGAGTTTGGTTTACAAATCCTATCTCCTTTTGGATTTGAATCTTTGACCTATAATTAAAGTGTTAAAGCCATTTCCATCGGCCACTTAGACTATAAGTAATGGTTTGGTGTAAATCACATAACAATGTTTTGTTTTTAAGTGATTTTTAATATATCATCGAATATAACTTCATTTAAAAAAACATATGATATTTGAATGCAATAATATATTATTATAAGAATGAACTTTTTACTTGTGATATCATATTCTTATGTGGCATGTGCCACATTAATAGAAAGAGATATGTATAAATATTCACTACTAAAATATTAATCTCAATATCCTTAATAAGATAAAATCTATACAATAATGTAAATCTGGTCATATTTGACAAACAACTATGTGATGTGAGATCACTTAGGAAAATATTATTTTAATCCATTTAGGTGCACCATGATGCTTCCTTTGCACATCCTCGATGCCTCCAAGTTACTCAAATGTATCAACCATTTAGTACTACATGAATAATAAATATTCATTGAGGAATGTGGATCCTATCCAAAATCCACAAATAATACCAATACCTTGATCTCAACTTGAACTCCTAACTAGAAACTTACCAATAACATGGTAAATATTGTATAAAAAGAATATAAAAATTTACCATTTTTCTTATAGTTAGAAAAGGACATATCAAGGTGGGGGATCTGATCATTCACCATTTTTCTTACAGTTAGAAAAGGATCAAGAGAAACCAGTAGGACCTTTCAATTTCAATGATATTTGGTTGAAAGATGAGGAATTTATAAATATAGTAAAATATGAGTGGAGACATATTGACCTAACAATAGAAGAGAGTTATGTTTCAATCAAGGTTATGCATAAGGGGTCAGACCCGAAATGTAATTATAAAAAAAAGGTGAATCAATTTTGAAATCTAGGCGAATCCTAGCCAAATTCATATAGAAGACATGGTGAATTACCTTAATTTTTCATAGAAAATTATAAAACAGTGGTGAATTTGAAATTTTTGGCCAGACCAGGTGCAAAACGGCCATGATTCGGGTGCAAAAAATGGTCTAGCATCGAATCAGGTGCAAGAATGGTCGTCTCAGATCAGGTGTAAAAAAGGTCTAATCTCGAATCGGGTGTAGAAAATGGTCCGACCTCAGACCAGGTGCAGACAATGGTATGATCTCAGATAGGGTGCAAAACAAGGTTTAGCCTCGAATCGAGTGCAAAATAAGGTTCATCCTTGTACCAAGTGCAAACAATGGTCCAGCTTTAGACCGGGTGCAAAACAAGGTCCGACCTTGGATCAGGTGTAAACAATGGTATGACCTTGGATCAGGTGTAGACAATGGTCCAACCTTAGAACAGGTGCAAAACAAGATCTGGCTTTGGATCAGGTGCAGACAATGATCCAGCATTGAACTGGGTGCAATACAAGGTTTAGTCATAAACCAGGTGCAATGCAAGATCTAGTCACAGATCGGATGCAATACAAGGTTTGATCATAGATCAGGTGTAAAATAAGGTTCAATCATTGATCGAGTGTAAAATATGTTTCAATCATGGATCGATTACCACGTGTCACACAATAGATCACCCATATTGTATATTCATTAACATGTTGCCACATGTCAACCCTGTCTATTCTCTCTATAAAAGGGCATCAACTATCATTTTTCTAGTTTTCATTTCTGTGACTGCACTCGACCACAGTAAATCGTTACCCAACAACCTTCCCAATCCAATTTCTCTTGATTTTACAAATTCTAGCAATGGCCACCACTTACACTCCTACTGTAAAAATTACATTCAAGAACCTTTCTTGCACTACAATTTCAGATTTGTTAACAACCCCAGGTTCAAACTTTTTATGGGTAGATGACGCAGGGTTGATGAACTTTCTTTCAATGCCCCAATTCAAAACTGATAAAGTCCTTATACACAATATCATAGCTACTTATGACCATAACCATCCCATAGTGAACATGCAATTATGGAATAGAAATCTATCATTCACAATCACACCTACATACATTTAGAGATTGACAGATCTTCCTTTCAAGGATTGTCCTCCAGTGACACTGAAATTCGCATTATCTCAAAATGATAGAGGATACCTCAAGAGAACGTACAATCTTGGTACAGAATTGTTATCAGGTATAATTCTTGTTACTTAGATTCTATTCATGTTCAAAATTTCAAATTTGTAATTTGTTATCTAATTTTTTTTGTAGCTTTCATCGCTAATTCAAAAAGAGGGTTAACAATCACCTCTGTTCAACATCCAACTCTAAAGGCCATTATTGAGTTCTTCCAGGCAATACTAATTCTGCATGGAAGAACAACAATTCAGTTTTGGGCACTAGCCTATATGGTTCATTATCTGAACCATGAGAAGTTTGACTGGTGCGCATATATTTTATATCGTATCAAAAGAAATTTGCATGGCGTCCAAATGAACACAACATCTATTGTGGGCAGTGTTAATTATATTTTAGCACTGTATTTTGAAATTTTTCATAAATTACAGAATAATATTGTACCAACTGTAGTGCATCCAACACTACACACCATTGCCATCACACCCTAGTAATTGAAGTTAATAAGTCCATATTTGACCATCAAATAGTATTTTATATTTTAGAAAGTGTTCATTTTTTAATTTTTATTATCATCAACTAATTGGTTCAACCAAACCCCATAAGGTGGCGCAGGTCCAAGGTTCAAATATCGAGCCTCACCAAACTGAATGCTTGTCCCTTTCCTGGTGCTTTCAGCAGTGTAAAAGATTTAAAATAATTGTGGCATGGTGGTTATAGGGATAAACTGCACGAAGATCTATGTGGTGGCTTTCGGGGCAGACAACGTAGAATATTGTGGCAGCCATTAAAGTTGGATAGCCTGCCAAGATTCATTGCGGCTACCAATTCCACCATGTAAATTCAAAAAAAAAATCATCTAAATGCAAAGTAGGGTAGCCACCACAAGGAATAAATAGGATGTTGCCTTAAGGGGTCATAGGCCAGAGCAAACTGGTGATTCTGAAGACACTGCATTTTAAGTATCATCATTGCAGAGGCTACATAATCGTTTGAGACAAGATGCTTCTCCTAGGGGTTCTTGTGCACCTAGATTTGCACAAAGTAGGTTGAATCTAGTGAGGACAACCCTGGTGCACGTAAGTTTCTTTTTTTACCTTTTATCTCTATATTTTTATTTAATTAAAATTATAATAATTTTTATTAAAAAATTTCATATGTTTTCAGAATTTCGTCTCATCCCCAACTCCACCCAAATTCATCAGATCTCATCATCTTCAAGTAAATCAATGTGTATTTACTTTGAATTAAGATATGTTTTTTTTTCCTATTTTATTTTCTGAATAATTCTAGCAAAATGTTTTTACTATTTTCAGGCGCCTCTCAACGACAACCTATGAGAGGCCATATGATGTCACCATCACTTCCACTACAGCAAGGACAACCTATGCAAATGAGAGGCCAAATGTGGATTGAAGTTGGAAAACAACTTTTTCACAAAGATCGTGGGGGGTAGCACCAAGTCAGACTAGGAATGTGTTCTCGTCTTTTATATTTAACACAACTTCACAGGCACCAGAAGTTTCAACCACGGGATTAGATTATATCCAACTCGATGATGATTTTCTATTCCAGGCCAACATTTTAGGCTTCATTAAAACAAATGTGCTTCAATATCCATAGGGTGAAGCACAACAAACAGAAACCCCTACAGCTAAGCAGACATCATTACCATCTCCTCAAGGAAATGACCCTCATCCTCAAACTGAGGATGACATTGTAAATTTTGATGAAAATATTTTAATGGTTGAAAATACTGAAGCTACCATAAAAAAGTTGTGCTTAGATATTTGGAAGTGATTAAGGATTAGGAATATCGGGAGAAGGTCCTTATAAAGGAAATTAACGCCCGGTATAAGGATTCTTTCTAAAAGAGAATCAATTTTTTCTTTGGTTGAGTATGAACCAGAAAAACTTGGTGGCCTACTAGATGAGGCCACATCAGGTGTTACAATCCCAATAGTCATGTCGGTTCATTGATTAGTCATGTCCATTCATTGATTCTTTCATCTATTTATAGGTAGAATGATTTATTTAATTTATCATCATTGAAGAATATAATTAAGTGGCTACGAGACTCTACCCTCTCTAAATGACTACGATATCTGCCCTCTTTAAGTGGCTTAATTCATTTGGATTATTTAATTGAGGAAGTTGTAATGCTTAAGTGGTGTCAGAGTTGTTCATTCTGGAAAGTTATACAAAGTTTAATTTTCAATATAGTTCAAACAAGGATTTTTTTAATCATGCAATACAGTGGTGGGATAGGAAAATTATTAAATTTTTCTACGTCACTAGCAGAAGTGTAATCGTAGTAGTATTGGCATGCTCACTATAACCAATAACATATCTCTATGATTTTTAAATACCTGAAAGCAAGCATATCGATGATAATCGCAGCCTGACATCGAGAAGTACAACATATCCATGACACCGTTGTTTTTTTAGGTTCCTCAGAAGGTAACCATGTGCTTTAGTTAGTGTTCATTGAAAACAACATAGTTCTTATTGCTACATGATCCGCTGGAAGATTTTATACAAATGCAGTAAGGACAAAAGCCTCCATCGATTTTTCCTCGCCCATGTTTCATCTCCATCTACAGGAAATAGCTCTGACAACATACCAAAAATAGACTCAGATATCGAATGGTTGATAGATCTAGAAGCTTACTCCAGTGAAGATTTAATTCTCAACTTACCAGATTTCGTACCAGTCCCATTCAGTTATTTGATCGTCTCACTAGTGCAGGTTTTTGTAGAGCTTGCAAGCAGCATACCTATAACTTCCAAGCTTTGCACTCACAGGTTACGCAAAAAATATTAAAACTCGTTCAACTTGGACGAATCAGACATGGAATTTAAACCCTAAAAGCTGCCCAACATGAAGAAATTCTCATTTTTTTAAAAAGTCGGGCAATTTGGTAGTTTCATTTTGAAAAATCCTAGTAATAACGTTTGGCAAGTGGCTGAGTTGGACGCGATAGTACAATTTTCTTTTGCAAGTTGTAAATTTTTTTATTACATAGCGGAGTTAGTTACAGCGAGTTGCAGATTTTAATAGACAGTCGTAGATGTTAATTATAATCTGAAATTGTGAAGAAAGAGGAAAAAAATTCCCAAGGTTTTATCAATATTAATTATATCGAGCACAAACCCTAACACGAACGTGCCACTTATTAATTAAAAATAATAATTTCCTTTTCGACAAATACGAATAGAAATAATTTGAATGTTATTCACGTTTTCAACGAAAGTGAGGTGCAAGAAAAATCATTTTTTACATATCCATCAAATTCACCAAACTCCAAGCGAGCAAATTTGGGTAACAATGAAATTTGAGTGATAAGTGAAAGTTTTCGAAGTTAAAACAGCATTTCAGTGCACTAAAAGATGGTTTTCGACAATAACAAGTGGATTTCAGTGATAATAAACCAATTTCAGCAACCACTCTCCAGTTCAAACACAGAAGAAAAAATTCGATGCAGTGATAGAAAATCTAATCCTAAGGTTTCAATAACCAATTAGAAAACTTATCTGAAACCCTAAGTTTTTTCCCACTCATAACATGCCACGGGCATTTTGTAGTTTCAGGATTCTAAGGTGGTTCAAAATTCTGACTTTGGCACGATTTTTCTTCTTCATCGATAATCCACGTCTTTCCAGCACAATTATTTTAATCTTGAATTTCTACATAAAGACAAACAACCTGAAGATTTGAAATCAATCTATAACTGCAAAATCAACATCTGTACTCTAAATTCCTGCATTAGATCGTTTGGACATTCACAACAATTGCTAACAATATTAGGAGGAAAATATATGATCGTACGGACGTTTTTCTCTGAGGTTAGCAGCAGACCAGTGCAGTGCAATAATATTTCAACCCAATTCACAGCGTTCAATTGGCGAATTGACATCGTGCTCTACTAATCATATGTTAAAAGATCTATTCAGGCATTTTGTAGCGAACTATAAATATAGGGAAGACGACTATTCCAAATTGCGTAGAGCATTCTTTTTTTCAGTAGTATCGCAATTTTTTTTGATGTCCTCCTCAACTTTTTGACGATCACGAACGATTCCAGTAGGCTTGGACGGTGTTTACAAATTTCCTTTTTTAAGGTACTTTTGTCCCACATTCTCTCTACGGTGGAGTAGGTGGTATTTTTAAGCGCCATTGCGTTAAAATATAAATAACCTCCTTATAACGATTACGGGCCTCGGACATTAGCATCCATTAGCTCTGTGTTGTCAATAGATAATTGGACCGTTTGGGACTGATTTAACCATTATCGTTTATTGACTTTGGTTGCATTTGTTGTTACGTAGGCTGACTTTGGGTACCTTTGACTGTTCCGTCTGTGCCGAACGGTACCTTTGACTGTTCCGTCTGTGCCGAACATGCAACAATTACATTTTTTCAGGCATAGACCAAAAGTATCCTACTTAATATTGGAGATATTGTCCCACATTTACTGCATGGATAAAACATACAACATATTTGAAGACTTTGGGTACCTTTGACTAGTACTTTGACTGTTCCGTCTGTGCCGAACATGCAACAGTTACATTTTTTCAGGCATAGACCAGAAGTATCATACTTATTTTTTCAGGCATAGACCAGAAGTATCATACTTAATATTGGAGATATTGTCCCACATTTACTGCATGGATAAAACATACAACATATTTGAAGACTTTGGGTACCTTTGACAAGTAACTTTGACTGTTCCGTCTGTGCCGAACATGCAACAGTTACATTTTTTCAGGCATAGACCAGAAGTATCATACTTAATAATGGAGATATTGTCCCACATTTACTGCATGGATAAAACATACAGCATATTTGAAGGCAGACACATAATATAGTAAGTGACACATTGGAAATTTACTCGTTGAACACAAACCGATGAAAACTAACCATTGAAACCCCACCAGCAAAAAAATAATCGTTGAAAATATTTTTTTTTGGCATCGAAGACTTATCCATTCCAATTCCAATATTTGGTCGTTGGAAGATTTTTTCCACTCCAATTCAAAATTATTTTTCTTGTTGCTACTCAAGTGACCGTTGCAATTTCAAATATTTGACCATTGAAATTTTGAGAGAATTTGATAATGCCTCCAGCAATACTACAATCCTGAGTATGCCATCATCGACCACACCAACTTCAAGAGTTTCTAATTCAATGGAAAGGCCTTATAGAAGAAGATGCTACATGGGAGATAGAGTGTATTTTCCACTCTTTTTTAGCTTTGAAGATAGCTTTTTGAGGAGGAGAGCCATGTTACGATCCCAATAGTCATGTTGGCTTATTGATTAGTCATGTCCATTCATTTTATTCTTTCATATATTATAGGTAGAATTATTTATTTAATTTATCATCATTGAAGAATATAATTATATTGTGTATATTGCAAGAGACTGTGCCCTCTCTAAGAGGCTACGAGACTCCACCCTCTCTAAGTGGCTTAATTATCAGATTATTTAGTTGAGGAAGTTGTAACGCTTCATCAGGATCAATTAAGTTCATTATTTTGTATGATGATGTTTTAAATATTATGGTTAGTAGAATAGAGAATTTTAATGTTGAAGCCCAAGCCTTTTATAACCAATGGGCTTTCGATAAGAAAAAAGTTGCAGTCATTGAGGTTGCAAGGGATGTGGCTAAGGTGAGCAAATGTTTTTTTATGTTTTATTTTTCTTTTGTAGTAAAATTTTAATATTTTATTAAAACAAGTTAAATTTTTTCATATAACTCTTTTGAATTATGTTTTCATTTTCTTTTTGCAGTCAAATTTTGATAACTTAAAAAAACAAGTTAACAACATGAGGCGGCAAAGAAATTTCTAAAAAATGCAATGGAAATGAAGAAAAAAATGCAATCAAAAGTGAGGGATAATAATATTTTAAGAAGATATATCAAGGAAAAACTCAACCAAGATGCAGATCTCGTACTATAGGAGCAAAAAGGGAAAGAATTGCTTTCAACAATACTAGAAGATCCAAGCCAAGAAAAGTCATATTGTTGGGGAGTATTGAGAAAGTACAAGAAAGCCTAGTCAAATTTGGAGCAATACTAGCACAGGGTATCGAGGAAGGACAAAAAGGAAAGGAACAGGCAAATCCAAGCGAAACTGAGGCAACAAACCCCCAATCAGATATTTAACAAACTGTGAAATATTTTCAAGTTGACTACAGTCAACAATTTTGTACAATGTAATATATTTTTATTTGAATTAATGAAAAAATACATTTACTAATTTTGTGTCTTCCATCATTCAAAGGTTGTTTCCATTTATAATTTTGTGTTGCTTTTTTAGTTTATGTCTATTCAATATTATTTACTATGTTCATCTCAAACAACAAAAGAAATATTATTGTTGGTTAATAGTTATTTGTAAAGTAAAACATAAAACATACTATGATATAAAACATACAATTTTTAAAACAACAATGTGATATAAAACATTCAATTTATGAATAAAATTTTTTGTAAAATCTAATAAATCTAAAATAATATTTTGAAATCTGATATCAAGTGAAGTTAAATTTCACTATGATATAAAACATACAATTTTTAAAACAACAATGTGATATAAAACATACAATTTATGAATAAACAATTTTTGTGAAATCTAATAAATCTAAAATAATATTTTGAAATCTGATATCAAGTGAAGTCAAATTTATCATTGTTGTGAAATCTTGAAAAAATTACAATTCAAGTAGTTGAAACAAACACTTCTTAGCTTGTCCAAAATAGCTATTGAGCATAGCGGATATCTGTGTCTCCACTATATGATCACTACAACCATAATTACCCTCCTTATTGTGCGTATTAGTGATACCCCTTATGTCTGCTAGGGATTTCCAGTATGCCAATGCTCTATCATAGGAAAATTTGTCCAACTCATACGATGACACATAAATTCTCAAACAATTTTCCAAATTTTTGTCCAACATGTTACAAAGCTTACATTTAACAAAATATAGTGCACTAAAAACCCTCTCATCTTCCACAGATCCCAAAGTTATTGTTTGACATAATTCATATAAACAAAAATATTCACGTATTGTATCTTCTAAGACACTACTTGGATATAATTTTTACCATAAACATGCAATGGAACTAGGCTTATGGATGTCACTCAAAAGTGAACTTTGCTCAACCATTGTACTTCCAAAATGCAATGATTGTTGTCTTAAAAGTTCTTTGTTGAGAATACCTTTGATTTCAGCACCATTGACTTCCACACTTTTACTGAAATGCTTACTAAGAATACCTATATATTTAATAAAAACTCATGTGTGGATTTGTAGCCAATACAAGGATCCCAAAACAGAGGGTTAACCACACCCATGACCTCAAGCAACTCATCTCTTTAAAACCGATCTCTTATTTCACTTGTCAATGATTCTACTATTTTTAACAATTTAATCTTAGTATTGTGTAAAACAACCTCAAATCCATTGTGTGTTATGGGAACTTGTTCAATATCATCCGTAACTATATTTGACCACCTTTCAAAACAATATAGAGGTATCATTTTTTCATGAACTTTAATACAAATATGATCATTGATGTCAAACTTCAAAAAGCTTTTTGGATCGTTCACATTAGTTAATATTCATCAACTATCAAACAAGGGATCTGTAAAATTTCCTCCTGAGACATATAACCTGTCAATTATCATACATATTTGTTTTCTCATCCTCATGAAATCGATAATATAGATGGATCTTTCTTTTGCAAATTTAATCAATCTATTCATTTTTTGTAACATTGGAAGAATTCCACATAATGTTAAAAGGGTTTCCAACTCAATCAAACAGAATAGGAAATATTTTGTCTTATCAACTGCCCTATGATTTGCATACATAAACCCTGTTAACGATTGATATTCTTTAAAAACTCTATGTGCAAGTTAATACAATGAAATCCACCATGTATCAACATCTTTTAACAATATTTTCCCTTCTGTAACTCCTAGTGCAAACTGTTGAAACTCTGCAAACCTTTTAGGATTGTACAAAAAATAGGCATGTATTTCACGAATGAGGTCTTCCACTCTCGTAACATTTTCAAAAGTGCTCATGATTTTATATGCAAGATTCACTATATGAGCCATGCAATGAATGGGTATCATATATAGGGCAACTGATGTCTTGAGTCAAACACAAAGATCATTCATATGCCCTTACAATATAGTATCACCATTAGCACCAACGCATATTAACTTTGTGGCTATGTCTATATCATTCATTCCCACAATATTCTTTAAACTAGTTACAACAACATTACAGATATTTTTTGCAATTGAACTTTTTACCATCTTATGTAATCCTAGCAAACTAGGTTGCCTTATATTATTTTGAAATATGTACACATGAATGTAAATCCAATATGTGTTGTCCACAGCCATCACCTCATCAATTGAAAGTGAAATGAATCTGGTAAGTTTTACTTTCTCCCTCAGGTCCTCCTTCTCAACTAACGGTAGACATTTTACCATTTCTCAACCACTTTGATCTGACCAATGGAAACTAGAAAGTTTTTGCACATCAACTAGTTGAAACAAGTACTTATAATCAATAAAATCGTACATTGATTTACCTTTTTTGAGAATACTATATACAACAGTAAACTATAAACTTTTTGAAGTGAAAGTGGTCTTATGAATTTTATGAAATTGGTCTATAATCATTCCATCTTTCTCAACAAGATTTTTTTGTTGCATCAAGTGATTGTCATATTATTTTGCATATCTAACATTCACACATTTTGATGCATCCTTCCACCTCGTTATTTTATTAAGTGTTCCATCACTTTCTTTAACTGTTACATAAGCTTTGCCACAATATTTTTCTATTGTATCTATCTTATTTTGCATCCTATGATCCTTACCTAGTTTCCAACTACAAATTTTGCATCTACATTCTTTTGGTTCACCATTGGTGTCCTTAGTCAGGATTGGCTCTATAAAAGGAAATTTGTCTTCCCATTCAACCTGAAATAACCTTCCAATAGCCCAGTTTGATACCCTTCTACGTTTAGTCTTTTTGCTTGAAGATTCCCCAAAATTTTATATTGTATTTGATTTATCGCTTTCATTTTCAACTGGCATGTCATTTTGAGGAATATCTTCAAATGTTTGTTGGATGTCATTGTTAAGAGAATTTTCATTAGAATACATCTCTTGGTGAGGAATATCTTCAAGTGGAGGTATATCAAGGTCAACAGGGTATTCTGCATAATAGCATACAATAATATTCTTTATCATTTTTGGATTTAACAAAAAAATTACAAACAAAAAAAAATTCATATCATCTTGCAATATGGCCAAAGGCACATACTTAGAATTAACTATTTGAGAAAGAAAGCATTATTTAAAATAATTACATAATACACAACTAAATGTTTAGTAGTTAAAATTTATTTTTACCTTGAATTTGCATAGATGTCTATGGCTCGTTGGATTTCGACATATGGCTAACTAGAATAAACATATGGTTGGTTGGTAGAAAATATATACCAGTTTTCAAGTAGGCTTTATCATGATTTTTCAGTGCATGCTAGTACTTTGTTTTCTAGAGATAACACTTGTAACTAATAAGAGCACAAAAATAATCAATATATAAATTCAAATCAATTTAAGAAAAAACTTATATGTATACAAAATATAATTAGAGATACAAATGTGGAAAAATATCATATTATAGCACTAAATGGACTAGAAACAGAGAATCACAATGTCTTTAGAGAAATAGAGCATCACAATGTCTTTAGAGAACTAGAGCATTTACGTATTTATAATTTTATGATAGAAAATAAGATCTCAATAGAAACAAAGAATTAAAGTGTCTTAAGAGAAAGAGAGAATTACATTTCCTTAAGAGAAGGACAAACAACTAAAGAATCCATCAAAACACTCACATGCAAAACAGGGCAAAATAGGGGAAAACATGGGAAACAAAGCATTGATCTATTTTCAATAAATGATAGAAAAATAGCAAAAGGAAAACCCACAATTAGATGACAGAAAAATAGACCTTATTACTACAACTGCTTGAACTCATATTCTCTAAAAAAATAAAAAAACACAGGATCACAGATTCACAATGTCTTAAGAGAAAAAAATAATCACGGTGTCTTAAGAGAAGGGTAGGTAGTTAAGAAATACATCAAAACACTTGAATTTTTAATAGAGAAAATCAAGGTAAAACAGAGGGAAAAAATAAAAAATAAACCTGTAGTTGGTTTGGATTCAAAATAAGGTCCATTAATCGGTTTGGGTGAAGAATAGGATCAAATAGTCGGTTCGGGTGCAAAACAAGGTCCAATAGTCAGCTTGGGTTTAGAAATATTGGGAGAAAAACTGATGAGATTAATTTTATTGATACAAATTGGTTACAATATATAGGCATAAGCCTATATGAAACACATGACACTTGTCAAGAGAAACTGACAAGTGTCAAGGTGAAGGCATAGTGCACTTTAATTCTAACATTCCCCCTTAAAGTGCACTATACCTTCACCTTAACACTTGTCAGTTTCTCTTGACAAGTGTCATGTGTTTCATATAGACTTATGCCTTAAAGTGCACTATCCTAGCTAAAGAAAAAAACAAGTCAACATTAGGTAACATTCCCCCTTAATGTTGACTTCTCTAAAAGCAACCTATCATCCTCTTTTATTGTTGATTTGGTCTAGGCTTGTGCTATTTGCGCTTGGCTCTCCAATTGTGAATAATTCTAGATTCACTGTGTATACATCTTAGTCTGTTTCCTCAGGGTCAGCCACTTCCACGGGTCTGTTGCCACTGTAGGTCATCCTTAGAGGATGTTGCCTCTCGTAGGTCACTGACTAGCCCCACCATAAATATCAGATCCCTCCTTATGGTGAACTCAATCTAGAAGGTGTCGGTCTCTACAAAAAATGCATCTTAATACAACGGGAAAACGATCCATATAAGAGTGTCGGTCTCTATCGAAAATGCACTCAATACAATAAAATGAGCCATAGATCCAAATATGGAGGAGAAGAAGAAAATAAGAGAATCTTCTGAAGTGTCTTCGTCTGTAGTCTTCAGAAGTAGATCCAAAAAAAACTCGGATAGAGTCTAGGGTGTCTATGTCTGTAGTCCCTAGAATAAGTGTCCTTATGGTAGTCACCTCATCTTATCGAAATGCATGGGTAACTAGCCGCTGCATCCGCCAAGTAGAAAGAGGAGAATACTAGATACTAGGTTCACTTACAAGTGCCTTGGGAGTGTCGGGTTCAACCGAGAGTGCACTCCAAGGTAGAAAAAAATTGAGGCTAAAAAACTCAATTGAAACAACCTCAAAATTACAATATGACACCACCATTGTGTCTGTCATGGAAAAACATTTCCAACGACTATAAATACCCCTATATTCCACCATCTAAGGGGTCTTCATTATGTGGAAAAACCATCATGCTTATATAAAGCAGCAAATAATCATCGCACTGAGGCGGAATAAAAAACACACAGTTTTTAATTTTCCCATGCAGGGGAATTACATGAGCTATCTAGGCCTTTCACTCTCCATGTGGAAAAAACAGGGCCATGTAGGCCTTCCACTTCCACTTCCTATGTGGAAAAAATCATTAAAAAATGGCCAAGGTTACAATAAATAGGCCATGTAGGTCTTCCACTTCCACTCCCATGTGGAAAAATATAGGGCCAATAAGGCCATTTTTCGGCCAATAACAAAAACTTCACCCTCATTTAAAAAAATTTCATCCTTGAAAAATTACAATTTTTGCCCATGTGGGCTTGTCGGCCAATACAAATTTTAACATGATTAAAATACTTTACCCTACCCACTATCCTTGTGGGTTAATAAGAAAAAATGCCCTCTTTTCAAATAAAATGCTCCCTTATATTACTCGGCCATGCATTTTAAAATTACCCCCACTGTATCACTTTTCACCTTTTAAGAAATAGCATTTTCCTTTTTATAAAAGAAAACACTCGACCACTTATAAAAAATATTCCCCTAAGTAAATTCAAACGGTAATTTCAAAGGAAAATAGATAGAAACAATTTGAGGGCCATGTGCCAAATGGTCCAGTCGTGAAACTATCGATGAACTCCTCCGACCGGTAATACCACTACATGCGTTGCACGAACATAAAAACTGGGAATGTGAGTGCATGGAAGCTGAAGTTCCCGAAACGAGAGCACGTGGCCCATTTGGGCCATGGAGCGTGCCAACTTCCCTATCAAAAGCGCAAAATAGCTCCAGCAGGCTCTCCTGGTTGTGCCCTACCTCCACATTGTCCGCCACGTCAAGCGCGATCACGCTCAGCAGTTCAAGGTTGCAAACCAATAAAAAATCATCTTCGAGCATGGTGACCCCGATCCATCACTTTTCTTGAGCATAATAAACGAGGGAGTGGATGTTCTGGTTGTTCGCCATCAAGGGCGAACAGATAGCACAGTTACACCCGACACATGTTGCTCATTCCCAACTATACCTTGTGCAGTCTCATCAACGAGTGGTATGAACAATGGAAAAAAAAAAAACTCGAACAATAGTCAGATATAGTACAGCAGTTCTGTGGAGTAACAGCGTGCACACCAGAGGAAGCACATTTTTTCTTGAGAGTTGTAATTGGCAGTTGGATTCTGCCATCCATTCCTTCTACAAAAATTCCAACGCTTTTGTTGCTTCTCCTCACCTCGATTCGCCATTGTCGGGTTCAAACCCCGCACCTGTTCTTCAATTTCTGATTCAGACTCCTGCAGTGTTGCCGCCCTCTCCGACGAACGACGGCACCACCACCATCGCGTTCTCCATATTTCGTCGGCTGTCACAAATGGAAATGCATCCCGTGGCTCCTCATAACCTACAACACTCTGCACTCCATCTGAAGGCTCTTCGTCATAATTCAACACACTGCTACCCTCACTACGATGAATATCTCCACGAATTTGGATTTGTCTGCGATACTTTGCATGAGCAAAGTGGCAAGGAAGAAGTTCTGCTTTATTTCCAACGCATAACAAGATTTCAAACTTTTGCAATCCAATATTGAAGTATGTCTAAGGATGAATAATTGTGCATGTCAAACACCATTACAAGTGCATCACAGTGTGTAGACAGAGAACGAGCAGTCTCTGCAGTCTTTTCACCAAGATGTGCCAACCAGACACAAACATTTGCAGTATAATATTTTGTATCTATAGTCCAACCATGGCATGTAATTTCAAATGATGAAATAGCATGTAGGTCCCGAAGCTCATGAACGTCGTCTTTAGCGCCACCAGCTCCCAGTTCAGGACTATGTCAAACTGCCCCTCGCTCACACTATCATGGAAAAAATAAGTCGCTCCAACAACCGCTTGAAAATAATGGTGGCAGATCAACAGAAATGGATCCACAAAATGCTCGTAATGCCGCGTCAAGATTTTCAAGAAACCACAAACCTCGTCTGTAATCTTCAACAAAAAATCGCTTCAATCCTTGTTTTCCCCAAACTTGGAGGTCCGAAACCCTATTCGTGTGATTCAAACCTGAAATAATTTTCTCTTGCAGGGATCGATCCACCGACGTGGCGCTCATTGATTATGAAACCGTTGATATCTTCGTAGATCATGCAAATTTCAAAAGCGGCTGGATTTGGTTTGATGCTAAGTTGGGTTTGTACTGAAGGCGAAGGATCGATGGCATAGTCTTGACGGGGTTGTGCTTGTAATGCACAGGCGAAGCAGGGCACGCCAAGTGGTAGATCTGATTGACCTCCAGCAGGAGTGGCTCCACAACATCGTGTCGGATGAGCTCGAATTTGAACCACGCACCAGCACCGCCTCTCTCCATAAGTCTGTCGACTAGGTTACTCCTGACGAAACCAGCACCGTCAATCACAACCACGCACAAGGTCTTCCTCTTTAATATCTCCAAGGCTTCGGATTTGGCTCTCCTCATAGTTGAAACCCTCGCGAAACCAAATATCTCTCCAAACAAGGGAGAACAACAACACACTCAGATTTGTTTCGAAACCGGATCACACACCATTCTGTCATTTTCCCAAACTTTAAAATTCTTACCATCTAGTTTCTGATCCATCAAATGATGGAGAGCATACTCCCTCGATAAAAAATTTTAAAAAATAGGGAAAAAAAATCGGGGGAGGGAGGATTTCCATGAGGGAAATCCCCCCTCAAGGGTTTCATAGGCAGGAGAGGGAACCTGCTCTGATACCAAATGTTGGGACTAAAACTGATGAGATTAATTTTATTGATACAAATGGGTTACAATATATAGGCATAAGCCTATATGAAACACATGACACTTGTCAAGAGAAACTGACAAGTGTCAAGGTGAAGGCATAGTGCACTTTAATTCTAACATTCCCCCTTAAAGTGCACTATCCTAACTAAAGAAAAAAACAAGTCAACATTAGGTAACAAGAAAAAGACCTAATAGTCCGTCCAGGTGTAAAATAGGGTCTAGCAGTCGATCTGGGTATAGAAAAATATTCAGTAGTCCGTTCGGGTGCAGAACAAGGTCTAGTAGTCAATCCGAGTGCAGAACAAGGTTCAATTGTCATTTCGGGTACAAAATAAGGTCTGGTAGTCTGTTAAGATGTAGAACAGGGTTTGACAGTCTGTAAGAGTGGAGAATAGGATCCGACAGTCGCTTTGGGTGTAAAACAAAGTCTAATAGTTCGTTCGGGTGCAAAACAAGGTTCGGATATGTTCGGGTGTAGATATGGTTCCAGTTTTGGTCTGAGTAAAAGTTTGATCTAGATCAACTAGTTTCTGCACACGATCGAAGTTTAGTGGAATTTTGTAATAGATCAAATGTTTTAGTTCGTCTTTTTGCTTGGAAGGTTTTACTTTTCGTTGTGGTTTCTCGAATTTCTAATAGTTTGAATGTTTTAGATGAAAAAGTATCATTGGCGTGTTAATTATATATATTGGTATAATTGGTGAATTTAGCGAGATAATTTTAAAAATTTATAATTTTAAGGTGAAAAGGGTCCTCGATTTAGGCTGGAGTGCTAGTGAATTTTTAAAAAAATATGTACTACTATTATCAATGTGCGAAAAATTGACCCCTAAAAAATTTGTCCCAAAAATTTCAAGTGAATGGGTCGGCATCGAGGATCCTCCAAATTTGTCAATTTGCATTTTTAAAAATACTAATATTTGCTTATTAATGAATATTCGTCGTTGTGCATAACCCTGGTTTCAATTTTCTAAAAATATAAGGAGAATAAAATTTGTTACAATCGCATGGGCCAAAGGTAAATATTGGGAAGCATAAGCAAAGATAGTGGACATAGAATCTAAATTAAATCAGTTATATAGTCACAAAGGCAATGAGGTTTTTAATACAAGGAGAATTTGCAGGTCAAGGAGTTGAAAAAAATAAGAGGGAATTGTTAGAATGGGAAGATGCAAAGAGAACAATGAAAAGTAGAGCACTTTGGCTAGAACAAGGGGATGAGAATACAAAATTCTTTCAAAACTATGCAAAACAAAGAAAAATGGTAAATACAATCTAGGAGATGAAAGGGGAGGATGGAAGAAATATGAGAAGGTTTCAAGAAATAGTAGGATTAGGAGTATCATACTTTAAGAAAATTTATCAAGAACCCAATAGAGCAAATATTGAAGAAATCATTAAGTTAGCACTTTATCTACCTAAGATGGTCAATGATGAAGTTAAAAAGACTTTGATGATATAAGTCACTAAGAAGGAGCTACAAACAACAATTAAATCTTTTCAAAAAAGGAAGATTCCAGGACCAGATGGTTGGACCATTAATTTTTATGTGGGTTTTTATGATTTGATAGAAGACCTTTTAAAGGTAGTTGAGAAATCAAGGACTTCTAGGCAGGTACTCGGGTCTATCAATGCAACTTTCTTGGCCTTGATTCCTAGGAAGGATAACCCATTATATTTTGGGGAGTATAGGCCCATATCCTTGTGTAATACTATCTATAAAATTATCTCCAAGATTATTGCTATGAGGTTAAAAGGGTTTTTTCAAACACCTCAAAAGAACAGTTTGATTTCCTAAGTAAAATGCAAATCCACGAAACTATAGGTGTTGCTCAAGAAGCACTTCATTTAATCAAATCAAGGAAGCAACAAGCAATGATAATTAAGCTTGATTTGGAAAAAGCTTTTTATAGGGTAAGTTGGTTGTACATCTGGCTTATATTAATTCATTTTGGTTGTATTGTACCCTTTGTAAATTGGGTAATGGGATGTATTAATTTTGCTTCCTTTTTGTCTTAATTAATGGTTCAGCTTCTCGTTTCTTCAAGACTTCCATAGGGCTAATACAAGGATGCCCTCTATCACCCTTATTATTCTTACTTGTAGATGAAGGATTGAGTACAGTGATTAAGGAACATAAAAGACTTGGCATGATCAAAGGCATTAAATTGGAAAAATCTTTGGTTGGGACTCACTATTTGCAGATGATATACTCCTATTTGGAAATGGCACCTTAAGAGAAGCATTGAAATATAAAGAGTTGTTATATTTATAATGTGTTGCCATAATAATGGAAATAAACTTCCAGAAAAATAGATATAGCTTTTAATAGACTACAACCAAGACAAGAAGAAGCAGTGGTAAGGACTTTTGGCTTCAATCTAATTGAGTTTGGAAAAGTTCTAAAATATTTGGGGTTTATATTGAAGCCAAATAATTATGGATACCAGGATTGGATTTGGTTATACAATAAAGTGGAAAAAAGGGTAACTTCGTGGTGCAATAGATGACTATCACTAGGAGGTCATTTAACACTGGTTAAATCAGTTTTGGAAGTCATTCCAGTATTTTGGCACACTATGACTTATATTCCTGTTAAAATAGTGGAAAAATAAGAAAGAAATGCTTCCATTTCCTTTGGACATGAAGAAGGGAGAAGAATGCAATGCCTTTGGTTAAACGGAACAAGATACCTAAATTAGCATGAGGATGGGGGCTTAAGAATATACATAACTTTAGAAAAGCATTAGCTACTAAGAGTCTTTGGAGATTGATAATTGGTAAAATATTATGGCATGAGGTTATCAAGGAGAAACATTTATTACATGTCCTTTGAAGAGTGAATTAGACTTCCTATCAAGTCAATGACCAATGCAACTATCATTTGAAAAGCATTAGTGAAGGCTTTTCCATTAGTGGGCAATTTTTTTGTTTGGAAAATAAGAAATGGAAAGAAAGTAAGGCTAGGAAAAGACCCCTAGCTAGGGAATGGATGGAATTACCACCTATCTCAAATTTTTATAGAACATCTAAATAGATAGAGGCTTAGGGTATTAGCAGATGCATTCTCTATGGACAAAATAAATTTATGGAATCAGGGGTGGATTTCAGCAGAATAATTACTTTTGAAAGGAAATGAAGTTGAACAATGGAGCAAGTATACAAGGGATTTGACAAGGGCTTTTATAAGACTAAGACAAGAAGAAGACTCTTTAGTATGATCAAAGAACCCAACTAGTGGATAATTTATAGCTAAAGAAGGATATAAGGTAATGTTTGAAGATAATAATAAGGAGATCCTTTGGCAGTGGAGCAGGATTTGGAAGGTAAAAGCACCGT
This sequence comes from Wollemia nobilis, assembly GCA_028583015.1. NCBI lineage: Eukaryota > Viridiplantae > Streptophyta > Pinopsida > Araucariales > Araucariaceae > Wollemia > Wollemia nobilis. Next base: position 1,591,065 of record JAQPPZ010003527.1, on the reverse strand, counting down.
TGAAAATCTGATTTTTTTCTTGGTTAGCTTTAGCTAAGTGTTAGGATCCCATCCTAACGTTATTTTGTAATTCTCATTATTATGTAATGACCCACTTCCAACGTGAGGGATCCCATCTATAATGTTATTTTGCAATATTTTGTAATGTACGTGGCATGTTAGGCTCCTAGCCAAGTGGGGCCATTTGATGTAACTGTTATCAAGATTGTAACCGACATTTGGTAGAAGATTCTAGCTCGAGTGGCATTTTGCATGTAAGCCAACTCTTGAGCTTAGGGTTAGGGTTGCATGAAGTCTTTCTTTAAAAAGCTATGAAGCCATGTACGAAGGTATCTTTTTGCAAGTTAATGAAATATTGAAGGAGGTTGCCCCCTCGAAGAGGCCTACGATTCTGAGTTATTTGTGAGATTGTTTCAATTCTGCAATTACTTTCTTGCATAGTATTATTCTGTTATTGCATGTATTTCAGTTATCTTTCAGTATTTTGTGTGTGTGAGCTTTATTTCAATAGTAGGTTCCTTACAAGTGGTATCAGAGCGCTTTCTAGGGCCGAGTTCTACTACGACTGCGATAATTCTTGCTCAGCCATTTCTACTTGTTAGGTATAATTTTCCTGTGTTTTTTCATTTTGTTTTCCTTTATTCAAAAAGCCAAAAAAAAATCTGCAAAAACCAAAAAATACAGTCTATTTTTTTCGTAGTTGAGTAGGCTAGAAACCCTGTGTCGAGGGTTTTAAAATATCGTGAAGGAGCTATCATTATTGGCTAAGCTAGATAGCCCATAAAGCATCTAGTGAAGTGAGGGGTGATCAGGCTCCAATACCCAGGCCTCAGACAACACTCGCACATGGAATCGAGCTCCCACGCATCTTCGGGTGTATCGGGAGACCATTCTAGGTTGAACAAAATTTTATCCAGTAGGAAGCTTTTTGGCCTTGTATCATCCATAGTCCACGGGACACAACATCCCGGACGATTACCCTCCCATACTGTCAGAGAGGTAGATAGTGTGCTCAAGGGTATGTGTGGAATCCTCCTTGGGTAGTGGCCTGAAATATTGGTCCGAGCACTATTGTTCATCACTGCGGTATAACAGAGGGCCTATGGGTGTTACATACTCCTCTACCTAGCATACCCTGGTTTTGTTAAACACTTCAACCTACAAAAACACACATCTCCTTGTTCTACTGAACCTGCATTCACAATCCCAAAAAGTGAGCATACGGAGGACTTCCCTATCACAGAAGAATGCACTTTGCATGCACCAACAATTAGGACAGAGTCCGCAAGTGTCTCTAATAGTCTAAAATATTCTAGTACCATCCAGATTAGTGGTAGTAATAGTCGAGTCAGTGATAGTACCATTCAAGTCAGTGATAGTAATAGTCAAGCCAATGAAAGTAACAATCGAGTCAGCAATAATGATCGAATGAACAACGAATAATGATAAAAAATATAGGTGGTCAGGGTCAAAAATAGAACCATCAGTGTCAGTAACTGTAGTACAGGTGACAGGCAAGTGACAAGGTGATCAGTTGATAGATCAGAGATAGTTGATCCAGTACCCAACTTGTGAACTATAGCTCCAAATCAAAAAAATGACTGCACTAGTAGACTCGTAAAAAAAAAGTATTTTGCTACTTTTTGATTCTGCACCCAAAAAATCAAAAATCGTGCAAATCGGAGCTATAACGAAGAAGTTGTAGTGGTTTTATCATTACTCTATTTTGAGTAATTTTTAAACCAGAAATAGGGAAAAATAGCACTAAAAAAAGTCATAACAGGCCCTAGACAACTCCAAAAATCCTCAAATTTGTTTTGTTGTCTTAGTTAGCCCCTTCTGCACCTCTCACAAAATTTTTGAGTCTTAACTCCCTTTTTTCTCAAAATTCCTCAAATTTATCAATTTTCCACTAGCCCTTTTTGGCCAAATATTCCACAAATACAAAATCTGAGTCTGGGGTGCCCAAAAATCCGTGTTGTGGCATATAGCTCATTGTGACCATCTTTTCAAGCTGATCATCTTGATATATAACACCAAAGCACTTTTTTGGACTCCTTACTAAAAATAGTAACTCCTGCAACCACACTTCTATTTTTAGTAATTCAACAAAAAGGGTTCAAAGGCTATCCCAAATGGCAAGTGGTACTCGTGGACATCAAAAAGAGGTAGAGCAAAACACCGCTACAATGATGGAGACCATACTAAGTGCTATTACTGGCTTGCAAAAAACAAGTCAACACTTGATGACCGAATTTCAAACTTTCAGAACTGAACAAGAGACCTCAAGAATTCGCCTAGAAGAACAGCTTGCAGAAGTTGAGTCCAAAATGCAAGGTGTTCCAAGCACGTCTGAGTATCGTACTGAACACTCACATTTCGATCGAGGTCAAGGAAAGGGAACAGATGACTCTCACCTTCGCTTTGATCATGATACTACCTTCAAGATGCCAAAACTAGACTTTCCTAAGTTCAATGGGAAGGATGTGGATGGATGGTTATGTCGTGTTGCTCAATTCTTTAGACTCCACGATGTCCCCATGTATCACCGAGTTCAAATGGCTTCTTTCAACTTGGAATCTGAAGCTTTACAATGGTACCAATGGTTGCAAAAAACTCTCCCTGATCCTTCTTGGGTGGACTTTGAGTCTCAATTACTCACTCGCTTTGGCCCTAGTGAGTATGATGATTTTACAGGACAGTTGACAAAGTTGAGACAAACTTCGACAGTTCGAGATTACCAAATACAATTTGAGAGATTGGCCAATAAAACTATAGGTATGAATGAAGGGTTCTTTATGAGTTGTTTTGTTAGTGGGTTGAGGGAGGATCTCCAAGCCGAGGTCACGATGTTTAAACCACAATCCATGATGCAGGCTATCAAGTTGGCTCGTTTGGCCAAGTCCAAATTTTTAGCTCAGAGGCGAATATCTAAATTTCCACAAACTAAACCCTCTTTCCCTCCTAGATTCCAAAATCAGAATGAACACAAACCTGTTGCACCCACTGTTGCACCCAAACGTCTAACCACTACCAAAATGGATGCGCGACGCGCCCAAGGGTTGTGCTATAATTGTGATGAAAAGTTTTCTCGTGGGCATAGGTGCACCCAAAAGAAGTTGTTCCTCATCGATGTTGATGAGCCTGACACCAGTGACCATAGTGATGATGACACCGAATCAGTAGAGGAACCACCTAAACCAGAGGAAGAAAACCAAGATGAACCACAGGCTGAAATTTTTGTTCATGCTCTTGCTGGCATTACTACTCCCCAAACCATGAAAGTTGTGGGTTATTTCAAGGGCCTGCGTCTTACCATCTTGATTGATTCTGGCAGTACACACAATTTTATTGATCCCCGCATTGCCAAGCAGGCAAATTGTTACGTACACACATGTAATTCCTTTGAGGTTATGGTAGCAAATGGTGGGACTTTACCTTGCAAAGGTAAATATCATAATGTTAAGGTCAAGATTGGGGACTATGAGCTCAAACAAGATATGTTTGCACTTCAACTAGGGGGATGTGATATTGTGTTGGGAGCTCAATGGTTGGGCACATTGGGAGTCATCTCCTGGCACTTTGTTGAGCTTTGGATGCAATTTTCATAGAATGGATAATCCTACACTCTCCATGGCTTAAAAGTAGGGCCTTCACAGATTATCAGTTCCAGCCGAATGGAGAAGTTGTTAAAAAAATCATCTCGGGGTGTCATAGCTCAGATTTTTGATCCAACCTCATCCTTCAGAGGAGGATTCTGTTCCTGAAGATTTGCAACTTATTTTGACCAAGCACAACTCTGTTTTCGCTGAGCCAACAGAATTACCACCTCGCCGCTCTCATGACCATGCTATCCCCTTGTTACCTGGTAATGCACCGCCCAACATTAGACCGTACAGGTATCCTCATGCTCTTAAGTCAGAAATTGAGAAGTTAGTACAGGAATTGTTAAAAGTCGGTGTCATTCGGCCAAGCAACAGTCCTTACTCTTCTCTGGTTTTACTGGTACGCAAGAAAGATGGGTCCTGGCGGTTGTGTATCGATTATCGAGAGCTCAATAAACTCACCATCAAGGATAAGTTTCCTATTTCGGTGGTGGATGAATTATTGGATGAACTTCATGGGACTATGTATTTTTCCAAACTTGACCTTCGCTCGGGGTACCATCAAATCCGGCTCAAGGATGAGGATATTCCCAAGACTGCTTTTCGTACTCACGAAGGTCACTATGAGTTTTTGGTAATGCCATTCGGCTTGACTAATGCCCCTTCCACCTTCTAGAGCCTCATGAACAACATTTTTCATCCATTCCTTCGAAAGTTCATTCTAGTCTTCTTTGATGACATTCTGGTGTATAGTCGCTCATGGGAAGAGCATCTTATTCATGTGAATCAGACTCTCCAGCTGTTGGCACAACATCAACTCTATGCTAAGCGTTCCAAGTGTTCTTTTGGGTTGACAGAAGTGGAATATTTGGGACACATTGTCACTAAGGAGGGCGTCAAAGTTGACCCCAAGAAGATCCAAGCGGTTCAGGAATGGCCGAAACCTCACACTCTCAAAGGTCTTAGGGGATTTTTAGGGCTTATAGGTTATTACCGTAAATTTATTCGTAACTATGGTAAAATTGTAGCTCCCCTCACTTCCATGTTAAAGAAGGACTCTTTTACTTGGATGGGACCCGCTGAACAAGCTTTCCTAGAATTGAAGCATGCTATGACCACTATGCCTATCTTGGCCATGCCGAATTTCTCCAAACCATTTGTCATTGAAAGCGATGCTTCAGGTCGTGGTATTGGTGCAGTGTTGATGCAAGAAGGGAGACCCTTGGCCTTCACTAGTAAAGCTCTCTCCAACCGTAATTTGGGAAAATCCACTTATGCCAAGGAGATGATGGCAATTCTACATGCAGTAACCCATTGGTGACCGTATCTCATCGGGCGTCATTTCTCCATTAAAACAGATCATCAGAGTCTCAAATACTTTTTGGAGCAACGGGTTGCCACCCCTGAACAACAAAAATGGGTCTCTAAACTCATGGGCTATGATTATGATATCACCTATAAGAAGGGCAAGGAGAATGTTGTGGTTGATGCTCTCTCTCGCCAATTTGAAGCTCTCAGTATGTTGTGTGCCATTTCATTGTCGGTCCCCCAATGGATCGATTCCTTACGCCAGGAGGTACTTCAAGATTCTGAATTGCAGACTTTGGTTGCTTCCCTATACACTGAGCCTACTTCATGTCCAGGATACACTTGGGATGGCCAGGATTTGCATTACCACCAACACCTTGTTGTTCCCCACAAGTCCTCACTATGGGAACTTCTCATGATAGAACTGCATGTTGCCCCATCTGTCGGCCATTCAGGATTTCTCAAAACATATGAACGGCTTAAGCGCACTTTTTTTTGGAAGGGTATGAAAAAGGACATTCAAGATTTTGTGGCAGCTTGTGATACCTATCAGCGGATGAAAGGTGAAACGGTGCATTCTCCAGGCACTCTTCAACCCTTGCCCATTCTTGACCAGGTTTGGATGGATATTTCTATGGATTTTATTGAAGGCTTACCTAAGTCTGGAGGCAAATTTGTTATCTTCGTGGTAGTGGATCGTCTTTCGAAGTATGCTCACTTTTGTTCCCTATCCCATCCTTACACAACCTCCACCATTGCCCAAATTTTCCTTGATTCTATCTTTCGCCTTCATGGTCTGCCCTCCTCCATCGTGTCCGATCGTGACCCAACCTTTACTAGTCACTTTTGGCAAGAATTGTTTAAGTTGTAGGGGACTCAACTCAAAATGAGTTCAGCTTATCATCCACAAACGGATGGCTAGATGGAGATTGTCAACAAATGTTTGGAAACCTACCTTCGTTGCTTTACCTCGGATCATCCTATGCACTGGGTGAGATGGCTTCCTTTGGTCGAGTGGTGGTACAACACTTCCTATCACACAACAACCAAGGTTACCCCTTTTGAGGTAGTTTATGGGTGCCCTCCACCGATGCCTTCCTCCTACATTCTAGGTAGCTCCAAGGTCCATGCAGTCGACACTACTCTCAGTCAGCATGTTGATGTCCTCCATCAATTGAAGATGAATTTGGATGCAGCCCAAAATCGGATGCACCAACAGGCTGACCAACATCGTTTTGAGCATGTAGTTTTGATGTGGGTGATATGGTTTTCCTTCACTTGCAACCATACAAATAGTTGTCCCTCCAACTTCGTAGATGCCAAAAACTTATCGCAAAGTACTATGGGCCCTATCAGGTGTTACAACGGATTGGTGCCACAACCTACAAATTGGCCCTTCCACCTACATCCAAGCTCCATCCTATTTTTCATGTTTCCTCTCTCAAAAAGGTGGTGGGCAATCAGGTACAGGTTCAATCTGCACTTCCAGAGTTAGATGAAGAAGGTTCTATCTTGCTTGAACCCAAACAGTTGTTGGATCGCTGAAGTCCTTGTTCAGTGGCATGGACTCCAGCTTGAAGATGCTACATGGGAGTCTCTCCATCAGCTCCAACACCAGTTTCCTCACCTTCAGCTTTGAGGACAAAGCTTTTTGAAGGGGAAGGACATGTTAGGATCCCATCCTAACGTTATTTTGTAATTCTCATTATTATGTAATGACCCACTTCCAACGTGAGGGATCCCATCTATAATGTTATTTTGCAATATTTTGTAATGTACGTGGCATGTTAGGCTCCTAGCCAAGTGGGGCCATTTGATGTAACCGTTATCAAGATTGTAACCGACATTTGGTAGAAGATTCTAGCTCGAGTGGCATTTTGCATGTAAGCCAACTCTTGAGCTTAGGGTTAGGGTTGCATGAAGTCTTTCTTTAAAAAGCTATGAAGCCATGTACGAAGACATCTTTTTGCAAGTTAATGAAATATTGAAGGAGGTTGCCCCCTCGAAGAGGCCTACGATTCTGAGTTATTTGTGAGATTGTTTCAATTCTGCAATTACTTTCTGCATAGTATTATTCTATTATTGCATGTATTTCAGTTATCTTTCAGTATTTTGTGTGTGTGAGCTTTATTTCAATAGTAGGTTCCTTACACTAAGAAGGCATTGACATGGGATGTTCTACAAAAGAGGTCCTAGCAAGGTCCAAGTCAATGCAGTTTGTGTAATAGGAAAGAAGAAACAATAGATTACTTGTTAGTTTTTCGAGAGAAGTGTGGACGTCTATTCTACCCATGACTAAGGGGAAGGGACAGTGGCCAACAAGAAATCTTGGAAGTTCAACAAAGGATATTACGAAGTCTTGGGTTTTTTTATGGAGCTTGTCAAGACAATCCAGATAGATGTGGAGCAGGAGTATTATATCAGGATGAAAATCACAAATTCACTTTCAAAGTAGGCCTTGGTGAAGGTACCAATAATGTGGTCAAGTGGAAGGCTTTGATCAGTTTGTTAAGAATGGCAGTGGAACAGGGAATAACAAAACTTCAAGTATTTGGTGACTCGAAATTGGTGGTGGATTGAACTTCAAGTTTAGTAGGGATGCAAAACTAGAAGTATCATTATGAGCAAATGAATTTACTAAAAGTATCGTTTACAAAGATATCTTATAAACATATTTACAGAGAACTAAATGAGGAAGCAGATGGTATATCAAAAGTTGCCTTGAATATTCCAATTGGTACTTGGTTAAAGAAAGGAGTAGCGTATGGGATTGTGATTCCACCACAATTTGTACCCTTTTGATATTTTTTTCCTTTTGATAGAATTTGTGGTTTAGGATACCTTTCATGTCCTTTTTTGATGTCTTTGGATAATTAAGGTTGATCTGATAGATGATTGATGGTAAAGATGTTGAAGTGCCAAAATAGCACTCTATAAGATGACTTAAGGCTTGCAACAAGTTGTTATCAGTGTAACACAACTGATTTAGTTGAGCTTATATGAGGGTATAAAATACCCATCTCATTGTAATTTTTTTCAAACTCTGAAATGAAAGTAGCAATTTTTTTCCGAGAAAAAAAGATAAAAAGCAAATTGCATTAAGGTGCCATGAAATGATATTTTAAATATATTAGAATATAACATCCTGATCTAAGTTATAATTTAAATATTGGAATATAACATCTTGATCTAAGTTATAATTTAAATATTGGAATATAACATCTAAGTTACAATGTTAGACTTTTATAAAAGGTTATAAGTTACATAAGGTGGAAGGGGTATGCTTAAAGAGGGTTATAAGTTTTTTTTTGAAGAGGTTGAAAAATGGGGGCATATCAAGGGCCACCCTTCCCGTGAATTGAACTTAAAACTCCGTTAAGAGAGCCCAATGACTTTTGCCATTGCAATGTCCGACTAAAGAGGGTCATAAGTTAAAAGGGGACATGCTAAGTCATGAGTTAGACAAGGGGAGGGGGTATATATCCATAAGCCTAAATAAATCTAGGCTTAATTATAAAGATAAATGCATTGACCATAATAATTAGATCTCTTTTGTAAACTTGCTTCGTGAGCCTTGGTTGTTACTTGATTATAAAAGTGTAACATTCTATTTGAGTCCTTCCCTCGTGCAAATTAAAAATATTGGTGTATGTGCAACAATTTTATAACATTTTAAAATAAAAAACAATTTATATAGTGAGAACTACTCTCCTCGTGAAAAATACCCTTTTTATCATAGATTTTATCATTAGAGGCATTAATGTTTATTTATATGCCAATAATCCCCATTAACATTTTGAATCATTTTCTAAAAAAAATTCAAAAATCTTTAATGTTCACATCTAGGATGGAGAGATTTGTAGAGGAGCTAACATTTATTCTTTTCTTGTAACTTTTCTTGCTTGATTTGAATTTTGAAGCAACTAAGCTAAAGCCCCAAGTGTTTTCTTTGTTGCTTGGTTTCCTTTCGTGTTTCCATGCGTATGTTGGTAGAGCTTCTAAATTTGGTTTGGAATAATAACAATCATGATCTAACCTATACAAAGCAAATTAACTAGTTTGAATAAGTAGAAAAAAAACAAAGCTCTAAATGAAAATAAATAGAAAAAATAAACAATTTAAAAATAGAAGAAATTCACATAAAAAATTAACCGTTTTCACTTTATAAAACTCTCTATTGGAGTTGTCTAATTTTTACTTTTTAAGATATACTAAAAATTGAAATAATTTGCTTACTGAGATTGAGAATATGGACTTTCAACATGCCAATTTTTTCTTTTTCCCCTCAAAATTTGTAGTTTCCAAAGTTAGTGATCACTATTTAAATGTTCTAAACATTTTCAAGAACAAATGGGATGAGAATATAATTTTTGAATATTTACTCTAAAATCAAACTTAGGTTGTGCAATAAAATGTTGAATTTTTATTTTTTCTCATGTTCCGAACAATATATACATTATTTGTTTTAACTTTTGTAAAACCATATTGAAAGATGGATTCATTAATATATATAATCATTCTTTTCGTGATAATCCTTACGAACAGTCATTCATTGCACAATAATCTGATGTTGAAATCATATCATAACAAGGAAAAAAATACAAGAGATTGAGGTTGAGGAAATGCTTGTAATGGTTGTGGTGTTGAAACGTGTGGAAAGCAATTCATTTGAGGTGTGAATAAATATTTATACATAAAGTGTGGTGGACTAAATTATATAATATAATACATGGGATTGTTGAATGATGGTGAAACAAAATAAAGTGGGCCTATGAGGGTTTCGATATTAAATGATAGATCCCTTTAAATTAGTGAGTCATTTTATTGTTGTGTCACAGTTGCCTAGAGACCCTGATATTAAATGAAACAACCTAAATTGTGAAAGGATCATAGAGACCCTAATATTAAATGAAACAACCTAAATTATGAAAGGATCAAAAAGACGTCGTAGTAATCTTCCCTGTCCTTTGTAGCTTTCAAATTGGCAAGTCAAATCACAGAGATTTAAGTCTATTACAAAACAACAAAGCATTAAAAGTATTTGTGTTGGACCTTTTAATTAATACAAAACTCCTGCCTCTATACCTTACATTTAATAGAATATAATCTTTAATTAAACAATAAGAAAAGTTGACACTTAAAAATTTAAAGTCTATAATAATAAAAGTATGTCATCCTAAGCTAAAGAGGTTAAGTTCATATAATACAACCACCTTATACTTTACATACTATTATTAAAATTATCAATAAAATTATCAAATGGAATGAGGTCCAGTGGTTAAAAACATGGGCTCTCAGTGTGATGGCCCATGTTCAAATCATGTCTTACTATGTATGCATAATTGCCAATTGTAATATCACTGTGTGGTTTGTTAAACTAGTGTGTTAACAAGGGTATGATGTAATAGATGCAGTTTTCAAATCCATATAAGTTTATAACTAATTTAGAAATATATATTATACTAATTTTGAAGATTGTAATTTTAAAAGTGTCATCGTGAAACATTAATCTTGAAGATGAGTATAAAAGATACTTAAAACTAATTTCATTTTTATTGAAAGATGCGGAAGAATAAATATCATCAGGCTACAAACTAGATCTGTTTCCTCATGCCAGTTTGTATAAGGTTCTCCCATCTTAGCGAGCATGCTATGTTAAATTTGATATGCAAGTTATCTATTCAAACTAAATATGCATCATTGTTATGGCTTGTAAAAATGCATTATGTTTGATCACTTGGACCGAACTGGTTTTTGAGCTCTGGCGATTTGGCGGGAAACTTTCTGAACTGTCGTCGGCCGAGGCTCTAGGGTTTCTGGTGGGAAGATTCTACCAGGGACTCAGGTGGTTTGTTGTTGTTTTTCGCTGACGGCTCTTTCGTTGCCCCGGGAGGGCCCAATGGGGTCTCCTCCAGGATTTCTCGATGGGAAGAAGACCTCTTATGCCGAGATATTAAGAGAAAACCCTGCGTCTTCCTCCGATGAAGCTCAGCGGAGTGCTTACCATTCGCTATCCAGGAATGCGGGCAAGGGTTCTCCTGTGCACAGAGTCAATGGATGTCTCCCGCAATCCGCTTCCAGATCGAAGATTGTCATAGAACCAAAGCTGGTCGAGGACACGATCAACTACCGTGCTACTCATGACCTCGATTTGCAAATTCATGGGTATCCGACCCACCCTGCACTTTCTGCACACCTGGGTGAGACAAAACCGGAGCCTATCGGTGAGTACTCCTTATGGCCCATAAGCAATGGGTATTTTATTATTAGTTTTTCCTCCTTAGCGGATAGAAACAGAGCATTTGAATCATAAAAGAGGAGCCATGGCCCGGCAGGGTTATTTGTCCAACCGTGGAGAGCGGGCTTCGACCCTCGCATTGAGCCCACGGCTGTCCCGGTTTGGATCCGCTCGTATGCTCTCCCGATGGAGTTTTGGGGTGAGCAGATTCTTGAATTGATAGGTAACTCTCTAGGTAGATATTTGGGAGTTTCCAAAGATACCATAGAAGGAAACACTGTTGTTTATGCTAGAATTTGTGTAGAACTGGATATTAGCCAGCCGCTACCAGCTGAGATGGAACTGGAGTTAGCAGGACAATCCTGGATACAGCAGTTAGACTATGAAGCCCTACCTTTCCGATGTAGAGTTTGCCATAAGCATGGCCATTTGGCTAGGTTCTGCCCAAATATCTTGAGCACCAAAGCGGATGTTCCACAGGGAATGCCAAATCGCCCCCGAGAGGGTAAGCCCACTCCGGTCAAGGAACCACCCATCATTCCCCTTGGTTCTGATGCCCAGAAAGATGGCTTTGAACAGCAGAAGAGAAGAAGAAACAAAAAGAGAAATGGCAAGGAGCAAGCTCAACCCAAGCCAACCAACCGGTATGAAATCTTCAAATCTCTTGTGGATCAAGAAGACCAAATTATGGAAGGAGCAGATGGGAACCTTGAGGATAATATCATCCATTCTCATGCTCCTCCCTCACCAACCCCTGTCCTAGAACAGGTGATTGACTCCTCTGAGATTTTGCAGCTAGAAAACCCAGGGGCATTGGTAATCCACTCCCCAACACAGCCAGCTATTAAGGATGTCACCATGGGAAATGCAGAAAAGATCAGAGAAAGACCAGCTCTAGGGATTACCCAGGTGGAGAAGAGGTCGAAAAATAGTAATTCCCAAGGGGCGGGCAGGAAATCCAATAAGGATCTAATTGCAGTGCAAGGAGATAAGCTAATCAATGGAGGATTGGCGAGAACAATTGATTCTTATTGCTCCCAAGGTTTCCAATGATTATTCAATCTTGGAATGTGAGGGGTTTAAACAAGAGAACCCATCAATCTGTTGTTCAAAGACTTTTAGAGAGAAGTAAAACAGACTTTCTTGCTCATTCAGGAGACAAAAATGTCTTTAGACCTTATGAGTAAAACTGTCAGTCGAATCTGGAGGGGTGCTGGCCATATGGCTGTGGCTGCTCTAGGTGCCTCGGGAGGGATTGCTACTCTTTGGAACCCTTTGGCGTGGATAGCAATAGAACATATAGCTTGGAGGGGTGTCCTCACATCTCTTTTTAGGAACATTGTTACAACTGAACAAGTCTTAATTACAAACTTCTATGGGGCTCATAACATCGATGGTCAGCGGTTTCAATGGAAAGCTGTTCAAAACATGAGGTCCTCCCGGGAAGATTTTGATTGGATTATTGCTGGGGACTTCAATGCCAAATTATCTGCCAGGGATCAGGAAGGTGGCATCCCAGTTTTGGATACAGGGGACCGGCTTTTAATTGCCCAAGTCCAGGCCTTTAACCTTGTTGATATCAAAGGCCCTGGTACAAACTTTACCTGGACTAATAAGAGAAGAGAGCCATACAACAGGAGGGTTAAGCTTGACCGGTTTCTGGTCTCGGAGGAAGCTTTTGTTAGATGGAATATCAAATTTCAGATTTTGGATGGCCCAGTCTCAGATCACTCTCCCATTTTGCTGGAGGGAGGGACTATGTCAGGGCAGTATTACAAACCATTTAAATTTGAAAATTTTTGGTTGCAAAAAGAGGACCTCCGAAGGAAAATTCCACAGTGGTGGGAAGAAGGTCGTCTCCCTTTTGGGACAGCTATGTTCAAATTTCATAAACAACTTCTTTTTGTTAAGAGTAAACTAAAACAGTGGAGGCAAACTAACAAATCTGATTTCCAGCTCCAACGGGCTCCCTTGTTGACCAGATGGAACGAGGTGCAAAAACAATTCAGGGAAGGAATCATTTCTGAGCATCTTAAATCCGAGGATGATGCTTTACGCAAAGCGGTTGAGGACATTGATAATCAAGAAGAGATCTACTGGAAACAGAGAGCAAGAAACACATGGTTATTAGAAGGAGACAGAAATACAAAATTTTTCCATCGCTCTGCTTGTGCTAGAAGACAATTGAATAACATGGAACTCCTTCAAGACGAGAATGGAAACTCTTTTGACACTCTCCCCGGTATGCACTCCCACTCAATGGAGTATTTCTCAAACCTCTTTAAGGAAAGTATGGAGCATGATGTGGAAGCCCAAAATGAAGTCATTGATGGCATTCCCTCTATTATCTCTCATGAAGAGAATCAAGCCCTTCTTAAGCCCATTGATCGTGATGAACTCAAGAAGGTGGTCTTTGGGATGTGCACTGGAAAATCGCCTGGTCCTGATGGCTTCCCTATTGAGTTTTTTCAGGCCTTCTGGGATACCCTGGAGGAGGATGTGTTGGCTGTCATTGAGGAGTCCCGAACTAATAAAAGAATGCTCAAGGCTCTAAATCACACCTTTATTACCTTAATTCCAAAAGGAGAGGGGGGGGCTCACATTTCTGATTTCAGACCTATTGCCTTATGCAATGTGATTTACAAAATAATCACTAAAATTATGGCTGAAAGACTAAAACCTCTTCTTCAGAATATAATCTCCTCAGAGCAAGGGGGTTTTGTTGAAGGGAGACAGATCTTGGATGGAGTGATCTTGGCTCAGGAGGCTATCCATACTATGCACAATTCAGGTAACAAAGGAATGTTCATCAAACTGGATATGTCTAAGGCTTATGACAGGGTAGAGTGGGGCTTCTTGGTCAAGATGTTGGCAGCCTTTGGTTTTTCTCAGGACTGGATTGCCTGGGTCATGAGCTGTATCTCTACGCCTTCATACTCTGTTTTAATTAAGGGGCTTCCCTCGCCACCTTTTGGAGCCTCTCTGGGTCTTCGCCAAGGAGACCCTTGCTCTCCTTATCTCTTTCTCATCTTGGTTGAAGGATTAGGCAGACTCCTCCTGAGAAGAAGACTTCAAGGACAGATAACAGGAATTAAAATCGGGGCTGAAGTTTTGACTCATTTACAGTTTGTGGATGATACTGGATTGGTGGGAGTGGCCAGCCTCAGGGAAGCAAGAGGAATCAGAGATTCTCTAAACGTCTACCTCCGGGCCTCTAATCAAGTCATCAATGAAACAAAATCCAAAGTGGTCTTCTTTAATCTTGATCAAAGGTCACAAGACAGAGTTATTGAGATCTTGGGATTCACTAGGACCTCTCTTCCTGTAGTTTACCTGGGGGTTCCTCTCGCATTTCAAAAAACTGAAAGCTGATTTCTGGAAGGACCTTTTGGATGGCATCAAAGAGAGAATGAATCACTGGTCTCATAGATGGTTAAGCTATGGGGGCCGACTGACTTTCCTGCAGTCTGTTATTCAGGCCATGCCAATTTATAAATTCTCTATCCTGGCTGCCCCTCCTTCAATTTGGAAAGAGCTGGACAAAGCGGCTAGAAGTTTTCTTTGGGAAGGTGCCAAAGGAGAGAGGAAATGGGCCTTGGTTGGATGGGATAAGGTCACCCAGCCCAAGGAAAAAGGTGGGCTGGGATTAAGAAGCTCCAAGTTTAACAATCAGGCTTTGGCTGGTAAACTGTATTGGAGGTGGATTTCCCAGCCAACGTCCCTCTTCAGCAGAATCCTCTCTAGTAAATACTTGGGTCTTGTTCACCCCAATGACTTGGGCCGCTTTCCTTTGGAGGGTAATGGATCATTAGTGTGGCAGGCTCTCAAGCTTGGATCTCGCATTATCAAAGATCAATTGTTCTGGAAAGTTGGGAGAGGGGAGAAGGCCCGGTTCTGGACTGATTCTTGGGATCAGAATCCTCCCATTCTTGCTGTGTTTCCTGAATTGCATCCGTTAAAATCAGCTCTAGAAGATAAGGGATGGATCCATATTGAGAGCTACTTCAATACCAGCCAATTGGGGGAGTATAAGATTCAAAAGTTCAAGCGGTTGGGTGAATGGCCTATTCCAATCCCCCCGGAGCAGGCTCCAACTCTGGAAAAAATCTTGTCAAAACGGTTTCTTACTGGGAGAGATGAGGAGGATGAGCTTGCCTGGGGCTTTGGGAACCTTGGGGTTTATACTGTGAAGGAGGGCTATGATTCGATCCTTCCAGAGCCCCCCCCACACTCTTTTCCAGTTCAAGAATGGAGGAAGATTTGGCATCCCAAGGGCTGGCCGAAAGTGAACTTCTTTGCCTGGCAGCTTATGCACAATGGAATCCTGACCTTTGACAATCTCAGAATCAGAGGCATCATTGGTCCTTCCCAGTGTGTTTTATGCTATAGGAATGAGGAAACTGCTGATCATCTTCTGTTTGATTGTCCTTTCACACAACAGATTTGGCATCGTTGGTTCTCCCATTTTAAACTTCAAGCTATTGGAGACTTGTCTCGGACCAATTTATGGGAAAGTTGGAAGAGAGGTAGATTTACATCTAAAGCTCTTCGAATTGGCTGGGAGCTTGGTTTCCTTTTTATTTGGTGGCAGGTGTGGTTGGAAAGAAATGCTCGTATTTTCCGTGAAACCTTCTCTTCGGTGGATGGGATATGGCAGGTCATCTGGAGCAAAGTAGTGGAAACCGTTGCCATCTATGCTGAGGAGGAAAATCAGCCTGCTTCTAAGCCTCTGGAAGAGAGAGCTGCTGATCTTGAGAGACAGGTAAGAAGTTGTTGGAAACCTCCCCTAGAAGGCTGGATCAAAATCAACACTGATGGAGCTGCAAAAGGCAATCCGGGCAATGCTGGAAGTGGAGTAATCTGCCGTGATCATGCTGGGGCTGTGCTCTATTGGGAATTGCAAGGTCTGGGATATGCCACAAACAATGAAGCCGAGGCCTTTGCTATTAAATCTGCTTCCATCTGGGCCGTCAAGCAGGGTCATAGAAAGATAATCATTGAGTCTGATTCCCAAATCCTGGTTGGCGCTCTTGATTGCATGAGGAACTTTGCCTTAAAAGCTTGGAGGCTACGGATTCTGGTCTCCCAAATTAAAGAGCTTTGGAAGGAATTAGAGGATGTGATACCTGTTTATGCTAGCAGAACTCTTAATAAGGCGGCTGATTTCCTTGCTAAGATGGGTGCTGAGAGGGAGGTTGGGATGCATCTGCATAGTGATATGCCTGTGGAGGATGCAGAGATTAGACAAGGCCTTGAACAAATTTTGAAATAATGTGCAGTGTTTTTTATGCTAAGGAAATTTTTTGGTGGCTGTCGCGGCCTCAAGCCGGAAGCTGTCGCGATATCGCGACAGGTTGAGCCTCCGCGGCCTTTGGTGGGTTTCTGTCGCGATATCGCGACATGTCGCGCTATCGCGGTCCTTGTTGAGATCCTGTCGCGATTTCGCACCTCTTTTGAAGTTGAAGAGCAAAGTTGAAATTTCGTCGCGATATCGAGACAGGTTGGAGAGTGGGAAGTTGCAAGGTAATCTTGTCGCGATATCGCGACACGTTTGGCACTTAAGCGGCTGGGAGGAAAATTGTCGCGATATCGCGACCTGTAGCGCCGTCGCGGCCTCGAGCTGGAAGTTGTCGCGATTTCGCGACAAGTTGAGCCTTTGCGGCCTTTGGCGGGTTTCTGTCGCGATATCGCGACATGTCGCGCTATCGCGGCTCTTGTTGAGATTATGTCACGATTTCGTGCCTCTTTTGAAGATGAAGAGCAAAGTTGATAATTCGTCGCGATATCGCGACAGTTTGGTAAACTGGAAGTTGCAAGGTATTTTTGTCGCGATATCGCGACACGTTTGGCACTTAAGCGGTTGGGAGGATAATTGTCGCGATATCGCGACCCTTTTGTGGCATGAGAGTCGTTTAGAAACTTCGTCGCGATTTCGCGACTCCTTTTGCGTGCGGCTGCCGAGGGCCCTTCCTGTCGCGATTTCGCGACATGTCGCGTTATCGCGACTGTTGGCGCCGACGCGGTCGAGACGGGGGTGACTGCCGCGATTTCGCGACATGTCGCCTTTTCGCGCCCTGTTGTTTTCTTTGCCCTGTGGTTGTTAGTGCTGCCTTTGTGCTTTGCACTTGTTGTGTTGCTCTTTGCTCTGGGTCGGGATGTGTTCTCTCCCGTTTGTAATTGTTCTTTGTATTAATACAAGTTTTCATTTTTTTCAAAAAAAAAAAAGAATGCATTATGTTTAAATCATATCTTTCTCCCTGAATTTGTGAAGGAAATTTTTTAACTTGGGTATCACTGTCATTGCCAAAAGGTCTCAATTGTGGAGCTTCTGCAACTCTGAAAATTCTCTCTCTCTCTCTAGTTTTATAACAAAAGCATTTATTGCTCATCTAGATGCTAATATCCAAAACAAAGCATGCTACTAGATGAAAGGATTGTACAGGACTTCAAAGCAACAACTAATTTAAAAATATATATTATACTAATTCTGCAGTTTGTAATTTTAAAAGCGTCATGGTGAAACATTAATCTTGAAGATGAGTATAAAAGATACTTAAAACTAATTTCATTTTTATTGAAAGATGCGGGAGAATAAATATCATCAGGCTACAAACTAGATCTGTTTCTTCATGCCAGTTTGTATAAGGTTCTCCCATCTTAGCGAGCGTGCTGTGTTAAATTTGATATGCAAGTTATCTATTCAAACTAAATATGCATCATTGTTATGGCTTGTAAAAATGCATTATGTTTAAATCATATCTTTCTCCCTGAATTAGTGAAGGAAATTTTTTAACTTGGGCATCACTGTCATTGCCAATAGGTCTCAATTGTGGAGCTTCTGCAACTCTGAGAATTCTCTCTCTCTCTCTCTCTAGTTTTATAACAAAAACATTTATTGCTCATCTAGATGCTAATATCCAAGACAAGCATGCTACTAGATGAATGGATTGTACAGGACTTTGAAGCAATAGGTGCAGTTTTCAAATCCATATAACTAATTTAAAAATATATATTATACTAATTCTGAAGTTTGTAATTTTAAAAGCATCATCGTGAAACATTAATCTTGAAGATGAGTATAAAAGATACTTGAAACTAATTTTATTTTTATTGAAAGATGCAGGAGAATAAATATCACCAGGCTACAAACTAGATCTGTTTCTTCATGCCAGTTTGTGTAAGGTTCTCCCATCTAAGCGAGCATGCTATGTTAAATTTGATATGCAAGTTATCTATTCAAACTAAATATGCATCATTGTTATGGCTTGTAAAAATGCATTATGTTTAAATCATATCTTTCTCCCTGAATTAGTGAAGGAAATTTTTTAACTTGGGTATCACTGTCATTGCCAATAGGTCTCAATTGTGGAGCTTCTGCAACTCTGAGAATTCTCTCTCACTCTCTAGTTTTATAACAAAAGCATTTATTGCTCATCTAGATGCTAATATCCAAAACAAAGCATGCTACTAGATGAATGGATTGTACAGGACTTCAAAGCAACAACTAATTTAAAAATATATATTATACTAATTCTGAAGTTTGTAATTTTAAAAGCGTCATCGTGAAACATTAATCTTGAAGATGAGTATAAAAGATACTTAAAACTAATTTCATTTTTATTGAAAGATGCAGGAGAATAAATATCAGGCTACAAACTAGATCTGTTTCTTCATGCCAGTTTGTATAAGGTTCTCCCATCTTAGCAAGTGTGCTATGTTAAATTTGATATGCAAGTTATCTATTCAAACTAAATATGCATCATTGCTATGGCTTGTAAAAATGCATTATGTTTAAATCATATGTTTCTCCCTGAATTAGTTAAGGAAATTTTTTAACTTGGGCATCACTGTCATTGCCAATAGGTCTCAATTGTGGAGCTTCTGCAAATCTGAGAATTCTCTCTCTCTCTCTCTCTCTAGTTTTATAACAAAAGCATTTATTGCTCATCTAGATGCTAATATCCAAAACAAAGCATGCTACTAGATGAACGGATTGTACAGGACTTTAAAGCAATAGGTGCAGTTTTCAAATCCATATAACTAATTTAAAAATATATATTATACTAATTCTGAAGTTCGTAATTTTAAAAGCATCATCGTGAAACATTAATCTTGAAGATGAGTATAAAAGATACTTAAAACTAATTTCATTTTTATTGAAAGATGCGGGAGAATAAATATCATCAGGCTACAAACTAGATCTGTTTCTTCATGCCAGTTTGTATAAGGTTCTCCCATCTTAGGAAGCATACTATGTTAAATTTGATATGCAAGTTATCTATTCAAACTAAATATGCATCATTGTTATGGCTTGTAAAAATGCATTATGTTTAAATCATATGTTTCTCCCTGAATTAGTGAAGGAAATTTTTTAACTTGGGCATCACTGTCATTGCCAATAGGTCTCAATTGTGGAGCTTCTGCAACTCTGCGAATTCTCTCTCTCTCTCTCTCTCTCTAGTTTTATAACAAAAGCATTTATTGCTCATCTAGATGCTAGTATCCAAAATAAAGCATGCTACTAGATGGATGGATTGTACAGGACTTTAAAGCATGAACTCTCTAAGCAGGCAGGTCAAGCTGGCTTTACTCCTGTTTTATACTCAACCAAAGAATAAACTATGAAATGATATTATCTTTATGGCTTCTACGAGATAGGAGATTTCTATGTACAGAACATCTTGGTAGTTTATTTCATGGGATAGCAGAATACCGAAAGATATTAATGCAATTAAAAGCACAAGCCATATATTGGTCATATTCTAACTCATCATGTGATTAAGATTTATATGTATGCTGCATTCATTCCCAAATGCAACACATATCAGTAAACAAAAAGTGAAGGTTAATTCCTCACACTGATAATCAAAACTGAAAGTTATGTATAACCTAAAAGACCCTTCCAAAGCACAGGTCTGGAACCACAGTTGCATCCCTTTTTCTTTCATCATTGTTTGATGTTTCAGTATTCTCCAACACATTTGCCAACGACGTCCGGCTGTTGCTCCAAACAGCATCTGCCCATACTCTCATCTTCTGTGCTTCTCCAACCCTGTTGTGCTGGTGTGACAAGAGTTGTGCATAGCCACCTGCACATTTCACATCACATCAAAAATTGCATGCAAATCAAAGTTCCCCAGACAGATTTGACTTCTCTTCTTACTTACCTCTTGTAAGTGCAACAACATCCCTTAGATCAATCTCCTTTTGTGAAACTGCATACCAAATGCCAAATATATTAGACATACTGAACACAAGTTCTAAGCCTACATGTACCTAACATTGGTCTTTAACACTCCCTACGCAATACAATGAAAGAGGATACATACCTTGCTGCTCAAGAGGTGGAGCCTTCAGCATTTCTAATGCTCGCCTATACAGACCCTGGTGGAGACCCATACAGTTTTATCTTTGAGATTATAGAATCAAATCAAGAAATATAACCTTTAGAATCAAAAAATATTTCCAACCTCTTGAATAAAAAAATAGTTTGCGCCTTCTGATTGCCCCTTACAACCAAACATGTCTGCTATGCAGGATAAAACAATCCCAACCTTCCAGTTATGTCCCCCTGAAGTGAGGTAAGATCATCTGTCATCTATTAAAACGAACAAATTTGAGAAATGTCTTCTCACAAACAGCTAAAAATTAAAATCGCCAAATACATAAACTAGTACAAGAAAAAAAATTCCTCATTCAATTAACTTTTTGAAACAGAAGTGAATAATTCCCATGTTTTCTAAGAACAGAACAAGAGTGAAAGGCAGACCACAAAATTCTTCTGCTTTCTTCAGAACCTCTGTCAATTTTTGTTCAGCCTCATCAAACTTCCTGGAAAAAGGTCCAAACCCAAAATTTATCTGTTCATTCTTCTAGCATCAATAATGACATGCAGGTTTTTGGCAGTAGTTAAAATGTATAAAAGAAACAAGATTTTCATTAACTTGGTTTACTGTTAAGAAACCATCTTAACTGTATTACTAGTAATAAGAAATTATATAAAACTGAACAGATTTGCTATCCTTCTAGATTTTCACTTCAACTGCTTCTAATATGAGCCAATCAAGTAACTTCATGAAGCTTAACATGATTAAATACTCTCCACAAAAGCCTATCACTACTTCGTAAGTAGTAACACCATAAAGATTGATTACTAACAGTCCAACAAGTATACCTGTAGAGATTGAGCCAAAAAAATTGCAAATGATGGAATTTTAATTTTCAAAGACAACAACATTTGTGGGGAGACACCCACCAATTTAGAAGGTGAGATAGATGTCTAGCAACTTTGGTATGATTTGTTTTTATGACTTGTACATATTTATGCTATGAATAAATGCATGTCTTTAATAACAAAATGATTTATACGAAGTGTAAAATTTGTGATCTCTGTTTTGAATTTCAATTTCTGATGGTTGTGGTAATGCCAAACATCGTAACTATCATGTTCCCTTTTGTAAGTGCTAGTTCAGTTCATACATTGAGACATGTACATCCATTAGCCAAGACGGAGTATACAGTGGATTATTTAACATTGCATATATAACTAATGATGCCATTCCTCTTTATGCAATTCTATGCAATGTTCCTTTCTAGGGAAATATCACTAATTAAGCCACTTCTCTTTATCCAATTATATGCAATGTTCCTTTCTACAGAAGATCATTTATATATATTTGTACAGTAGTTCTTTTGTGCGTATGTAACATAACAAATATATCATTTTCAGATAACTCAAACGTAGAATAATCTGCTAAAGCTCTCAACTTCGCAGAGAACAATTGGGATACATATTAGACAAGAGTAAAAAAAATGATAGAATTAGCCGAGTGAGTTGCAGGAAAACAAGCCAACAAAAACCTTCAACACATGAAATAACAGATTAACAGAATGCACTAAATTATCATAAAAACAAAACGTAATTCATAAGCAGCCCTAATTTTTGAAAAAGAAAGCATACCCAGTATATATAGCAAGCTGTCCTAAGCCACAGACAGCTCCTAACTGGACATCTTCAGAGACCATTGGAACAGCGGCTGGAACTTGCATATCAAGACTATCCTTAGTTCCAGAGAGTTCTAGTGCCAGCTCATAAAACTGTTTTGCCAGTGCAAATTTTCCACCAACATGAGCAAATTCTGCATGGGATAATGCAACTGCACCTGAAAAGAAAAAGTTCCATATAAGGTCCTAAGATCTATTAAATGGCTGTAATTAATATTATGTCCTAATTATTAAAGACCGAGATCTTCATAACATCAGTCATAATCACCTAAGCCATTTTTGTCCTTTTTAACATCTTCTATATTGCATCTTGCAAAGTATGACTCAGCTGCCACACGAGCATTAGAGACAAATCTGTCATTCAAATTTATATCTAACCATAATGCAGAAGAAACAGACAAAGCATCTCAAACACAACCTGAATCAACATGCCCATAGGCAAGTTCAACGAGTCGCTTAAAGGCTCGTGCCCGCATGTTGAGCGATTGCAATTTTTACTCGTCCATTTTAATATCCGCACTCTCTAGTAAATGCAAACATCTATCCCCATATTTAGAAGCTGCATCATCCTGACAAAGGACCATGTCCAAATTATATTAGCAGCAGTGTTACAATCCAGTTCAGAACTACCAGGTGACCAACAGAATAAAAATCACTCAACCTTCTAATCTGAATTTTTCTTTCTTAAAACATTCTTACAGATTAACCTGAATGGAACATAAAAGATTTTGCCTTTCATTTGCACACATATACGTTGAACCTGCCAGTTCTTTTGAAAAGAATGCTTGTAGGGCTCCACAAGGACAATATAGGAAAAGGATTTTGCCAATCGATGTTTGTAAACTGCAATGAGGTTTCATTTGCACATAGTTGATGCATCAGAACCACAGGGTAGTCAATAAGCATCGATATCATTCTGTTGCTAATAAGGAAGACAAAGAAGTGCTTTGTTTTTTATAGGAGACAGTATAACAAAAGACATTTCTAACTCTTGTTATCAAAGTTAACAAGAATGAGGGAATCATCTTGCGAGTTCCTATCTCACGAATTCTCCAGCATTCTTTACTGCTTCTTTTAATTTTCATCTAACAGTATTATCATAGCAACTATCATACTTAGCCATGGAGTCAATAGGCTGAGAGTTTTGTAGCAGAAGACTGTGAGAAGAGAGCTGTGAGGTCATTTGCAACCAATTTGTAGGAGTCTATATTTGTAGAAAATTGTGCTGAAAACATTCTCACATATTGTTATATTTTTATCTGCTGCTATTTTTTTTCATGGAAATAATTTGCAGTTTTCTTCTGTCGACTGCAGAAAATCTGACTCTGCAGAATTATGCCGTCTGAAGTCATAAAATTTTGTCAACTTGTGAATACAGAGACTGATATAATTGTCTCAGGAAAAGATATAATTTCTTAGATTTTGACAAGAAGCATAGGGAGGCTTTGTTGCTCATAAAGTTGTCAGTTTCTGACAATTTGGTTCCTAAGGTTTGGAATGCTTATTTCGCCTTGAACCTCTGGACTCCTGGAGTAGTCTGAAAGAAATATCAGATTTCAAAGAAGAATACAGCTCTTTATTTGAAGAATCTGTTGTTCTCCACCAAAATGACCAGAGGAGATTCTTTTCTTGATCATTTGTTAAGGATGAAAAGTAAAACCCTCAGTGTAAGTTATATGTTTCAGGTAAAATAGTAGTTCTTTGCTTGATAATTCAAGGCTGAAAGACTAAAGTGCTTCTCCTTGCTTCCAAATGGGGGCAAGCTAAACAACTTCAGACAAAAATTGATTTAAAATTTTGACAGCTCAAGGGGCTGTGCAAGGACAGATAGATCATTTAGGGCAAAGTCAAAGAGATCCCCAAGGGACTACCTTCATTTATTATGTCCTTGGGGCCCAAATGCTGTTCTTTTTCTGGCATGTTCCTAAGGAAACAATGCTGACAAACCCTATAGCAGGTGACCACTCAACAGAGTGAACGATACCCTCAACTGCGCCATAGCTGGGTTGGTGTTCTGCAACTAAAGCATTTTCTGGACCTTTTGCGCAAACTTCCCCTACTTTGCTGGCTCCATTTCAAAGAGACAAATGACTTCTTTGCCTTTGTATTTAACTTTTGGAATTTGCCTCAGGGATGCTAGCGAAAGTGACAGTTCATCCCCTATTAGTTTTTTTGCCAGTGGTTATTTTATTTGCAACATTCACCCTCTTCAGCTTATCAAGAATCGCAAAAGGTATTTTGGCTAGAGTTTGAAAAGCCAGTAACGTCCCAATGCATTTTGAGGAGGTCATATTGTACTTGTT
This sequence comes from Wollemia nobilis, assembly GCA_028583015.1. Lineage (NCBI taxonomy): Eukaryota > Viridiplantae > Streptophyta > Pinopsida > Araucariales > Araucariaceae > Wollemia > Wollemia nobilis. The sequence continues at coordinate 1,566,607 of JAQPPZ010003527.1, read as the reverse complement.
CTTGATGTTGTTGACAACGTTAGTTATTCTGCTAATGTTAAAGGTTTTTCTTGTTGGAAGTTGTGATCCTGAATGTGCCAAAAATCAGAACCAGACAAGAATAGGACAAAAAACAGAACAGGACAAAATTGGAGTTGCAAGTGAAGATTTTTTATTTTTATTTTTAAATATTCATACCCACATTTGGAGAGAATGTGAAGCATCAAGAGCCTCTTGAGACAACCAAGAGATATTTTATTGTATGTATATAAGTATATTGCATTGTATTCATTTTGTATGTATGGATTTGAAGAGTAGAAGTGTTTTTTTTCGCGTCTTTTGTGCAAATTCATTTTCTGTTCTTTCATCCTATCCTGTATAAATCTCTGATTTAGTGTACCACCACATCCCACAACTCTCTTGTACAGCTGGGACCATTTCGTAATGAGATTGTACTTGGAAGTGGCTATCTTGTATGTAGCCACATACATGGCTTGTGCCCTTTTGTGTTCCTAGGATCTTGAACCGGGTGGGAAGATAGACAAGAACCACATTTTGGGGCTGGACTTGGGCAAGGAAGAAATTTGGCATTTTCCACTTGCTGGGATACCTTTAGCATGGTGGACCATGTGGTTCAGTTCTATTACTTCATACTTTGCAGCCTTTTGGGTTTTAAAACTGAACCTGGAATATATTTGGCAATACTCTTGTTTTTTGTGTTGGAAGGAGTGCATGGCAACATGAACGTAAACGGATGCAAAAGGCCCTTCATGATTAGTTTGAGAAAGGTGGCAACAAGGGGTGTGGATCATGTCAACCAGGACTCATTTTTTCAACTAGATGTTTGCAGAGGATAATCTCTTCCAAGGCAAAGTATCTTTTGGAGAAAAGGGTCAGGCTTTGGCTTCTCTAGCAATCTGCATCTCCATTACTCATGGCTTGGGACATGCAATTTGTCCCACTTATCAAAGGAGACAAGTTCCAGCATTGTAGCTTCCAAGATATCTCGGTGGGGAGGGAATTAATTTGGGTGTCTTTACGTGGTCATTGACATTTTTTGGAATTTTAAAATAATTTCCATCAGATGAAGACAAAGCTTTGAGTCCCCTTTGTTAAATGAATGTGTAATCTCTGTCCATTTTGCAAGAATTACTCCATGGTAAAATTCCATTCCCTATACACAGTAGTTGATATCAAAACTATGAATGTTACAAGACTAGTTTTCCATACTTGGAGGAACATGCCTAGATGGATAGCTCAAAATTCAACTACCTAAAAATTGAAGTACTAAGAAATACACATTATTGAGTAACTTGATAAACGTAATTTGATTTTATACATGACAATAATTGCAATGCAATCGTAGGTTGTGTATGAAATATCAATTATCATGCCCAACAGACCACTCTCTCAGGGAAAGAGTTATGACCAGAACAATATTTCCAATGCCTAAATCTCCTTGACCAATACGTGTTAGAAGGATATCATCGACTCAATGCTTACTCCCTGCAGTGAGTCCCCACTCCTAAGGTCAACACCGTACATGTCCTTTGCCACATCATAATTGACAATGGCATAGATTACTTCGCCCTTGCCTTATGATTATACAAGAATATAGGTTTTCCCTAAGTGCTCCTCTCCCTTAAACAAAGGCAAGAAAAATAGAATTATGTTATCAGGGCATAATACGGTTGTGTTCCAACGAGTAAAGGGACTTTGCTCCACTTTAGTTCAATTTTTTACTGTCAATGTGAAATCATTTTCTTGACAGATGCTAGATCCATGAATAAATAGAGACGATAATAAATGAACATGCAAACTCATAAATATCTACAAGCCCGACCATGAGATTGATAGTGTTCATGTTCCATCTCCTCAATAGTGACTGAGTGAGCAAATTCCCTTATTCCTGAAACTGGCACCATGTTTCAGCAAAAAGAGGTCTATTCCGACCCTTCAGAAATCACCCTCCTGAGATCCTGTGTTCACCACAGATAGCCCCTTAAATCAACATGCAAAATTTATATACTTAACTCTTGTTGTAGCCTCACTATCATTGCATCCTCACACTTTCTAGAAGTAGTTCCAAACATAGAACTTTCCTTGTGTTGAGATAAAAGGCTATGGGGTATTCCAACCTCCAGCCCATACCTCAACAAGGTGGGTCTACGGGGGTTGGAACCCACAGCTAGGACAACTATACGCTGTGTGATTGCCAAATTCATCATAAAGGGGAGTAATACAGTATGAACATGCAAACCCATAAGAATCTATATACCCTACCTTGATATTGTATAACATTGATGTCCTACCTCACAAGTTGCGAGTCGACTAGCAAAGCCATGCATAGCTAGGCCAATTATACATTATGTAACTGCCACTAATGCAGGAACCAATTTGATGTCCTAAAACACATTAGAGCTATTCTCAACTAGAGAGCACTTTTCTTATATAATTGCACAAGAGGTTATCCTCCTAGAGCGCAATTAATCACCCATTCTCATTCCCCTTTCCCAAACAACCACCCACCTGGAGTTGCCTAGTGGAATCCACGCCATATTATCGATTATCGTTGAATAAAACAATAATCAAACAGCCATACATTCATGTTTAAGAATGGGAAAATTATTTATATGTTTTCAAAATTCATTTTCATAAGTGAGGAGAGATAAGCACACAAAAATAATAAAATTCATTTTAAATTTCAACCTCTAGTATAGAGGTTATTACAATACAAAAGGAACAAACTTAGAGCTCGCACTAGGATACTGCAAATTTTCCAAAATTGAAGGTGATCACTAACCAACTTTTGATGACCTTTGAAGTTGTTGCGAGAACGTCGCAGATCATGAGATGCAATCCCGCACATAGTCATAAAATACAACCAAGTCACTAATCAAACCCAATAGGTCTAGGGTGATGAAAGCCCATAATCAAACCTCATTTGAAAACAATCATCAACATTTATCATCATTGGATGACAAACTCAGGACTCAAACAAACTTTGACTTCCTTGTCTAGCCCCAAAATGAAAATAGCAATCTAATCTCAATGTGATGCAGTAATTTAAAAGAGCTTAATCAATCTCAAGTTGTTCCATCTCACAGAACAAATATTCAGCAAGACTTAGGCCCCATCTAAAGAATAAGCAAGAATAACACAATTAGGCCTCCTCTAAGAACAAGGAATGTACCAAGACTAAGATCCATCTCAATACAAGGAAGAATACCCAAACTAGGTCCCCATCTAGCTACAAGAAAAGGTACTAGAACAAGCCCACCTCTCGGGACACACAATATTCCACAATCAGGCCTTATCTCAACACAAAAATAGTAGAACCAGCCCCCATTTGTTTTAAGGAAATAAGCCATATCTAGGTCACCTCAGAATAGAGATTAGGAATTTTTCATTTACCAAAGTCATTTATGGCAATTCAACATTTTGCAAATATACCAATAAATGCTGATCGATGAATGTAGAATAAATAAAACTAATCAAGTAATTGAACATACCCTTATATTTGGTTTGTCAAGAACATAATATTGAAGTGAATACAGTAGGATGAATAGTCAAAACAATTAAATGCAACTTAAATTTGGCCATAAGGAAATCCTTTTGATTAACACGTAAAGGAATATAAATTAAACAACGATCATACATGTCTAGAGGGTCAAAACATCAGGGCCGAACTTCAACATGTCAGCTATGATGTCAGGTGTATGGGCTGTCCCTAAATACCCTTTCCTGCTTCCAATATCCATGCAGGTGAAATTACAAGGTAATTGAATGATGCATTTGTGATGCTCATTTAATGATACTTATATGTGCTATTTACCAAATTTATGTCACTAATCAGCCTAATCATCATTTCACCTCATTTAAATACAAAAATATAATTCCAGGTTGGTCCTGCTAGTAGGGTAATTATAACATGTGGAAAATGTCAACTTTGAGGGTTTCACCTGCATATAGATTTGTTATACATTGTTGAAGACGTATTTTACGTACTTAGGATAGAATAGGTTTATTACTCAATTCTGAGTAGGGATATTAATTAGTTAAAGGTGTTTCTTGTCAAAATGTCACTTTTGAGATGTATTGATGAACTATTGTCATAGCCAAATCCTTGATGATGTCCTTTTAGGTTCTCAATTCTCAGAGGTTCCTTGTTCCTTATCATCTGTAAACTTCCTCTTATATGTTTGCATCACAGTTGATGAGATGCAAGTCTCGACAAGATTGTTAAAAACAAAATAGAAATAAAAATATGCCCCATATTACACTTTATTATATCATTCCTTTTATTAAGTCACATGATTTTCTCTATTAACGTGATATACTTGATCAAATGCAACTTAAACTCCTACAGAAAGCATGACAACATGTAATTTTAAGGAAACCAAGGCAGAGCTGTCTTTTAATAAGAGGTACTAAATTTAACTATGATAACATAATCCAAGTTGCTCTTTCCTACACTGACTTTTGAAAGTGACTTTATTGATGATCAAACCTGATGCAATCTTAAGTGTAGTCCTGTTATCGCTTCCAAAGCTGCAACTGCAACAAGAAACAAAATAATGTGAGCACGGCTAAACTAAATAAAAATCAAATTGTACATAACATAACAAGCAATATTAACTTAATAATGTTGCCTATGGGTTTTCAAACAATTGGTTGGGATTGAATAGTTTCACATCCTAATCCAAGGTTCAAATCTCATGGTGAACCTTAATATTTCATCAAATGGAATGAGCTCAATTGGTTAAATTCCTCGAGTTTCAAGGAGGAGACCCAAGTTCAAATTTTGCTAAAAGATACATGTATGATCGCCAAGCGGTTGCAATACCACTATGTGGTCATGACGTAATGCGGGTGAGACCTGTTCCAATCCCATTTAGCCGATTAATATATATATATATATATATTAGCTATAATAATGTTAGGCACAGTTCAAGAGTTGTAAATTAACTATGAATACAAGTCTTAAAAGTTGAAGCTGGCCAGCTCTCACGTGCATAGAACATCAGAGAAGTTCAGTATACAGGTAAGATCCCCACACACGCAATATATATTTAAAAAAAAACTAGGGAAGCCTTTAAAATATTAATGAAATTACAATGTGACTTGTGAATGCTTTAGTTTAGTCTGCCAAGATCAAGATGAAATCTTGTGTTAGTGTTTATACAAGGAAATCAAAGGATTTTTTTGAGTTCTCTTATCCACCCAGCTCCTAGATTTCCTTTGTAATTCCTGGTGGGTTAAGCTATCTTGAAAATCTGCAGATAAATCTTCCAGAGTCCTGCAACAATCAGGAAACTTCTTGTTTCATTTATGCTTGTAGGTTTCCTCCAATAACAGATCACTTTAATTTGCTTCTGATGTACTTCTATGTTCCTTTGACAGAAAAAGAAAGTGTCCTCGTTTCCTAAATATTCAGTTCAATCCTTGAAAAAAATGGAAATGTGTCCAGTTTTCCTAAATATTTAATTCAATCCTTGAAAAAGTCACATCTGTATAATTTTGCAAAACAAATGAGTTCCTCAAGGCATTCTAGCCCTATCTCCAGGTGGCATTCTTCTTTTTCCCCCCCTCAAATTTTATTCGTACTGAATCCTGATGACGAGTTTTCCTAGATAAAGGCAAAGGATGGTTCTCATAGTCATGAAAAGTGCAAGGATCTTTTTAAGATTGAACAGCATTACAACAAATTTGTCGCAGGAATAAACTGTTTCAAAGGTTATTTAGAAACATCTTTTTCATCAATTCTAACATTGTGTCGGTCCTTTAAAGGGTAACTAAAGGCAGTCTAGTATAAAGTGGGCAGTATTTATTGCTTATAGCGACATTATTTAACAATTTATGGTTAAGACAAATCCTCATGGCATTGGCTCTCTTCTACCAAGGGAACAGGTGCACCAAAAAGCCATTAAGATGCTCGTGTGTATATGTTCCCTATTAGTTCTTGGACTTGCTTTTTGACTTGTTGTTTTTCAGAATTATTTAGAATTACATGAGGTTCTACAAATTCATTTGGTATTAGGTTCAATTTTAATTTACTGACCCATATGTGTTTGGGGTGCAAGTCCCAAATGTAAGTCTTAATAGGAAGATATCCCTTCAGTTGTCAAGAAGTGAATTCCATTTAATTCTTCCTTTTGTTCTAGCCTCAAGGTTCTTCTTCCATACTTACTTTAATGAATATTGAGTTCCGGTAGTTGTGTTTTCTAACATTTATTTTACATTAGGCATGGCATAATAAGAGTATGGTTACATTGTCTTTGTCCTAGTAAAGATTATTTTCTCACCTCTTTGTCTTTCAAAGATAACCCTTTGTGTGGATATTGATGTTGTTATAGATCTATGAATGTTAAAGATGATTTTATTATTTTGAAAATGCAAGTGATCACTTGTCAAAGACTTGTACCTTGACATTGTATGCATGGATATCACACTTTTGCATAGTTGATCAATGAGCTAACTCAACACTTCTAAAAGTAATCTGATTCAATCATTGGGATCTTCAGTCTTGAGTGACACTGCTAGAGATGAATTTGTCGGTACATCCTAATTCTACAAAAATTCATGCTTGTACATTATTCATTTCTATTTGGCTGGGAAGAGTTTAGATGGCTGTAATTTATGAAATGCTTTCTGACTGCCATTAGATTTTGCTTGGGGGTTTTCTAGTCCTTGCAAGCCACATTGCTTTCCATGCTTTTGTTATCTTCAAGTTGTTTCCTTCCCTCCCTATTCCAAAAACATTCTGCTATGTAGTGTCAATTAAAGTTTGAACAGGATGATTTGAACTTCTTAAATTGCAAACTCTTTTCTATTGATTAATGCCAGTTTTATGTTGATTGTATTATCTTTGCAAACCACAGTGCTTGCACCAACTTCCTTATCTTTGGGTTGTTCCCTTTACTCTTTGGTCCCCAGCATTCTCATCCTTTTCCTCTTAGGTCTCCAAGCGTTCTCATATGAAGTGTACATTAAAATTTGAAGAACAGGGTTTCAACTTCTTGAATTGAAAGCATTGTTTGCTTTCTTGATAATGGCTGGTTTCATAATGGTTTTACTCGGAATGATTGTTTTTCCTAAAGCACGGTTTGAATGGTTATCTAAAGTTTTCCATTATGAGGGTTCAAGAAATGTCTTCCGCTAATGTTTTAGAGTCATTTGGGATTACAGGTCCTCTAATGTGAGGTTTCATTCCCTTTAGAATCCTAAGCTACTGACAATTTTGGGGGAATGCTAACCTAGCACTCATAACTTTATGTTCTTTTACTATAAGTATAGTCCTTCAGATTGCATACTTGTTTTAATTTTAACTTCATAAAATATACCTAACCATTTTATAAAATCTTATAAGGTGTCATTTGTCAGGTGAATCTTCCATTGCATCCTTGAGATTATCCCTACTACTTGTGTTTTTTTTGCTGGTTAGATGTTTCATTTGTAGGCTATTAAACCGCTTGAGGACCTTTATTCTTAAAATTCAACACAATTTAAAGAATTGTTCTATTGACATAAGCTACACAGTGATACAGTACAATTACCTTCGAGGTCAAAGTCATGTCTGTAGGCAGAAGATTTGACACATCTGCAAACGTATATATGTTTGAGTGTAGGAATGTATATATGCAAACGTGTGCACACAAAGTGTTTGTAATAAGTTATCATGTAGTGTTATGTGTGTAGGTGACAAAGTGTTCATAGTAATGCACAAATGCGCACGTGGCAAAGTGTTTGTAATTTGTACACATGGCAAAGTGTTTGTAATAATGTAATGTAATCAGGTATTTTTAATGTTTTCGATAAACGGGTAGTTTGAAGGTAGTTGGGTAGTTGCCAATTGCCTACTGGTCCCATTATATCTAATGAAGAGAGAGTGCTTGTTGTTGTTGATGAAAGTGTGTTGTTGGCCAAGAGTTGCTTGTTGGTAGATTGTTCGTCAAAGTATGATGTATTGCAGATAGTTGCTATGCAGGATACATGCTATGTGCACAATGTATTCATTTGTATTTGTAAGTTATTCCCATTGTAAATTTTGTTAATATAAGTTGTAATGGAAGTGTATTGCAATGTGTTGTATTTTATTTCTACAGTATCGGATACCCTTCTTTGCTCTTTATGCTCTTTTTGACAAAGGCTTTAGGAGTGGTTTCAGCTCCTACATTTGTAGTTTTTATCTAGGGGTTAGAAATTGGCAAGACTCGATTTCCCATGAGCTTGGTCAAAGGATCAAAATCCATAAAGGTACACAATCGAACTGTTGTTGTGGAGTGGAAACTGGCATATATGTCAGGCGGCAGTGGACACTGTTCTCAAGGGAGGAACTTTTCGTCCACCACAGTTGTCTTCCTCTAGAAAAATCCAGCAGCGGAGCTGGTCCTCCGGTGGAAGTGCCGTGCTCAAAGTGGCTATCACCATCAGTAGCTGCCTAAGCACAGAATGACAGCCCATGGCTCCACAGAACCTGGCAGCTCTGCTACCAATTGATGGACAATGAGCAAAGAACAACAAATAGAATCCAATAGCACAGATAAAAAACAGCAGAATTGGTCTGCACTTGAACAGTTGTGAATTGCTCACAAAAGATAGATATTACATGGAGACTAAGGCTGTATAAATAGCCTTATGCATACATAAATAAACCTACCTAACAGGCCTAATCAGCACCTACATCATCTATGTTGGATGGGTGCTTTTAATACAGGCTTGACTTTGTGCACTGGGAGTAAATTAGCCATATGTGCACATGGGAGTAAAATAGTCAACATAGACGGCTAACATGAAGTAAATATTAATCTAATATTCTAACATAATATAGATAAAATGAAAAGTTTCCCTTCCTCAAATAAGAGTCTCGTGTGCCCAAGAGGCATGCCGGTTTCGCTGTGACATAAAAAAATTCACCTTTTACCTTTAACATCTTCTTCTTTTCATCATTTCTCCCAAAGGACTATGCATTAGCATGTTCTTTTCTATATTTCATATGACTCCTATTATCTTGTTCTATTTTTGGTAATAGTGTATGCATAATGCAGCAATATCTTCCCGACTTGATTTATCATTGTTCTTTGCCATGGTTTGGGTAGGGAAGTATATAATGGGCTCTCATAACACTATTACCAATCACCCACCTAGATACCTCACATAATAACAAAATGCAGTATTAAAAATTTGGTTATGCTAAAACCTACACATGAACGATGTCAAAAATCAAAGCTCCAATACATCTAGGACAAATATGGGCATCATCAAAACCATGACCAAAGACCAGCATCCTTTGAAGTTCATCATCAATAAGGAATCACTAATTTGGGACTTCAACCAACTCAGTCTCCACCATCTAGTCCAAAACCAATTATTTATCAAATCAATAAACATAATCATAGCACTCTTCAATAAGCTATCATCAATCATAATGTGCCCTCAAGAGATGCTTACAGACTCTAAAAAATAGAAGGATTAAGAAACACCACAAAATCTCAAACTAATACACATTCACAGGATACCGTATAGACCCTTGATAGCAAGAGGATTTAGAAGCACTCTCCAATATCTTACCAAAGACAGATGATTTACAAACCCGCAACAGCAAGAACTTTTCCAAATGTTTCCTCAATAATCAATACTTTTGCCATGTAAAGACTTATAGAAGTCCAATAAAAGGAAGATTTATAAATGTCTTGTCTGCAACTTCCATTCAATGAAGTACAACACGATATAGAAATACCAAATTCTCATTTACAGCAATGAACTACTGCTTGACAGTAGTATAACTATTATCAGCAAGAGTATAATCATGACCAACAATTGTAGTGGCAATCAAATAACAGTCAACAAGAAGTCAAAACAGTCAAACTCCATTCAGTTTCCAGGTAAAACAAAAGAATTCCAATCAAAGCAGTGGGTATTCTGGTAAATATCGCCAACTGCAGCTAAAACTCTGCTCAACATTGTAGAACCATTAATCAAGGAAGCAGCTTGTTGGTCAAATACAAATCTCTGATCAACACAGAAAGAAACAAGGTTAATGGAAGTCAAAACAGGCAATGAATGCACAAGATGCCCTAGTATCTTGCTGATACCCCAATAAGCTTCACTGATGTCCATCATAAAATTTACACCTGAAATTCGCCTTTTTGTCATTGTGAGTTGTACTCCTCAACGTAGAGAGAAAATTAAATTGAATGGTGTATAAAAAAAGTATAGTAATTGACATTATTCGGCCCAACGAAATACACAATGTCATAAAGAGAGCCATGATACCAGCTTGGTTAGTAGAGAGAAAGTAGGGATCTTTATAGTCAAAAATAATAATAAATTTAACAGTGCACATTACGATGATGATGTCACGACTAGTAGTAATGGTGTTACCCACCTCTATTGGGTCTAATCCGTACTTTTAATCATATCTCCTGCTTCAAGCTACCTCCAATAGTTTGAATATGCAACTGGTCATTCTTTCCTCTGTTTCACCAGGACCCCTTTTAGGAGGGGCAAGGAAACATATGGACAGGAAAAGAGAATAGCTGGAAGTCCTCCCCAAAGAATGACTAAATAAATAAATAGAAACTGTATAAGCACATTATTCCTTTCTATTAGAAATTATGCATTGGTAAGAAGTTTCAACCAACACATTAAGGTTCATGCCCATTTGCAATGACTACATGAATATCAGGAACTACAGTTTAAAATTTGTGGCTAAGAAAAGCATTGCTTGAATGGCAAATAAAGAGGAGGCATCTCCATGGGAGACAACATTGGGAAAAGTACCCAGAGGTATAAAGTGTGGGGAACATGTCCCCAAGGAACATAGTTTCTTTCCAAAGGGAAAGCATACTAGAGGTAGTAGCAATATGAGAAACCATAGTATCAAGACTCGGACTTGGCAAGCCTATTTTTTGACCCAGACTTGGGCTCAAGATAAAACTCGGGAATAATTCAGCCAATAAGAAAAAGATAAACTATAGTACTCGCCTAGGGTTAAAATGACTCTGCCAAGATCATTTGACTAGCAGACTTGCCAGTACTCATGACCTCAAGCAGAGAGTCTCAACACGATGCAAGAAACCAATTGATAGTTAAGGATAGTAGAAGATGAATCACAGCTCACACATGTGACTTGAAAATAGATCAATTTATTGTTGTTAGTTTCAATATAGAGAATTAGGATTTTGTCATTGTAACCCTTGGCATTTTTCAAGTATTTGTACAAAGTGTACAAATCTCTTGAATGCAAACGAACAACCATGCTAAGATGTATAGTAACACTTGTATAAGCATTGTAATCCTACTTCAATTGTATACATTTCCATAAAATTTAACAGTAAATTGCACGTAGAAAACTTACCTTCTTAGTTTGGCCATATCTTAGTTGTAAATAACATGGGTGTGATGTCTAAGGAGATGTAGAGCAATGGTAAATGGGATGCAATTGTATGAGCACAACCCAAGTTCAAACTCCTGCATTGTGATAAACGCTCCAGAGATAAGGTAGCCCATGATAATGGTGTTTGTTGTAGTACCACAATAATGTGGTTCATTGAAATATTGTTACAATGCAGTCACGATGTAATACAGGTGGGGCTGTTTCAACCCCATATAATCAATTAAAAAATAATAATAATAATACATGGGTTTATTTAATGAAATAATGAAATTTGAGAAAATTAGTAGTTTGAACTTTGAACCCAATAACTTTTTGGGTGAAATACTGTATAAGAAAGTTAAATGTCAGATTCCTGTTGAAACAAAGACTCAAGAATGTGCACAAAAATCCTGAAGCTCACATTGTCAAGGTCACCAAAGTAAAGGAGAGTCTATACCACACACAAGCCTACAATAGAAGAACTCGTGGTACAAAAGGGAACTCAGTTGCCTCAATGCTCTTGCGTAAAAACCTTTTGAGAAAAACATTAGATGGCATGGATCCAAAGGTAACATAAGACCCAAATTTGAAGACTTACCAATGTATAAACCCTACTGAATTTAACCCTACAGGAAGCTCACGAAACATTGGATCCCATCCTGATTTAGGACCAGTCTATTGATGCATATATAATCTTTCATATTTCTACTAGCCTTAATTTTGATTCCTAAGAAGTCAATACCAGCCTTCAGTCCAAGGAAAAAGCAAACATATTAAATCAACAGTAATGCTTATGCGTTTGGAATTTGTTCTAATGCAGAAATATATAAATATGCAAAGTTGGGGATCTATGGTGCCACCGGACATGTGTTATAGTCTGGACAATGTTGCAATTGCAACCTGTGAAAACATGAAAATTTTTAGAACACCATAAAAGTGCATCCCATTTCATGGACACAATTTCAAATTTACAAGAAGAATCTTTTATTCTTTTGGAGTCTATACAACACTGGCAACATTTAGGGAATGCGAATTAATATATTTACGACGACATGGACTGCAGTTTATAGTTCATTTTAGAATTAGTTCATCATTTTGTGAAAGAATAGTTTCTTAACTTTCATCAAAAGCATCAAGCTATCAAATAATTCATCAGTTTATGCAACAACAGTGTTACGCTATCAAATGCAAAGTCCTTTGAATTAACTGGTCCAAAGATAATGATGATTGTAACTCTATCTCACACATGGCATGTTGCAAGACTTATCACAGGCATGGAACAAACATATAAATCACCATATTACATCATTTATAAGCTGTCCAAGGGATGGTTGCCATGTGGTGATACTTAAGCACTTAAAGTGCTCAAATCCTGTTTCAAAAACCTACAGTACACATCTCCATGCACATGTTATCTCTGGAACAAGATTCCGCAAAATCAATCTATGAAGTTTGAAATTTATCAAACTTCAAGATCATCCAAATAAAATTCAATTAAAATCAATGAAAATCACTGGTTCATGAACAACTCTAGTCAATGAAAAAAAAGGGAAAACTTTGCAACATGTATTAGTCACTTAAGTGGACATAAATTAGACATTTTCTCACATTCAAGTCGATTTGTAATAAGTTCTAATTTTTGTATTTGTTTTTCTAAATTTCTTTTATAAAGTTCAAAACTATATAAGCATATTTTCAAGATCTCAAACCCCATGCCAAACTTTATCGAAAAAAATATTGTATTGAATTTCTTCTGTACTTCAAGCTTGTATAACTCAAAGTCAAATGCAAAACATGTGACTACCCATGTGATTAAGGATGTTGATGTAGAGTTAATTATTGCATGGCAGATTGAGTGGATATCTCAATGGCATTCATGGCCCATAGATGCAACATATACCAATGGTCAAGACGAGATGCAGATATTTGATGAATTTCATGAAAATGTACCCCTCCAACATGGAATCCCTTCAGAGATTTCACTAAAACATGTACAATTTTTATAAAATGTAAAACTTTTGTAAGGCATTGTTATAAACACACTATTATTTCAGTCTGTCAATATTGTAGTGTGTTTGTAATGAAGAACTCTATTGTATCTATTTTCACTAAAAGTGTCATTAAACAAGAATTAATATCTCACTGTTAGAACCCAGGGAGGCCCACTACACTTGAGTGTATAGTTATTTACATCACGAATTATAGTCTTTGTTAGAATTTGTATCATACTTTTCTATGCTGAATGAATGCCAATACTAGGGTTTAAAAGATCAAAATTATGGACCAATTTCAATGTGCTTTTCTGAGGGTTTTACCTATAAATATCATGCATAGCTTAGTGTCCCACCAGGGTTTCCAATTATGATCTTTCATCCATGCAATTCAACATTTTACATTATCCATTTTCACCTGCATGCTACAAATCTTTTAAGGGTTTGAGTTGCTTCAGTGTTATTACTTATGCAATCAAAAATAAATTCTAAGGGTTTGAGTTGCTTCAGTGTTATTACTTATGCAATCAAAAATAAATTCTATAGGTTCAATCTATGCTAGCAGGTTGGAGAATAAAGAAATTGCATTTACATTCTAACATATGGGAGAAATTTAGGTTCGAGGTGTAGACCAATTGGTTTGACCAAACCCCGTAAGGGGGTGGAGGTCCAAGGTTCAAATCTTGGGCCTTGCCGGACTGAACGCTTGTCCCTTTCCTGGTACTTTCAGCAGTGTAAAAGGTTTAAAATGATTGTGGCATGGTGGTTATAGGGGCGGACTGTGCGAAGAACTGTGTGGCAGCTTCCGGGGCGGACAGCGCAGAATGGCGGCCATAAAAGCCGGACAACCTGCCTGCATTCGCGGCGGCTACCGATTCCACCATATAAATTCAAAAAAAAACATATGGGAGAAATTTCTAACATGTAGGATCAGTTGCAAATTCAGTTGACATGGTGTTGGTTCAGAAAATTCCAGAAATTTGGGGAATAAATAGATTGCATTTGCATTCTGGCAAGTAAAAGAGTAGAATACCACCTCTTAAATACATGAATCACTCGTTATTTATCTATGAAGAAGAAACCCATTTAGAATCAATTTTCAATCATATAATTGCTTTTGTCTAAGTAGAGTACTTAACAGATTCAGCATTGCAGATTAAATTCTTTTTCAGAAAAGAAAAATCATATTATAAGACAATTATTAGCAATGAAGAAACATAAAACAAAATCCATAATATAAGTCTGGCCACCTTATTACATAAGATACTTTGATATTTGTCCACATTAATATATACAATACTTTCCCGAGGAAAAGAAAAGCATTCATTTGCATTTATTGGCTTGTGCCACAATTTCTAAGGATGGCTTACCTTTCACTTCTAATGATGAAAATGTCATTTCAGAAGCCTGGCTCAGTCTTTCAAAAGCGCCTTTGATATCTCCTCTGTATAATCACCCAAAATTTTGTTACACTTTTGGGATATGCAAATTAAATATGTTTTCAGACAATGTTGCAAAAATCAGAATAAATGTTTCATTCTATTGTTTATATCATAGCGCAGACACGGAATTCTTCAGAAAAAGGTGGGCTGTATACACTTCCAAAACAAATTAAATCAATGACATCTAGATTAAAAGAATAGAACAAGAACACTTTCAGAAACATTTTTGAGAAAAAAGAACTAAAAGAGAAACTTTCAAAATTCCAAAAAGGTGAGCACAATAATCCAAGCTCAGAGGAAAGGGAGTTGCTTAGTGAATATCATAATATTTTGAGTAAGGAAGAGAAATTTTGGAGATTAAAATCAAGACAAACTTGGTTAAAAGGAGGAGATAAAAACACAAAGTTTTTTCATAGGATGGCAATAGTACAGAGATCAACATCCAGAATTAGTAGAATTAAATCAGTAGAAGGGGTTTGGATTGAAGACCAGAGTGAAATCAGAAAGGAGGCAAGGCTTTTTTACCAGAATATTCTAGGATCAAAGGAGATTGAAGTTCTTAATGATAAACTACTGCAAGAAGTACCTTCAGTTATAACAGATGAAGACAATAGCAAACTGATGGAGCCTATTACTCTAGAAGAAGTTCATTCAACTCTTTTCTCTTTTGATAAGGATAAATCCCCAGGTCCGGATGGACTCTCTGCAGCATTCTATCAGCATAACTGGGAAATAGTGAAGGATTCTTTATTGGTGGCAGTGGAACAGTCTAGGGTAAAACAATACATACCTTATAAAATAAATGCAACATATCTTACCCTGATTCCAAAAAAGAAGGATGCAGAATTGTTTGATTCATTTAGGCCCATAAGCCTATGTAATATGGCATATAAGATAATCTCCAAAGTGATGGCAAATCGGTTAAGACCACTATTAGACAAAATTATTTCAGAAGAGCAAGGAGGATTTGTGAAAGGGAGACAGATTCTAGACGGGATCATAGTAGCTCATGAAGTAATGCATTCAGCAGCTTCTAGAAAAGAGAGAGCAATGATCTTAAAACTTGATATGAATAAAGCCTATGATAGGGTTAAATGGGATTTTCTTTTTGCAGTATTAGAAAAGTTTGGATTTGGGAAGAAATGGGTCAGATGGATTAAAGCTTGTGTCTCTACAGTATCATATTCAGTGCTGGTCAATGGGCTAGTAACAGAATCATTTAAAGCCAAGAGGGGTCTTAGACAAGGAGATCCTCTATCACCATATCTATTCATTATTATGGCAGAGGTATTGGGAAGGAACTTGAAGAAGGCATACAAAGATGGGCTAATAAGCGGACTTAAGGCTAGTAATAACATCGACAACATCACCCATCAACAGTTTGTAGATGATACAGCCCTTTTTGGGAGGGCAGGGAAAAACGAGGCCAGAGCTTTGAATAACTTATTAAAGGAATATGAAAGAGCGTCAGGGCAGAAAGTTAATAGGACAAAATCCAAAATTTACTTCCTAAACACTCCAGCTAGAATCAAAGCAGGGATATGCAGGTTACTTCAAATGGAGGAGGCAAATTTGCCAACAACATATCTAGGGATGCCCTTATTTGAGGGGAGAATGAGGATAGAATTGTGGAATCCAGTTATAAGTAAAGTTCAGAATAAACTACCGGCATGGAAAGGTAGATGGTTATCGTTAGCAGGAAGAGTGCAGCTAATTAAATCAGTCTTACAGGCCATTCCAACATATTATATGTCCTTGTATATTATGCCAAAATCGGTAGAAAAAAGTTTAATCTATATTATGCGGTCATTTTTGTGGTCAGGATTACATGATAAAAGGAAATTTCCTTTGGTGAAATGGAGCAAGGTGTGTGATGATAAAACTAGGGGAGGTCTCGGTTTAAGAGTTCTTACGGATGCAAACTTAGCTCTAAGGGGAAAAGTAATTTGGAGATTGTACAAAGAGAGTCAAAGACAATGGGCAAGAATTCTTCTAAGTACGTTGAGCCCAATGACCCAAGCTTAATCTTTACTGCATTCTCACTACCAAATGGTTCTGCACTATGGAACGGTTTAAAAAATCAATTGATCTAGTGATTAAAGGTCTAAGATGGGTGGTGGGAACTGGAGAAAAAATTCTATTTGGATGGATACTTGGTGTGATAAAAAACCACTCAATCTAGATCCAATTTTGAAACCATGGATGAGATTACTTCAAGACAAATATGGTGATAGGGTTTCAAACATTATGTACAAGGATCAGGAAGGAAGATACAAATGGAAAGAAGATTTTTTTACAAGTATACCGAACATTGTTGCTAGGAGGCAGTTGAGCAAAAAGATAACAACAATGATTATTCCGAGGGGAGCCAAGGATAAGCTGATTTGGGAGTTGAATAGCTCAAGAGAATACACAGCAAGAAGCGGATATAATGTAAAGCACCAACAAAATAGGAATACCGCAAGAATATGGAGAGATATTTGGGATAGCCCAAGCATTCCAAAAGTCAAAATGTTTGTATGGCTAGTAGGTCATAGGAAAATTTTATCCTGGGATAACCTAATGAAAAGGGGTTTTCATGGCCCCTCACAATGTGTTCTATGTAAAAAGGAGGAGGAGAGTATAGACCATCTCTTGGGACACTGTTCAATAGTCTGGGAACTATGGCAATGGATTCTTAATATGTTTGGTAAATGCATGGTGATGAATGGCAGAATTGAAGAATGGTTAAAGCAATGGCAGAGCACTTTTAAAAGTGAGGTGTTACAAACAATCTGGGATATATCGAAAGATACAATACTTTGGACTATATGGCTGGAAAGGAACAAAAGAATATTTAAAGGAAAGGAAAGCAGTTTAGAGGTAATGAAAAGGAAGATTTGTTTAGCCATAGAGGAGTCTAAACCAACCCTATCAACTCACCCAATCCCTAATCTTGAAGCAGAGAGCCTTGATAGATGGAGTCAAGTCATCAAATGGAATTATGATGTTGGGTATAGGAGAAACAAAAGGAAGGCAAAGAATATAAAGTGGAAACCACCGGAAGTGGAGTTGGTCAAATTGAATTTTGATGGAGCATCTAAAGGAAATCCAGGACCAGCAAGAGGAGGAATAATTAGAAATAATAGGGGTGAGATTTTGTCACATTACGCTTTCAATAGTGGATTTAAGACAAATAATGAAGTTGAAACTTGGGCGGCTTTGGAAGGGTTAAAAATATGCAGACAAATGAAATGGAACAGAGTATGGATGGAAGGCGATTCACTAATAGTAATAAATGCAATTTTGAGGAAAGCAAAGGCTCCATGGAACATACAAGAGATCATTGTGGAAATACAAGACCTTGCTACAGAGTTTGAAGAAATCAGGTTTACACATACGTTAAGGGAAGGGAACAAATGTGCAGATAGGCTAGCCAATAGAGGGGTTTTAATAGAGGATCATGAAGTTAAATTCTCTTTTCCATGGTTAGAGGAAGTAGTAAGTTTAGCTGAAGCTGACAAGAAAATGTTGACTGCCTGAATCAAATAATGATTAAGATTTACTTTAATGTTTTCCATTGGTAATATTTGTTGTATTTTATAACATTAATGTGTTTTCATATAAACTATTTATTACAATTCTTGTGGTTGCACTTATGCTTCAGGAAGGAAACTAGCAGTCCAGATCTGGTAAAGCAGACTATGATAGCGCGAAGTTTTGGAAATATTACTCTACTAAGATGCAGTGCGTAGACAGTAGAGGTGGAGTTTTGGTATTGTGAAGGCTGCTGCAAGAAAATGTCAAGAAGAAGGATGTTGAATTTTGAAATATTTGTATTTACAAAGAAAATTGAAGAAGATCCAGAAAATGAAAATCAAGAATTCAGACTTTTTATGAAAAAAGATGTAGGTATCTAGCTATAGCAACTCAATTGAGATGAGAATTGAATTTGTTTGTAAACTCTCAAGCTCTAAAGGAGAGAGTTGTGATTTGTCAAGGGTGGGGGACCCGAGTACAACCCCTTTTTCTCCAGCAAAAAAAATAGATGAATTTATTTAGAATTGGAAGAAGACCAAATTAAAACAATATGTGAGACACAGATCTTAAGCAATAAAAGAAGTTGTAAACAAAATTCCATTTAGGTAAGTTTGTGAGGTATGGTATTTTTATGTGTTCCCACAATAAGAAATTATAAACATTATACCCCTATCAACATTTTGTATTCTAGTGGTATATCAGGTCTATTTGGTTTATGAATTAGAAGAAATATATTGCCTTTTGTGATTACTTTTGGGGTTTTTGCTTTAAGCATATGTACAACTAAACTTCATATTGAAGTCCCAGTTCAAACACAAGAAATGCAACTTATTTTTTTGCCATATAACACTGATTTTCATAGTCACAAGCGTCAAAATTTATTAGGCATGCCATTTGATTATATACATGTTATTACAATTAATGCAAACCTTAAGGTATGACTACATAGCAGAACTCTTACAAATTGTTAAAATGTGTAGTCTCACTTACTGCCCATCGTCAATATTGTATGTTGTAATATATTAAATATGCCTAATACCATATGACACCTTGTCAGGTGATCCTAGTGATACTATATTAACCAATAATATGTCGTTTGGGATTTATTGAGATATGTGCCATGTTATTATGGAAGTATTATTCTTACACTCCCCCAAATCTCCATTGTATAAGTTGGAGATCAATTTTTGTTACTGAGAAGGATTGTTGTTGTCTACGGTCACCTTCCTCATCTTGTGTGTCTATCTTTTCTTTCAATTCCTTTTACGCAGTTATTAGGGTAATGAGTTGACTTCATCCGTTCCTCCCTAAGCGTTGTGAATTTCTCCATGGTATTAATGCTAAGGCTTTACCATGAATTTCTACATGGTATCTGAGCAAGTGTGAATTACTACTCCTCAATCCTGCATTTTTCATTCACGGCTCTTTTTTTCATGTTGCTTCATATCGAAGTTGTGTTCCAGAGTGAACGATAGCAAAATACTGAGTGGATCTCCATTTCACAACCCAGAAGTTTGGTTGCCCTTCTCTTGTAACAACAATTCTAGAGGAGTCGTGTTTTCCAAAGGTGTAGCAATGGAGCGCGGTTTCTTGGACCAACATTATTTTTGGGGGTTTTCTAAAATTCATAGGGATTATTTTTTAGGGTTGGGGGATGTCTTCAAGAAGATTGCCTATTTTGCTTAACTCTTTTGGACAGCCTCAATGCATTGAGATGTTTTTGGGAAAAACCTTTAGCACCACGGATGATGACTCTCAAGATTGGGCTAGGTGGCAGGGAATGTTTCGTACGTTCCAGATTTCAACAATGGAAATTGACAAAACGGTAGTTAAGATCCTGAATTCCAATAAAGGGTATTCTTGAATAAAGCGTAAGGATTCTTCCAAGGAAAGTCTCATTTTTGGCTTCTATGCATCAGATTGTCAGAGGTCCCAATTCAACATTTTTTCTCTTCTCTAGTTTCTAGCTTCAATTTTTTAGTCAAATATGAGTTGTCCAATGTGGTGCTCAAAGGGTAAAATCAATTTCTCTATATGAGAAACAAATAGCCCAAAAAGTACAAAACATGAGTCTTCTTTGAAACAACAAATGAATGGGTTGCCAGATTTTTGGATAGTTGTAATATGCTATATGGCAATATCATTTTTCTTGGAGAAAACGATAAGGTTTGCTCTTTTTCAAAAATGTCACACGTGGTTTGTTTTTAGGGCGTTGCTTTCGTAGGTCATATCTTTTCCACATGGCAGCGTTTTGCACCCATTTTTTCAGATCACACATTTTCCAGAGTCTATGAAATAGTGGTGCCTATTTTTTGGTTTTCTACAGATGTGGAGGTGAGTTTGTGAAAGAATCTAATAGATCCTAACATGTATATTGCCCACCTGAATGGGCACATACGTTTTTTAACTCATTGGGTTGGGGAAGCATATAGGCATGAAAGAGATTCCATTAAGGGGAGATGTGTAGTGATGTCTTCTCTCCATGGACCCCGGTTCAAATTAAGGGGGATGTTAAAATGTGTAATCTTTTACTTATTGGCCACGGCCAACACTGTATGTTGTAATATATTGTATATGGCTATGAGCCCATGTGACACCATGTAAGGTAATCCATGTGATACTGTATCAACCAATAATATGTCAGCTTGACATTTATAAGTATATATGCCATTGTATTATGAGAGCATTTATACACCACCCCCAACCAACCACTCTATCAAATGGAGATCATTTCATTGTTAATGAAGAAGATAATTGGTGTGTATGGCATAGGCAGATGATCTTATATATGAATCGTGTTTGCATGAATGCACGAGCATATAAGCACATGCACACATTGATGCATTTGTCGTTTGTTGGTGATGTGTAAATAGAGTTGTATGTATTGTCACATAGTGTTGTCATGTATATGCAGCGATAAGTTTCTGTAATAAATATTATGTAATGTATGATGGGTTATTTTAATGTTTTGATGTAAAGAAGTAGTTTAGTGTTAGTTGGGCAGTTGCCAACTATCTACCAGTCCCATAATATCTATATGTACACATCTATGTGAATAGAGATGGAGTTGTTTGTCAAAGGATGATGTCAGTTAATAATGCTCAATGCTCAATGCGAGTCTTTGTTGTACTCTAAATAACAGGGTTGAAGTTCTTCCCATTGTGTATATTTGTTTATATATTTATAATGAAATTAGATTGTAATGTGTTGCATTCTATTTCTACATTTTGGCATCATGGCCTGTATGAAGGAGGGTTGAACTTGGTGACAAGGAGTTGCGACAAGCATCTTGCTCAAGAAGGTATCCAACAACGACAATGGGACTATTACAATGTGGTCAATGTGCAGCACAATCCAAATGTGCCCTTACCCCATCGGGAGGAAGGAAGATTGGAGTTTACAAGAGAAAGTGAAGCAAACTTGTTCATTGACAATGACAAAGGGCCAAGTGACGATGTTGTCTATGACACAAGGTGCAAAGGCGTGCGTGACAATACAAGGCTTGATGAAGGCACGCGTAATGACGCAAGACACAAGGTGCGTAGCGATGCAACGCTCGACAAAGGCGTGCGTAGCGATGCAACGCTCGACAAAGGCATGCGTAGCGATGCAACGCTCGACAAAGGCGTGCATCATGACGCAAGGTGCGACAAAAGGCCAAATGACAACAAGTCCAACAAAGGAGAAACCGTGGTTCAACAAGAAAGGCCAATAGCGACTGAAGTGGGTTATCTACCAAATCATGTGTACGATAAGAGTCTAACATTGGAGCAACTGTAGGTTGGCATGTCCAATGATGTGCAAGATGGGAATCCAACATCGGACCAACTACAGTTGGCATGTCCAATCGTGAATAGGACAAGAATGAAACTGGAGCCATTACACTTGGCACGTTTGTCTGTATATGGGATGGGAGTCTGAAGTGGATGCAATTAGAGTGTGGTGCGTCCGACAATGAATGTGACAAGAACGACACACACAAGCAACCATCGCCTATGTTTAATCAACTGCCCATGATGACAACCAATCTTAGATTGACTCACAAGCGTCCCATGTCATGCTGAGTAGACAGAGGATCAAGTCGAACATTGGAAAATTCGCATTACAACGTGCAAGGCCAATGCAAAGATGAATGAAGCAGATTGGAAGAAGTTATCCCCTATGACACTACATGAAATAGCAATGGACTACTACATGAAATTGCTGGAGAGCAAGCGACAGTTGTGGGAAGCCTTCATGCAAGAACTTATGTTGTTCAGCAGTGACAGCGAGGTTGTTGCTGAAATTTACAGAATAAAGCAAAGTGAGACTGAGTTTGTTTCCTTGCACAGATATGCACCAAACTATCCTTGAGAATACCACACAAGGAAAGGACAAAATAAAGAAAGCCCAAATGGCAGCGGCAAATTTTTTGGTATTACTGCAACATTGCTTTTAATGTCATCAGCAGCCCTTATTGGGATGCTTTGGCAAGAGCACTAAGCACAATTGGTAGAGGGATGAAGCCCCCCTACTGTAAAAGATTTAAGCTAGCCCTTATTGAAGGAGTGTATCATAAACACAAGTGCTCCTATAGAAGAGGAAAGAAAATTGCAGACCAAAACAGTGTGCAACATTTATTCAATGGGTGGATAAATGCGAGGAACCACACTCTGATCAACTTCTGAGTGGCTTCAAGTGGATCCATGGTCTTCTTGAAGTTAGTTGATGCCTCTCAAGAGGTGAAGAGCACAAAGTTGTTGTTCGGTTTGTTGGAGGAATGGTAATTGAAGTGGGAGGGGAGAGCAATATCCTAGTAATGACGAACAACAAAGCAACTTATGTAGTTGCAAGCAAACTTTTCGAGAAGTACCCTGCTATTTTTTGGAATCCATATGTCGCCCATTGCATTGACCTCATTCTTGAGGACATTGGCAAACTATCATGGATGAAGAGTGTGATTGAGGAGGCAAAGAATGTCTTTGCATACATTTACAACCACACATGGGTGCTTAGCTTGATGAGAGAGCACATTAATCGGAAGGACATTTTTAGCCCAGGTGTCATCTGATTCGTCTCCAACTTCATCGTCCTATAGAACCTTCTAGCTACATCCGTTCCTCTTAAGAGAATGTTTATGAGTGAGCGATGGCTTGGCTCGTCATGTCACACAAAGGAGGAGGCAATGAAGGTCGTCAAGCAAGTCTTTAACAATGATTTTTGGAAGAATGTGCAAGAAATACTCAAGGTAATTATTTGGCTTTCTAGAATCTAAATTTGCAGATTTACTTTTTATTTTCTGAAAGTATCTTAAAAACTACAAATCTGAGTATGCAATTTTCAATTACATTTATTTATGATGATTAATTTCTCATCGTTCAACTTTAGGTGTCAGAACCTTTGGTCAAGCCTCTTTGCCTTGTTGATGGAGATCAATTGCCAATGGGATATTTGTATGAGGCCATGGATAGGGCAAAAGAGGCCAGCAAACACTATTATAGACACAATAGGCAGAAGTTCGATCCCATTTGGCAAGTTATTGATAAGAGATGGACAAGGCAACTCCATCAACCTTCACATACAAAGGGGTACTACTTGAACCCCAAATTCTATTTCAGTCCCAGTTTTCATCATGATGAGGAGTTCGTGTAAGGCTTCTATACATGCATTGAGAAGATGATAACTGGCCCAGAGAAACAACGCCTAATCTCTGTCTAGTTGCAGGCCTACAAACAAGCTAAGGGGAGGTTTGTTTTCATCCATTTTTTTGTTTTCAATCAAGAAGGACCTTGCGGCCAAGTAAGAGTTTTAAACTTTTAAAGTTGAATTTTACTTACAATTCACAAATATGAATTTAAAATTTATAAATTATTTTTTATAGATTTGTAGTTAAAAGATTATGGTGCTAGAAGACCAGATCTTCAAACTGTAGCAATTTGCCTTTTGAGTCAGCCTCATAGCGCTTTTGGGTTTAAGCACAACTAGTCTCTACTAGAGACGATAAACACCAAGATGTGTAATAGGTTGACTGAGGAGTGCCCCAATGACCTTGTCTTTGTGCAGTACAGCCTTCAGCTTTCGGCTTTGCTCAAACAAGTGGAGGAGATTGAATCATATGATGTGATTGACTTGGATCACATAGATCCATTTTAAGATTGGACTGCTGAAGATGTAAATACTATGTTCACTGATGAGGACATCGAGGCATTGGAGAGGAAAGCAGAACATGTTGCAAGATTGGCAGAAGATATATCTGAGGAGCCTTGGCCACCTATCCAAGCATCCAGTTTGAGGGCAAGACGGGAAAGCAAAAGGCAATTTTAAAAATTGCTCGAGTATGTTCTATTTTTGTTAGTTTTTTATGATCATTCATAACCATGAATTGTAATTATAATTTTTTTATGAAAATCTAATAGAAAGAGACTTCCTGGCTCTCTAAAAAAAATTTAACATATTTTTTGGTGAATTAAATTATTTTCTTCAATGTTCTTTTTGTTGAGTTTTGAGTTTCCAACTATGGTTGAATGGGTTGGTCACCCACCTGAAGGAGTCATCAGACGCATTGAAGAAGATTAGGGTGGCCCCTCCATTGTCATATCAAGAGGCCTTTGAGCAAGCCATGAACTTTGGAATTTATGTGAAGACATCATCTCAATGTTGGGGTTGGAAAGTCGAGGACTTTGAAGATGAAAGCATTAAATTATTTGGGATTAATTTAAAATGATAATTGATATAACGATCCATGGTTTAGTTATTAAGCAGACATTCCTTGATAAGATTTAATCATGAACTTTCAACTTTTTGAAACTGCTATACTATTTATTACAGTTCTTGTGGTTGCACTCATGCTTCAAGAAGGAAACTAGCAGTCCAGAGGTGGGAAAGCGGAATATGATAACGTGAAGTTTTGGAAATATTACTCTACTAATATTCAATGTGTAGATGATAGAGGTGGATTTTTGGTATTGTGAAGGCTGCTGCAGGAAAATGTCAAGAAGAAGGATGTTAAATTCTAGAATATTTGTATTTACAAAGAAAATTAAAGAAGATCCAGAAAATGAAAATCAAGAATTCAGACTTTTTATGAAAAAAGATGTAGGTATCTAGCTATAGCAACTCAATTGAGATGAGAATTGAATCTGTTTGTAAACTCTCAAGATCTAAAGGAGAGAGTTGTGATTTGTGGGGGACCCAAGTACAACCCCTTTTTCTTAAGCAAAAAAAAGGAAAAATTTAAGCTGAACTCTTGAAGATTTCTAGCTTGCATCCTGGAAACATAAGTAGCCTTCCAATGAAGCTTTAGTCAGAGCTAGAATTGCATTCAATCAACAGAGAAATGAGAAAGAACAGAATGGGCAAACTGAAGGTTCAATGACCATTTTACATTATCTTACCTATCTGTATAAAGTGTTCCCATTGTCAGTAACAACCTGCCCGCAGCATTGGCTGTTAATTCATCAGTTCCTTGGAAGATTGAGAGACCTTGCTCTAACACACGCAGTGCCTCTTGATATGATGCAGCTTTACACACAAAAGCATCATATTAGTAAAAGCTTCGATCAGTGAACACCAGCTTTATGTACTAAGCATTCCACATAGAATATGAAATCTTCAGCAGGAAATCATAGTGTCCTTTAGTGCAAAAACACCCATTATAAATTGCCAAAAATATAAAAACATACTCATTCAGCTAAATGATAATTACTTTGCCTGATTTTGCCTTCTATAACTGTAAAAATGAATTGCATTTTTGTATGGACTAGATTAAATCCATTCAGCTGCATATAGTTGTCATTTAAGCCCTACCAACAAAGGCAATTAGATGATTCTCTCCTCCTCCATATCACTGATATGTCAACCATAATTCTAGAATGTTGTAGTCTTGGTGGAAATCCTCGTTTGGCTTTGAATAAACTCAGAAGTGGAGAACAAACACCTCCAATTAGGAATCAAGCATGTATTTAGGCTCAACGCATATAGATGATATGGAATAGCTATTACATGCTTTGTTTACAATATAGAACATGTACAATATTGTTAAAAACTTACCAATTCTGTAGAAAATCTCAAAAGTATTTAGCACAAACAGCCAAAATATCAAAAAGTTCAGAACTTTGTGTTTGGACAACAGCTATGAGATCATCAACATTCCTGCGATGAATGAGACAAAAGTAACCTACCCTTCCAGGCATCATGGTCTCTTTGTCTATGCAAGGTATTTTGCAAACCTACCAGGCCTCAATAAGCAATACTTCAATACAATAACACATAAGTTTTGGACATGATGCTTTTGGTGGAGACATTGGGGAGCAATGATCTAGCACAAGTGCTCAAAGAGAGTCCATAATTGTCAAAACACGAAGCAACTGATGTCTTACAGCTACTGTGCTACAGGCGACGAATTAGGAAATATCAGCCAAAAATCAATAAGTAACACAAAATAGTGTGTGGTGGTTTTAGAAAATGACAAGCTCTACATAACCAATGCTTTTGTCTTCCTCATCTTCATCTTTGACCCTTCCCTTATAGTACATCAACAATGTTTCCATCTTCAATTTCACCGATTACAGCTTTGTTTTCTACTCCAAGGGTTCCCCGCCTCTGTCCTTCTTAAGAGCAATAATGGCCCCTTCAAATGGAAAGAATTATCACATAAATGATGATCATAAGGGAACAAGTGGCCACATGGTCAAAGCCCCTAAAGAACATTAAACAAGATTAAAGATCTAGATCCCAATTCTTATGTGGAAGTCATAATTAAACAAAGAGTATGGAATTTTCAGTTCATATGGTGTATAGATTGACTCCAGATTAAGGCCAAAACTAATCAAACAATGCCCACATAGCTATAGAAAAGAGACAAGGTCAGAATCCAGTCTTCTTTGACTCCCCTTCTTTGTTTTATCTTGTGAACGGTATTTTTCTTCATTTAGGTAAGTTGTAAGTTGTGACCATGAAATATCCAGGCTGGTCGTAGTCTTGTTGTAAGATAATCTTGCATTCTGGCCATATATTACATCAAAATCTAGGAACATGAGATGAACAAGATGTAAGACAAGATGGTTGAAATTGAGATCCAAGACTGTTCTATGTAAGGCTTGAATGTCAACTAGCAATTTCCTCCTCCATGTTCTATAAAACAAGTTGTGATTCCAATTATCAAAAAAGTGCTCTCTGAACTACAATAAAATCGCTTTAATGGTTTCATTAATCAAGGTGGGAATAGCATGCTGTCGTGACATGCAACTACCCAGCTTTCCTAGATATGACTCTTGGGCTAAATCTTCTAAGTGCCTTTGAGATCTTTTAAATTATATTCTTCTCTTTTTGATAGTCCCGGTGTGATCAGTCCTGATACTGAAAATGAGGGGAACAGTATGGCATCCCCTGCTCATTTGAAGGCTGGAGACCGTTCTCTTAAGGCATCAAAGGGAAATTTTACCTTGATTATTTTGTACACAAAACATTCTAGAATAGTTTCGTCCCAGCTTCATCCTCTTCTCCCTTATGCAAGGAGAACCCCAAGCCACAAGAAGAAGATGTTCGGTCTCTAAACCTAGAGGACGCAATCATGCTAGTTATGCTACAAGTCCTGATCCTAACATGGACGGCTGGAACAAAAATGTGAAGTTGAGCACGAAGGACTTTGCAAGGACAGGCCTTTGTGCTGATGGGAAAACCACAACAGTGAAACTTGAAAGGCATGGTTTGCAGGATGTATTTGTCATATTTCCAGTTCATCGAATACATGACTGGATGGACTTTGCCATTCATAAATTGGTCCAGTCCCATTCTGAAAAATGAAAGGCAGCCATAAGAAAGACCCTGAAAGCACTAGGGAATATTGGTTTACAGAATCAAATTCTACTGGAGGACTAATCAAAGCAGGATTAGTTGAAGGCACCTGGCACGTTCTTTATCCAGGTTGACCGTACTCTTCTTGTAAGATAATCTTGCATTCGTCCCGACAGGGATACCGCAATGGTAAATGGCATTGGGCTCTCCTAGCGGAGACCCAAGTTTGATTCACAGGGAGGGTGGCCCCCGATGTGACCCCATCTTTTCAACATATTCAAAAAACAAATACTCTTACATTCTGGCCATATATTACATCAAAATCTAGGAACATGAGATGAACAAGATGCAAGACAAGATGGTTGGAATTGCGATCCAAGACTGTTCCATGTAAGGCTTGGATGTCTACTAGCAAATTCCTCCTCCATGTTCTATAAAACAAGTTGTGATTCCAATTATCAATACGGTGCTCTCTGAACGACAATCACATAGATTTAATGGTTTCATTAATCAAGTTGAGAATAGCATGCTGTCGTGACATGCAACTACCCATATTTCCTAGATATGACTCTTGGGCTAATTCTTATAAGTGCCTTTGAGATCCTTTAAATTGTATTCTTCTTTATTTGATAGTCTCGGTGTGATCAGTCCTTATACTGATAATGAGGAAAACAGTATGGCATCCCCTGCTCATTTTAAGGCTGGAGACCGTTCTCTTAAGGCATCAAAGGATGACTTTTTTTTTTCACATGGTGGAATCGGTAAGCAGCCACAGTGACATCTCCCCCTTTCTGGGTTCGAGCCGCGCTGTCCGCCCCTATAACCACCAAGCCGCATCTTTTTAAACCTTTTACGCCACTGAAAGCACCAGGAATACAAACAAGTGTCTAGTCCGGCGAGGCCCAAGGTTTGAACCTAGGACGTCTGTCCCCCTTACGGGGTTTCACCGCACCAATTGGTCTACATCTCGGACCTCATCAAAGGATGACTTTACCTTTGATTATTTTGTACACAAAACATTCTAGAATAGTTTTGTCCCAGCTTCATCCTCTTCTCCCTTATGCAAGGAGAACCCCAAGGCACAAGAAGAAGATGTTCAGTCTCTAACCCTAGAAGACCCAATCATCCTAGTCATGCTACAAATCCTGATTCTAACATCGACGGCTGGAAGACAAAGGTGAAGTTGAGCACAAAGGACTTTGCAAGGACAGGTCTTTGGCTGATGGGAAATCCACAGCAGTGAAACTTGAAAGGCATGGTTTGCAGGATGTATTTGTCATATTTCCAGTTCATCAAATACATGGCTGGATGGGCTTTGCCATTCATAAATTGGTGCAGTACCATTCTGAAAAATGAAAGGCAGCCATAAGAAAGACCCTGAAAGCACTGGGGAATATTGGTTTACAGAATCAAATTCTACTGCAGGACTAGTCGAAGCAGGATTAGTTGAAGGTACTTTGCAGGTTCTTTCGTTTATGGCAGGGAGCTGCCCCTCAAAGCAGTGAAGTTCTGATAAGTTCTGTTTGGTAGGCTTGCCTGCCTTGTTGTTTGTTCCTTTTTATCTGATGTCCAAACTCTCCTCTTATGGGGGCTGCATACCCAATACAATTTCGATCTCTGGTATGGCCTATATCCATGTATGTCAATACCTCTGGATTATGCTCCATTTCATCGGAGAAGTTCCCAGTGTTGGGACTGTTTGAGGTGTCCGATTCTCTGTGTAGAGCAGCTAAAAGATCCGGTTTTAACATTCTTATGTGGCATCTTACAGTAGCCATACGCCAATGCAATTGTACCAAGTTTTGCATTATTACTGGATATTAACATAAATTCTTCACTTTACCCGATCAAAAAAATAGTCACCACTCTCTACACTTATTCCCATATTCAGGTCGCACTTTCCTTTCATGAGATTGGAAAAGTGCCTAGGGAGCTTTTTCACCGAGCCCACAAGTTTATGCAAGAGTTCTAAGTTTACCACATTAGTCTCATCAGTGGACCATCAGTGTTCTGCGGCATATATAAGACTGAAAAGGGCCAAAAAGCATCACTTTTCACTTCTAAAACTGCATAGTGGAGGTTAAGTTCCATTTCTTAAAACAGGCAATTTAGCTTAACAATCCTGATCCCCCAAACTTCCCACGCTAACTTCAAATTGCTGGTCATGGGAGAACGCATTTAGCACTCAAAATTTCTTCCTAGAGGGGAGTATTTATATGTAAAAATTTATTACAATTTTCTTGTCGAATAGAAAATCCTTAAATGGGATTGAAACAGGCCTCATCATAGCAAATTACCACTACATTCCAACCAACTTCATAGTAGTATTAATACAATAACATTAAAAAAGTCTTGCATATATCACTTATCAAAATTTGAAACTGGTCATTTTTCACTACTTAAACTGATGACATTTTACATTTGATTTTTGTTTAGACTTTTAAATATCGATAAATTTTTAAAAATTTAAAAGTTTGTGTCCTTCAGGAGCTCCAGTCAATGATAAAATCAACAACAAATTGGAACCCTAGCTAAGACTGAGCTGGACAAAATTAGCAGCCCTCCTTTGCAGAATTAAAAAAATAGATCGATGGAACGGCTATGAGTGCGCTAAAAGAAATTGCATGGAAAATTCTCCAGAATGAACGAATGATCAACTATAAATTTTATAGGTAGAGAAAAAAGATAGAATTGTATAAAAGCTTTACAATAAAATTTGACAACTTCAGTACAAGGGAAAAAAAATAAATAAAAATACCGTTTTGCGAACGCGAATGAAGACAAGCATAATTAATCATTTCCATGGCGGTGACGTCAGCGGAGGTGCTGCTGCCGCCGCTGATAGCAGTGCCGTAACAGCGTCTTGGCTGAAGCGGGTACCTCATGCTATTGGTCACCCATTTTGCTGCTACTGCTGCTGCGATTCTTCCTGCCATTGAATTCTCCTTTTTTCCCTTTCAACTCTGCGCAATCAATCAAGATCAAGGTCTTTAAAACTCTTGCTCCTGCAAATTTAGTGATGCTGGTGCGTGATGGGTCTGTAAGCTGGAGTCAATGAACACATTGAACAGAGTTTTTCACTTATCGTGGTAAATACAAAGGGCTAAGGTTCTGTTATTTGAAGATATTAAAATAAAAAAAAGTTGAGGAATTGCTAATTCAAATCAGTAAAAAGGAACAACCTTTTTAAATACAGTTCTATCGCAGAGTTATTTGAAGACATTAAAATAAAAAAATTGAGGGATTGCTAACCCAAATATTTGAAGACATTAAAATTAAAAAAAATGAGGAATTGCTAACCCAAATTAGGAAGGAGGAACAACCTTCTCAAAGGGACATAATTAAAATCTTCCATTTCATTCATACCAAAGGGAATTAGTAACATTCGTTGGATGTTATTATTAACTTTAGTTCATTGAGTAAAGATAAAATCAAGAGAAGATTGTAATTAATGAAATAATAAAACCAAAATCAAGAGAAGATTGTAATTAATTAAAGAAATATAACTCATTGGCATGGCTGCCCGAACAACCTATCCTTTTTCAAAAACACGAAAATTCTTTGAGAAAACTTTGTGATATAATAAAGGTTTTATTGTTAGCGAAGGCTAGGTGGATTGGTAAGAAGTTGGGCACTTACCAGGAAGAGACTTAGGTTCAAACCTCGCAGGCATGCCCAATCTAGGGTAAAGGTAGTAATCTAATTTGAGTCCATTAACTTGAGTTCACTGAGTGTGCATCAACTTGATGACAACAGTACCAATCTTGAGCCATCGGGGTCTCCCTCACTCTGTATCATGTTTATCGAGTCGAGATAGGGGTTATAGGGATAGCATCATGATGCTAGATCGGAGGCAATACGACTTGACCCTGTGACCACTTGTTCAAAAAGAAAAGGTAGTTGTCGATGTATCTAAAGATAAATAAAATTAAAATAAAGGTTTTATTACTTGTAAGTACCGATGAACAGGGCACAATATAGTGGGATGACTTTTGGACGTTGATAAACAGGGAACAATATTAGTTGAATGACCTTTTTGTCAAGATGCAAACTGAAAATAACATAACAGCTAGTAAGTGGTTGGAGTATTCAAAACAATTGTATGAGCGTAGTAACTAGCAGGAGAACTCCTACTATCATTGTCAAGAAAGAACTTTTCACAAATGAAGACATTATTTAAGGGATAAAATAGTTAGCAACTGGTAAAGCATGTGACAGACAATCTTCAGGCAAAGCATATAAAATGGGGGTAGATATTCTTGCACCATAGATCAAAGAGATTTTCAATGAGGTCATACAAAATGGCTTCCCTGCAGAATGGACAACTAGTTTGACCATTCATTTGTTTAAAAGTGGAGATGTAAATAATCCCTCAAACTATCGAACTATCATGATCAACCCTCTCTTTGCAAAGTTGTTTGGGAGTATGATAGAGCATAGGATTAGCATATGGGTGGAAGAAAAAGGAAAGAGAGCAAAGGGGCAAGCGTGTTTTAGGCCCAAGCACTTAATTATTGATCATTGTATCACGCTTAGACACAGTTGAGAAAATATGGGACAAAAAAAGGAGGCTTTTTGTTGTTTTGTAGACTTTAAAAAGGCATTTGACACAGTGCCAAGGAAACCATTATGGAGCAGAATGGAAGAGCTAGAGGTACAAACTCATTACAGGGCAGCAAGTCACAGATTATATGAGCATGTAAATGCTAGAATCAGAATGTAGAAAGGGTTATGTGAATGTTTTAGGAGTGACATAAACGTCAAACAAGGTTACCCTTTATCTCCAAAATTATTTAGGTTGTACATTAACAAGTTAGAAGGATGGATAAACAAATTTAGGGGAGAGGGTGTGCACTTAGCCAAATATGTGGTAAAACTCCTCATGTATGTAGATGATGTAATTCTTGTGGCCGAAACAACTAAAGATCTAGAAGATCACCTTTGGGCTCTAGAACTCCTTTGTAAGGAATTTGGGATGCAGGTGAACACAAGAAAAAAAAAATCATGATTTTTTAGCAAAAAAGAAGAAGCAACATCTCGAATTTCAGTTTGCAGGAGAAACTCTTGAGGTAGAGGTAGAATACAAATATCTAGGCATAGACTTTCATAACAAGCTCAATTGGAATACATGTAGGATGAAAAGAACTCTAGGTGATTGGAGAGCGCTATATGCACTTCAAAATTAGTGTAAGAATGTCGAGTTGTGGGATTGGAAGACCACCAAGGTCTTATTTGGTCTACTTGTCACATTGATTGTGTTGTATGGTTGTGAGGTGTGGGCCAATGGCACGACAAATACAAAATGGAGGCAAATAGAAAGGATTCAAAAACATCTAATTACAAATTTTCTTAGAATTAAGGCTACAGTCCCTTATGAAATTATTCTAGTTGAAACTGGAATGTTCCCTTTAGAGGCAATTGCTATTTCCAAGTTATGTTACTTGAAAAAAATAGAAAATATGAAAAACAACATATGGCTTAAGGTAGTTAGGGGCCAAGAGCTGCATAGACAAAAGAACACATGGATGAAACAAAATCAGAAATGGATGAAACGTTGGGAAATCAACATAAATGAATGCCCAAATTTCAACAAAGACAAAAAACTATGTGAACGAAAAGCTTAGAAGTGGAATGTGGAAAAATGCAAGCAAGACAAGATAATACTATAATGCAAAGTTTAACCCAACATATGACCACAAGGAAAAAGTATATATAGGCGTTGAAATCAAGTGGAAAGAAAAAATCCTCATTGCTTAGATAGGGACTAGCTCTCATAGGCTTAGTGATGCAGGAGCATCCAGTGGTGTAAGGGCAATCTTGCATCACCAAAAATAAAGAAATTGCATTTTCTCTTTTGGTTGTAAGTTTCTTTAGTGGTTTTCAGGTCCATGATGACACTTGGGAGGTATAAGTCAATCAGAAGTCCAAAAAGGCAAAAAATAGTCATCGGCTATTTTTAGTAAGTTGGCCTAAATGGACACATATGGGTTTGAAAATTTACCCCAAGGAGCGAGATTGAAAAATAGATCCGGTGGTGAAAGAATCACCCCAATAGCCTAAACGGTTTGAGAGATATTAAAGTTTTCATGTCGAGAAATATCTCCAAGAAGGTTTAAAAATAAAATTTGAAGACCTTAGAAGTCCCGAAGAAGGATGAAAAATCACCTCAATGACCTTTAGGTAATTGAGGCACTGTATATCTCTTCGTAAGCTTTCCAACGATATCTTACAGAAGCCAAACGGACCCCCGAGTCAAAAGTTACGGTCTCAGGAAGTTGTGCCACCGAAATTCAAATTTGAATATCTTTTTGGGCGGAAAATGAAAATTTCAAATTTCAGATGAATATCTTCTTGGGCGGGAAAAGGGGAGTTACGCTTTCCAGAATGTTCTATGGGAGTTATTAAAGGGGGAAGAGGGATCACCAAAAGGCAACACGGGGAAGACGGATCGTAGCTCCAGCTTGCAGATTTCGAGTCGATTTTGCTTTGTGATAAAATCGGCCTTGTGGTCATAGCATTGTAACTCTGATTCTGCAATTCGTAGCTTTGTAATTTTTACTTCTAATTCCATTTCATTGAAATAATATCAGATGTTGTGTTTCTTCTAAATTTTTTTGTGATTTGAGTATTGTGTGTGTTGGGTGGAGTAGCCCTTCATCAAGTGGTATCAGAGCGGGAGTTCCTGAGTGTGTAAATAGATCACCGAATGTGAGGTAGTTTGCACCAGGACCTAGGGTTGAGGTTGTGAGAAAAGTGATCAAAATGCCTCCACGAAGAAATATTGTGGTTACAGGAGAGGGTTTTAGAGCCCTACAGAGACAAGTTCAAGCACTGCAAGAGGAGTTGCGCAGAGGGTTTGAGCCAAGAAGAGAAGAGGAAAGTGAAAACGATGTCAAAGAAGAAGAATCTCAGGTCGAAGAAGAATAGGAGGTCACAGATCCTGCGCAAGCTAGATTATTTAAGGCCATATCCAAGATTGGAAAAAGGTCGAAGATTGATGTTTCTACATATTTTGGGAATCTTAACCCAAAAGAGTTGATCGATTGGATCAATGATATGGAGGAGTACTTTGAGTATGAGGAAGTGGAAGATCCTGAGAGGGTCAAATTTGTGAAGACCAAGCTGAAGGGGCACGCTAATATCTGGTGGAGGGAAGTACAACTAGATAGAAATAGAAGAGGAAAATAAAGAATAACAAGATGGGATCGGATGGTGGAAAATTTGAAGAGATAGTTCATTCCAGTTGATTACGAGTTAGATCTGTTGAAGAAAATGCAAGGTTTGAGGTAGGCAGGTAAATCTGTCAAAGAGTATACAGAGGAGTTCTACAAGGTCATGATCAAAACATGCCATTCTGAGGCTAACAAGGAGAAGGTAGCCCATTATATAAATGGATTGAAACCAAGTATTCAAGATGAGCTAAGTTTGGTCAGAATGACTACCATAGAAGATGCTTATCAGTTTGCCCTGAAGGTAGAAGAGAAGTTGAATAGAAGGTTTGAAAGCAAGCAGAGAGAAAGAGGTCATGGTGGAAGGACTGGTGGAAGACCATATGGAGGATGAAATGAAGACCAAAATAAGAATGAAGAAGTTAGCAGCAATCGAAACCAGAAAGGGGATAATGCCTACCGCCCCGTGAGAAAAATAATGGTGACCAAAGAGGAAGAGGAAGGTTTGGATGAGGACCTGGAAGAGGAGGATTTCATGGAACCTGTTTCCAATGTGGAGAAGAGGGACATCGAGCATACGAGTGTCCACAACATCAAGGAAGGACGAATAAGAGACCTGAAGGTAATGCACGAGCTGCCTATGTAGATGAAGATGAAGATGTTGAATCTGACCATTCTAAAGAGGCAGAAGGAGGAGAAGTTCTTGTCACAAGGAGAGCCTTGCTAAATGAGGAGAAAGATCCAGTTCAGAGGAAGATTTTATTTTGCACAAGGTGCAAATGTGAAGGTACTATTTGTAATGTTATCATTGATAATGGTAGCACTGATAATCTAGTTTCAGAGGGGATGGTTAATAAATTACAGTTGGAGAGAAGGAGACATCCGCATCCATATCGGATTGCATGGCTGTAGAAGGACCATAGAGCTTTGGTCAATGAGCAATGTTTAGTGAAGTTCAAAATTGGGAATTACCATGATGAGGTACTGTGTGACATCCTGCCTATGGATGCTTGTCATGTGCTATTGGGAAGGTCATGGTAATTTGATCGATATGTAGTACATGATGGACATGCCAACACTTATTCCCTGACAAAGGATGGAGTTCACCACAAGTTGAAGCCCCTGAAGGAGGTGGACGAAAAGGTATGTAGTAGTGCAAGAATTTGTTTAGTTGATGGTAGAAAGTTTTTGGATGGTATGAAGCACGAGCATATGTGCTATGCATTGATTCCTAGAGTTAATAAAGAGGAATGTGAAGATATACCGATAGAAGTCTCAGATCTATTGGGAGAATTTGAAGATATTGTATCAGATAATGTACCTGAAGGGTTGCCACCAGTGAGGAAGATTAGTCACCAGATGGATTTGATACCAGGAGCCAGTTTACCAAATAAGGCAGCCCATAGAATGACTCCTACAGAGAATGAGGAGCTGAACAGACAAGTTCAAGAGCTATTGAAGAAAGGATTGATTCGAGAGAGTCTGAGTCCATGTGCAGTACCTGTAGTACTAGCACCAAAGAAATATGGAGAATGGAGAATGTGTACAGACTCTCGAGCCATTAACAAGATTACAATCAAATACAGATTTCCATTGCCAAGGATGGATGACCTTATGGATTGTTTGAGTGGAGCCAAGTACTTCACGAAGATTGACCTGAAGAGTGGGTATCATCAGATCCATATCAGAGAAGGAGATGAGTGGAAGATAACCTTCAAGACTAAAGAGGGCTTGTACGAGTGGTTAGTCATGCCATTTGGGCTAACCAATGCACCAAGCACATTTATGCGACTCATGAATGAGGTATTGAAAGAATTTTTGGGAAAATTTGTTATTGTTTATTTGGATGACATTTTGATTTTTAGTAAGACATTGGAGGAGCACCTGATGCATATTCGAAGAGTTTTTGAGAAGCTAAGGGAGGAGAAATTGTTGATTAATCTAAAGAAATGCAGTTTTGTGAAGAAAGAGTTGGTGTATCTGGGATTTGTTATCTCAGTTGAAGGTCTTAAAATGGACCCAAAAAAAGTGAAGGCTATCATTGAATGGCCTACACCGAGGAGTATTACAGAGGTAAGATCATTCCATGGTCTAGCAAGTTTTTACATAAATTTTATTAAGAATTTTAGTAGTATTTGTACACCCCTAATGGAGACAATGAGAGGGGATAGAAAGGAGTTTAATTGGACTACAGGAGCAGCCAGGAGTTTTGATATGTTGAAGAAGAAAGTCATAGAGCAACCTATTTTGGCACTTCCAGATTTCAATAAGGTATTTCAGGTAGATTGTGATGCTAGTGGTAGTGCCATAGGAGTTGTTTTGAGTCAAGAAGGTAAGCCCATTGCCTATTTTAGTGAGAAGCTTAATGATGCCAGGAAAAAGTATTTTGTCTATGATCAGGAGTTTTATGCCATAGTTCAAGCTTTGAAGAAATGGAGACACTATTTGTTGCCAAAAGAGTTTGTTTTATATACTGATCATCAAGCCTTGTAGTATATTAATAGCCAAGGAAAGTTAAATCAAAGGCACTTAAAATGGGTTGAGTTTTTGCAGAGTTATACTTTTGTGTTGAAGCACAAGAGTGGAAAGTCAAACAGAGTTGCAGATGCCTTAAGTAGAAGGTAAAATTTGTTGATAGAGATGAAGGTGGAGGTTGTTGGGTTTGATGAACTCAAGAGTTTGTACCCTAAAGATCCAGATTTTGCAGAAGCTTGGAGAGCCTGCTTGGAACCTGTTACTTTGGATAGAACAAAATGGTTGGATTTCTTAATCCAAGATGGGATGTTGTTTAGAAGAAACCAGTTGTGCATTCCAAGGAGTTCCATGAGAGAGAACCTGATCAAGGAGAAGCATAGTGGAGGATTGGCTGGACACTTTGGTCGGGATAAGACCATTGCTCTTGTTAGTGAGAACTATTATTGGCCATAGTTACAGCAGGATGTGAAGAAGTTTGTACAGATTTGTAGAGTATGCCAGATGGCCAAAGGTGTAAGATAGAACACCGGGCTATATCAACCATTACCTGTACCAGAGAAACCATGGGAAGATATTAGCATGGATTTTGTTCTTGGCTTACCAAGGACACAGAGAGGACATGACTCAATATTTGTGGTGGTTGACAGGTTTTCTAAGATGGCACATTTCATTCCTTGCCATAAAACTAGTGATGCAGTACACATTGCAGAGTTGTTTTTTAGAGAGGTGGTATGACTACATGGTCTACCAAAGAGTATAGTTTTAGATAGAGATACCAAATTTTTTGGTTATTTCTGGAGGACCTTATGGAAGAAGCTGAAGATAAATTTGAAGTTCAGTTCTGCACACCATCCACAGACTGATGGACAAACAGAGGTGGTGAATAGGAGTTTGGGCAACTTGTTGAGATGCTTAGTAGGAGATAAGCCCAAGGGATGGGATTTGATTTTACCACAAGCAAAATTTTCTTACAACAATTCTATCAATAGGAGTACTGGTAAATCCCCATTCCAGATTGTATATGGGAGCAACCCAAGGAATGCTTCTGAGTTGAGGCAGATGGACAAAGGAGAAAAGAGTAGTGTCAAAGTTGAGGACTTTGTAGAGCACTTGAAGAACTTGCATGAAGAGGTAAGGAAGCATATTAATAAGATGAATACTCAGTACAAGGCAAAGGCAGACCAAAAGCGAAGGTTTAAGGAATTCCAGGTTGGAGATGAAGTTATGGTTCACCTGAGAAAAGAAATATTTCCTGTTAAGACATATAACAAGTTGAAAATGAAGAAGTTTGGACCATGCAGGATCATAAAGAAACATGATTCAGGAAATGCATATGAGGTGGAATTTCCAAGTGAAATTAACATATCACCTGTGTTTAACATTTTTGACTTGACAGAGTATCATGAAGGGGACAATGAGGATGGACCAGTAGAAGAATGGTGGAACATTCCAACATCTACTCCAGAGAAAGAAGAGATAGAAGAAATCTTGGATAGTCATCTGGGAAGAAGTACAAGAAACAAGCAGTATGAAGAATACCTGGTTAAGTGGAAAGGAAGGCCAGTTGAAGATTCCTCATGGCTTTCTAAGGCAGAGGTTGACCATCTCGGTTTTCCTCCAACACTAGAGAAGTGAAGGTCACTTCTCAATTTACCCTGGGTGTCTGATGCAGGAGCATCCAGTGGTGTAAGGGCAATCTTGCATCACCAAAAATAAAGAAATTGCATTTTCTCTTTTGGTTGTAAGTTTCTTTAGTGGTTTTCGGGTCCATGATGACACTTGGGAGGTATAAGTCAGTCAAAAGTCCAAAAAGGCGAAAAATAGTCATCGACTATTTTTAGTAAGTTGGCCTAAATGGACACATATGGGTTTGAAAATTTACCCCAAGGAGAAGGATTGAAAAATAGATCCGGTGGTGAAAGAATCACCCCAATAGCCTGAACGGTTTGAGAGATATTAAAGTTTTCATCTCGAGAAATCTCTCCAAGAAGGTTTAAAAATAAAATTTGAAGACCTTAGAAGCCCCGAAGAAGGATGAAAAATCACCTCAATGACCTTTAGGTGATTGAAGCATTGTAGATCTCTTCGTAAGCTTTCCAATGATA
This sequence comes from Wollemia nobilis, assembly GCA_028583015.1. NCBI lineage: Eukaryota > Viridiplantae > Streptophyta > Pinopsida > Araucariales > Araucariaceae > Wollemia > Wollemia nobilis. The sequence goes on along the minus strand of JAQPPZ010003527.1, from coordinate 1,526,776 downwards.
TCTTACGAAAGCCAAACGGACCCCCGAGTCAAAAGTTACGGTCCCGAAAAGTTGTGCCACCGAAATTCAAATTTGAATATCTTTTTGGGCGGAAAATGAAAATTTCAAATTTCAGATGAATATCTTCTTGGGCGGGAAAATGGGAGTTACGCTTTCCAGAATGTTCTATGGAAGTTATTAAAGGGGGAAGAGGGATCACCAAAAGGCGGCAGGGGAAGACGGATCGTAGCTCCAGCTTGCAGATTTCGAGTCGATTTTCTTTGTGATAAAATCGGCCTTGTGGCCATAGCATTGTAACTCTGATTTTGTAATTTTTGCTTCTGTAAATTCCATTTCATTGAAATAATATCAGATGTTGTGTTTCTTCTGAATTTTTCTGTGATTTGAGTATTGTGTGTGTTGGGTGGAGTAGCCCTTCATCACTTAGATGTGAAACAGGGAGATGGACAACGCCCAAGGAACAATGGGAAGAAAGGATATGTACTCTATGCAACACGAGGGCAATAGAAACAGAGGAACATTTCATCTATGAATGCCCGAGTTTTTAGACATCCGTGGAAAATACAAAGAAACACTTGGAAAAGGGTCTATGATAGAGTATTTAAAGACAATAAAATAAAAAAAGGTTGGGGAATTGCTAACCCAAATCAGCGGGAGAAGGAAGAGCCTTCTCAAGGATATTAATGGTCATATGATTTGAATAACTGTGTTTCCATATTTGGGGTCCCATAGACCATGTTTGGGTCTCGCAAACGTAATTAAAATCTTTCATTTCATTGTGTTTGTTAAGTCGTCCGTTGGACGTCCTTTGTAAGCATCTATTTGCCAAGATATTGGAAGAAAGTTTAATATGTTAGAAAAGAATAAAAGGGTTTTGTTTTTATGAGGTTAAAATAGTTTAAAAGATAATGATTTTAAATTATAATGGTAATTATAAAATTTGAAAATCTTTGTGATTAAAAATAGTTTATGTGACAGTTAATCATAAAATTTTATTTAATTATTTGTTTATAATATTTTTTTTGTTATTAATTATGATAATGAGTTTTTATATTTTATTTTTTTCAAATAAATTATGTATTTATTTTATTGTTATAATATCGATATATTTTGAATATGGTTATATATTTTACATTTTAAAATAAAGTATTTTTTGTCTCAGTTGTCTCTAATGTGTAAGTTATATATATTTTTCTCTCATTCTTTTTTGGTCTCTTCTATCTATTACTTTTACATCTAAGTTGGTGTAAGCTAGTCCTCAATTGAGTCATTGTCAGATACCACAACAATTTATAGAAACAAATGGAATCAATCATTACTCAATATTGTTTAACCAAAGTACTACACAACACAAAAAAAAAACACAAATTATAATAAGGGTGTTTGTCAACATCAAATAATCTTCACTAAAGGAAAAAGAAATTACACTCCAATCGATTATAAAATCATTAGTGACAAGGGGTATTTATATCTAATTACATGATGTCTTTAGTTCATAATTATGAGATCGACCCTCAAGAATGAAATATTCCTAAAAATTACAAAAGTACCTTTGACAAGGTTTATATGGACCCAAATGGAAAATATAACAAATACAAATGCCAATAGCCGATTGTGGCCTTAAGAGAATATTAACCACCACATATTCCAACCTCCTCCTTAAGTTGATCAGGGAACACTACGAGAGACCCTTACTTTGCATCCCCCCTTAAGGGACATTCCCCAACTCTAGTAAGCTCTTGCATACGCACAAAATGACCTTTGGCATGATCTTGGTCAAGATGTTTGTTGTCTACTCTAATTAAGGCACAAATATTGGATGTAACATTCCATAGGCATGAAACCATCTCACAAAATGTATCCATATCTCAATGTGCTTTGTTCACTAATAAAATGTTAAATTACCAAGAAGTTATATAGTACTCTAATTATCACATCAAAGAGGAACATGAAAGCTATTAGGAATGTCAATTTCCTCCAAAATAATTAGCATTGACCTAAGATGTTTAGCTGCCTCATTGGTAGCACAATATTTAGCCTTCATGGAATACTGAGAAATGGTGGATTGGCATCTAGAACATCATGAAAACGGGTTGAATCCCATTTAGAACACAAAGCTCATTGAAATCATCTACCCAATTAGCATTTGAAAAGCCTGTCAAAATTAGAGGGAAACCGGTGGAATAGTGAATATCCATATAATAGGTCCCTTTGATGTATTTGAGAATCCACTTAGCTACTATCTAGTAACTCTCATGGAGTTCCTGCATTTACTTGGAGTAGTATCTAATAGCAAAGGCTATATCCAGTCTAGTATGAATGAGATAAAGAAGTCCTCCCATAAGATGCTGACATAGGATGGCATCAACTAAAGGTGTGTTGCAATCAACCTAGAGTTTCAAACTTGAGGCAAAAGGGGTCTAAATAGGCTTACACTCCTCCATCCTAAATCATTGAATAATATCCCAAGCATACTTAGGCTGAGAAATAGTAATCCCAGAGTCTAAATAGTCTAGATCCCAAAAAAATAATGCAAAAGGGCCAAATATATCATCTCAAAGATGGAACAAAGCTATGACTTCATGTTCTAAATCAAAGTAGATAAGTTGTCGGTGATGATAATATTGTCGATATACAACATAATCACCAAATTTTCCCCATCCTAATGTTTCATGTAAACATCATGTTCAACCTGACATCAATAAAATCCACAATTGAGGAAAAAATAATGGATCTTCTCATACCATGCATAAGGAGCCTTCTTAAATCCATACAAAGATAGTCAAGTGGCACAACAATGGAGTAGATCCCTCCAACTCAAAATCAGGTGGTTGTTGCTTGTGGATTTCCTCCTAAAGTTTCCCATGTAGAAAAACACTCCATGTCCACTTAATGAACCTTCCATCCATAGGAGACAATAATAGAAATAATCATCTTAATTAAGTCCATCTTGACCATAGGTGTAGAAGTCTCAAAATAGTCCACTTTATTATATTGAGAGAAACCCTAAGGGATAAGACATACCTTGTGCTTTTCTACTTGGGCATATGATATGTAATTGGTCCTATAGACCCATTTACACCTCACAACATTCTTTTCTTCTGGAAGAGGGAACAACTCCCAAGTCTTGTTCTTCATCAATGTCTCATATTTTGTTTGCATAGCATATTCTCATTCAGGCTTGCCCTTAGCCTAAGAATATGAGAGGATCTTGATAATGGGCTACCTTCAAAAGCAATACTCTAGAAGAAGCCTTCTGATGTTGGTCAAGAGATAGAATAGGCTGAGTGTCCAAAAGAAGTTATTGGTAAAATTCATAATAATAAAAATCCCAAATAGAATGAGAAGCCCAAGAAGATTTTGAAGAAGCCCACTTGTGAATTTTACAAAAAAGGACACAAGGTAAAATTTTGCATAAGAAACTAGAGGAAGCAACAAGAAAGGGGGTGTTGATGTTGTTTTATTCTATGCACAAGGTCAGGACAATATTTATGGAAAAACCTCATAGGCTCATGTTGTAGTTCCTTTTGCATATTGGACATCCATCTCTTCAAATGAGTGGGTAGAATATTCAAGGGCCACAATGCACATTATGAAGCACAAGTGTCTTCTCCAAGACTAAACTAAAACTCATGCAAGGGAACATGTGATTGGGGATGATTCTTCATTACATGTTGTAGGGAGTAAAGATATCACTATTGGATCTTCATCATTTGATGAGGTACTTCATGTTCCTAGTGTTTTCCCTAAACTTCTATCTATTTACCACATTACTTATATAAATAAGAGAGTAGAATTTTAGCCTAATAAATGTGTAATTAAAGATATATACAATGGGTTCAAAATTATTGCTTCTAGCTATTATGATGAAATGACATGTAAGTTGGGTGAAAGACTTGTCCCTTTTGCCATTATTTCTAGCAAGAAAAAATTTGTTTCTATGGTTTCTCATGCTAATAATGAGACTTAGAAGTGCATTATAGGCTTGGCCATCTCAACTAGGTTCCTTGAGATACATGAGTCAACATTAGATGGTTATTGAGCTTCCATGAATATCTCCTCTAAGTGGTGCATGTGAGCGGTGCATTTTGGAAAAATATCATAGGGAGACCTTTTTGAAAGGGGTTGCTAAAATGGCATCTCATCCTTTGGAGATCATACATAGTGATATTTATGGACAGATGGATACACCATCTCTTTTAGTAAATAGGTACTTCCTTCTTTTCATTGATGATTTTTCTAGATATGTGTGGTTGTACACTATCCACACTAAAGAGGGGGTATTTATACCCAAGTACATTATGCCTTTAGATCAAGTTTGTGAGATCAACCCTCATGAATAAAATATTACAAAAACATATATAAAAGTACCTTTTACAAGGTTTACACGGGTCCAAAAGGTAAATATAACAAATACAAGTGTAAATAGTCAGTCCTAGCCTCAAGAAAAGCCTAATCACCATATATTCCAACAATCATGAGCATCTTTTCTCTCCAAATGATGTTTACTCCTATATAGGCTTTTGGATGGATGATCATTTGTAGGGTTAAATTCAACAAGATAATGCTATAGTTCTTCCTTACTTCTTTTTTCACATAGTTGCTTGAAAAAATTCTTAACAAATATCGTTATATCTTTGATATTATTTGAGAATTCACTCAAGTTAATATTCCATTTGTTCATCCACTTATTATTTTGTTTCATCTATGTATTCTTTCTCTTGTCCAAATCTTCTTCTATTACAACCTTAGGCCATTTATTTTTTCAATTGGTTATACAGGATTAAAACGAGCCCTACTCGTATTACATTATCACCACGTAGTGGTATTACAACAAAGCTTGGATATTATTCATGTATCGCTTGACAAGATTTGAACTTGGGTCTCCTCCTTGAATGTTGAGGAATCTAACCAATTGATCTAATTCCATTTGATAACCTTTGGTCATTTATTTGCATATGTATGTTTATTTTTTTTCTAGATATGCTAGAAGACAAACAATAGCAATTGTCTCTATAAGAAAAGTACCTCTTTCTAGTACAAGAATATTATATGCAACTGGGCTTTTATTTTGAATATTTTTGCAATCAACTTCAGAATCCTCTTTATTTTCCTTTATTTTAAGTCTAGTGTGTTGCTAGCCCATACTTCACACCCATATAGCACCACTCATATAACTAATAGCCCAAATAAAACCCATATAGTTTTTTAGTCCCATATTTTACAATGCAAAAAGTGCTCTCCATCCTTCCAAAGTTCTCTTCCTTCTATCTACATATTTTCCATCTAAGCTTATTATTAAAGTCTATTCCAAGATACTTGTACTCTATTAATTATTTTAGGAGACCCCCTTTAAAATGAAAATCTAAATCATTATTTTTCGTTTGGTTGGAGAAGATAAAGATCTTGGTTTCATTGGTATTTACTTGCATTCTTGCTTCCTTATAAAATTGGTTTAGGGCATTTCAATGCTCTCTCAACCCTTGTACTCACCTTGCAATCAAAATGAGATTGTTTTCATATAAAAGAAGCCTCACTATATATTCCCCCAAATGACATCATTCTTTCTCTTACAGTTATCCATTCTTCTAATTTTTCGATATATAAACCAAATAAGGTAGGGGATGGTGGACATCCTTGTTTAACCCCCTTATCACTTATAAAGCATTATGAAAGACCTATTCGAGCTCTAATTTTAGTTTGGACCTCTTCATAAAGTATATTAATTGTTTCTCTATATTGTTCTAGTATGCCTAGGTCCTCCATTCTAGTTCATAGTTTACTTCTAGGCACCATGTCAAAAAATTCCTTGAAGTCCACAAAACGACAATAGGCTTCTCCTTTTTCATTTCATATTCTTTCAATAATATCTTAAAGTGATGTATAGTTTATTGTTGAGTGATTTGGTTTGAAATCTACTTATCCTTTTGCATTATTTCCTTGTTCTTTTACCCACTTCTTGATTCTACACTCAACCATTCGTTCAAACAACTTTGCAAACAAGGGATTGATAATAATGGTTTGATAATTTGAAGGATTGTTTACATATCCTTTTGAAAAGAGATATTTCTAGACTTGTTGTCCAACCCCTTAGAAATCCATGCTAAATTATGATGTTGAATATCCTCTTGATGTGTGGGGTTATATCCTCTATTCCCCATTTTAGGTATTCCACCTGTAGTCCATCCAAGTTGCAACACTTACCTATTTCCAACTTCTTAATACCTTCCTTAACCTTTGTTATGGTGAATGAATTTTGACCTAGCAACTCTCAACATCTCTTAAACAACCTTTGGTATTTGTATACATATAATATAATAGAAGATAATATAGAGTAATTGCAAGCTTACTATAGCGGTAAGGGATTTGGCCTCCCTTTGAGAAGTCCAAGATTCAAACCCCATTCAGTATGAAGGGACCAGGGCCCGTCATAAAAACCTGTGTAAAATCATTGAAAAAAATAGAAGATAATATAAAGTCTATAGGAAATAATATTAGAGGTAAAGACTTACAAAATTGTAGATTTATGAGTTTAGGACTAGGATCGAAATTTGATGAAGAGTATTTAAAGATCAAGAAAAAAGTTAAGTAAAAATGTTACTTCATAAATATATGAGGTTATGTTGATCCAGTAAAATTATTCAAGAAATGAACCCTACCTAGGGGCTCAACAACATGTAACTTTATACATAAAGTTTTAAAATTGAATAAAAAATATATTAGATAGTCAATTAATAAGGCGGATTCTATACCCATGGGGTTTGGTTTAGTGCAACTTCTAGCCACTTGGTTACAAGATTTGAATATATGTGCAAAGGGTCATATATGACAATAGAGTTGACATAAACAATTTAAGTTGATCTATGGCAACATGGAAATGCCTAAATCTTAGGTTCTTCAAAATTAATTTGGATGATGCTTCTAAAGGAAATTTAAGAAAAGCTAACAAAAGTGTTTATTTTTACAAAAAATGAAGTCAAATCTCTCCTCACTTTCTCATAATCATATGGAACTTCAACTAACAATTATGTAGAGGTTAGGGAATTTCTTATTGGGATCAAGATTACCTTTGAAAAATGTAAATATATTTCAATTGAGGGTGATTCACACATTATTATTGATTATATCAAGAAAAATGGATGTGGAGGTTAGATAAAAAATAATATTATTATGATGTTCATCCCTACTACTAGAGGCAATATATTGGAAATGCATGCATATCTATAGATAAGGAAATAGTGCAACAGATAATATAGCTAATTATAGTATTTATCTTCATCTTGGTGAACTTTAAATTATAAAAAGGTTATTGAACAAGGGGGATTTTATCTCTCAATAAAAATGATATTAAGAAGTTCATCATAGAAACATGGTACTTTCAGGAAGATGAATAATATATTTGATAAATAGACAAACAAAGACTATCTTTGATGAAAATACAAGTTGGATATGGTCTAATTGACCTAACAATAAATCAATATTTTCTTATTTTGATAGTAGTTTCCCCCAATAAAAGCCACACATAGTAAATTAAAGGGGTATAATATGCAAGATAGTTGTGTGAGTGTGATTAGAATAAGGGCATTTTTTAATCAAAATAAAAGTATAATCTTTATTTAACATATTTTAAAAAGTATTAAAAAGTTAGCAAGAGACAAGACAAAAGATATAGATATTTTATGGGAAGAATATTTAGAAGTAGGGGATGGAAATATTGGCATTACACATCAAACGTATTTTAAACAAGATCATTAGAGAGGGTTCTATAAAATAATAAACAATTAGCTTATTCATATCATTATTTAAAAGGAATTATACTAAAAACCGCTAAATCTAATGGACTATTACAATGAATCATTTTTTTTGCAAAGCATTTTGGAAATATTAGAGAACACAAAATTAGCAATTGGGAGGTGAAATAGAAAAGAAAATAAAAGAACAAGTAAACTTCAAAGCAAAACAATCAATGATTGATCATTGTGCCATTCCAAGAAACTTATGGGAAATCATAGAATGAGAAAGAAAAGGTTTATTGTTGTTTTGTTAACTTTAAAAGGATATTTGACGTATTAACAAGTCACAAACTTTAGGATATAATGCCAAGTTATGCATATCAAATGAATATAAAGTAACTATCCACATGTTATACAAGCAAGCATGAGAAAATATTAGAAAGAAATCAAGGTTATCATAATTTTTTGGAAATGATATTAGGGTCAAACAAAGTGACCCTTTTTATCTTACTTTGTTTGGTTTGTACATTTAAAAGTTAGAAGACTAGTTAGTTAAGAAAGAAGGTATGGTTATACACTTGGTTATTATTTATTAAAGTTACTATTATATGTTGATGACCTCACATTGTTCACAAATTTGATCCCAAGAGAATGCTTAACGGCTTTAGAATTTTTTTGCAAAGAGGTTGGTATATAAGTGAATATTAGTGAAACTAAGATATTTACATACTCTTAAATAAAAAAGAGGATGTAAGACGAGTTCATATATTTAAGAGATCCACTAGAGGTGGTATTAGAATACAAGTACCTTGAATTTTATTTCCATAATAAGCTAAAATGAAAAACATGTAGAATGAAGAGAATTTAAGATGATTCAAAAACATTATATGCATTATTATTTTTTATTTGTGGAAAACATCCCAGAAGGGATGCCACTTTCGGGTAAGACCCAAGGAGGCAGGGGTATCCATTCCACAAAAATCACCCAGGACTCGAACCTGGCCTACCACCTTTGACATACTCAAGGAGCAAACAAACACACAAAAACATTTTAAAAATAAATAAATAAATAACAATAAAAATAATAAAATAAAATAAAAAACATGCTCCTTGAGTGTGTCAAAAAGAAAAGCACAACCAAACACACACACAATAAGATAAAAAAAACCACAACACGAACCACATAGAAAAAACACAAGAACAACATAACAAAACACAAACATGACAAAAACAACAGAACACTACAAAGACAACAAAAAAAACATGAAAAATAAACACAACCAAAACCTAAAAAATTAAAAAATAAAATAAAAATAAAAATAAAAAACAACAAACAAAAACAAAAAACATAGAAAACACTCACACATAAAAACACGAATTAACACAAACAAACAGAAACACAAGAACAAGAACGACAAAAACACAAGAACAATAACAAAAAACATAAAAAAACACAAAACAACAAAAACACAAGAACAACAAAAAACAACACAAAGAACACAAAAACAAAACAAAACAAAAGAACACACACACCTTAAAAAACTAAACAAAAAAAAAAAAAAAAAAAAAAATTGAACATAACAATGACCTTTCTAGACCAGAAGACTTTTAAGGCAAGAATCAACAAAGGAAACAAAAGAAAGAATAGTTTGAGCTAGGGAACTAAAATAACCTGATCGAACCAAAGAGAAGCAAAAATAAAGCAAGAAGAAACTAGGTACCTTCAAAACTGGAGCCATCCAAAGAAATGATAGAAAGAAGAGCTTCCCTAATTTGTGAAGCCCACCATCTAGGAGGGTGGCCATAACAAGTAAGATCACCTTTGTCCAAAGCCCAATTAGCTAAAGCATCAACACTCTTGTTTTGATCTCTGACCACATGATTGTAATCAACTTTCAAAAATCCCATCTGGATTAATTGAATCTTCTCAATAATTCTTTTTATTCTCCAATCAACCTTATGATTCTTAGAAGGAGTCTTCAAAATATTAATCATGAGTTGAGAGTCAGACTCAACTAACACCTTTTCCCATCCAACCTTAGTAGCCTCTTGAAGGCCTCTGAGGATACCATACCCCTCAACAAGGTTATTGGAAAGAATACCCAAATTCTCAGCAAAAGTAAAAACCAGGGAGCCATCTGAAAGTCTACCAATTCCTCCCGCACTGGCTTTTCCAGGGTTCCCTCTAGAGGCTCCATCAGTATTGACTTTTCCAAAATCCTTAGGAGGAGGTTGCCAATTTCTTGTCCTATCCATCTTACAAATACTCACATTCCCTTTAAGTTGGTTGCCCTTAGAAGATTTAATCTTCAATATTTGCATCACTTGATCCCATCTTTGGTGGGAGTTTTGGGGGTGATTAAGGAGTTGATGGACTGATTCAACTAAGTTGGCTATGGTCTTTTGCCAAATATAGTGAATATCCTTCCTATCTTGATTAAAAATTTGGTTGTTCCTTTCATTCTAGATATTCCAAAGAAGAATGGTAGAACCCATCCAAACTACTCGCCTAATAAAATGATCAACACCCTCTTGTTTAGGCCAATCCCTCCAAAGTTGTTCAAAAGTAAAAAAATTGGACCATTGTAAGCCAAGTAAAGTGGCCATTCTCCTCCATAGCTCAGAGGCTAAAGTACACTCAATAAAAATATGGCTGAGAGTTTCTACATTCTCTTCACACATTTCACATCTAAAAGGGCCATGAAAACCACGCTTCATAAGTTGCTCACCAGTAAGCACCCTACGATGCAATAAAAGCCAAGTAAAGAACCTCACCTTAGGCCAGAGCTTTTGAGCCCACAACCGAGAAAATATGTCAGAAGATTGGTTGGGATTATTATGGCATAAGGTCAAATAACCTTGAGCAACCGAATACTCACCCTTAGTAGTGTTGTTCCATCCAAAACAATCTTTTTCATGGGACCAAGAGAGAGATCTCATATGAAGGATGCCTTGGATATCTTGTCTTTGCCTTTCTGGGATTTGAATAGGCCAGTCCTCAATAGGGATCCAATATCTACCAACCTTTGAATTACCAAGTATGGTACCGATAGTAATTAGCCACCTTTATCCAGTTAGCTCGGTGAAGCTCCTCCATCCAAGGCCTCCAATCGGGAAACTGAGTTATCAAAGGCTTGTGACCATCCCAAGAATCTATCCAAAAATTTGCCTGTTGACCATTATGAATGATCCAAAATAAATTTTTCTTTATCAAATCCTCACCAGTCTTAAGAACTGCTAAAATGGGAGAACCTTTGGTAGGAAGTTGATAGCGAACAAGGTCTTCAGGACTTTTGTTCTCAGCATATTTAGCATGAAGATTATTGGCCCAAAGAGCATTGGGGTTATGCAACATCCTCCAATATAATTTAGCAGCTAAAGCTTTGTTGTTATTAATAGAAGACCGAAATCCTAACCCCCTTCATTCTTAGGAAGACATAAAGTGTCCCATTTCACCAAGGCCCATTTTCTTTTCTCCTTAGTACCACTCCAAAGGAATCGATGACTGATTTGATCTAGTTCTCGAAGAACAACCTTTGGGATATTCAACATGGAAGATACATAAATAGGAATAGCTTGAAGGACTGATTTTACCAAGGTGATTCTACCCCCAGAAGAAAGCCACCTGTTGGTCCACTTTCCAATTTTCTTCTTGACTTTGTCCAACAACCAATTCCAATATTTATTTTTCTGCCTTTGAATATTGATGGGAATACCTAAATAAGTGATCGAAAGGGAGGTCTTCTTATATCTTAATTTATCCAAGACCATGGATTCCTGTCTGGCAGAGCAATGAAAGAAAATAACTTTAGATTTGTCTTCATTGATCAACTGCCCAGTAGCCTTAGAAAAATAGCTAATGATTTGCTTAATATTAGAAGCTTCCTTAACTGTAGCTTTACCTAAAAGAGTAGAGTCATCCACAAATTGAAGATGAGAGATAGGTCTAGCTCCATGAGCAATGGTAACTCCCTCAAGGGTTTTGTTTTCCCTCTTTTTGGTTATAGTCCTACCCAAGCATTCAACAAGAATGATGAATAAATAAGGGGATAGCGGGTCACCTTGCCTAATACCTCTGGAAGCTGGGAATGACTGAGAAGGCCTGCCATTGATAAGAACTAAGTAGGAAACTGAAGAGATACATCCCATAATCCAATCCATCCAATCCTTAGAGAAACCAAATTGCCTCAAAACTTTGATAAGGAAGTGCCAATCCACTCTATCATAAGCTTTGGATAAGTCTAACCGAATGAACATGGAAGGAGATTTTTGCATATCCATGGAATGGATGGCTTCCTGAGCAAGAACTATCTCATCTACTATTTGACGCCCTTCCACATAACCCCCTTGCTCAGGGGAAATAATCTTATGCAAAAGAGGCTTCAACCTTTCTGCCATGATCTTAGTAATGATTTTGAGAAGAACATTACATAAAGCAATAGGTCTAAAAGTTGAGATATGATCAACCTCTTGAGCTTTTGGAACAAGAGTAATATAAGTTTTATTGATAACCTTCAAAATTTCTTTGGCTTTCCTGGCTTCTTCCACCACCTCTAATAAATCAGCATGAAGGATATCCCAGAACTCTTGGTAGAACTCAATGGGAAAACCATCAGGACCTGGGGTTTTCCCTTTTTGCATTTTAAAAACTACCTGTTGAAGCTCATTGATAGTAACATGAGCAATCAAAATAGAGTTCTCCTCAGAAGTGATAAGAGAAGGGATTGCTTGAAGAACATTTTGTTGAGAAGCTGAGTCAAGAGGAGTAGCAACAAAAATATTGGAAAAGTAATCGACAACAATAGAGTTCATGCCATCCCAAGTATAGACAACATCTCCAGAATCTGATTTCAGGGAAGAAATAAAGTTGTGAGATCTTCGAGCTAGAAGAGATTTGTGGAAGAAATTTGTGTTTCGATCTCCTTCTTTGAGCCATTGAATTCTAGATTTTTGCTTCCATAAGAGTTCTTCTCTTTTTTCCCATTCCTCTAACCGAGTTGTGAGTTTAATTTCATCTGCACTTCTATTCTCTCGTGAGGCCATCTAAATGGATTTTCTTATTCAAATTTTCAAGTTGAGCAATAACTTCATGTTTTTTTTATGAACATCCCCAAACTCCTTCCAGTTCCAAGTCTTGATTTTGGATTTAATGTATTGCAGTATTTTGGAAAAATAGAACATCTTAGTCCCATGCCTAGGCTTACCTTCCTTCCACCATTGTTGCACATGAGGTCTAAAGGAACTGTCTCTGAGCCACATTAATTGAAAATGAAAAGGAGAGAAACTCACATTGGTTTTCCACATTTCCACCATGATCGGCCAATGATCCGAACCAACATTGTTAAGAGTCTTCACTTTAGGAATGTGACCATGGATTAAGAAATTTTTAGAGAGCAAAAACCTATCCAATCTCTCCATTATACAAGCTAAGCCTTGCCTTCTGTTAGACCAAGTCATAAGGCCATTATCTGGTTGGATGTCCACAAGATGGAGGTTTACAATATATTCGCTCATGAGGTCAGTGCTTTTGTCCAAATTTCTATTTCCCCCATTTTCTCATCTAGAGAGAGGATGGTATTGAAATCTCCTCCGATCAAGATCCAAGCTTCAGGAAAATGAGAGATAATATGAGTTATATCCTTCCACTGTCTTCTTTTTTCCTCCAAAGTAGTCGAAGCATAAATAGTAATGTAGAGCATAATTTGGTTGGAATGTCTACTTTGAATAGCTATAGCCAACAGACCCCAACTGCCAACCATATGGTGAATAACTACCTCTTTTGGGTCCCAAAGACAAGCAATGCCACCAGAAGTCCCCTGGGAACTGAGGGAAACCACTTTTCTAGCTGGCCAAATTTTACTGGCAATTGAGTCCATATCCTCCATTGACATCTTCGTTTCTTGAAGGAAAACAAGATGTGGATGATTTATCTGAATCATTCTTCTAATTTCATTTTGTTTTGAAAGACTCCCTTTGAGTCCTCTAATATTCCAAGTGATGATCTTCATTAATACCAGGGCTAAAAAAGTTGGGAAGGGCATTAATATTACCTTCCTCTACAAGCTTTTCACCTTCTTTTACCATATGATATTGATTGGTCTTGCGACCTACTTTTTTATTAGAATCCATCTTCAATTTTTTTCTCCTGTTTCTTGACTTACTCCAATTGAATCCGAGATGGCTTCTAACCTTGAAGAATGCTCGTACACAACCAAAATTTTACTAGAGGGTTCAATAGAGTCTATATTGGGACCTGTATTATTTGAAGTTTTGACATTTAAAAGATTGTTTTTCTTGTGTAAATTTTCTCCCTTTTTTTTGTTGAAAATTGAAAACCTTTGATTTGTTGGTTTGTCTCTGAGTTCTTCCCTTCATCTTTAAATTGTGTTTCTAAGATTTTTGTTTCCATTATTTCCTCTTCCTCACTTGGGACATCATTTGTGGAAAGGATTTCAAACATATTAGCAGATGACTTTGATTGATCCTTCATAACTGGTTTTTTTTGAGTGTTCTTCTTCTTAGGCATTTGGAAACCTATTGAGTTTATATCTTCTTTCTTTTGATCAAGAATTTTATTTGGGCAAGCACTAGCCAAATGACCATATTCATGGCAAATTCTACAACGAAAAGGAATGTTCTCATAGTCCACTACTTGCTCCCAAGTGTCTTCCCCAAATTGTAATGTGATATTTTTAGGTAGGGGTTTGTCAAAATCCATTAAAACACAAATCCGAGCATAAATAATATGTTCAAAATTTTGAGTACAATCAATAATCATCATAAAAGTTCCTAAAGAGTTTCCAATTGAAGAAAAAATAGTAGGATTCCAAAATTCAATAGGGAGGCCAAAGAGTCTAACCCACACGGGAGCTATAGAAGGCATCTCTTCTTCGGATTTAAATTTAGTATGCCAGGGCTTCATGAAAAGCCCTGCCCTTCCAAAAAACCAGGGACCCCCTTGAAAAGTTTTCTCTCTATCTTCATTATTAGCAAATAAAACAAGAAAATAACCATTTGGATAAATAGAGATTTGTAACTCACCTTTGGTTTTCCAGCTTTTTGCAGCCCAGACTTTGAAAGCAGATAGGCTCGGACGAAAACCCACGAACCGACAAATTAGTCCTCTTTTTTCCAAATCTTCAATGCCAGTCTGAATGTTACCCATATCAAGCTTAACAATAGGAGTTCCATCAACCGCTTTAAGACATCCTGACTCCATTTTCCTGGGATCAATCTTAGGCATTCTTAGAGGTTTATGGGAAGCCCTAAGATTAATATTAGCATTGGGCTGAGGTTGTCCACCATGGAGGGCATCCCTAAAATTCATTTTTGGGGCTGAGTCTTCAAAATTCTTACCCTTGACAGGGGTTTTCACAATAGAATTATTTTGTGGGTGCACCTTAGCACCAGATTCACTTGAGATCTGAGCCATTTTTTGATCAACTGCTTGAAACTTGTTTCGTGATCTCTTTAATCCTTGCCCTAGACACCGTGGAAAGGAAAGGTATGGTTTTCACTTTTCTTTTGTGCAACAAATTGGAAGTCGTTGTCACTCAAGTTCACAACATGATCTATTGAAAGATAGATTTCTAACCCATCTTGGATCCCCTGCAACATATCCTGCTAAAATATTGAGCATAAACCACAAAAATATTGGCCGCTAGGGCCCGAAGGCCCTAAAAACCAACCTCTGGAGCTGCTTGCACTCAACCCAGATGAAACCCTCGCACAACCGCTTGCCAAAAATCTCGTTCACACATAGGG
Organism: Wollemia nobilis; assembly: GCA_028583015.1. NCBI lineage: Eukaryota > Viridiplantae > Streptophyta > Pinopsida > Araucariales > Araucariaceae > Wollemia > Wollemia nobilis. Next base: position 1,511,279 of record JAQPPZ010003527.1, on the reverse strand, counting down.
ATGCGCTAGGATCTGTGTTGCTCCAAATGATCTAAAAATTGGTGGAGATGTTCTAGGGTTTTTCAGGCATCTACCCTCAAAATTTCAGCTCAATCCGAGTCCGGATGAGTGAGATATGGCCGAAACAAGTTCGATAGTTTGGGCAGACCTGCAAAAAACGTCCCTCCTCAATCTAGCTCTTCTTCTTTAATAGTAAATTTTAAACTTTGTCAACATTATATGCATTATAGAACATGTGTAAAAATATTTAATAATGTGGTTATAAAACCAATAAGACTTTGATTGCTCATTTGTGGTTACTATAGATTTATAAGGGTGTGAAATTTGGACTGACAATACACCAAGGCTAAAATAAAGGTAAATTAAAATTTCATAAATTAATTAAAAATATTTTTGAAGTCAAAAATTTATTTCAATGTGATATTTTGATGGCAAAAATTGACACTTCCTTTTGGAAGGCAACAACTATTGTTGCATCTTGATATACATAAAGAGAGTTAAACGATAGAATATACTATATTATGGGAGACTCTACCATGCGAGTGCATTGCTTTTATTTTTGTTGTTGTTGGATTTTGAAAACAACGACATGTCTTTGCATCCATCCATATTATGTTTCAAAGTGAGTGGGAAAGGGGAGAAAAGGCAATGATCCAAACATTATAGATTGAACAAATAACATCAAAGCCAAACATCAGATTTGAGGATGTGCTCCCTTTGTCCTTATACCTTTTTCAATGAAATTGTAAAAGTGGAAGTTTCTTAAAGAAATTCTTCAATGATCCATGTTGGTAGCTATTTAAGATACGACCCTCTAAAGTCAGTCATCCAAAAAAAAGATAGGATTTTTTCAAATTGAAAAGAATAAAATTATAGATATCTCTATCTGTTAAGGTAAGCAAATTAGTTGCAGTTTAATGTGTTTTTTGAAGAAAATTTATAAAATTAATTTTTGAGTAAGGATTAGAGGAGATTATTTTTTTATAAACCCTAGTTTTTTTTTTTTCAAAACCCTAGTTGCTTTTGGGATATTTTTGGGTTGAGATCATGGAGTTACCAGTTTTCATTGGAAAGGATGACATTGATGCTCGAGAATGGTGGATGAAGTTTAGATCTCTATATTCTAGTGAGATTTTTTGGGAATGCCAACTTATCAAAATTTCAAGAGAGGAAGCTTATGATTGGTGGACAAGTCTTGCTAAGGTTGCTAAGGAAAAGAATCATAATTTCATTTGGGATGAAATAGAACATGCATTCTTGAGTCAGTGGAACCCATATAAAAAAATAACTTATTTGAAAGTCACCATCAAAAGATATAAATAAGAAATAAAAAAGGATTCAAAGGGAATTGAAAGAAATGAATAAAGAGGATATAATAGAAGAAAAAATACAAATGACAATGTGAAAGTTCATGGTTGCATTCAGAATTAAAAACTTAAGAAGCAAGGAGTCAAGGAGAAGAAAGAAGTAGTTATGGCAAGGGAACAAGTTGAAGAACCAATAGAAGATTCAAAAGTTGAATTTACAATAGGAGCAACAAAAGAGTCCATGGAAGAAGCAGTAGCAAAGTCCAAAGAAGTCTTATCAGAAGTACACAAGGATGCACCAAATGAAATGTATAAGAGAGAATATTGTGAAGAAGAATTTAAAATAAATAAAAAAATTGTTGAAGAATCAAAAGAATCATAATGTCAAGTTAAGGTTGTAGAATATTGGCACCCACACCACCTTGAGCAGCAATAATCTTGGAGGCATGGCTCAAGGCATCAATATTTCAGATCTACATGGAGTCAAAAAAGTAAACATAATGTTTTTGGATTCCAAAGGGATGCAACAACATCAGGGAACTATAGGACCATCTGTTTGAAATAGCATAACAAAGCAGTAGAAGCATAAAGCCAAATGAGTAGTTATGGATATTGAAGTGGCACAATGACAACTTGGCATCATCAAAGACCATCACTAATCAATATTTCACTTGGATGGATGAATGAACAAGATTGGAAAAATTCAAGAAAAAGGATGTTGAATATTTGTATTTAAATTGTTTTTGAAGAAGACCCAAAAAATGAATATAAAAAATTCAGATTTTTTGTAAAAAATGATGTAGAATCTAGTTATAGCATCTCTCAATTAAGATGATAATTGAATATGTTTGTAAACTCTCAATATTTAAAGGAGAGAGTTGTGATTTTTCAAGGGTGTGGAACCTGAGTACAACTACTTTTTCTCAAGCAAAAAAAGAATATACTAGATTACAAAATATTATAATTGGAGAATAATTAAATTAAAGAAAACACAATTTGATGTAGAAAAACATGAAATGGATGAGAAACTAGATAAATGAATGCCCACATAACAACCATGAAATAAGAAAATATATGAGAAAGAAGTAGAATGAACATGTTAACAAAAGATCTTATGAGGAAGGGACTATTGGAGCGGGATCTAAGCAGAGGAGTAGGATCTAAGCAGGATCTATATTGTGAGATAAATAATTAATTTTTGCGAATACTGTCAATGGAGGGAGAGGGGGTGGCCCCTCAGGGCCACTCGATTTTGAACTTTAAGGGGTAGTTATGGTTTCTTCAAAATTTAGCCCTGATAGAGTTGAGAGTTGGTAAAGCTTATGATTCCTTGAAGAAGACTTGGGTTGGTGCGATGAGTTCAATGTTAGTGGGTGGGATCAAAAAGGTGAATGACTGCCTTCATCGTAAGCAAGAGCGATTATGGATTTAGGCGTAGCTTGAAGTGGTGGTGAATGAGGTAATTTTATTATAATCCAAGACTTTCATTTGCAGATTCATTGGAATTATGGTAGACCTAAAAATTATTAAGGGATGGACAACATGATACTGGAAAACTAAAGGTAAGTATGACATTGCTATTTCTGCAAATGGGTATTTTTTAGTTATTTTTGATAAGGAGGATAAAAATAATATTTTTGAGGTTGACCCTTATTTCATGGGCCAAGTGGGGCTATACATGAAACTATGGCACATAGGGTTCAATACGATGGAGGAACTACCTTTAGTTATCCCAGTGTGGACCAGACTTCATTTTTTTCCTTTGGAGCTTTGGAAGGAGGAGATTTTTAGAGATATTGGCAAGGCCATAGGGACCTTTGTTTCGATATCTAACCGTATGAAGAGAAGGAAGTTTACTACTTATGTTAGAATTTGTGTGGAGTTAGATATATCCAATCCTCTCTCAGATTCTATTTACATACAAATTGGGGAGGTGGTACAGGTTCAAGCTCTTGATTATGACGCAATCCCCTTTAGGTGCAGACAGGTGGTACAGGTTCAAGCTCTTGATTATGAGGCAATCCCATTTAGGTGCAGACACTATCATATTTATAGTCACTTGGCAAGGGATTTCCCCAAGAATATTGAGATAAAGCAAAAAGAGGAGGAGACCCATCAAGGGAAAGCTATGGAAGTAGGGAGGAGGATGGTTTTCATGCGGTTATAAACATGGAAAGATCGAAGGTTGGTGGCCAAAAGGGTAAGGAGCATTTGGAAGTTCCTTTCAAAAATTAGTTTGATATCTTGGGATCTAGGTCTAGTGAGTGGATGTGGTTTTTGTGGGGGGTATTACCTCTCTCATGAGCAGGTTGTTCAATATGATTTGTTATCATTCCCTTGTAGTAAGGGTGAGGCCTCGATAGAGATGTGTGATCTGAAAATTTTTGGAACTCAAAAGGGGGTGGTTGGGCCCTTGGAGGAGTCGATTCTAGTGAAGGCCAGGGTTACAGATGAGGATGATACAAAGAGGGAGGAAAGAGTTGTCGAGGTTGAGAGGGATGGGAGGAGAGGAACAAGAATTAATCCCTTAGCGATTATATCAAGCACATCTAGGAAGCATCGAGGGAAACAACATGTGATTGGAAGAAAATAAAAAAGGACAAGCGAGATAAGAAAGGGGAGCATTTTGTGGAAGTGAAGATTATGTGAATTATTTATTCACATTTTAACTCTTTCTCCAAATGAATATTATTTCGTGGAATGTGAGGGGCTTGGGGTAAAACCCAAGCAAAATGTTGTAAAGCATTTGATTAGACAATATACAAGGAAAATACACCGATGGTTTGTCTTATTGTAGTTCTAAGGAGTCCTCCTCTAATATGTCGTTCAATGTTTAGGTGCAACAATGCTCTTTTATGCAATTTTTGTTTATGCTCTAATTGGGCATTTAGCCTCCATGGGATTATAGGCATGTATATTTGGAGGTACTTCTAGGTTGTGGCCCATGTATGGAAGGCCTTGTGACTATGTAATATGGTTTCTGTTTAATAACTTCGTCTTTTTTCACGAAAAAAAATCTTAGAATGAAATAAAAATATTAACTTAACTTTAATCTACATCCAAACATTAACAAAAAGTCTATTTAGGGTAGTTATCAAGCAAAGAGCGAAATAAATCTCAATTTAACTTGAGATTATTTTCACCAACTTGAATGTGAAACTAAGAAATGCGTTACACAAATAAAAATGAAAAATAAAATGCATATTTTACATAGTAAGGGTGGTTGAGACAAAATGACATTTTAATAGATAAAAATATTGGGATCTTATAAATATAGTACATAATGATCCTTTTGAATAAACAAATCTTATAAAACTGAAGATTTTTTTAATTAAAAATTGGTGAAAGAGATCCACCTAATAGAGAGAAACTACTATATTAGTTATAACTCATTTAAAGGATTATGCACCAAATCTTATCAATAAATATTATATCATGTCTCATGGGACTAGCACAACAGTTCGGGGTTTGGTTTTTCTTCAGAGGTCCAAGGTTCAAACCTCAGTGTGTGTGGGGTTGTGTGTTAAATCCCTTCTTTATAAGCTCAACTTTTCCTCTTATGAGAGGTCATGGTGGGATGGGGATGCCCAGCTCTAAACGTCGGTCACAGGTTTCTCACACTAATAAAATCCAATATATATAATATCACATTTGGGGTTGTGTGTTAAATCTCCTCTTGATAAGATCAACTTTTCCCCTTATGAGAGGTCGTAGTGGGATGGGGATGCCTGGCCTTGACCGTCGATCATAGGTTTCTCACACTAATCAAATCTAATATATATATATATATATATATACATATATATATATATATATATATATATATATATATATATATATATATATATATATATATATAATATTACATTTGTCCCGCAAACAATTTAGTTTTCGTGTTAATAAAATTATAATAAAATAATATAAGTTCAAGTTAGTTAAACATATTAAGTATCATATCCAACAACTCAAGTTATGCAAATAAAAATAAACCTTTTTGTATTTTGGTGAATTAAAAGAAAGTTATACTCCTATGCTTCAATGAACTAGCATTAAAATAAATCTTATGTATTTTGGTGAATGAAAAGAAAGTTATACTCCTATGCTTCAATGAACTAGCATTAAAATAAATCTTATGTATTTTGGTGAATGAAAAGAAAGCTATAGTCCCAACCTTCACACAAACTATTGACCTAAGTTTAAATATTACACTAACCAAATAAAAATTATATATATATATATATATATATATATATATATATATATATATATATATATATATATATATATATATATATATATATAATATCACATTTGTTCTTCAATTTTTTTTTTTTGGATTTGGTTAGTGTGAGAAATCTCTACAACCAATGCTTAGGGCTGGGCATCCCCATCCCACCATGATCTCTCATAAGGGGGAGAGCTAAACTTATCAATAGTAAATTTAACACATAACCATACACACACTCGCTCACACTACGGTTTGAACTTGCAAATATTTTAGTTTTGCATGTTAATAAAATTATATGAGTTCAAGTAGTTAAACACATGAACATCTAAGTTTAAATCTTGATAGACATGTTAATAAAATAATATGAGTTCAAGTAGTTAAACACATGAAGACCTTAAGTTTAAATCTTGATAGATGATATATAAATAATTGTCAAATACTACTATATAGGATATTAAAATAACATGCCAACATAATCATTGTTCACAAGTCCTTGTTGAGACACCTGAGCGAGAAAACACTTAGTGGGAAAACATCAACACAAGGTTTATAATGAGGTGTAGGTTGCAGTAGATTTTAATTTTTTGCAACAAGGTCTAGATTCAAATATGCTCATGGGTTTTTTAATTTATTTTTGCAAATTGTATTATTTTAGAGTGAAGATTGGGACAATTATTACCATCTTATAATAAGCCCAGTTTTGAGTTGGAGGGGTATAGGTAACCAATCATTGAAAAGTTTGCATAGAATGTGAGGTTTAGGTTCCAATGATGGACCGAACTCCATCCCGCGATGTTCTTCAATCTCATATTCCTAGACTCCCTTTAGGAACCCTACAAGCAGTCCTATGGAGCGCACAAATCTTGAGAGTGAAAGGAGTGTACCAGAGGGTTTCACTATTGACTCGCCAATCAACCAAATGTAGAGCAAGGTAAGTCCCTTTCGATGACTCTTCTTGATTCCTTTGTAGAAGTAGACAATGAATTATTAGAATGCAATGTTATTTTATATATTTTATGAGGGATTCTCCCTAAATTTAAACTTCTTAAATGGGTTAGAGGGGTTTGGAAAAATACTAAAGGATGGATAGTTGAGGCTATTTGAGGACTTGGAAAGGAGGTACATAGTTGTCTCCTTTGTAAATCTTGAGCATACCCAAAAAGCTCTCTAATACAAAACATGGGTTATTTGTAGGTAAACTAGCTATCTTCAATGTTGGTCTTTGGATTTTTATTTGGAGGGTCCCTCTAGGGCAAAATACCCTCTTTGGAATTGAACTTTCTTTTTTATCTCTTTCATGATAAAATTGCTTCTCTCCTTGGTAGGGCTTTGTGGTCTCGTCTTGTTTCAGAAAAAACTATCTAATTATAGAATTCACCCCTATATTTATGTGGAAATTAACATAGCCAAGTTATTGCCCCCCTCTCTCGACCTCAATGGGATAGGTTTCCATGTTAATCAACCTCTCATCTACCTAAACTAACCAAATTTTTGTTTTTACTATAGAGGGATCAAACACTTGATCATGAATTGCCCAAAAAATAGCAAACAACAAACAGATGGAAGCCACTGCTCAAAAAATAACTAAAACATTTCTATAAATGACCCTCATTCAAAAGTCATTTCTCAAAATCTAGCTAGAAAATTCCTTGTCGATGGCCTTAAACACCCTTTAGGTTTCAAAAACCCTTCTTCACTTCCTCAGGCCATACCCCTAAGAATCTCCTTACCTTTTTCTCATCTCAAACTCAATCCTCGAATATTATTGTTAATTCCCAAGCCCCATTGGATTTAGTTGTGGGCCTTGAGTTAGCTCTCATTCCTTCACCAACCCCCATCAAAGACAACCCTATGACATATGGGTGGAGAATGGTAGGTAAGTGACAAAAATTATTGATGCCCCCAAAATCCCTCCTTCCAACAAGAGGAAACATCCTCTGTCAAAGATCTTGCTAGATCCTTCTCTCAAGTTGCCTAAAATATGGTTCCAACTCAACATACCTACAATACAAAGTTGCTGCCCTTTAATAAAAATAATTTTTAGTCTTTAATTCATGAGGTCGAGCATCCTCCAAATCAACCCTCACAAAATTAAATCTTCTTTATTGGAATGTTCGGGAACTCTCCCTAATGAGGAATAATCACATGACCTCTATTTCTTTTAGTTAGGTTTAGGCTTGAATTTAATTTATTAGCTTAGGATTAGAATTAAAATATATTTGAAAACAAATAGTAACTATGATCCTAAGCTAATAAATTAAATGCAAGCCTAAGCCTAGATAAAAGAAAGAGGGATCATGTGATTATTCCTCATCATGAAATCACTTACACTTGCTTTTGGTCCTAAATTTGTGGATAGGATCACTTGTGATGTGACACATATGGACTATTGTGGTCTCTTGCTTGGTCAACCTTACCAATATGACATGAAAGGAGTATATGATGCCTATCATAAAACATATATATTGTAGCAAAATGATAAGGCATATCTCATAAAATGCACCAAACATACACAAAATTTGGTTTTAAGTTGCAAGCAAGTAACAAAAGCAATTAAGCAAGCACGAGAGATTGCACTCATATTCATTCATCCATAACACACTCATTCTCCTACACTTCATCATCGATATGCTTCATTGGATAAATTGTTAAAAGAATATTCTCATCTTTTTTAGGAGCCCAAGTCACTTCCCCTCATTCACACTATTAATCATAGCATTGAAATCATTCTTGTTGCATCACTTCCAAATGCTCCCATGTATAGACAATTTGTTTTGCAAAATGAAGAGATAAAAAGGCAAATAGAATATTTGTTGTCTAAGGGATTCATAAAACCAAGTACATTTCCTTGTGCATCTCTAATTTTGTTGGTGCTTAAAAAAGAAAACTTGGCAATTGTGTATAGATTTCAGGGCTTTGAACAAAATTTCTATAAAGAATAGATATCCACTACCCCGCATTAGCAACCTCTTAGATAAGCTTCAAGGAGTCAAATTATTTTCTAAGATTAATCTTAAAAGTGGATATCACCAAGTGCGCATTCAGGTAGAAGATACATGGAAGATAATAGTTAGATCAAAATGAACCTTTTTGAATGGCTGGTAATGCCCTTTGGTCTTACCAATGCTCCTGCAACCTTCATCAGGTTGATGAATGAGATTTTTCGTGATGTCCTTGACAAATTTGTAATAATCTATCTTAATTATATACTTGTATTCTCACCCAGATGTTGTAGGTGAGTTGGAGAGGAGAGGGCAATCCTCGAAGGGAGGTCCCAGGTTCGAATCTCCACCCTACCAAAAAGCTAAATTGGGTACCCAAAATCCAATTGATAATGTTGGTGCGAGCAGGGCTGGGTGCGACCCTCGGGTGACTTTGACGGTGTAGAACCCCCTATTCGTGGTCTCTTAGACCAAGGCGGCCTCGCAAGGGGTTTTTCGCTTAAATATATATATGCTTGTATTCTCATCCACTTGGGAGGATCACCTTGTGTATATCAAGTAAGTTCTTCAAACCCTTCAAAATAATAGCTTGTATGCCAACCTCACCAAGTGTTCCTTTGGCCAAACTTCCATTTCTTACCTTGGATTTGTGATTAGTGAGCATGGAATTCAAGTAGATCTTGCTAAAGTAGATGTTCTATTTCAATGGACTTCTTCTACTCTCATCAAGTTGAGTTTTGTAGGACTTGTGAATTTCTATTGCAAGTTTATCCCTCATTATTCCACTATTGCAGCTTTATTGCACCACTTAACCAAAGCCAAGATTCCCTTTCAATGGGGGAAGAAATAGGAAGTTGCCTTTGAGATATTGAAAAAGAAACTTTGTACAACACCTGTGCTTGCTTTACCTAATCTCTCTCAACCCTTAGAGATTGAGACAAATGCTTCACATGTTGTCGTAGGTGTTGTCCTCAAACAAAATGGTCATCTAGTGGATTACCAATTTGAACATTTTTTGTTGCTAAGAACTATTTTAAATATGACAAGGAGTTGTATGTACTATTTCAAACCATCAAATACTGGAGACACAACCTCTTGGGAAAATAATTTTTTTTACACTGATCATATGCCACTCAAGTTTCTTCAATCTCAAAATAAATTAAAGAAGCTCGACACGTGAAATGGGAATCGTATCTACAACAATTCCATTTGGTCATTAAGTACAAGAAGGAGAAGAGTAATTATGTGGTATATTGTTTGAGTCAACCTCCTATCGATAATGCCTTGATAATTATGACCATTGCAAATTTGGGGTTTCAAGATTGGTCATCTTAGTATAATTGTGATCCTAACTTTGGGAAGATATACCAATAATTGTGCCATTGTTCCTCTCTTTCCAATATTTCACATAAAAGGATGGGTTGCTATATAAATTGGACAAGGTTTGTGTACCTCATGAGCATAGGGTATCTCTTCTCAAAGAGACACATTCCATACTCTATGGTGGTCCCTTTGGTAAACACAAGTGGTAAGACCTCAAGGTCTTACTATAAATGTAATTGCAGGCCACTCAAAGGGGACTCCCTTGTAGTCGCTTTGCACTATAGGAGGCTCCCTCCTTGGAGTCTATGATTCTTATTCTTATTATTCATGGATGATTTGATATGGATGGCTAACCTAATATATATATCTACCCTAAAGCTATGTTGGTGAAGAGACATGATGGTTCACATATGAAGAGACGTGATGGTTCACGCTATGAAGGGTTGTGATGGTTCACTTTATAAGTTAATAATATAATAATTAAATGATTAATAATACTAACTAATACTAACTAATAATGTTAGGATTGAGGATCCTAAATTGCCACCCTCCTTAAAAAGAGCTTTGTCCTCAAAGCTCAAAGTGAGAAGCTTTGTCCTTTGTTTTCCAAGAAGGATTTGTGTAAGTTCTTGGACTCTTTTAATGGCATCCTTTTGTAGGCAGGGATATCGAGAAGGATGAAGCATTAGCGGAGGACTGCCAAAAATATTAGTAACTATGTGATGATGAGGGAAAGGCAATCCTTGGGGTTCTTCATACACCTTAGAATGATGCATAAAAAGAGGTGATAAAACTTCTACATTCTCTTGTTGTTCCCTGGGAGAGGCAATGGAGGAGTGTGTAGTCACTTTTTTGCCTTGTTTTTGAATAGGTTTGACCCTATGGTGATAACTCACTATTGGAGAGAAATTTGAGTGTAGTTCTTGTAAAGTGAATGTTTGGCCATAATGAGTCACTTCAGGAATGTCTTGAGATATTTTTTTCTCATTGTCCTTGTTTTCCACATATTCCTCTTCTTTTTTATCTTTTGTGGCTTCCTCATCTTCCTTACCTTCCTCATCGTTACCATATTTAGTGCTATATTCAGGTGTATCCATCACTATGTCTACCTCTATATCATTTTCTTCTTCTATTGCCTTATCGAGGTTAGCATTATGCATCGGCTTGGAAGTGATGTAAGTGGTTGATGAATTCTCCATAGGTGGTTTCCATAATCGATATTGTCTGTTGATTTTATCTTTAGCTAATTTTACCAATCCATAGGTCTGCATCATGGTATAGGGATTGAACCTTGTCACCTCCATTCTAATTTCATCTTTTAATCCCCTAATGAAGCCATTGATGAGAATTGATTCATCCAATATTGTGTTGTGTTTGGTGATATCCTCAAACCGAGTTCGATACTCACGCATAAAAGTGATTTGATGAAGATCTTTGAGAAATTCCCACATGACTGGGTCCCACATGGCTCTGATACCAAATGGTAAGACCTCAAGGTCTTACTATAAATGTAATCGCAGGCCACTCAAAGGGGGCTCCCTTGTAATCGCTTTGCCACTATAGGGGGCTCCCTCCTTGGAATCTATGATTCTTATTCTTATTATTCATGGATGATTTGATATGGATGGCCAACCTAATATATATATCTACCTTAAAGCTATGTTGGTGAAGAGACATGATGGTTCACGTATGAAGAGACATGATGGTTCACGCTATGAAGGGTTGTGATGGTTCACTTTATAAGTTAATATAATAATTAAATGATTAATAATACTAACTAATACTAACTAATAATGGTAGGATTGAGGATCCTAACAACAAGACACTCCATAATTTGCAACGCTTCTTCTATTGGCCACATATGCAGAGAGATGTTTTGAGGTTCCTATGATAGTGTGTTCTTTGTTGTTGTTCTGAGCCAACTAACCATAAGTTATATTTACATATTCCTTTATCTATTCCTTATCATCCTTAGAAAAGCATTTCCATGGACATAGTTAGTGGTTTTCCCATGACATTGCGACGACATGATTGTGTCTTTATTGTTGTTGATAGATTCAATAAAATGGCCAAGTTTCTTCCATGCTACAATTTTTTTTTTACCCTAGACTTAGCCCAACATTTCTTTGACTACATATGATGATCCTCTAGTCTACCAACCTGCATTGTTTCTGATCATGATTCACACTTTGTGGGTCACTTTTGACGCTCTTTGTGGAAACTTTTAGGGGTATCCCTTAACTTTTCCACCATCTATCATCCTCAATTTGATGCACATACCAAAGTGGTGAACCATACACTTGTGAAGGGTTTATAAATCTATCACCATGCTTCACCAACAAAATGGGACTTGAGTCTCACTCATATTGAGCATGCATATGATAGGGCAACACATTCTTCCATAGGGAATTCTCCATTTGAGGTTTGTTTGGATTTTCAGTCATTGGCTCCTTGTGAATTACCCTTGTCTTTGCCTTCTCCAACCACCACTCATGTTTAGAAAGAGCAAGACAAGGCACACTCATTTATTCAATATTTTTAGAATCTTAAATCCAAGGTGATTTCGATTTTGCAAAAGATATAGTATTAGTAGAAGCAGGCCATGGATAGACATTGAATTCCTCATCTTTTTTAGGTTGGTGACAAAGTTTGGTTGTACTTGGATAAGCATCATTTTTTGGAGAAGACACAACAAAATCAAACCTCTTTGCTATGGGCCTTATACCATTCTTCAACAAGCGTTTGAGAATGCCTTCTGGCTTGATCTTCATGCACACTTTAGGATTCACAACGTCATAAATTTCAATTTTTTGAAGTTGTACCATGATTCTACATTGGAGAATGAACCTACCATCAACCATCTTGTTGATGTGGTTCCTAATACTTATTCACCATTGGATTATTGATCATGTCTATGAATCTAGGACTCATTAGACTCACCATAGATATTTTTAGTTCATATATTGTGGCTTGACATGACCAGTATCCATATCAGGCTCATTGGATTTATTCTCATCAAATGTCCTGTAGCTTCTCTTCTGAAATCATTGGAGTCTAATGCTTCTATTGTAGGGAATCATTATGAGGAAAAATCACATGATCCCTCTTCTTTTAGCTAGGCTTAGAATTGCATTTAATTTATTAGCTTAGGCTCATGGTTACTATTTGTTTCAAAATAAATTATAAACGTGAGCATGTTATTCTCACGTGTTATACTATAAGCATAGGTGGAAAATATATGTCATTCTAGATAAGTTAAGTTAGGATTTGCTAAAATAAAGTTAGATGTTCTAAGTTAAGAATATTGACAACTTATCCTAATTGCAAATTTAGCCTTCATTGGAAATATAGCGAAGCGTTTGTAGATTGCAAATCAATCATGTTTCTGTATATATAATATTTGCATTGGAAATAAAATACCAGTGGGTATTTTTCACCCTTATCACTCCCTCCTTTATTGTAAGTTTCAATTTTGAAAGGTTACAATAGAGAATCATATTATTGTTCATTTTCTTCAAGAATTGAAAGTCTTTGGTCAGGCTCTCTCCCATTATATGGATGCTATTGAATGGGATATGCATTTGCATTTACTATATATCATACCAATGGAAAAGGAGGTGCTGCCGTCTCTATATCCAGGTTTTGTTATGCTATTCTAGACCATGGTAAAGATATTGCTCATCATTGTGTCTAAGTTAGATTGGCTTTCAACTCTCCAGTTCTTATTTTTTACTCTATTTATGCTTCTAATGACCCTTCTAATCGTATAGCCCTCTGGGAATGGTTAGTTGTTTCTGTCCCTCTTGCAGAGTGGATCATAGAAGGTAATTTTAATATGATTGAAAATCTGTAACTTCCCTCTTTCTTGACCCTAGGGAGAGAGCTATTTTTTTTTACAAGGATTAATTAACTCACTAAGAAGACCCAATAAATTCAATAGTGTTAAGGCATAACCATATTGAGTTCATTGTCACTGCAGTTGACACTCAAGTGGACAAGAGTGGCCAACTTCCCATAATTCTTGGGGTTCACTCTTCTAACCTCATCGTTAGAGAAAACACCATAAGTGGTCTCCCTATTTTCCTACACTACTCTATATGGGATAATTTGACCATAACGTACGGTTACCCTTTAAGGTCCATATCTCTTAAGGTGATGCCTATCCCCTAACCCTACATACTAGCATCTATGTAGGATTATTATGGTATAATGCCTTAGTGATTAGTTAGTTCTATTTACCCATGAAACTAACTAAGACCATTACCACTCACCTAATAATGATCATGGTCACACTTGCCTACCCGCAAGGTACCACCACTATACTGCTTTGGTTAGTGTGAATGACCATCCTAAGCCTCACCGCTAGGATCAACCAAGCCTCATTGCTAGGGTTTGTCAAACACATTCACTAAAATTACCTAGTTGATTTGTCTACCCACAAACTCAACTAGGGTTGGGTGCAACTCAACTCTAGGGTTAACTAATATGGTACTTAGCAATTCATGCCCATAATAAACCCCCCCTAACCCAAGGGTCCTATTCAACATATTTGCCTATCTCACAAAAATAAAGTTCTATAATAAATCATACCAAAATTCAATACTAACATCAACATAACATATTGATAAAGACTAGAGAAATTAGGTATTTCATTCCTACATAACACTAGAAATTAGGTATTTCCTTTATTTACATGAAAGGAAATAAAACAACATCTAGAAATCATAACAAAATTTCATTAATTACTTTCTCCTATTAATCCATCATCATTTTCAATAAATACAAATAATCTATCTCACTATCTACAAATTATTTCCAAAGAAACTTAACATAGAAGGAAATAAATAATTCATCTTTCACATTTTTAGCAATAAATAATATAAATGATAATACATCAAGAACACTTACAAGGATATCCTTTCCTTCATCATAATGATTACATAGCATAACTTCTACATATAACACCTTTTAAATTTTCTCATCTTCAAATACAAATATTACATCTCAATACATTAATACATAATAGTAACTAAGTCTCATATTTTTTTTATTACGTAGGAGAGTTGGTTACAACAACTATTTTTAGTAACTGGCTAGCGTAGGGTTCAAACCACATGGATTGCTCTCAACAAACCTATCCGTCTTGTTCTTGTTGACCTGGCATGATATGGGGACCACCAGTCGCTCGGGGTTCGTACCATCGTCATCGATATAGCGTGCACTTAGAGGATTCAGATCGGACTACTACCTTTGCAAAGGGTTGGCTTCCCCCCAAGGTTTGAACCTAGGTCTCTTCTTGGTAAGTGCCTAGCCACACCTGCACTTACCAATCCACCTAGCCCTTGGGGGTGTAACTAAGTCTCATCTTATTTTTCAATGTCTTCTACTTGATAGATATTTTCTCCATTGTGATTTTGATCATAAGTATAAAGATCAAGACAACTCTTTGAATGTATATGCAAGCCTAACATGCATCATGTAAATAAAATTATTCAACAATGCAAGATCTTAGTTCCATGATAGACTTCAAAATATTCTTCCGATGCTTATTAGTCATAAAAAAGAGAATCACATACGCATCTCACTCAATTATGGTTCTTTTGCTACACAAGCCACATCTATCCCCTTGGATTAATTTATATTAAAATATAAATTAATTGATTTCATTATAAATTGATTAATTAATCTCATTATTAATTAATCTGGTTTTCTTTTTATGAAATGAAGATGATGTATGACCTCATGTACAATAATTACAATATCAAATATTTATTTATCAAAACAAAACCATCTTATTTATCTCACGCCTTAAAATATGTTAAAAAAAAACTATGAATATTTTAGTAATTTATCCAAAAATAAACTAAAAATAAAAACAATATAAATAAATAATAACATTATGAACGCGATCCCTAATTGTGTTGAGTGTTGTGGACGTGTTATCTCAACCCCGTCATGCATATGTGCACAACACCGTTGTAGACAATGATAATAACAAACAAGAATAATACTGGAAGGGTAAACTGGCAATAGGAATTAGGAATAGGAATGGAGACTAGTTTGAGATACAATGGGGATGAGAAGCAACTTTTCATTCACGCCAAGGAAAAGTTTCTTATCAATCAGAAGCAACAACTCTTCTTCTAGGTATATAACAATATACAAATGTGAATGCATCTCATATTTTAAATTTGTAATATAGCATTACCTTTGCCTTATTTACAATATCTCTACTTAGGCAAAGGCAGATGGATAAGTTTGCATTGGCTCTTCTTGTTGAGTCCCAAGAATAGTGAGGTGGAGGTGGAGTAGATAGAAGTAGGTGGTTGAAGCAGGTTTCACTTATCAGACCATCTATCATGGTGCTCGTGCCTATGATTGTGCCTTTAATGTCAATATTAATATTATGTTCACCAAGCCAACGTGTTGTGTGTATTTTAGGGATAATATATAATGGAGGGCAATCAATATGTTGAATATGATGAGCTAAAATAGAAAGCAAAAATATGTAATTAGTAGTCCAATTCTAGATTGAAATGTTATTAGGTACACAAGAGAATGTAGTTGTGTAAGTAATCTCAGCCAAAACTCATAGGAAGGAAAGGCATTTCACATGCTGTGCAAATTCTTTAGTTTAATTGAATAATAAAACATAATACTTCCTAATTTCATAATACTACATTTTTGCTCTAGTAAAATGATTGACCTGTACATTCTAATCTTGATAATTCTTTCTTGTTATACTTAAAACCTGGGTTGATTTTTGATATCACAAAAAATCAAGAAAATCTACTTAAGAGAACTTGTTTTATGATCACAACTAACTAGTAGAGGAATTCATACAATAAAATGGTTGGTGCCAATGAGAACTACACCCATGAGTAGGTAAATGTTGAGCATGAAGTTAAAGAGCAATCTGAAGATGAGACCCATCACATTGATACCAATGGTGAAGCAAGCAAGATAGAAGAGCAAAGGATATAACAAGCATTCACTCAATCAAGAGAAGAAAATAGAAAGAGATTACCTCCACGACAAGCAAATTGACGAATCCAAAATCTTCTTCCACGTTTTTCCCAACCCTACATAGCCTGCAATTTTCTCCCTAGCTAGCAATCCACCACCAAACCTCGACAACAAGAAGAATGAAATAGAATTAGGAGGGGAGAGGAAGATCAAGAGGATGAGGAAGATGAAGCTCAAGATTCGGGGTGACTCTTGGTTTTCTCACTGCATTTCAAAAATGATTTTATTAATTTTCCATCACTTTCCAAAGTTTCTCACAATATTTAAAAATATGAATTTTATTCCTTATAATAATATATTTTTTCAATTGGTTATATGATATTGAAACGGGTCCCACCCATATTACATCATCACCACATAATGATATTACAACAAAGCTTGGATATTATCCATGTATCGTTTGGCAAGATTTGAACCTTGGTCTCCTCCTTAAATAGTGAGGAATCTAACCGGTTGAGCTAATGCCACTTGATCAATAATATTTATTTCTTAAATACACCCTTTGAGTGTGGTCTACCGTCAAGGATGCCACTTGCATTATCGATGATGTGACCCGGGTTCAATCCCCATGGTGGATGTGTATCAAAAGTATTACTCCAAAAAAAAAGGTTAATATTAATTTACTAATACTATTTTAGCAAAGGTATTAGTAATTAAATTATTTACTCATTTCATAGTATTAAATTAATTAATACTATTACTAATTTCTCTTGTCTAATATTAATAATATTAACATTAGTATTTAGTATTTTAAAGTATATATATTTTTAATGAGTTCACATAATAGAAAAAACATGGTCTTACTGGGTTTTGACCCCTTGACCTTTGCTTATAAAGAATAGAATTTCTTTGAAATTTCCAACTCTCCTATTTAATGCTTTATGCTATTTTTCAATGAGTTTACACATGTTTTTATGGGGGGTCCCGATCCCCTCATAGTGTGTGGGGTTTAAACCCTAGACCTCTCAAAGAGCGGCCAAAGCCCTTACCACTGCAATAAGATTGCAACTATTTTCAATGAGTTTACACAGGTTATTATGAGGCATCCCAATCCCCTCATATTGAGTGGGGTTTGAACCTTGGACCTCTCAAAGAGAGGCCAAAGCCCTTACCATTGTAGTAAGCTTGTAGTTATATATTTTTAAGTATTAATAATGCTAACATTATTATTAATACCTTACTTGTCAAATAATTAACCAATTAAGTTCTATATTTTAAAACACAAGTATTAATGCATCTTAATGATAAATTAAGAGCCTAAGCAACACAAGGGCTCTTGTCAAAATTTGTCCTTGCTCGAACTAAGATGCATCTAATAATAAGAAAAGAGATAGATAATGCACAAACATTACTATTCCCTAAGCAAAAGGCATCATGATAACTACACTATTCCCTAAGCAGGAGGTATCATGATAACTACACTATTCCCTAAGCAAGAGGTAACATGATAACTACAAGGTTATCAACTATATATAAGAGACACCTAAGAATAGGGGTAAGGGCTCTTTTGCATTTATAACAACCTCCTTACCCGATGATGCATTTAATCACCCATACACACGTGCAAATATTTCTACATGATTGTTTTACCCCTATGGGCTATCAAACTAAAAATCTCTCATCTCCCATTTCACACTTCTCTCAACTCCGATGGTTGTCCCATACCAATCCACCTATGAGAGTATCTTGCAACCACAAAATTCATCAATAATACCATGTTCTACAAATAACATAATCCAACTCAAGTAAGCATAAAGTACAACTATCAACTCATCTTGATAGAACAAAATAGAATCATGCATTAATTATCAACACATAAATACATCAATCAAACAACAAGGGAGGTCCTACCGAGATTGGGCATTACTTACTCCCCCTAAGACTAAACATAGTCCCTTGTGTTTTTTGAAAATAAAATATTTTATTCAAACAAAAACATGAATTGCTTTCTCATCAACATCTTCCCAAGTAGCACAATTCTCAAAAAAATGGTCCCATTGAACCTTACACTAATCTAAGGTACAATTTCTTAGCTTTTTAGAGTAAACCCCTAAAATCTTGATAGATAACACTTCAATGGCTATGGGATATGCCATGCGTAAATTAGATATATTCTACATATGAGAGAGATCAACAACATATTTCCTAAGCAAGGATATGTGGAAAGTATCATGGATTTTTGACAAGTTGGGTGATTAGGCAAGCCAATAGGCTATTGGACTAATCTTATCAATTATTTTAAATGGCCCAACAAATTAGGAATCCAACTTAGTTGACTTGATGGCACTTTTCTTAGGTCACACCCTTAAGAATATTCTATCTCCCATAGAGGATTCCCTTGGTAATATTTTTAAATCTGTATAGCTCTTTTGGTGATCAGTTGCTTCCTTGAGCCTTTGTCAAATCACCTTGATCTATTCCTCCATCTTCTTTATAATGTCCAACCTAATCACTATCCAATATTTTAGATTGTCATAACATAAAGGTATTTTGCATCTTCTTCCATATAAGACCTCGAATGGATCCATTGACAAGGATGCATGGTATCCATTGTTATATGCAAATTTTTCCAAATGAAAATAATATTCCCACTTACACTTTTGATCCATGCAATACATATGGAGCATATCTTTGAGGACTTGATTTACCCTCTCCATTTATCCATCTATTTTAGGATGGCAGGTAGAACTGATATTCAACTTGGTGCCCAAGGCATGATAAAGAGCTTGCCAAAATTTTGATGTAAATCTAGAGTCTCTATCTAAAATAATTACTTTAGGGAAACTGTGTAATCAAATTATTTCCTTGGCAAAATTACTAGCCATTATCGGTGCATCGTCTTTAATGTTTCCTAGTATGAAGTGTGCAACCTCTGTTAACTCCACCACTACAAGGATTGTATCATGTTGATATCTACTTTTGGATAATCCCACATTAAAATACATTAATATGACCTACCACTTTTGAGTGGGTATATCATGTGGATACAATTTTCTCATTGGATGTTGATGTTCTGCCTTTAATTTTTGGTATTCTAAACACTTAGCAATAAAACCAATGACATCCTGTTTCATTCTAGGCCAATAAAAGACATTTTTCATATTTTCTCTCATTTTGACACCTCTTGGATGAGCAAAATATGGAGAACAATGTACCTCTTGCATAATCATTCTCCTTAAATATCCAATATTTGGTATAACAACCCTATATTTGAAGCATAAAAGCTCATATTTTATGTTGAAATCCCCACTTTCCTTAGGATTTGCCTCTACTTTAGTTCAGATTTTGGTGCAATAGGGGTCTTGTAATTACATTTTTCTTACTTTTTAATCAAATCAACATGACTTCGGGTTAAAGTTGTTATATGTCTCCTCCTACTCAAGGCGTCAACCACCTTATTTTATTTTCCTTTGATATATTCTATACCAAATTCATACTTAGCTAAAAATTCTATCCACCTTCTTTACCTTGCATTCAACGTTGGTTGGGTAAAAACATACCTTAGGCTTTGGTGATATGATCTTAGCTCAAAAGGTTTTCCCAATAAGTAATGCCTCTAGACCTTAAGAGCATGGACAATTGTTGCCAACTCTAGATCATGCGTAGCATAGTTCAACTCATGTGTAACAACCTAAAAACTAGCTATAAAAGAATACAAGAAATAAATAATTTATTTTAATTGAGATGATGAGGCCTGGAAATGCCTCAATCATAGCATGTTTTGAACATTAAAATTGCCTAAAAACTCTTATGTTTAATCTGATATGCTAGTTAAGTTGATTCAATATGTTGTGTATTAACTATTTGCATGATCAATGTATTTGAAATACTATATTCTGATTTTTACAGCTTTTTGCATAGTTTTATGTTATTTTGTTATGACTTGCTAAAAGAGAAATATGCTTAGGTTGATAGCAACATTTCACTAATTATGTTTTGATATGTCTCAAGCATTTATTTTACCTAAGTTTAGCAAACAATGCAAGCAAACTGTTATTGTGCAACAAAAACTGGTTTTCCAATGTAAATTCCAGCCAACTGCCAATGAATGGCAAGGCATGGAATTCACACATGGAAAGAGATGAAGACCATTGAAATCTGATCCTGAGAGATAACCCACCTGAGAAATGCAGAGGAAATCATTTAAAGAGCACACATTTGTTCATTCCGAAGTCTCTTCGGAATGAACAGACATCTTCGAAATGAGAAAACACAGTCTCTTCGAAATGAGCGGATCTTCGGAATGAGAATTGCAGTCTCTTCGAAATGAGCCACTTATCTTCGGAATGAAAATAGAATGTGCTTTTTGACTTGTTGACCGATTTTTGACGCTGGAAAAAGGGAAAGAAATATTGAAAAGGGTAAGGGAAAATATCTCCCATCTGACTTTGCCGTCCTTGCCGACCAAAGCCACCATTTATGGAAAGATCAAGTTTGATCCTCTTCTAGGATAAAACCAGGAAAAGCTGCAGCATAATAGGATTAGATCTTTAGGATAGAAATGAGATATTCTCAGTTTGTAAGTAGATCTTAGGACATCTATAAATATGGCTCCCATCCAGGTTGAGCTAGAGAGATGGAGAGAGAGGAGAATAGGAGAAAATAGGCAAGTAGTGTAATAGTAAGAAAAGTGACTGTTACAGTCCTGTAATAGGTTTTTAGCAGCAATACTGTAATCATGTTCTGAATCAATAAAAGTGCACTATTTTTATTCATGTTGTTGTGAATGAGTGTGAGTAAGATCTAGAGAAAGAAAGACTCATACCTTCTTCTGGACAAGGAGGCTGGCCACTTCCAGACCTAGGAGGAGGACTAACAACAGGTTTTTATTCTGATTTTGCTGTAGCAGAATGAGTTGTAGAACTTGTCATTTCATTTCCTTGTAAACAACTAACAATATTTGTAATATTAGCTTATTTTATGATTGGGATGATCTTGTGATTAATGGTTTGGTTGTAATATCCACTTTCAGCAAGCTTTCAAAATACTACAGATTATCATTTCCAAAATTTACTATTTTTTGCAATTTGTTGCATTTTGTGTTTTGTTGTCAACCCCTGCATAGAATATTGACAACCTTCTATTACAGAGCATTGACAGGGCTTAATTTCCATGCTATAATTAGGTTTCCATTACTGCAAAAGTAAATAGATTTCCTTTCTGCAATTATAATCAGATTTCTAATTCTATAACTGTTATTTCTGCAACATAATTAGGTCTCATTCTGCAATTGTAATTAGGATTTCATTTCTGTAGTTAATGATTAGTTTCCATTTTTGCAACTAGATTAAGGTTTAATTTATGCAATTTAGAGATAGAAATGTCCTAAATCCCCCACACAATCGGTTTCACCAATAAGACCTGTTGCTCCCAGATGACCTAAGTTATAGCCCTGTTCACTCCTTTCACAAATAGCCTTGTACACTGCCCTGGATTGACAAATTCATTGAGAATTAATGATGTGCATAATGACAACACATCATTTTGGCACCGTTGTCGAGGAATAGTGTTGTTGGAAGGTGACAACAGTCCAATAGCTGTTAATTAGACTGAGCTATGAAATTCAGGATAAAATCTGAATATAACAGCTGGTTAAAGTAACAACTATTGACCTATAATTTATGTCATTCAAGAGTAAACATGAATGAGTAAGCCTAGGGATGAAAAAGGTAGAATTACCCAAAAGGATCCCTGGCTTGTTCCATTAAGAAGATCTTCATGCCTAAGGGGTGAATCACCTGTGTTTGAACTACCAGAAATATTGAAAGAAAAATCACCAGTCTCATCATCATTAGAACATTAGAAAGAAAAATCACCAGCTTCATCATCATTAGAACATCCTAAGAAAGAAAAATCATCAGACTCATCATCAACAGAGGATCTTGGACCTCTTGAGAGTGAAATTTGGATAGGTTTAACTGTTCCCAAGGAACAGGAAACTATGGCAGAGGGAGGCAATCTAGATAGGGATGGCCAACATGGCTATGTCCATAATGAAGGAGATGATCAGGATATGCCCCAACCTTCCAGAACATTTGAATATCCTATCCATTTGAATCCAACACAAAACTCTCCCATGAAAACCATTTCACCTTCAGTACTTCCAACCTTTCGAGGTGTTGTATCTGAAGATCCTGATCAGTTTTTGTTTGAATTCAAAGTAGTGTGTCAAACCTATGACTATGTAAATGACAATCAAAAACTTAAGGTTTTTCCCTCAACACTCAAGGACTCAGCATTACGCTGGTTCATGAGCTTAGAGCCAAATTCCATCCGAACCTGGGATCAAATGGAAACTATGTTTTTAGACAAATATCAGGAGTATTGCCATGTAAGGAACAGGAAATATGAGTTATTCAAGATTAAATAGGAAGATGATGAAACATTAGAAGACTATCTTGATAGGTTCTCCTTTGTTCAAAGGAGATGTGGACTTGTAGAACCAGAGTTATGCAAAACCATATTTTTGAGAGGATTACAAGATGAATCCAGAGAGGTATTGGATTTGATGGGAAAAGGGGATGTAAATACTCTCAGTAATGAGGAAATTGTGGGTCTCTATAGGAATTACTCTCGCACTAAGCAGGGAAGAAGAAAAAAAATACAAATGGCACTGATGTGAAGGACCTAATAGAGGAACTTGCAAATTTTAAAACTGATATTTTGGTGCAATTGAACACAACTTTAGGAGAAATGTCTGCAAAAGCAAAAACCATAGAACCTTTGGCAATTTATTGCCCAAGATGTAGAAATAAACATGCTTTGCAGGAGTGTCCTTTGAATAAAACATCTATCTCAACCATTTGTAGTATCTGTTCAAAGAAGCATTTGACTGATAAATGCCACCTGCTACCACAACTCAAAACTATGTTAGAGAGTCAGATTGAGGAACTCAACTATGTTGGACCAAAACAAGGGGGAAATTTCTCTCAGAACCAAAATCCCCCTCATTTTCCTACAAATTGGGGGCATAATCCTTGGACTATGCCTTGGGGACAATCAAAGCCACCCCAACGTCCTTGGAATTATTCTCAATGGACAAATTCCCAAGAATGGCCACAAACAAGTTGGAGTAATCCAACCTGGAATCAGAATCAAAATAATCCATCATGGAATCAAAACATCCCACCCTAGAATCAGAATAATCCACATTGGATGCAAAATCAACCATAATGGAGTCAGCAATACCAGTCCTATCCAAGGCAACAAAGAAATCAAGGTCAAACTCAACATTTGTTGCTTGCACCTAATCAAAATTTTCAAGAAAAATAGAACCAACCACAACAAACACAACAGGTGAAACAACCTCAACTTCCAGCTCAATCAGTCACTAATCCAAACAACATGAGACAGGCATCCCTTGTCTATGTGGCTAAAGTTGAAGAAAATGCTGAAATAAATGTTCTTGATTGTAGTAACATCCAACTTCGTTCAGGAAAAGTTGTACCTGAACCTGTTTCAACTAAAATCAAGGAAAATGAAAAGCAAGAACCTTTGGAACCAGTTAGAGTTAAACCAACAATAGAGAAAGAAGAAGAAAAAATAGAACCACAGGCAAAACAATTACCTTCATCAAGGATAATTCCATATCCTGAAAGATTTAATACCACAACAAAAAATTCTGAGTCAGACCTGGTCAAGGAACTTAGAAAGTTAACTATATCATTGCCCTTATTGCAAGCCATTAAGGATATACCAATGATTAAAAGTACTATCCGAGATTTGTGCATTAGAAGAGCAGGAAGAAAAAAGAAAGCATTTCCTAAGACTGTTCAGGTTGAAGGAAAGATAGTTGATCTCTTGTCTGGAAAACTAGTACCTCCAAAGTATAGTGACCCAGGGAGTCCAGTTATCACAGTTACCATAGGCTCAGTACCAATATCAAATGTCTTAGTAGATCTAGGAGCTACAATAAATGTCATGACCAAGGATATAATGGAACAATTACAGCTCAAACATCTCAGTCCCACATTTATAGTTTTAGAAATGGTTGATAGGTCAGTTGCAAAACCTGAAGGTATCATTGAAGATGTCCCTATAGAAGTCTCTTCTTGGGAATTCCCTACAGATTTTTTGGTTTTACAACCAAGAAATTCAGCACATGGATATCCCATCATTCTGGGAAGACCTTGGCTTGCAACTGCAGCAACCTTCATAGACTGCAGATCTAGAAAAATGACTATTTCAAATGGTATTGATCTAAAACAGATCTCTCTGTATCCTCCTGCAAGACCCTCCAGCAATTTTTTAGGTCAGTTATGGTTTCCTGATTCAGATGAAGAACCAGAAGAGGTTATTTCCACACTAGCCACCTTGGTAGTAAGGGAACACACAGAAGACCTCCATGACATAGAAACTTTAGAGAATGAAACTATCCTAATAAATGTTCTGCATGAACAAGGGTTAGAAGAGGAAGCAGTAAATATCCATCAGTTGTTAGGGAATGAGGAGAACCAAAATTCTGAAGGTGAGCCATCTGCACTATCATAGGAAACATCAGTTTCACTACCACATGGGTGGCATCATCACCTGATTTTCCCTTCTCACTATTCCATACAGGATATGCTTCCATTAGAAATCAATGAAATAGAAACTTCTTATTGCCCTCTTAACTCCCTAATCACCAGGTATGAAGAAGTGAGTTCAGTCCTTCCAAATACAAAACAAATAGAAGTCCAACCAGGCAAATTACTGAACATTAATAGCTGGCTCACTAGGGAAGAGGAAGAAAAGTTGATAACAGTTTTGCAGAAGCATGTTCATGCTTTTGCGTGGGACTACAAGGATATGTCAGGAATTCACCCTGATATATGCACCCACAGGATTTATACTGAAGAAGTCAAGCCAGTAAGACAACCCCAGAGAAGACTGAATCCTGCCTTGAGGGATATTGTAAAGGAAGAAATTGAAAAACTTCTGGAGGTAGGATTCATTTACCCAATTTTTGATAGCCAGTGGGTCTCTCCATTGGTTATAGTTCCTAAGAAAAATGGAAAAATGAGAGTATGTGTAGACTATAGAGAGCTGAACAAAGTGACATACAAAGACCATTTTCCATTACCTTTCATAGATCAGGTGTTAGATACCCTTGTTGGAAAGAAATACTTTTGTTTTCTTGATGGATTTAGTGGGTATAATCAAATTCAGGTTGCACCTGAAGATCAAGAGAAAACAACCTTTACCTGTCCATGGGGAACATTTGCCTATAGGGTTTTACCTTTTGGTTTGTGTAATGCCCCAACAACATTTCAACGAGCGGTCTTAGCAATTTTTTCTGATCTGACTACCAACAATGTTGAGATATACATGGATGATTTCACAGTATGTGGACAGACTTTTGACTTTACATTAGAAAACCTTGACAGAGTTTTAACTCGCTGTGAAACATACCAGTTATCTTTGAATCCAGACAAATGTTTTATGATGATGGAGGAAGGAATAGTTCTTGGTCATCACATCTCTCCTCAAGGAATCCAGGTTGATCCAAAGAAGGTGGAAATTATCAAGAATCTTCTTCCTCCTAAAACTCAGACTAATGTCATAAGCTTCCTAGGACACATTGGTTTTTACCGCAGGTTTATTCCTAGCTTTAGCACAATAGCCAATCCCATGTTTGCCCTATTGACTAAAGATTCTGAATTCTCCTGGACTGCAAGGTGTCAAGAATCATTTGAAGCTCTGAAAGAGAAATTAGTAACTCCACCTGTGTTAAGAGGACCTAATTGGACATTACCATTTCACATACAGGTTGATGCTTCCAATACTGCAATTGGAGCAACATTAGGACAAATTGACAATGGTGAACACTATGCCATCTACTACATTAGCAAGAATTTGACAGGAGCTGAGAAAAATTATACCACAACTGAGAAAGAGTTCTTGGCAGTAATTTATGCCATCAACAAATTCAGGCATTACATCACAGGTTATCAAATATTTATTCACACAGATCACACAACCATTAAGTATTTGATGAATAAGCCTATGGTAAGTGCAAGAATTATTCGTTGGTTATTATTGCTGCAAGAATTTGATATCACAATAATCAACAAACCAGGAAAAGCTAATGTTGTAGCAGATTTCTTGTCCAGGTTGCAGAACACAGATAAAGGGGAATTAGTTGAGGACACTTTTCCTGATGAAAAATTATTTGCTATATCAGTCCAATCACCTTGGTTTGCAGATATAGCCAATTATTTGATCACAGGAAAGGTTCCTCCACATTTCACTTCAAAACAGAAAAAACAATTGATCAAACAGAGTTCTTCCTTTGAGTGGATTAAGGGTATACTTTTTAAGTGCAGTCCTGACCATGTGTTACGTAGGTGTATCCGAAAGGATGAGGTATATGATATCCTTAGGGCTTGTCATGATGAACCCTCAGGTGGACACTATTCTATAAAAAGCACAATTAGAAAAATTTTAGGGACAGGATATTATTGGCCATCTCTTCACAAGGATGTGAAAAAGTACATCGGGCATTGTGATGCATGCCAAAGAATGGGGAAACCCACTCATACAAATGAAATGCCACTACAACCTCAATTGGTTTTAGAGCCATTTGAGAGGTGGGGGCTTGATTTTGTAGGACCTATTGATCCACCTTCTCAAGGAAAGGTGCATATTCTAGTATGCACTGATTACCTGACAAAGTGGGTAGAGGTGCGTGCTTTCAAACATGCTCATGAAGAGAAGGTCATCGATTTCTTGTATACTCAGATTTTTTAGAGATTTGGAGCTCCACGGTCTATCACCATAGACCAAGGACCCCAATTTGCATCTAAAGTCATTGAGGCTTTTATAGAATTATATGAAATCAAACATAGGAAATCATCACCTTACCACCCACAAGAAAATGGCCAGGTTGAGGTAACAAATAGAGAACTGGAACGAATCTTGACAAAAATAGTAGCTTTTCATAGGAAAAATTGGCTAGATAAATTACCTGAAGCAGTTTGGGCTTACAATACTACTTGGAAATCCACTACTGGATTCACACCTTATGAACTAGTTTTTGGTAAAAAGCCCCTCCTACCTATTGAATTTGAGCTACTAACATTGCACACAACATTGGAAATTGGAATTGAATTGTCACAGGCATAAATAGACAGGATTCTACAGTTGAATGCATTGGATGAACTTAGGTTGGATGCTCTGCACCAAACTAAAGTAATTCAGGAGCAGAGGAAGCTGTGGCATGACAGTCACATTCAGTAGAGGAAACTTCAACAAGGAGATTGGGCTTTGTTGTTTGATTCTCGCTATGAGGACTTCCCTGGAAAGCTGAGAACTAGATGGCTTGGACCTTACCAGATTGAAGAGGTATTTGACAATGGAGCAGCTCATCTATCTCCTATTGATGGGTCCCAGAGAAAATTGGTAGTGAATGGACATCGCCTCAGGGTGTATCATACACCTCTAACTAAAGAGGAATTCTTGCAGTAGCTTGACAGTTTGGATACACAACAGGTGGAAGAGATTTCCTCTTCCACTTCAAAACAATCAGCATGATCATGGATTTCAAGAAAAAGCAAAAAAAAAAAATGAAAAAGTAGAAAACAAAAAGATGAATAAATTCTGATTGTGAATTCCTTCATGGGCATGATTTCAGGGAAATCATGAATTCCTTCACGGGCATAATCAGAATCAAGAAAAAAGAGAGAAAAGGAGAGGTAAAAAAAAAAACAAGAAAAAAAAAAAGAGAAAAATGAATAGCTCAACAGTGAAAACCTTTCCTAAGGCACTACTGGGTTGGTATGCATGAAAACCAGTTTTCTGGCATGCATAACCTTGAAAATTTTTGAATCATCATTGTACAAATTCACCAACTGCACTTGTTTTGAAATATTGCAGAAAATCTCAGCAGAACATCAACAGAAGCAGTCATTCTTCAAAACTTGCATTAACTTGTTTTAATCAGGTATATATTTCTTACATTTCTTCATTGTAAATGATTGGTATATAGTATATAACAATTAACCATTAGCATAAAAGGTATCCATAAGAGTTGGCATACTTAAAACATGTTTTGAGAATGAGAATATTGGTTTCTGCCTAATCTTCGAAACAAGAATGCCAAAAATAGTGTCTGCTATCTTCTTCAGATTAATTGTTGTATTGTCTTCGGATTGAAATTGTCTTCGGAATGACAATAGAATGAATGTTGCACTTTGTCTTCGAAATGAAGCTTTGTCTTTGAAATGACGATTTGTCTTTGAAATGAAGCTTTGTCTTCGAAATGACGGATTTGTCTTCGCAATGAAGCATGATCTTCGAAATGAGGATTTGTCTTTGGAATGAGGATTTGTCTTTGGAATGAGGATTTATCTTTGGAATAAGGATTTGCCTTCGCAATGAAGCATGATCTTCGAAATGAAGACTTGTCTTCGGAATGAAATCATAATCTTTGAAATGAGGTATTGTTTTTGCAATAAATCATAATCTTCGGAATGAGCATTCAATATAACATTTCCACGTGGCATCCAAGGAAAGGAAAATATACGATCAAGTAAAAATTCTTTGACTGCATACGATAAATAAACACGTGTCAGTTGAGATGTGGTTTGTTTTATCTTGCACCCATTAATAAAGTGCCAGAATCACGGGGACGTGACCAACAATATGCCACCATTTTTTGATGCTAATAATCATGCACGTGAAAATCTACGGGTAAAACAGAAGAACTA
Source organism: Wollemia nobilis (assembly GCA_028583015.1). NCBI lineage: Eukaryota > Viridiplantae > Streptophyta > Pinopsida > Araucariales > Araucariaceae > Wollemia > Wollemia nobilis. The sequence goes on along the minus strand of JAQPPZ010003527.1, from coordinate 1,481,767 downwards.
AAAATGAGTAAGGTGGATCTGATGGCAAGGACATCTACGCAACCATTAACGGACATGTGTTCGAAGCAAAAATAGAAATGCGTGCCACCCTTCCTTCCGAAGACATATTTGCTAACGCAAAATGATTACGAGGAACAGTGCAGAGATTACAGTTCATTCCGAAGAAGAAAAATAGGGCAATTGAAAACCTGGAACCAAACCCTGCAAGTCTGCAAACACCAGAAACCAGTGATCCAACAGAGGAATAGCAGCAGAAGTGAGCGGTTTTTAACGTACCAAAATAGGAAAATGGGGCGAAAGACAAAAATGGAACCAGCAGATACCACCCACCTCCGAGAAAATCCAGAAGTGCTACAGATTTTTGAAGATGGAGGACTTATGCCATTCTTGGACAAATTTAATGGGTCCTCTGAAGATTTGGTCGGCATGTTCACCCACACATTCAGAAATAATCGGGCACACATTAACGACATGACAATTGAGGTAACCCCTAAAGTTTTAAGTCAAATTACTGAGCTTCCATTAGAAGGTCTTCCAATTTCTAGATCTGGCAAAAATACATTGGTGAATATAGTTAATCAATTTCTGGAAGAAAATGATAGGGAGCCAGAATATTTAACACATAACAACACATGCAAGGGGGTAAAAAGGGCCAGCCTACAGGAACCCTGGGATGAAGTGGCCACATGGGTAATCAAATTTCTAACCTGTGAAGGGCAGTATGTACTATTATCAGGGCATCATCTCAAAATTTTAAACCATCTAAGACATGGGAGGCAACAACCAGAAGTTAGGGTAAATCTTCCCCTGTACCTGCACCAGGAGTTGAAAAACATGGCAAAAATATATCAGGAAGGAAAAGGAAGCCCTCGCCACCATGGTCTTATTAAACTAGTCTACCAACACCATTTTAGAGGAAACCCTAGGAGCTTTGATAGGTTTTACTCTACCCTAAATGATGTAATTTTTGGAGATGAGGATGAGGAGGAAGAAGAAACAGATGCTGTTGATGTTGTTGTAGAAGAAGAAACAACTACTATAGATGTTGTTGCAGAAGAAGAAATAGATACTACCATAGAGGCTATTGTAGAGAAAGAAACACACCCAACAGAGCACCTTGCTCCAGAACCTTCAACCTCATGAACTAAGAAACAAAAGAAGAGAGGGTCTAGAACTGGCAGCAGAACAGAAAAATAGAAGAAGGTCCATTTTTCTGAAGTTGTTACTGATCTATCAGAATAGGGGAGTGAAGTACCTAGCCAAAAAGGGGAAGGAACAACAAAGGAAATAGAAGCATCTAAAACTGTCCCCACAACCCCTGTTGTCACCAGAAAATAAAGCAAAAAGAAGAAATTTGCATCAGGAACTAGGAGGTCTACAAGACTCCACTTGAGGGAAATGGCAGAATAGGTGATAGAAGAAGAAGGTGGACAAAGCAGTCCAGATGTCACAGAAATACAACCAGCCCCTGAAGACTTTCTAGAATTCCCTGAATAGATAATTGAGGAAGAAATTAGGCAGGATAGTTTTGAAGTGGCTACAGTTCAACAGGCCACAAAAATTGTAGATGCAATCATAGACAGTTTCATGGAGCCTCCTGAACAAGAGTAGACAACTGAAGTAGAAGAAGAGATAGTTGTTGAGCAGCCAACTATAGCTGATTTGTCTACATCAGATTCTGAACCAGAAATAGAGGAGGTAGACATCACAGAATAGCTGAGAGCAGCAAGAAGTGTTGTCAAAACACAAACCAGATGGATTGAAGAGAGAGAAAGTATCATTGAAATGCAGGAAAGGAGGATTGTAGAATTATAGTAGGAAGTGGTAGAATTGAGAAAAAGGTTGTCATAGTCTGAAAAATAGCCAACTGTATCCATTGATGAGGATGATTTGGCTCAATTACTTATGGATTTATCTAGGGCAGATGACTCTGTTGAGACAGACATAGGTGCTCATTCTGAAGTAGCACCCTTTCATTCTGAAGAAGTGCCTTCTCATTCTGAAGCATTGCCTTCTCATTCTGAAGATGCTCTAGAATTGGTAAAGAGCATAGAAAAATATACTGGAGATGAGTCACAACAAGAAACACCAGCACAAGAATAGTCCAAGCAGCAGCATGAAATTGTTCAAGTAAGTACTCCTTCAATTGAGGTCTCTGTATTTCAAACTGTTGCACCTTCAGTAGAAATAGTAGATAAGGGGGTACAAGTGGAATTACTGTCTGATGACAAACCAGTAGAAATAGCAAAAAAGGGGGTATAGGTAGAATTGTTGATAGATGATCAACCAATAGAAGTGGCAGAAAAAGGGGTTCAGGTAGATCTGCTACCTAGAGTTCCACCTGTAGTTAGACCACCTAATACTGTATCCCTAGAACAATATAATGCAGACATAGCCAGTTGGGTGATCAGATATGAGAAGCTTGCCACTAAGATTGAAAAATTCAAATTGGAAGGAAAATAGTTAGAGGCAAAGGAAACAGAGATCAAGGCATTAAAAGAAAAAGTGACTGATTTATGTCAGATTGCTGAGTTTTTGGTCCAATTCAGATGGCCAGCCAGATTTTATAGTCTTATTCTAAAAGAGAAATATCTCAGATGGCAGGTCATGAGGATTAGCTCAGGTCTCCCATATAAATTAGACACAACTACAGATTTCTTGGAAGCATATTTTGACAGCCCTATAGAGCAAAAAAATCTCCTATGTGAACTATTTTTACACAACTTCTTTATTCCAGAAGTAGAATTTCACCCTCAAATTTACATAGGAGATGTTCAATTGAGGGCATTCATGTCCACTTTGCAAAATCACTTTTATTGGGACCAGGAGAAAAGGCAGAATAAAGAAATTGAATCAAGAGCTGAATTGTTAGTCAGAGTAGTTCAGCCAAATCACCCAATTATCACCAGACAACACTTCACCATGATGAACAGGGATGATGTAAAGAGGATGTACTTGAACAATTTGAGGGACTGTGTGACCAGATTTCAGAATTTTTGTAATGACAATTTTGTTCCAGCATTATCAATCTGCAGAAACAGATGGGTTGAACTTTCCATGTCTTTACAGAAAAGAGAACCCATCTCCCCCATTAACTTAGAATGGTCTAGAAGAAGGGCAGAAGGAGTGATACAACTGATTGAAATCATGCAACATCATTGGATAGGTCTCAGATTTAGGCCTCCAACCATCATTACTCCAGTTCCCTTCTACTTTGAAGAAGATGCTCAACCTGATGATCAGTTTGAAGAATGGCTCAGAAACCTTCAGGAGAACAGGGGATATTATATAGGCACCAAATTGTTCTACAGGTCATGGAATTTGAATATGGACATATGTGATTCCATAGCCCAATAGAATGCATGAGGACATGCATTTATATAAGTTGGGGGGAAAATGATGAGGCCTGGAAATGCCTCAATCATAGCATGTTTTGAACATTAAAATTGCCTAAAAACTCTTATGTTTAATCTGATATGCTAGTTAAGTTGATTCAATATGTTGTGTATTAACTATTTGCATGATCAATGTATTTGAAATACTATATTCTGATTTTTACAGCTTTTTGCATAGTTTTATGTTATTTTGTTATGACTTGCTAAAAGAGAAATATGCTTAGGTTGATAGCAACATTTCACTAATTATGTTTTGATATGTCTCAAGCATTTATTTTACCTAAGTTTAGCAAACAGTGCAAGCAAACTATTACTGTGCAACAAAAACTGGTTTTCCAATGTAAATTCCAGCCAGCTGCCAATGAATGGCAAGGCATGGAATTCACACATGGAAAGAGATGAAGACCATTGAAATCTGATCCTGAGAGATAACCCACCTGAGAAATGCAGAGGAAATCATTTAAAGAGCACACATTTGTTCATTCTGAAGTCTCTTCGAAATGAACAGACATCTTCGGAATGAGAAAACACAGTCTCTTCGAAATGAGCGGATCTTCGAAATGAGAATTGCAGTCTCTTCGGAATGAGCCACTTATCTTCGGAATGAAAACAGAATGTGCTTTTTGACTTGTTGACCGATTTTTGACGCTGGAAAAAGGGAAAGAAATATTGAAAAGGGTAAGGGAAAATATCTCCCATCTGACTTTGTCGTCCTTGCCGACCAAAGCCACCATTTATGGAAAGATCAAGTTTGATCCTCTTCTAGGATAAAACCAGGAAAAGTTGCAGCATAATAGGATTAGATCTTTAGGATAGAAATGAGATATTCTCAGTTTGTAAGTAGATCTTAGGACATCTATAAATATGGCTCCCATCCAGGTTGAGCTAGAGAGATGGAGAGAGAGGAGAATAGGAGAAAATAGGCAAGTAGTGTAATAGTAAGAAAAGTGACTGTTATAGTCCTGTAACAGGTTTTTAGCAGCAATACTGTAATCATGTTCTGAATCAATAAAAGTGCACTATTTTTATTCATGTTGTTGTGAATGAGTGTGAGTAAGATCTAGAGAAAGAAAGACTCATACCTTCTTCTGGACAAGGAGGCTGGCCACTTCCAGACCTAGGAGGAGGACTAACAACAGGTTTTTATTCTGATTTTGTTGCAGCAGAATGAGTTGTAGAACTTGTCATTTCATTTCCTTGTAAACAACTAACAGTATTTGTAATATTAGCTTATTTTATGATTGGGATGATCTTGTGATTAATGGTTTGGTTGTAATCTCCACTTTCAGCAAGCTTTCAAAATACTGTAGATTATCATTTCCAGAATTTACTATTTTTTGCAATTTGCTGCATTTTGTGTTTTGTTGTCAACCCCTGCACAGAAGATTGACAACCTTCTATTACAGAGCATTGACAGGGCTTAATTTCCATGCTATAATTAGGTTTCCATTGCTGCAAAAGTAAATAGATTTCCTTTCTGCAATTATAATCAGATTTCTAATTCTGCAACTGTTATTTCTGCAACATAATTAGGTCTCATTCTGCAATTGTAATTAGGATTTCATTTCTGTAGTTAATGATTAGTTTCCATTTTTGCAACTAGATTAAGGTTTAATTTATGCAATTTAGAGATAGAAATGTCCTAAATCCCCCACACAATCGGTTTCACCAATAAGACCTGTTGCTCCCAGATGACCTAAGTTATAGCCCTGTTCACTCCTTTCGCAAATAGCCTTGTACACTGCCCTGGATTGACAAATTCATTGAGAATTAATGATGTGCATAACGACAACGCATCATGAGAGAGATTCATAAACCCCTATCCTACATTTGGTTAATCTATTGTTTTAGGTTTACTAAGTTTTCCAACTTACCCAAATAGTTACATCACATTCAATACCCTACACAAGTCCGTATGTGTAGGCATATTATGTGTTCTGCAGATAAGCTATATATATCATCCTTCTTGATGAGCTAACTTATCACCTTTAGTACAATCAAAGGTATACGCCCATCACCATACCATACACAAGTCTATCTGTGTAGGTATGCTATGCGTATTACGAGTTAAGCTATCCATCTCATATTTACAATGAGCTATCTTAACTTCGATGTAAGCAATCAATTTACTTAGTCAACATCACCCTAAGGGGTCTCAATCCCTTAGGTCCTTTCTATGTTCACCCTAAGAGGTCTCAATCTCTTAGGTCCTTTCTATGTTCACCCTAAGAGGTCTCAATCTCTTAGGTCCTTTCTATGTTCACCCTAAGAGGTCTCAATCTCTTAGGTCCTTTCTATGTTTAGCAAAAAGACAAGAATAGCTCTATCTATTTAATCAATCAAGGAACAAAATTTATAAAGCATATAAGAAGTACTTTAAAAGAAAATCATTAAATGAGAATAAACATTAAATAAAAGGAAAAGCTAAACAACAATGCATAGATACTTCATAACAGTAAATTAAAGGTTCATTCCTCAACTCATTCATTCCATTCATTACATATATCCAAGTATGGTAAAACCTCCATACTTTAAAAGAATAAAATAATACATCCATATCCATCTAGGGATTTCTCCCTACAAGTCTAGTCTATTTGAAATATGAATAAATTATTGCAATTATAAATCAAACCAGTGCATTGGTTCCAATTGTCCTCTTTGTCTCCTCATATTTCTTTGGAGGGTAGTAGGGGATCAATACAACTCATGGTTCTATGAAAGACATGCATCTAAATGCATCTACTAGTAACATGAAACTAGTGCATTTATTGTTTACTTTGCCAAATTGCAACTATACAAATTTAATTAAAGCATTCAACCATCTACTGTCTAGTTGATATCATAAGAATTTCATCATTTCCATTCTTATCTCTCATCTACTCAAGAGAGTCATTTAAACCAATGTAGATAGGTCATAAATCTTTCTTTAATCAAACATTGCAATGGTCATTATTTCAAATACTAAGGTCTCACTCCTTAATTAAGCAAATAATCCAACAACTTATTATTTGAGTAAATCAAAGTTCCATTCATTTAATTAACCAAATAATTATAATATCTCTATCTAATATATATATTTTTTTTAGCGAAAAACCCCTTACGGGGCCGCCTTGGTCTAAGAGACCACGAACAGGGGTTCTATACCGTCAAAGTCACCCGGAGTCGCACGCGACCCTGCCCGCACCAACATTATCAATTGGATTTTAGGTACCCAATTCAGATTTTTGGTAGGGTGGAGATTCGAACCTGGGACCTCCCTTGGAGGATTGCCCTCCCCTCTCCAACTCACCTACAACACCTGGGTAATCTCTCTATCTAATTAATCAAAGTCCCATTCCTTCAATTAATCAAATAAACTATAATTTCCTTTATTTAAAATCAATCAAAATCCCATTCCTTCAATTAATCAAATAAACTATATTTTCCTTTATTTAAATCAATCAAAGTCCCATTCCTTCAATTAATCAAATAAACTATAATTTCCTTTATTTAAATCAATCAAAGTCCCATTCCTTCAATTAATCAAATAAACTATAATTTCCTTTATTTAAATCAATCAAAGTCCCATTCCTTCAATTAATCAAATAAACTATAATTCCTTTATTTATATTAATCAAAGTCCCATTCCTTCAATTAATCAAATAAACTATAATTTCCTTTATTTAAATCAATCAAAGTCCCATTCCTTCAATCAATTAATTAAACTATAATTCCTTTATTTACATTAATCAAAGTCCCATTCCTTCAATTAATCAAATAATCTATAATTTCCTTTATTCTAATCAATCAAAATGCCATTCCTTCAATTAATCAAATAAACTATAATCCCTTTATTTACAGTAATCAAAGTTCCATTCCTTTAATTAACGAAATAAACTATAATATCATTCATTTAGTTTAACTAAAGTCTTTTCTCTTTAATTAATCAAATCTAAATAAGATCATTCATTTAATTAACTAAAGTATTTTCTCTTTAATTAATCAAATCTAAATAAGATCATTCATTTAATTAACTAAAGTCTTTTCTCTTTAATTAATCAAATATAATATTTCACCATTATGATATTAGAAAGTATCTTATTCAGATTTTTAAGGCACTCACACTAAACAATTAATCTCATACGCTTCAGAGAAAGGAAAAGGTTAAAACCCTCGAGGACTAGCGATTGCACAAGTAAGTACACAATGGAGGAAACTATGGTTGATCGAAAAGGATATGCAATTTCTCCTACAAGGCGAAAGTATTATAGGGGTTGCGGTCGACGACCGACTGGCCCAAACCAGATACACCTTTCCAACATGGGTAAACACACGAAGAATTTTCCAGGTTGGCAGACACATGATCCACTCCCAACGCATCGAATGTCCAAGGGTCCTAGGGCGATGATAGTTTGGGAGATGAACAAAGTCGAGGATGCCAACAAAAATGAGCTCCAACAATAACAAAAGTTCTGACGAACAACTAGTGCCACTTTACAAAAGTTTTGATTGAAAGTGAAAGACAAGTTTTAACAGCCCAAGTATTATTAAAAAGTTTTGAGGTTTAGAAGGTGATACGGAGTTTTGTTGGGCAAAGGGAAACTAAAACTCTTGAAAGTTCTAAAAGGTTGGAGAGAGATGAAAAGAGTCCAAAAATCAAAAGTTGATAAATTTTTGAAGAAGGAAAGAGAAGAAAAGTTTCATGGGTTAGCTCACAAGTTGTTTTAAAGATAGATAAAGTAAAAAGTTCCAAAATTTAGACCATCCAAAAAGGTCCAATAAGGAGATAAGAGAAAATATTTTCATGGAGCTTCCACCAAATGTTTTATAAAACCTCGCTACAGGAAGACAAGAAAAAGTTATGAGGACCCTCTAATTGAAGATCAATGATTTGTGTTGTTTGGGAAAGCAAGGGAGTTGCGGAGAGGTCAATAGATTTTGAAAAGTAGGACATGTAAAATGTAGAAATAGATAACAAAGAGGAGAGATATAAAATGATAATTTTATAGGTAGGAGGAAGATCAAATTGCATGACTAGTAATTCCTATAACCTTGTTGTTGGTACACAAACTCCTAAAAAAGGGTAGGTGACTAGACCCATGAACAAAGATCACCTACTGAAATCATTTTGGCTAAATTATCCAAGGAAAGTGGTCCTATTAAAGAAAAAATATGGTAGCCACAACCACAACACCCCTAAGTCTGACAACATTGATTATAGTGGGTGCCTATGTTCAAAATTTAGGATTCCTTGGGTGGCAGTTGAGAATTTCAGTAGTAGATGGACATCGAAAAGCTGACAATTAATGGTTCTAGATATAGAGACCTCAAAGGGATAAAATGACATCATACTAACTAGGTCAAGGGATGCACTAGAGAAGCATTGTCTAAATTCCTACACGATTTTAGAGGGAAAATATCCCAACTTTTGTCTATAAATAATGATTATCTAGGCATTGTAAAGCATTGGTCGGTAGCTTATTCGATCATATTCCTAGGCCTTGTATGCAACTTTCCTTTAATTTTCTTTTGTATAATAGTCTAGACCTAAGTTTTAGGTCATTTTTTGGGTATGCTTTTGAGCCCTATCTTCAGGCATGATTGTATTCTCTGTTATACATATTTATAATAAGTTGTGACTACTAGCTTTTCTATCCCATCTCTTGTTTATATGTGCATGTATGAGGAGCCATGACTACTTAGTTTTTTGTACCATTTCCTATATAGGCTTATACTTAATTTTTTATGCCGAGAAGAGAAAGTGTTCCTTGTGTGCTATATGCAAGTGATTCACACATTCACTTATCCCACTGTTATGTAAAAAATTCTTAATATTGGCACATTACCCTTGGTTAGCTTAGGACTTTACTTTTCTTTGTTTCCTATGTTTTTTCTTCCCCTTTTCCTCTGTGCACTAAAAGTTGGTTAGGTTAGGTTAGATTAGGTAAGCATTGAAGATCACATATTATAAGGAGTTGACCTTGTAAAAAACCTTGGAGGTAGTCTGATTAAGCTAATTTCCAAGCTCTTGGAGTTGCTCTATTGTGTCACTCTACGTGGTGCAATTGTCAGGTGCATCTAGCCCCCATAGTGGGTGACCATGATAATCAGAGAGGATAACACATGGAGTATAAGTTGATCTTGGATATCTAGCTTGACTATGAATCTGTTAGAATAAGTATTACCTTATTTGGTAATATCTCCTAGGTTGATTATTTTATTTTCATCTACTAGGTTAGTTTTCATTTACCTAGGTTAGTTACTTGCCTTACCGAAATTCCTTATAGTCGACATATATTGTAGACGACAAGCACTTGTTAGTTGTTAGCTACATTTCTGCCTTAGGCTATTCTAGGCCTAAGATATTGTATATAAAGAATAGCTTAATAATAATAATCTACGATTCGTCTTACCATTTGACATGGTATCAGAGCTACAATGTCGAAGCTCTTGTAGCTCGACAATTTGATTGGCCACCTCAGTCTCGATTCTTGAGGTAACTGACCAAAGATTTGCAGATCTGTCTTTAGCCATCCTAGGCATCGAAATCAGTGCTGGAATGGCACTACCTGGACCTGGACCCTGCCCAGTTAGGCGACACTAGACGCGAATAGCCAAGAGGTTGAAGGACACAACGTGCCCCTCCCCGCAAACAGCCTAAGAGGCTGACAAAATGCTTACGAGGACAACAAAGCCCCTAATGGGTGTGACTCTGGATGAGGACGTGATTGGGAAACTAGAGGACATGACTAGGAATCTAAAGTGGACATGCCTAGACCTCTACTAGATAGAAGAATCTAGACGAGACCCTACTAGGTGATGTGGCGAATAACTGTGGACACTGGGACCTGACACCTCAGCACGCATAGAACATTTTGGCAAAATTACGAGCAAAAGGAAGTCTATGGGAGGTCCGTCTACCAATTGATAGACATTAAGCTTAGTGTGCCTTTGTGCTTATAAGGCGCTCGTTAACCATTGTCTCCCAAATGTGGGACTAAAGCCAAAGAAGTTTTTTTTTGCAACACTACATCACCAACCAAGCAGGACTTGACGACGGATGTGACATCCTAAGAAAACCAGAAGGACTCCATGAATGAGCTGACAACGATTCTTCGAGCACCACGGGTAGACGCACATAGTCGAATTGTCGATGACGTTGTTTCAATCTGTTAGAAGACGACCTTGATTGGGCGATTTGTTCAAGAATGAAGATCGCATTCAACTGAGAGGAGTGGCGATGCAATCACGTTAACATTGGCCTGCGACATGATTCACAGACATCGCAGTATTACACCAAATTTGCAGACTGTTTCGATGATCACCGTGTTGCTCACTGGATGATCATCGTCAAACGATTGCTTGATTTTCAGATCGGGGGTTTGATCGCAGCTGAGCTACACGGGGAGAACCTTGTTGTTTGACAAATATCCTGGAGATGAAACATGATTTGCAGTCTTGCGATGAATGACGATATATCTCACAGATTTGCAGCCATCCAGTGCAGCGCAGAAACAGGTGGAGCATTGCCATCCAGGAGCTAAGCGTTTTCCCATTGGTGCCCTCAGCTTAAGGCGCTCATGCGCTGAAGGTCGGATCGAATCCCGCCCACACACAAGCGGTATCCTTTTCTTTTGGCTCCACCATTTTTTTTTTGGTATGGTCTTTGCATTATTTTTTTTAATGATTTAGTTAATAATTTAATTCTATAAGTTTTATTAATTATTTTTTAACCTTAATTGGTTAAATTAAATTATTTTAAAGCTTAAATTAAATTATTTTTAAAAATTAATTAAATTTTTTTTTGCCAATCACCACTATGCAAAGGAGCCTCTCTCTCTTTTTGAGTACTAAAGGGAAAAATTTAGCAATTGCCTGAAAGGCAAGAATTGTAATAAAGGAAGGGGGTTTATTTTTTGATGAAATTCCATCTATGTAAAGGCCCGAGAGGCTTTCTAGTTGCATTTTTTTTGCACTAAGGGGGATCACATTTTTTCTCAAAGGGGGGGATATAATTTTGCAAACAAAAGGGAGGAAGACTTATAAGGGTGCATTTTCGGCAGTGATCGACACCTTAGTCAATTTATTTTTTATAAAATTCCCTTATAAGAGGTGCATTTTCGGCAGATATTGACACCTTCAAAAATGGGCAGATCAAGGAAAAAGCAAGCCCCTAAACAAACTTATGATGTTGTTACATCAGTTAAAGGTCCTTACTTTCCACCAGAGATGAAAGGAATGGATTTTTATGAGGATGAAAAATATTCTACACTACGCAATGGTGTAAAATCTATTCTCAAAGATTCTAAATATTCTGAAGACCTTCAGAAGAATGGTGTTCAAATCCCTATAGGCATCATAAGGGTAGTCTACATATCATTGCTTTCTCTTGATATTGCCCAATGCAAAGTGTACAAGGACTTTAGTGAGGAAACAAAGGTCAAACCCCTAATGGTCGATGCTTGTAGTGACACATGTGACCTTGAGCCCATGATGGCCAATGCTTGTTGTGATACAAGCGACCTCATGCCTATGATGGCAGATATCAGTTGTAGCACAGGTGATCTCATCATAGTAGCAGATTTTGCTTGTGACACTAGTGACTTAAAAACTGAACTTCCTAAAAATGAACTCCATAATCTCATCAATAGCAACAAATGCAATATTGTTAAAAGCATTTATGAAGATGATAAAATTGGGTGTTTTGAACAACACACCAAAGGATTTGGATCCAAATTGATGAAGAAAATGGGATTCAATGGTGAGAGATTAGGTAAACAGGAACAAGGCATTAAAACTCCTATAATGCTAAATGTCAGGGCAAAGAATGAAGGCCTTGGATATACTGGACATGCAAGTACCAGTAATACCATGTTTGTAAAACCTAAATCTCCTACAACTCGTAAAAAGCATTGTTGCAGTCATTGTGGAAATACTGGACATGTTGTAGCTAGATGTTGGAAATTACATCCTTGTGATTCATGTGGATGTACGAATCATTCTTCTTCCAGTTGTTGGTACAAAATGAAGATGGCCAACAAGGTTCATATAGATTGTGGATGGAAAGATCAAACACAATGGACCATGATGAAATAAATGTTGTATGGCTTCTATCGAAAAGGTAAAACCTATGGTAGACCCCGAGACAAATCCAAAGATAGACCAAGTGGCATTGTCTCTGGGACTGCCACTCGGTCTGTCATTGGATTTGCCTCTAGGTCTACCATAGGTTTTACCTTTTCGGTAGAAGCCATACAACATTTCTTTCATCATGGTCCATTGTGTGTGATCTGTCCATCCATAATATATATGAACTTTGTTGGCCATTTTCATTTTGTACCAACAACTGGAAGAAGAGTGATTTGTATATCCACATGAATCACAAGGATGTAATTTCCAACATCTAGTTGTAACATGTCCAGTCTTTCCATAGTGAATACAACAATGCTTTTTAAGAGTTTTAGGAGATAATGACCTAGAGACAGACCTAAAGACAGACCTAGAGACAAAGTTCCAAAGGCAGATCTACAGGGAAAATCCAGAGGCAATGATCCAGAGGTAGATTCACAGGAAGATCCCGAGATAGACCCAGAGGTACAAATATTGAGGTACGCTGAGAGCCAGATCCAAAGACAAAGCACGAGCCAACATTCTTTCATTTCTCTTCTTCTTCACTGTATTGGGGCAGTTATATACTTTACCCAAATATTGTTGTATAGGAGGATGTATATGTATTACCCAAATAATGTAATAAGGGGGGATGTTAGAATAAGTATTACCTTATTTGGTAATATCTTCTAGGTTGATTATTTTATTTTCATCTACTAGGTTAGTTTGCATTTACCTAGGTTAGTTACTTGCCTTACCGACATTCCTTATAGTCGGCAGATATTGTAGACGACAAGCACTTGTTAGTTGTTAGCTACATTTTTGCCTTAGGCTATTCTAGGCCTAAGATATTGTATATAAAGAATAGCTTAATAATAATAATCTATGATTCGTCTTACCATTTGACAGAATCTAGTACCTAATGCTTAGAGGATGCTTGCTACATAAGAAAGAGAGCTATAAGGAGCATGCTAAAAGCAAGTGAGGATTCTACCATGTGGATATCCAACAGTCCCAAGATACAAAGATACTACTATTATAGGTAGTCATCTTCCTATTAGAAGCTTAACCTATCAAAAAACTTTAGCATCCTATTGAATTTATATTAGTTTGAAGATGATATACAAACAATGTTGTCAAGGATTGTTGCTATCCTAGGAGAAAAGGATGATAAGAGGATCTACAAAGAGAACATTACCATGCTCCATGCAATCCAAACCTACCATGGATATCCTTAGATAATCAACTATGCCCAACACATCTCTAATCAAATGGACATTTAATTGAGAAAATTTAAAGATAAGAGAAAGTTCATCTATACCTCTAACCTGATTTGGTTGATCTTATACCAAAATAAAAGTTGGTTCATTACCCTCTAGCTAGATTAGGCAGGCAAGGATGGGAATACTTTGAGCATTATAGAATGTATTGATGTGTTGTGCAGAGGAGAGGACAAGTCTTCATACCACTTCTATAATGAAGTGTATGAAGTAATTATGAAAAAATTCAGGGGTAGAGCACCAACATTGGGTGATGAGGTGCATAAAATGATGACAAAGTGGAATTGGCCACATGGTGATTTCTACTTGGGGAGGACCAGGTCCTTTATTTGCCTCTATGAATTTTCAACCATGCCTTTTGATTTTCCTACAAGGGTTCTTGACTATATATGCAATCTTGAGTATATCAGGCAACTTGACTATGTAGATTTTAAATATTACAAAGTGCAAAAGAAGACCACCTTGTATCCACTAAAGCAAAGGATCATAAAGATCACTCCCAAGATGCATGGGTATAACATGATGATAGAGGCTAAACTAAAGGAAATGGATTTTGAATAGCTAAGAGACATATGGTCCTATGATCTGGAAGAGATATTCAAAACGACCCTAAGGAGCAAAAGGTTAGATACCTTTTTTGCCCATGAGAAAAGACACAATATGCAGCAGCAGACCAACCTAGATGAGGAGACAACCCTCACCATTATGGGAAGTAACCAGGGATATGAGGATAAAATTCAAAGCTAGTATGACCATACCCCAAAGTGGTATGACTTCTACACAAAAGCAAAAGTTGGTTTTGATCCTAATATCAAACTAAACCATTAAAGGCTAGGGGATTTCCAAAAAATGGTATACTCAAAAAAGATGATCCTCGCCTAGCAAAGAATGAGGTATGAAACTAACACAATGACCCAAATCATAAGAAATGGTCCATTTTATGCCAAATTCTCTTCCACTTGGGATAGGATGCACCATAAAAGTACAAAGAAGGTGAATATGTTTGCAAAGGAAGTAGGCACCTCGATCCCACAAAAGCTAAATCCTAGGAAATAAATAGCACTAGATATTTTGATATCAACTACACCTTCAACACTAGCAGTGGTCAATGCAACAATTCAATAGAAAATGATTAATGGATAGAATGATTTCAAAAAGTATAGTTCCATGTTTGGAAAAGTGACCATAGGAATAGAGAGGCAATATAAGGAGTAGGACATCTAGGTCAAGAAGGGGAAAACCCCATAAGAAAACCCTCCTATAGGTTAGGGATTGTCCAATCTAGTGGCCATAACTGCATTCACTTCCCCTCCTACACATCCACCATACCATTCCATATTCTCCTACTATTTTTTCTTCTTCTATATATGCTTCTCTTTCTCTTCCATTTCCTCCTTTTCCTAGCCCTACTATTTTCCATTCTTCTATTATGTTTCTTTCACCCTCCACCAATGCAACCCACATATCTCATAAGTGCTACTCACCCCATGGGTCACCAAGAGACACTTTTCCTATTAACATCATTGTCATGATAAGACCACCTCCATTTCCACATTCTAGTCTTAACTCACACAAATCCTCATATCTCATTCCACAACTGCATAAACCATGATGTTTCTTTTGGCCACCCTAACCAGATTGGCATCACTAACCACTCCTTCCACTTCCATCTCACTACTCCTCATCACCACTTAGTTTGTAACACTCACCATACCCACTTTATCTTCTATCTCATGCAAGGAAACTTCTCTTGTATGACAATACCCACAACCCCTACCCAAGGAATTGAGTTTGTAGAAGCCTCCGCTTTTACTAGTATAACATAAGAACTTGGGTTTATTCACACCCTCAATACTAGGGTGTTCAACACTATCAAGGCAATGGATGTACTATTTATTGAGAAAAATACATGGGAGGAGTACACGAGACTCAACAAAAGGGCTTCTAAATCATCCATGATCTTCTATTCATAGTTTTTAAAAAAGGGAGACAAAATATATACAACGTTGATGCTATAGAGATTGACCCTTCCAAGATAACATCAACCCCTATTAACTTGACTGCTAGAGTGTTACAACTCAACTTGGACAAACTAGATCCATATCAAATGGTTTAGTTGGTGAAGTAGTGCACACTATGCATGACAATAAAGTATGGCCAAATAGTAGTTTAGGATGAAGTAACGTAGATCAAAAATAGAAGATTGGAGGCAAAACTAGCCAAACTCAAGGCCGAGAAAGATCAACTCTAACAAGAAAATGAAGAGCTTAAGAAAGAGGTAATAGAAAAAGATCACATAAAAAAACAAGTGGAAAACCTTAAAACCCAACTTGCCAAGTGTGAACAACTTATGCAAGAAATGACCAAAGAACAAGGTAGATTTCTAGAGGACCTGGAGAAGTACTAGTAGATCAAGGAGTTGGAAGCCTTGAAACCATAGAAAAAGAGGTCGATCTAAGATTGGTAGAAAAAATACACATGACTAATAACATATGGGACTAGAATACCTTTGAGTACTTTAGAATAACATCCTTTGTAGGAGAAATATTGGACATAGTTAAGAACATTATAAAGCAAGTAGAAGAGGAGTTTTTTACAAGAGGTGAACACCAAGAGATCCTAAAACTTCTTGCATCGAGGACCACAACATAGGCACAACAACATGGGATGGACTAAAAGGAAATGGTAAAGAAGATCATGAGGATCCTAGATGCCCAAAAGAACTTGCAAGCCTTCAAAGACAACTCGATATTCCTAAAGACCTAGGTTTAGGAAATGGAAAAAGAATTTCAAGGCTTGAACACCACTAGGTTGTCAACAAGAAACATGTCTTGAATGATGATGCCATCCACACCATAATTGAAGAAGAAAAGGATCAAGTCAACAAAGGAAATGCCTTTGAAGCATGTGGAAAACTAAAGTAAATCCTTGCCAAGCTAAAAGAGTTAACTACCAAAAAATCCTTTTGAAGTCTTAGTAGGGTAAGTTGAAGATCTCATAATAGTACAATTTCCTAATGACAACAAATGATATAAGTTGCTAAACCTATTGACACTCAACACTAGTTAGGGGAGCAAAAACACCATGGATATACATATTTTGTTAATTTTTGTAGCAAGGATCCCAATTTGGTAGACTTTGAGCCCAAGAATGAGGTAGGATCTAGGATTCTATGACAATTGAGCTTGGAGTCCCATGAAGTCACCATAAGTGTAGTACCTTGGCACTACCTTTGTAAAGTCTTATACATTCTGAAGCCAAGAGCAACAAATGAAGATTTGATGGTAGAAGATTCCTCAAAATCATTAATTTTATAAACTTTTTGATAAGTTGTGACTTGCTTATAAAATCTATTGATTGGCTTGGAGGATCAATTTACTTAAAGACATTAATTTACTTAAGTGATCCACTCCACTTACTAATGCAAGAAAATCACTTGACATAATAAGAAAATTGCTCAATAAGGGTGCAAAAAGAAAAATCAATATAGATCATGATGTAAATATTTTGAAAAGTAACTTTATTGGCGTTTCTGACACACTAAGATTTTTTGGAGCCTTCTAAGCCTATTAGAGAAATAATTAGAGGCATGTAACATTTGGAGGTACAACATTTTGCTAAAGTTACCCCCAAACATTTACTTTTAATAAGAGTAATTGTTTTTCATCCTAAGTAACTCAAGGGTAAACTCTTTTTATAAATAGGGGCCTAGATCCCTCACCTCTAATAATATTTTGGCCATGATAATTTAGAGTTACACTTTATGAAACCCACATTGTGCTTTGTATTCATGAAGTTGTAAGAAATTGGCAAGTCCTTGTAAATCCCATTAGAGACACTACCTCATGGTTTGTTAAGTGCATGATGGTTGGGTATTTTCCTTCTATCCCATCTTGTCATTCACCTATCAAATTAATAATCAAACAAATGGGTGATTATTGATGTTATTTGAGTCCTCATGTGTTGATAGATCACATACTATCCTTGCTACAGTGTAACAATCTACTTTCATCTCTCGCACTCTAAACTTCATGCATTTACTTTTTGCACTTTGTTTTTTGCATTTACTTTCGTGTGCCATTTTATTTCATGCAAAAAGGTAGTTTAGATTAGATCTAAATGAGGACAACAAGGAGTTAGACTAAATCCAAAGGTAGGGGGAGTATATGGCAAACTCTTCAAACTTGTCAAAATTTGGATTTGGGGGTGCAACAACAGCAGTAGAAGTCAATCTAGTTTCTCAAATCAATAGTGACCAAACATTCTTTCAATAAAAATAACTGGGAGTAAGAAATTATGATTGCTCTAAAGCCTTATATCCCAACTTGACCTAGTATCTATCGCCATTTGATAGATTCCAAAACAACTCGTCCTTTTATATAAAAATGTGCAAATATAAATCTTGAGGCATATTTTGAATCTTGTTCATTATTTATTTGAGGCCCTCTTTATCAATCAAGTTGCTAATAAAAATCCATGATTTGAAACTATTGCTTACACAAATATAGCTTTTGATCTTGAATCTCTACAAGGTAAATATGATTGACCAATGATTGTCATTTTAGATTAAAAATAAGAGGGTAAGACTTCAACCAAGTATCTAACAAAAAATTTGCAGAATACTCCTCATTGACGAACCACCTATTATGTTTCTTGATCAATTGTAAACTCTTTGATATGAATTTCCTTGTTGTCAGATTCCTAGGTAGAGTATGTTTCATTAAAAATTTTGCATTAACAAAACCTATATAATTATGAAGTAACATTTTTATCCAACTCCTTCCTTATTTTTAGTATCTAACCAATTTTTCTCCTAATACAAAACTCATAAGTCTACAATTTCACATGCTTACCCCTCCATTATTCTTTCCTTTAAAAACCCTATCTCATTTATAAAGAGGAAGCAATTTTTTCTCACATTCTTTCAAAAAAAAAATCTTCTTAATCCTGTAAATGACATCATATATAGAGATAGGTTGTAATGGAATATGTGTGCGTTATATCATTTTAGCCATGGTTAAAAACTTGCTTATCCAATTTGCCAAACAAGACTTAGTTCTATCCAAAATTGAGTGCCAACGCTCCTTATTTCCTTTATTAGACAAAGGAATACCTTTATGTTTATGACAATTTTGCAAGTTTAAATGTTAAAATATCTATAACAATCCATTATAAATCCAAATGAATGTTAAGGAAAAATATATTGGATTTTGTAGTACTAAGCAACTATCCAACAACCTTCTCAATGAATGATAATATTGGTATAAGTTTCATAGCCTCGTTGACTAAGGGATGGCCAAAAAGAAATTTAAAAGGACAATTTATTGCAACCTAAATACCTTTGATTGTGACTTCTATTTATGCTGTTGAGAAAGCTCTCCCTAATGTCTGAACAAGAATAATAAAAAGATAAGGAGATAGTGGGTCATCCCAATGGAGTCCATGGGATGTTTCAAAGAATCCAATAGGGATCCATTAATCAAAATAGAATATTTTGAAGTGCTATAACAACATCTACTCCATTCATTCCAACCTTGATCAAAACCAGAAAATTTAAGAATATCATGTAAAAAACTTCAACAAACACTATCATATGCTTTATTTGTATCTAATTTTACAAGCATACTTGTCTTTTTCATGTAATGAAGATAATGTATGGCCTCTCATATAATAAATGTCATGGAGGATTTTTTTACCATGAACAAAACCACCTTGCTCCATTGAGATAACATAATCTAGAATAAATTTTAATCTAATTATATTACAAAGGCTTATTAAAAAAATGATCAAAATACTGTATCTCACCTTTCTTGGAAACCAATGCAACAAAGGTATCATTGATATCAATTATTATAGTCTTTTTTCTATATTCTTCAACCACAACCAATATATATCACTCTTCAACAAGCCCAAAGGTTTCATTTTTTTTTTAGCAAATCCATCACGACCAAGTGCCTCATTAGGGTGGAAAGAGCAAATTGCCTCCTATGGCTCCTCCATAGAGATCTTTGTGTAATGTATCCTTATATTGCCCAAATTTTAAAAGAATATCTTTGTAATAGGTAATTGCTTCCTTCCTAATATCTTCTTCCTCAATAATTCTTCAATATGGAGTTTTTCGTTTCAATAGGTAGAGAGAACATTATATCTTCTTTGGGCAATTTATTTTTTTCATTTCACATTTTATCCGCCATTGTCACCCTGCCATCATTCATGATAGAGAACATCAAAGCGGGTTGTTTTTGAAGCATGTTTCCAATTAAATCTCTAGTCTAGACCCTTATTGCCAGTGTTGACATTTGTAAGGGAATTGCCCATGAGCGATGTTGGGTGGCATACACATCCCCCTCAATCGAGTAGCTAATATATCGATCCTTGCAAAGTCTTCTCCACCATGCAGTATACTACAATGGTTGGACCTCTTATTTGCGTAACAAATATCATTGGTTCAGATGCCAAACATTTTTTTGATGTGTTTCTTTTTGAAGGGCTTTGGTGAGTTTGTTTCTCTATCAACCATGCACTTTGGCACATCCAGTTGGTTTGTTCCCTTGCTACACGAAGGTTGGTAGTTCAATTCCCACAGACAATCACTTTTTGACAAGGTAGTTAGGTCTTCTTCGTTTTTCAACAACAACAATGGCACAACGATTGGTTGATTGTCTTATGGCTCACATCTTCTAAGGTCAAACATTGGCATCGACCTCCTCTTCTAAAAGGTATGCAACAAGAAGCATAGCTTTTATACAAGTCATCTCCCTTTTGTTTTCAAGCAATGTGCATGGCACATTGGTCCGCTCACATGCTTGGAATGGCAACGTTATATACATGAGAACCTGCAACCAATCATATCGATCAACTTATCTAGTGGCACCAAGTGGCAGTTTTTACTTTGACAAATTTTTTCCTAAGGTTTGGTAGTTTGATATATATTTTAATTTGATTGCTAATATATCAAATCTTTTGAAGGCCATAAATTTTGCATACGAAAGCGTTTGAAGCTCATTTTTTCTAGATTGCATGATTTTTCGAGCTCTACACAATGGTGACATCAATTTACAAACCTGTTATAGTTGTGCCTAAAGTTTTTAAAGTGCAAAATAGATTCCTTAGGGTATATTATTTGCCTCAATGGATAAAAGTAGCACTTGGTCAATTCAAATGGCAAGATTACTTAGAAGCAAGAATCTCTAATTCATCTTCAGTAGTGAATCAAAAGGTCTCGATGATCATGAACTTGATAAGAAAAAGGAAGAAGATCTTAGAATCTTCTTCATGTTAGTAGAACTAGATGTACTTTTCCACATTAGAGAGAAAAGTGATCCTATTGAGGTATGGTCTACTTTGAAAGATCTCTATGGAAAAGTAAGTGCTAGTGAAGTTAACAAAATAGAGATAAAGCTCTTCAATCTCAAAATTTCAGATTTCGGTATGTTGAAGACTACACCTCACTTCAAAGTTGTAAAAGTTGATCTAGCTACATTAGGAGGCAAGGTAAAGAGTGATGAAGAGTATATCAAATCTATTACTTCCATTCTTTCTCCACCTTTTCATACAGTTGGTGTTGACAATTATGCTTATTATCTCACAAGTAAATTTCTCCAAGATCATACAATAATACTCACAATAATAATGCACACAAAATACTAAAAATATTATTAATAAAGTCTACTATAGCATGCATGAAGCTATGCTAGTTCAATGCTTTGTCATCAATATATAATTACATGTGACTCTCCACATGCATGTCTCTTGACCTTCCCTCTTCTCTCATAATGACAAAGTATCTCATAATTACATAACTCACACATGACACCTTACATGACTCTTCACTAACTCACACAACTCACACTTGCACTCTTGACACCTCACACACTTCACACATTGACACATACTATAAACACACTCACTCAAATATTAAATACTTCCTAAACTAATAATCACTCTTCCTAAACTATTACATGACCAAATAATGTAATATTGCCGATAGTTGGCTCGGTTCTTTATGTGAATGCTATGACTATTAAAGATCCACGACCCATCTCTCTTGAAGGAATTTTCAAGCTTTTAATCCATTATGATGTTTCAATGAAGGATTGTGAAGCTCTTTCTCATGCACAAGCTCATCCAAAAGACTTTAAATCAATGGAATCTATGGCTTAGTTGCCTAAGGGTAGATCTAAGGTTTCCAAAAAGTCAAACACTTGAGTATTGTAAAAGGGAAGGACATTCCATCAATAATTGCATTACAAGGCTAAAGAAGATTGATACAACATTCTTGAGGGCTAGACACAAGCTTTCTAAAGATGAATATGAGAATGAAGATGGTATAGTAGAGGCCCATTAGAGCATCCATTATGGGGAGGAGGTATTACCTCTAATGCCTTCGCTCCTTGGCCCTCTCAACTAAGATTATTAGGGGTTGTTGAAATATGTGTAATTTGATATTGTTTAGGCCAAGGCCAAAAGTGCGAAGTACTTATGAGCACTATTAATGTAGCCTATAGGCATGTGATTATGTAAAGCCTACAAACATTCATCATTTATGTAAGCCTACAAGCATGTTTATATGAACCTAAAGATCCCTTTTATATTTCACCCTTAATGGTATTGCTTAATCCACCTTTATAGACAACCTTGCCTAAATAAGCAATTTATTATTATTATATTGTAAAGTTAGCCTCAAGGTTAAGTTGATGTCAACTTGATATTAACCTCTCATTGGGGTTTTGGTATCACTACAAATACCCCTCAATGAAGATCCATTTGTATCATAAGTGTGAATAAAAAGTGATATATTAGGGCACCCACCTTATCTCTCTCTCTCTCTCTCCATTTTTCCTTTTGTCTCTTAATGTTATCTTTGATTCTCTTCTACATCTTTTTTGGATGTGATTGTGGTGAATGCATGTTTTGGAACGTTTCTAGAAAGTATTGTGAATTTTGATGCTTCACAACATTAGACCCTTTTAGATTCAATTTGACATTGTAGTTTTTCATCATCGTGTACTCCTTGGTTCCTCGTAACTTGTGCTATGAATGAATTGTTACAACATTTACTATTTAACAAGGAAAAGGGTTCTTTCTTTGCCATATTTTTTGGGGTGGAAAATCCTTGGTTTGAGTAATATTTTGTTTGTTAATTGATTCCCTTTTCAATTTTAGGTTTGTCCTATAACGAGAACCTTTCACACTTTCTCTTCATTTTGCAATCTCCTATGTGTCTACTCTTATGGCACATGCCACATCAAAATGCAAAGTTCTCATAGTCCACTTGGTCTCATTTTCTTGATTTAAATTTGATGATGTTGGATTTTAGCAAAGGTAAATTGAAAGATCCATGACAACATGTATCCACATGTACAAAGCCAAATTCCACTCCAAAGACATCGATGCCATCTAAACGAACTTTAAAATATTACCACCATTTTTCAAAACATTCTTGTTGATAGCCTTACTTGCATAAGAAACCTTTTAAGAGTTTCTCCCTACAAAAACATTTTCACTCTATGGTATTAAATACAAATAAACCTTCTTATAAACGATGGCCTAACATTCATTCCTTTATCCCTAGCTTTTGATTGAAGAAGAATACAATTAAAAAAAAAAAAAACTTTGTAAGAAAGCTAGAGAAGGTTACAAATTCAATCTCAATTTCCTTTCAATCCATTTTTTAATCTTTGAAAAACTCAGCTAGTATCCATTGAATTTACAAATTAACCCTTAACTTTTAAGAACGACTATATCCCACTCAATTATCTCACCTTGATAATAGCGTATGATAAATCATCTTTGCTTCATCTAGGTTTACCATATATTGTTGCTTCTCTTTGTCCTTGGACAACAAAAGATTGTTTTCTTTTGCTTGGGCACCTCACTTCCAACCCTATGTCCGTTATATTGTTACACTCAAAATAAGTCCACAATTGTCATAAATTTGACTGACCAATACTTCCAAGTGTCCCATGGCTCTACAAGATGCCCCACCCATGGGATTTAAAACACCAATTATGGTGTAAAACTCCTTGGTTCCCACTATTAACCCCAAGCTCGTTGACCAAATCTGAAGGTTAATATTTGGGTAAATCTCAAAGAGAACATGAAAGTGAGGTTGGATTTGTAATACAATTATGCTCGACCCTAAGTTCATGCCTTGCATAAGTTCAAACCTCTACCTACATGGTTCTACAAGGTGCCTCACCCATGAGATTGGAACCTTGGCTTACAATGTGAAACACTCAAATCCCTACCACTCATCCCAAACTCATTGGAATTAAATATTATGGTTCATCTATGGGATTGAAACCTTGGCTCATTAAAAATTTATATATAATTAATTAATATGTTTACACACTTTTAAGTACACTTTATTATAATGAAACTAGCTTGATAGACTCATAGGACATATAAATATTTCTCCTTGAAGGAAATTTGAATGGATGGTAATTGATGGGTGTTCAGTAAAAGCATAAATTATGAGAGACTTCCACTTTAAAGATATGTTCCATGATTTTCTGTCTGTAACATTCTACAACTTAAAAAGGATAATAAATTAGAGAGGTCTGAAAAGCACAATATATTCAAAACAAGGGATGCAAACGTCCTTAATTTTTAACAAGCCAGAACAATACCAATATATGAGAAATTAGATATTGTATGAGATCACTAAAGAAAAATGATGCACAGTTTCATGAAAAAATACTGATGAATAAATCAACGTTTCACAAGCTTTTATACAATAGATGGACCTTTAAACCATTGATATTTAAGCATTTTGAACATCTGAGATGTCCTAGGATTTGATAGACAGAACCCCAAGAAGTATTCATGCCAGTGCATCTGGATCCAGCCTCCTCTGAATCGCAGCAGCAGCCTGAAATCATATGTGAAAACATATAAGATGGTTGCCAATTGTTAGTAATTGGAATTGAAGTAAACCAATCTGTCTGTACCTCAAAATTACCCAATCTGTATTGATAGTTCATCTCTTCCCGTAGTTGAGCCTGTTCTTTCATTGCTTGTGCCTAGACATGGAATACAATTTCAAAACATCAAAATTGCCAGGATCCCAAAGGCTTAGAAAATAATAATACTAGACACAAAAAAAACTTTAGATTATGGGATTCTGCCACTAGTTAGAATCGTAAGTGCTGGAGAGAACAATTTTAATAATATGCTTGAGACAAAAAAATATTATCTTCTGATAGGATACAGCCAAACACTGCCGAAGTACGAAGTTCTTTGACAAATAAGTTCTCATTAGTAATGAATATTGACAGACAGCACATCAGATTCTAATTCTATGTTGCACACAAGAATATCAACTCTTTTATAACAGAACTAGCCTCTATATCGATTCAGTTCTAGAAAACAAGAGTTCAAATACTGCCACCTTAATAAATGCTCCAATAAAGTAAACTAATTTTTTATATCTTAAGTGAAAGAACACACAAAAACCTGTCTTTGAGCTGTAAAATAAGATGAAGTTTAGTTTCATATAAGGAATTGGATACCTGGGATGGAGTAGAGAATATAATGCACCTTCTACTTGACATGCTTAGTTGAACATAATGTCACTATGTTTGACCTTTGATTTGAAGCAAAACATTTGACTGCGCTTTGTAACTACTGGGAATTGGATACCTGGGATGGAGTAGAGAATATAATGCACCTTCTACTTGACATGCTTAGTTGAACATAATGTCACTATGTTTGACCTTTGATTTGAAGCAATACATTTGACTGCGCTTTGTAACTACTGCTGACTTTGTATTATATTCTTTGTATATGCCCTTTAGGCCTTTGTACACCTTGTATAGGTGAATATTTTGTAATATTTTATTATTTAACCTAAAGGTTGGTTCCTTAACCTTGATCTAAAGGTCTCTTGTAATTGGATATAAATACCCTCTCATACCAACCATTTTGTTATTAGTTGGACTCTATTCTATTTTCCTTTACATCGTATGTTTCATTTCTGTGAGTTATTTGTGCATATCTGCGTAATGTGTTAATTCCATTCATTTCCATAAAGTATTGAAAAATCTAACATGGTATCAAAGTGGGTGTGAATCTCCATTACTTGATTGCTTGTCTTCAACAATTCAGCTTCTACGGCGTCTCCTAAGGGCAACATTGTTGGAGCAGCTAGAAGAATTTCCGTGTGCTGCCGGTAGCTTTTTAAAAGGGTTTTTCCTAGGAGGACTTGGATCGTGAGGATCTCACTGGTTCCAGCAGATTTACTCCAAGAGACATATTCACCAACAGGTTCCTAATCCCTCTCTCAATACTTGATCCAATCTCTTGTATTATTTTCTGACCAGATGGATGCCCTAGTTTCAGGATTGCGTTTCCTAAGGTTCCTTGAAAACCTCGTTTGTCTTTTACAGATTTTCAAAAAAATGCATTTCCTTTTCGCTTTTGGCATTTGTTGACTAGTAGCATCACAAACAAGAGGACAGTCTACAAAACTCCCAAAGACGAAAATAACAGGCTCAAATTTTGACAAACCCAAGTGGCAGTGAAGTCATGGGAAGACTTCCATGCATGGCAAAGACCACCGAACCACTTGACAAATTTGCTAAAATGGTTTGACGACTTTTTTGCTGCATCGGCATGAGAGGATAGCCTAATTGGTTGCGTTCAATAAAAAGGTTGTGTAGGGAAAGTTGTGACATACAAACAAAGCGTCAACATTTTTGGATTCTTTACAAAAATTAGGGGGGGTCCTAATTCAACACATTTTCTCATTCTGCCTCTAGGTACCTGTTTCATTGTGTTGAAAATTTTCAATCTTTACCTCCAAAATTTGTATTTTTAAATTTAAAAATAGGAAATATTCCGACAAATATTCTGAGGGGCAAGAGGGGTAGTGCATGAATGCATCATGGTGATGCAATGCTTAGCACGCAATGTCATGGAAGGTGTGAATGTGTTTTGGCATGTAACATCCTAAGTCTTGTGGTCAAAGGGAGAAGACTCTTTGAAATTTGTGCCTTGGCACTGTTGTTCTATGTAGGCCCCAAACCCAAGTGGCTAAGTGAGCCTCCCCTAGTCCTTGGGACCCTAGAGGTCCAAGGTTCAATTCTCATGCCCTTGAAACCTTTTGTGAAAGTGATGACATAGTAGTTATGACATGGCACCCTATGATGACGTACATTTACTGATGACATCACCTCCTTTTTAGTGCACACGTTGACATGAAACCCTATGATGACATGTCAAAGGATGAAGAGGTCGACGTGGCAAGGACACCACATGACAGGTATAAATACAAGTTCGACCAATCACATTTTGCCAACTCATCGAACCCATTGACCAAGCAATCGCACAATCAGCAACAAACTTGTGAAGCAGGAATTTCAAAGCGAATCGGAAAGTGAAAAGTAGCACAACTTGCTTCACAGGTTTCAGAGTGAATCATAACATGACAAGTGGCAGAGTCAAGTTCATTGGTTCACTACCTAGAGGCCTACACAATCAGCACCTAGTAGGCACCCCCTTGCATAGGATAGCAACATGTGGCAGCTTCCCATTTGTTGGTACCCTGTCAAGTCAGCTCTCAGTTGACACCTCAACCACTCGCAATGACACGTGGCAAACTCCCCCATTCATTGTAGGTACTGAAATAATTTTTCAATTATTCAAAGATTTTGGAGACATTTTGTGTGATTTGAAGGCTAAACTTTTGGGGCCATAACTTTTGCATATAGAAGCATTTTGAGTCCGGTTTTTTCAAATCGCATGGTTTTTCAAGATCCTTGCATTGGAAGTGTTGTTTCTGGTCACAATTGCATGCATAATTTTGTATTTGGGCAGGAAAATTATGGATCAACATGTGCCCTTGCTGAATGATCCCAAACTATGCCACTTGGAAAATCAAGATTGAAGCTCTGCTCTGAAGCAAGAGGTTGCCCAAATATGTGAATGAGAAGCCTCTAGAGACTAATTATGAAGGACAAGAATGATGAGGCTCTAGTGTGATAGCTCTTCATGCTGACAAGATCTATGACACCCATGTTAGCAACATTACGAGTACCAAGCAGTTGCTTGACAACTTGACAAATTCTAGGGATTGTGAGATCGCATTGACTCCACACAAATTAGCAAATTGGAGGCAGAGCTTGCTACTTTGACTATGGATCCCTTTGACATTGTTGATGAGCATATCAATCGGTTCAAGTTGCAAGATGATATCCGAATTGGTAAAGGAATTCCAAACATGACAAAGAAGGAACAAGAAGTTGAAGATAGTGAAAAAAAAAATAGAGTTTCTCAATATTGTGTTCAACAACGTTTCTAAGACATGAGAGATTTGTATTTGAGATGCTTCGTGTCTTATTCCTAGATCCTTTCCCCCTCCTATTGATGAAGTGTTAAAACACCTTCTTCACCATCAGTCTTGAAGACAACAACATAGGAGTTGTCCTCTCACCATTCAAGCTCATGCAAAAGTAGTGATCCAGATTGAGACTAACAAAAGACCAAAGCAAAGGGAGAAGAAGAGTTGCAAGAAGCACAGACACAAAGCATAATTTTGCCAAGCACGCATCAAGAAGCTTGAGGAAGCAGAGCCAAAAATGGAGGTGTTGATGCCGCTCTCTTATACGCTCAAGGTGAGGATAATCATAATGGTGAAACCTCACAAGCTTATTGGACATCCACATCTTCTGACAAGTGGATTGCAAATTCAAGGGCAACTTGACACATGACCAAGCACATGATTCCTCCTAAAGGTAGTTGGATGTGGTGAGGTCAATATTAGTTCTTCCTCATTTGATCAGGTTCTTCATGTTCCAAGTGTAGGCCCCAATATTTTCTCTATACATAGTATCACTCACACAAATAAGGTGGAATTATGGCCTTGATCAAGGACATTGATAATGGATTTAAGACAGTTGCCTCAAGGCATTGTGATGAACCGGATCAAATGTACAAGTTGGCCAAAAAACCAACTCTTACTTCCTCCTCTCAAAAAAGAAATTTTGTGGCTATGGTGGCATAGGCAAATGATGAGAGTTAAAGATGGCATCATAGACTTGGGCATCTTGGCTATGGGTCATTGAGGTATATGAGTCGTCATTAGTTGGCTATTGGGTTCCTCCTATTTCTCCCCCTAACGGTGTTTGTGAAGGGTGTGTTTTGGGGAAGCACCATAAGCAGTCTTTTCCAAAAGGGACAACTAGGCATGCGACACAACCCTTGGAGCTTATTGACTGTGATATTTGTGGACCCATATGTATACACTCTCTTTCCAACAACAAGTACTTTCTTCTTTTCGTTGATGATTTCTCCCAATATGGATGGTTATATATTATTCATACCAAAGATGAGGCTTTTGGAAAGTTCAAGGAATTCAAAGCACTAGTGGAGAATCAGTTGGAATGAAAGATAAAGTGCCTTAGGACAGATGGAGGAGGTGAGTATGTGAGCAATATTTTTAAGATTACTTGGCTCTTCATGGTATTATCTTTTAGAGGACTATCCATTATACTCCAGAGCAAAATCGAGTTGCTTAACGAAAGAACAAGGTAATTATGGAGATGGCTTGTTGTATGTTGCATGCTAATTGCATGGAACCCAAATTTGGAACTGAAGTAGTCGCTTCTGCAACACAAATTATCAATCAAGTTCCAATCCAAGCCGTTCAAAGAATGACTCCCCTTAAGAGATTGCTAGGGGACAAGTTTGACGTGTCCTGCTTTCGTATCTTTGGATCCACAACATGGGCCCATATACCTAAAGATACTCGAAAGAAAGAAACATCGAAGAGTCATAGATGCACGTTTGTAGGATATTCAAATACCTCCAAGGCCTATCGTCTCTATGATCCCGAGAGACAACAGGTTTTTATTTGGCAAGATGTGATTTTTGATGAGGTTCTTCCAGGAACACCTTCAGTTCCTCTTCTTGATCCCTTGGCAAAAGATCCTCCAATCTCTTCAATTGTTCTAGAGACTCCCTCAAAAATTCTTGCTAGCACCCTTCCACTTGTTCTTGCATCTTTAACCTCTAGTGGGGATTTTACAGATGAGCCTAATGGTTTGTCTCCTCTTCAAGAAAGACCCTCTCCAACACCATCAATTTTTGAATCCAAGAGAGATGAGCTTGATCCTCCCAAGTTGTGTATGACTGTATTGGATGTTGAGGTATATGATGAGTATGATTTGGATGTTTTAGTTTTGGCTTTTGATATTGCTCCTTCAAATACCTCCAAGGCCTATCATCTCTATGATCCTGAAAGACAACAAGTTCTTATTTGGTGAGATGTGATTTTTGATGAGGTTCTTCTAGCAACACCTTCAGTTCCTCTTCTTTATCTCTTGGCAAAAGATCCTCCAGTCTCTCCAATTGTTCTAGAGACTCCCTCAAAGATTCTTGTTGGCACTATTCCACTTGTTCTTGCATCTTCACCCTCCAGTGAGGATTTTACAGACGAGCCTAATCATTTGACTCCTCTTCAAGCAAGACCCTCTCCAACATCGTCAATTTCTGACTCCAAGAGAAATTAGCTTGATCCTCCCAAGTTGTGTGTGACCGTATTGGATGTTGAGGTATATGATGAGTATGATTTAGATGTTTTAGTTTTGGCTTTTGATATTGCTCCTCCTCAAGATGTGCCTAGATGTTCCACAGTTCGTCAACACCCACATGGGTTTAGACTCTCCTTCAGGATTCCTACCCCATTCTTTCTATGGAACAACATTGGAAGGCCCTTTCTCAAGCCCTGTTCTCGAAGTTTGATAATTCTGAAGATCCTCTCACCCACTTCCAAGCCAAGGGCCACCCGGAATGGGAATATGCAATGCTTTCCAAGTACGAATCTTTGATGAAGAATTAGACATGGGAACCTGTTCCTCTTGGTTACGATTCTGCCATGAGGAAAGGATTTATTGTTATTGCGCCCAGATTCGCCCACCAGATTGAAAGGCCGAAAGGAAGGAATGCCTTCCGCACCAATCTCCGGAGAAGGCCGGCTCCTATGGGGGTTTTGTTAAGATAAGAGTGCAGGGAAAGAGATAAAATTGCGGAAAGAGATAAAAGTGCAGAAAGGAATTCCAAATGTGATTGGAGTTGGGTGGGGGGAATAAGCAGCACGACAACGAATCAATCACCACTACTAACAACATTCATCTACAAACATACATTGAAACTACAGCTATCAGCGATCTCATGTATCCTCTATCTATGCATTCCAGGAATACTTGGCCACCAAATGCTGGAGTCCAGAGTTCAGTACAACAGCAAGCAATGACACAAGAAACATGAGGCAGAAATGACAAGGAGAGGCAGCATGCAAGATAAAAGACAGTAAGCAGAGCCAAATGTATGTCTGTATTGGAGGCAAATGCACAGCTACAATTGTTCCCTAGCAATATATTCCCCTTCCACCCCCTTACAATGGAAAAATGGTGGGTATTTATAGCCCAAAATTCCCCCCGATTACATTCATGGGCACAAAGTCCCAGACAAGACAGTAGCTGACACGAGCGGCTGAGGAGCTGTTGATGCTGACTTCTGTCGGGCCGGACTGTCCTTGCAGCATGGTGTCCCTGAAGACGGTACAGCTACGTGGCAGTGCGTTGGGTCGAGTCTTCGGTCAACAGGAATGCGGGTAGGTGCGGCAGATGGCATTTCACATCGGCTTAAATGATGATAGATGGTGCCGGTAGTGTTCCCATGCTTTGTCCTTGCGCGGTCAAGTCCTGGCTCGAATCCCGAAGATGGACACTTGTCGGATGTCGAGGTGTGACACGTGTCTACCTTGAAAGGCAGCTTATCCAGCTTCGCCAAGAATCCGGGCGCTATCGGGTTGCGCAGGAGGAAAACAGCGCAGTTGGGAGGCCTTCTTGCCTTAGCAAATTTCTGAGTTGACTTCACCCAACTGCGCACCGGTCAAAGGGCGCACTCCGACTTTGCTGCGAAGTCGGGTTGCGCACCGGTGCTTGGCTGTCTTCATCCTCTGTTCAAACTGCGCACTGGAAAAGGGGCGCTCTCCGGCTTCGCTGCAAAGTTGGGTGTCGCCCCAGCACTTAGCCGTTTTTCTAATGACTGATTCCCCTAGTGCGCCCAGGAAGAAGGGCGCACCCCGTCTTCGCTGCGAAGTCGGGTTGCGCCCTTGGCACTTAGTTAAATTTTGTGCACTTCGGGTTCCCTACTGCGCTCCAGCTGAGGGGCACACTCCGACTTCGCTGCGAAGTCGGGTGTCGCCCCTACACTTAGAAACTTTTCAAGGTGTACCTGCTGAAGTTTTACTGAGGGAAGAAAGGGGGAAAGCGGAAGAGGGAATGGAGCTGTGAGGGAGAGGAAGAAAGGGAGAGGAGGAGAAGGGAAAAATAAGGAGGGAAGGAAGAGAGCAGCTCTTTTGCAGAAACCAAAAACATGGCACCCCTGTGCAAAATGTGGCAACATTCCTGGCGGCTCGCGGGGTGTCGAGCTCGCATTGACGCAAAGAACCATGCCTTTATCCTTTGGGTGCAGAGGAACTTCCTTCCCCTGTCTTCGGCTGCTTTGGTTGTTTACCTCGGGGCAACTGTTCTTCATTTTCACTTTCACCAGTTGCCTCCTCAGTCTCGCCTTCTGAATCAGAAGGTTCTCCGGCCTCTTGCTTGCTGATGCGTTCGACCACAGTCTTAGCTTGATCCCAGACTGCGGCTTGGAAAGGAGAGGGGTCGCTGATTTCTCTGAGTACTGCATGGAATGCAGCGACCGCGTGCAGGTCGATGGTGTCAAATCTTTTGCCCAACTCCTCAAGGGAAGAGTTGATTTTGCAGTACTTCGCCATCATTTGAGTGACCTGCGCTTCTTGAACTGGCTCTGTCCAGCCATCGATTTCGGCTGTATCCGCCTCGAAGGACAGCCAGTTCTTCTTAACCTGCTCAAGGGTGAGGAGTTCGTCATCTCTGACATAGCTCGGACACCCGTGCTCGGACAGAACGCGAAAGGGTGCCAGGAGAATATGTCTTTCTTGTTCTAAGGCGTCCAACGCCTGCCTGGCCGTTTTGATCCTTTCTGTCCGGGCGAAGTAAGTGTGCAAGGTTACCCTTGCATTTGCCCACTCTGAAGCAAGATGAGACATGGGGGAGATTCGGAAGCCATCGCGCTCTAACTTCTCAAGTTCCATGGCCAGGTCTAGCAATTGCCTCGCCTGGTGTTCGGCTTCCTCTACCACAGGCTTGCCCTGGGCAGATATTTCTTCAATTCGGGATAAGAAATCCAGAACTGTCAAGGATTTGACGAGGTTGGGCTTGCAACCTCGTAGCAGACTTGCGCGCATCTCCTTCGCCTTGCTCTTTGAAAAGGCCGTCGCTTGTGATGCTTTCTCTGCGAGTTGCGACTGCGCCTGTTCCAGCGAACTTTGCAGTTGCGAAATCTGCTCTAGCGCTGCTTTTCTCTCTTGCTCAGCTGTTTGTTGGGAGGTGGTCAGCTGAGCCTTAAGGTCTTCAACTTCTTGCTGCGCTGACGTTTGGTCTTCTTCAACTTCTTGCCCCTTTGCTGCGCTGCTCCTTGGGACGTTTGGTCTTCTCGACCCTTTTCCTTTTCTTGTCTCCCGATGCTGCGGTTGGTCCTGGAGGAAGCGGCAATAAAGGGGCAGGCGCTAATGTCCCCACGGTAAATTTGTACCTGGGGCGCGCTGGGAGGATTCCTGCCGCACTTGGTCCGCTGGCTGGCGGTGTGGATGTCTTTTCTGTTGATGGAGGGGCCCGCTCAGGAGTTGACCGCGCCGAACCTTGCGCCGCTTCGGGCACTGCCACAGAAGTAACAGGCTGCATCGGGCCCGCTTGACTGCTGGAAGGAGTCGCGCTGGAAGGAGCCGAGGTTGACAATGATTGAGGGGTAGCCCTTCTTTTATACCTTATATTTGCGCCTCGGGAAACGCAAACGCGAAACTCGAAGGGCTGCCACGTGTCGACGTATTGATCATATAGTGCCAAAAATTCATCATCAACGGCAAGATTCCTTCTGCTTGATTTGTCGTGTTGCGTGCTACACCCCATTTTCCAGCATTCGAGGATTTTGTCCTTATGCCAGTTAAGCGGCGCCACCTTCGCAAGGAATTTCTTGAATCCTGCTGACTCCATTCGGTGGTCCGGATTCCGTTCAGGATCGTAAGTGACCTCTTCGCAGTAAAATTCATGCCACGGTGGCCATGACTGCATCAAATGAATGAGCCAATAGAGGTCCGCACCTGTCAAGTTCCTTCTTTCTTGCATGATCTCAGGTCTCAGACAGATGTGCGTGAACTTTCCCCGGACTCCGATTGGGTCGTACTTCTAGCGTTGGGGCAGCATTACCAGGCCCATCTCCAACAGCTCCTGTTCAAGATACACGTGCTACCCAATCTCGAAGACTTGAATATTGGCCCAGGTCATAGGATATTTGAATATGTGACCTCTCTTCTTTCCCTGGCCAAATTCCTCTTCGACGTAATCCATTTGCCGCACCACCTCCATCCCGAACTGATGGTCAGTGCAGAAGTAGGGCAGCAAACACGGTTTTCCCTTGAATCCGTAGATTCGGACAACAATGCCCTGGGTTAGCCTAAAGGTATCTCCTAACTCGTCTATCAGATGCTTTGTCATAGCCGCTGGTGGTCGAGTCGCGCCACGGTTGAACAGTCCCATTGCCTGGCCCAGAAAACTAACATTAAACTCGTAGAACGAGCCCTTCCGGTACAGGGCCTCAGTCCATTCGTACACGAGGAGGGGCTCTCCTCTTTCGTTTGTTTTCCTCAGATCGGGGACGTTCATCCGGTAATGCATATGGTACAGGCATAGCCATGTGAGGAATGAACAAAACAAAACCGAAAGTCCGTTGACTGCTTCTGCTGCAGTCTCACCAGGCTCGCATGAATTGCGTAGGCCAACCAGTCCGCCCAGTCATAGAAGATTGGGCGCTTCCCGCTCTTTTGCGCTGTGGAGTCGTAGAACTCCCCGTGCAAGATGCACTCGGCCATTGTCAGCTGGCACGGCCGTACCACTCTGTCTGAGTCGCAGCCAAGGACCCACGCTAGGATGATGTAGATGTACCTGTTCTCGAATCGGTCCAGCGGTATGGGGCCAGTTGGCCATTGCCCAGGTTTCAGCGGAACCTTCAGCTCTGAGTTAAGAAACTCTCTCATCCGCTTTGCCTGCGAAAATCTGGCGGTCTGTTCTTCGATGCTCACCCTTCTGACAATTACATCTGGGCTGTACTGAAGCCCTGGGGCGAACGCCGGTTGGACGCTCTCTCGAAAGAGAGTGAACATCACTTTTCCTTTGTTATCGCAGACCTGCCGCACAGCTGGTTTATAATATTCAGCAATCACCTCAACCAGCTCTGGACACCAGTGAGCTGGAGGGCACAGGAACCAGTGAAGATTCGAATTATATGCAGCTCCGAGGTGGTGACAAGGCGGGACCTTTCCCACCCACTTTGCGATAGTTAGACGCAGCTTCGTGATACTGATGGAGAAAGAACCATCTTTGTACCCGGACAGACGATTGATTGGCGGCGGCGGAGTCTGGCCAGTCACGCGCCTCTTTGTTTTGGATTTTGCTTTCTTGCCCTTCTGAGGCGCTGCGCTCTCATGGTCGCTGGACTCTGGAGACTTGTCAGCTTCGCGCGTTTCTACACTTGATTGCGTCCGTACGGGCGCTTTTCCCTTGTCCATCCTGGTTGGAACAATCAGACAGGGACAAATACTTCTGAACTTGTCAGGCTTATTCTCTGCAGTCCGGGAGTCAGCTTCGAACTTATGAATTCTCTGGCCGTGCCAGGTTCTTTTGTAGGCAGTGACTGCTCATTAATGGCGCGAAGGAGGGAGTTAGGGCAATTTGCTTTGGGTTGGTGGAGGCGTTATGATCTTGGCGGCTGTGCATGGGCCTTCTTTCGAAAAACGTGATTTATTAGCCGTTAGCCGCCAAAAAGGCGCCTTACCCTTTAAATGCATTGTCGTTGGTAATCGCGCAATCATTTAAAGCCTCTTGACTGTCGTGCCGCCGCTGACGTCATCGCCACCATTGGGCACACTTTTCAAAGAACATAACCCAATTTATCCTCGTGCCGAATTTCGCCCTGGGCCCACACTTGTGATTTTTTCGTTCTGCGTGGTGAGTTGTTCGGACTTCGCCCAAAATTCGGGGCGTAGTCGGACTTCGCCCAAAAAACGGGCGCAAGTCGAACTTCGCCCAAAAAATAGGCGCAGTCGGACTTCGCTCGAAATTCGGCGAACTTTGGATTTTACACTTAGGCGCTTTCAGCTCCTTTTGTAGGATCACCCAGGGCGCGCCCGAGAGTGGGGGCGCACTCGGACTTCGCCCGAACAACGGGCGCAGTCCGACTTCGCGCAGAAAACGGGGCGCGCTCCGACTCTTGGCGTTTCTTTGTAGTCTGCCGCCCGACTGCGCCCTTTGGAGGTGGCGCAACCCGACTTCGCTGCGAAGTCGGGTTGGGCAGCTAGTCTTGGACACTTTAGCCTTTTCTTCGACTGCCTTCTTCCCTACTTCGCCCCATTTGGTGAGCGCTGCCCGACTTCGCTGCGAAGTCGGGGAATTGCCTCAAACTTGGGCTACTTGGAAAAAAACTGAAAACTGAAATATTTACATGCTAAAACTTGAAATACAAAAAGGGAAATTTGTACAAGGAAGGGCCCCTTCGGGCGCCTTCAGTGGTGGTACAATTTTAGGTGGAACCCATTGACGGGAATGGGGAGAGGATGTCCCTCCATGTCCCGAAGCATGTATGCATTGAACTGATTCACCCGAGCAATCTGATAGGGGCCTTCCCAGAGGGCGTCAAACTTTCCATGGTTGCCAGGTTTGGCCTTGAACGAGTCCCACTTCAGCACCAGGTCCCCGATTTTGAAAACTCGGGCAGTGGCGCCTTTTGCGAACCAGCCTTGGGTTGCTTCAGCGTGTTTCGTGAAGGCCTGGTACGCTTTCTCTCTGTCTTCCTCCAACTGCAACAGTTGGCAAAGTCTGTCTTCCACCGGGTCTCCGCTACCTTTCTCCTCATCGAGCATCCAGAGAGCGGGTATCTCAAGGTGAGTCGGCAAGACAACTTCTTTGCCGTACACGAGCGCGTAGGGGGACGTTTTGATGGACTTCTTGAATGAGATTCGGTCCGCCCATAGCGCCCGATTCAGGAGTAGGTGCCAAGTCCTTTTGTTCCTGTCCACTGTTCTTCGAATGATCTTCAGCAGATTTTTATTGGTGGACTCGGCAAGACCGTTCCCCTGCGGGTAGTAATTGGAAGACATCTTGTGATAGATGTCGAATTTGCTGGTGTACTTCGTGAGTACTGCGCCTGCGAACCCCGGACCATTGTCCGTCACTATCGACTCAGGGACCCCGAAACGGGTAATCAGACTCTCAAGGAATCTGATGACCGTCTCTTGGTCGGCGTTCTTTGTGGGGATCGCTTCTGCCCACCGTGTGAAGTAATCGGTGGCGGTTAAGATAAACTTGTGGCCCGCTGCAGAGTTCGGCGAAATCACCCCGATGAAATCCAGACCCCATTGCTGAAACGAAGCCTCGGCTTGGATAGATTGAAGGGGCAGGGGTGCTTTTCTGTTTCTGCCAGCAAATCTTTGGCATCGATCACACCTGGAATAGATTGCATGAGCGTCTGTGAACAAAGTGGGCCAGTAGTACCCGGCTCTGATTATTTTCAAGGCCGTGGGCCTTGCGGAATGATGACCCCCAGGCATCCCGGAGTGAAATTCTCCAAGGACCCTGGACTGGTCTGCTTTTCTGACGCACCGCAACAGGATGCCGTCGATGTTTTTAAAGTAAAGCCCCTCTGGGCGAAGAGTGTACTTCAAAGCACCTAACCGAAACCTCCTTCTTTGTGAGGCATTCATGTGGTCTGGACATCTTCCGGTGCAAAAGTATCTCACCAGTTCATCTGTCCAGTCGCACTCCTCGGGTAAGGAGTTGGCTAGGTTGATGCGTGTTGCTGGGTCCTCCCACTCACAGGCGGCTATCTCGGCTGTTGCGCTTCGGGCTAGCTCTTGGCACAAGGCTTCGATGTCGAACTCCTGGATTTTGGCAATCCATCCCGCTCTCTTGTGACCCGGATCTCCTTGAATGATGAAGCTTCGAACGTCCGGGTGAATCACAAAGACAGTGATTTTACTCTGGGAGACAAAGTGTCTGAACTTACGGAGAGATTTCATGACGGCGTGAACCTGCCGCTCTATAAAGTTGTACTTCTCTTCGTGCGGCTGAATTACTTGGCTCAGGAATGCAATGGGGCGCTCCTCGCCATCATCTCCCTTTTGGGTCAGAACTGCGGCGTAACTCTTTGGTTCTCCCACCGCGTACAGGATGAAATCCTTGGAGTAGTCCGGGTTTATCAACATCGGCGCTTGTGCAATGCGAGCTTTGATCTCCTCGAAGGCTTGCCCCCTTTCTTCAGTCCATAAGAACTCAGTATTCTTTTTCAGCAGCTCGGCCATGGGCTTGATTACCTGCGCGAAGTCCGAGATGAACTTCCGCACGAAGTTGATTTGGCCGAAGAAGGACTGCAGCCCTTTTTTGTCAATTGGGAGGGGCAAGCAGAGGAGGGCCTCTGCTCTGTCAGGGTCTATGGCTAGGCCTTTTTCTGAGATGACATGCCCCAACAAATTTCCTTCTTTCACCGCGAAGACAAACTTCTTTGGGTTTATGGAGATGCCGAATTCACGACACCTTTCGAATATCTGCCGCAGGTGGGGAATATGATCTTCTCGCTTGTGAGAGAAAACAGTCATGTCATCCAAGTAGATGACAATTACTTTGTTAAGCAGCTCTCGGAAGGCCAGGTCCATGGCTCTTTGGAATGTGGTGCCAGCATTGGATAAGCCGAAAGGCATGCGCTGATAGGCGAACGTTCCCCATTTGGTGGTGAATGCCGTCTTATGCTGGTCCTCATCTTTGACCCATATCTGGTTGTAGCCGGAAAAACCGTCTAAGAGGGAAAATCTTTGGGCTCCAGCAACTATATGGAGGATCTGATCAATTTGGGGCAGCGGGTAATGGTCCTTGAGGGAGGCCTGATTCAGATTTCTAAAGTCCACACAGAGACGAATGTCTCCGTTCTTCTTCCTCACAGGAACCAAGTTCGCAACCTAGGATGAATGCTTGATGGGGTAGATGATCTTGGCTTCCAGCATCTTCAAGAGCTCGGCCTTCATCATGGCCTCGATTTTTGGATTGACGGCCCTCTGTTTTTGCCGGAATGGCTTGGCGCCATCTTCTAGCTCGATGGTATGCTGGATTATTTCTCTATCATACCCCTTCAAGTCCTGGTAGCTCCAGGCTACTATGTCCGGGAACTCTCGACACAATGCTCTGATCTGCTCGAGTTCCTCTGTGGTGCAGTCTGTCCCGACCTTGATCGATTTACCAGGTTCCAGCTCCAGGTCGGCATACTGCTTCGGGTCTACTTTGATCCGGTGAGATATGGCTCTGTCGTTCTGATCAAATAGACTCTCGAGAGTAATCAGTCCTTTTGGGACATGATTATTTTTTAACTGTATTAACCCCTCGTATTGCTCGTCATCAGGGTCTCTACCTTCGATTGAACGAGCTTCATTTACCAAAAATGTGACGATCTCCTCGTCACGACTAAACACCGCCAGTGGGTGTCCTTATCAGGCACAGAAGGCCTGTAAATAGTACGAACCGGCTTCGGCTTCTGGACAGTGTCATCAGCCGGAATGTACCTGGCTCCAACAGACGCCAGAATGTCAGCATGCTTGTTTTTCTCTCATGAAATAGCCTTGACATTCAACGAGTCAAAAGACTCCATCAGATCCCAGATCCTATTTCGGTACGCCTTGAGATAGTGCTTTTTGGAGGCGCACTTGTTCGTGACCTGGTGGCACACCAGTTCTGAATCTCCATAGATCTGTAGATGTTTAATCCCTAGTCTCTCCGCCTTTCGCAAACCCAAGCACAGGGCCTCATACTCCGCCGCATTGTTTGTATAGCTCCAGGCCAACCTGTAGGTGTAATCCTTCTGGATCCCGGTTGGGGAAACCAAAAGCACTCTCGCACCGGCACCATTTTTGCATCGTGCGCCGTCAAAGAAAAGCTTCCAAAGCTTTTCAGGTGCTGGTCCTACTTCTCTCCTGGCTGACTTGTCGAGCCTTTCAGGCTGAACAATGGTGTAGCAGCCTTGCTCAGTTTCAATTACAGCGTTGAAGTCCCGCAAGGAGAATTCATCTTCTACTTGCAGCTGCTCGAGAGCTTGCTCTGTCATGTCCACCGTTACCAGTTCTTCCTCCGACAGCTGAACCATGCAGTCCTCAGGCTCTTCTCCGGGTATCTTCTCTACCAAGTAAGTGGAAGGCTTCTCGTTGAAAATCTTCAGTCTCCTTCCCTTGAAGGGCACTTCCATGTGCGAGTAGTCCAGAGATAAATACCCTCCCAACTTCGCTGTGAACTCCCTGGAGAGGCACATGCCGAAGTAGGGTTCCAAGTCCACGACCACAACCTCCTGGATGACCACGATGTCGAGAGCTTTGTGCAG
The DNA here is from genome assembly GCA_028583015.1 of Wollemia nobilis. Lineage (NCBI taxonomy): Eukaryota > Viridiplantae > Streptophyta > Pinopsida > Araucariales > Araucariaceae > Wollemia > Wollemia nobilis. Next base: position 1,441,509 of record JAQPPZ010003527.1, on the reverse strand, counting down.
CCGAATGGGGATGTCTTTTATGACACCGACTGTCTTGACAGGGGTGCCGTCTAGTTGCAACACGCCTTGGCTGCTCCTTGTGTATTCCATCCCGATTTCATCGCAGACGGCTCTCGGCATTACGGTCGTGGAAGCGCCAGAATCCACCATGCAGTTGTGTACTATGTACCCTTGCATCCGTAATGACAGATAGAAGGGAGGTGGTCTGTTCTTCCCAGTGGCTGAGACTGTTAGGGGTTGCACCAGGACAGCGAGCTGTATCTGCTTGCCATTCTTCATGGTCTTCAGGGATTCTTGCAGCAGATTAACCTGACCTGGGAGTTGAAGAGCATCACACATGCTAATTCTTGCAGGAGTTCTCTTCAGCTCGTCTACTATGCTGTAGCCCGAAGTGCTTGCTCCTTGTGCTTCTTTCGCCGGCTCATACTTCGTCCGGTACTGTTGAGTGGCCTCAACTCTCTGTCTCTTGGTTAGGGACGGATATCTCAGTCTTTCCCGAGCTTGTTCTTTTGTTTCAACTGGAGGCTGAGTAGAGGGAGCTTTAGCCGGAAGAGGTTTGGCTACAGGAGGCTTGACTGCGGGAGTCTTCGCCGGAGGAACCTTGTCTTTGGCTGTGTAAGGCCACAGTCTCTTGTAGGGCGGTGGCTCCTCAGGTTGCGCCTTATCTCTTCGGGCGTACACCTTTAGAGGCTTGGCTGCAACTTCGGCAGACTTCTTGTTTTCCTTGGCAGGAGGCGGCATCGGAACTTCGTCTGAGACGGCGAAATTGCTTTCATCGCCCAGGATCATGTAGAGCTCTTCATCCTCAATGGCGCTGCCGGCCAAGGTCTGGAGGTAGTGTTGATGCAATGTACAGTCATCCTCGTCATGCGGGTCGTTGCACGTGGTGCACTAGTTGACCTGGTCTGAAGTACCAGGTTCCTCTTCAATGGCAGCATTCCTCGGAGGGGGCCGCCGTTGCAAATGTTGCTCGGGGGCCGATCCTTTGTCAACGCCGGAGGCGGATATGGCCTTCTTGGAGCCAGGTCCATCTGGGCCTGCTTATTTTCAGAACAGTCATGTCGTTAGACATGGTATGATAGCCAGAGGCCAGGGCCCGTACCTCCTGAAGAATTTGATTATGAATATCATGATCGGGAGGCGGCGGTAACTGAGCTGGGGGAGGCAATGCGGCCAATGGAGGAGTTGAATATTGTGCATGCGGTGGAGGGGCAGGGAGTGCTGGGAAACGTGGAGGTCGAGGAGGCGGATAATGAATCTGCGGCGGGCCGTAAGGGTTCACGACCGGCGCCGAGTTCCATTGCTGCTGGGGTTGCTGTCCTGAAGTGGACGGCTCCGAACCAGAAGCTGACGGATATTGTGATCGGGGAAAATCCGGGTAAATGGGCGGTTGTACTCTATGTGGAAGCCTGCCGATGGAAATGATATCCATTTCAGCTTGCTGGGCAGCCTCGTACAGAGCAGGGAATGTGTTGATTCTGGCAACCTTCAGCAGCAGGCAAATGTCTGAGTTAAAAGACCTCAGGTAGTAGTAGGCGGCCTGTCCTGCTGACGGTCGGAGTTCGCGAGGTACTCGTTTCCAAGACCTCGCAAACCTGATGTTGAAGTCCGACACCTCCTCTTGGGCGTGTCTCTGAATGCTTTGGAACTGATGCAGTAAAGAAGAGGGGTCAACAGACTCGTTGCATCCTTTCACGAGTCTGCCGGCTAACTGTAGCCACCTTGTGATGGATCCCTCTGGCAGTGATCTCCACCAGTAGAGAAGATTTCCCCTAAGGGAAAGGGCAGCAGACGGGTCTTCACACTTTCGTCGGTAATGGAGTGTAGCGCAGCCAGGGCGAGAATGTCCTGGATGTGTTCATACGTCGTCTTGCCGTAGCCGTCGTACGTAGGGATAGACTTTAAGGCAGCAGGAGGCACAGCTTGCTGTCCGGCCAGGGCCAAGGGCCCCGTAGAGTTCACCGCTGGGAAGAGATCATCATCATCTTGCTCAGCAGCCATATCTGCCTCTGACCCGGTAGTGTACTCAGTATCGGAACTGTCCGAAGACGTGGATTCTTCTTCGGCCTCTTCTTCTTGGATTTCAGCCTCGGCTTCTTCTTGGATTTCTTCTTCGCGAGCTTGGTAATCGGCCAGTCTGACGCACTCTCCTGGAGCGGCGATGTCAATTTCGTAAAGGTCAGACTGATCTCCCGGATTCCTTGCTCGCCACCTTCTTGTTTGCATGAAGGCGTTAGGACCGGTCTTCGTGGACTCAGAGAATGTTCAGATAATTTGCAAAGTCGCCAGGTGCTCTGATTTTGAACAGCAATGAAGCGAGCACTAGTACTTCGATTCTGTTTGGGGGCGAGAAACTACCATGTCCCACCGGTTAAGGCCAAGCAACTACTGGTGCCAGGTGGAAATGGGTTGGAAATTTTCTTCTAAAATATGGGACCTTGGTCCCCCCGGGCGTGCCAGAGAAAACTGTTGGTTACGAATCTGCCATGACGAAAGGATTTATTGTTATTGCGCCCAGATTCGCCCACCAGATTGAAAGGCCGAAAGGAAGGAATGCCTTCCGCGCCAATCTTCGGAGAAGGCCGGCTCCTATGGGGGTTTTGTTAAGATAAGAGTGCAGGGAAAGAGATAAAATTGCGGAAAGAGATAAAAGTGCAGAAAGGAATTCCAAATGTGATTGAAGTTGGGTGGGGGAAATAAGCAGCACGGCAACGAATCAATCACCACTACTAACAGCATTCATCTACAAACATACATTGAAACTACAGCTATCAGCGATCTCATGTATCCTCTATCTATGCATTCCAGGAATACCTGGCCACCAAATGCTGGAGTCCAGAGTTCAGTACAACAACAAGCAATGACACAAGAAACATGAGGCAGAAATGACAAGGAGAGGCAGCATGCAAGATAAAAGACAGTAAGCAGAGCCAAGTGTATGTCTGTATTTGAGGCAAACGCACAGCTACAATTGTTCCCTAGCAATATATTCCCCTTCCACCCCTTACAATGGAAAAATGGTGGGTATTTATAGCCCAAAATTCCCCCCGATTACATTCATGGGCACAAAGTCCCAGACAAGACAGTAGCTGACACGAGCGGTTGAGGAGCTGCTGATGCTGACTTCTGTCGGGCCGGACTGTCCTTGCAGCATGGTGTCCCTGAAGGCGGTACAGCTACGTGGCAGTGCGTCGAGTCGAGTCTTCGGTCAACAGGAATGTGGGTAGGTGCGGCAGATGGCATTTCACATCGGCTTAAATGATGACAGATGGTGCCGGTAGTGTTGCCCATGCTTTGTCCTTGCGCGGTCAAGTCCTGGCTCGAATCCCGAAGATGGACACTTGTCAGATGTCGAGGTGTGACACGTGTCTGCCTTGAAAGGCAGCTTAGCCAGCTTCGCCAGGAATCCGGGCGCTATCGGGTTGCGCAGGAGGAAAACAGCGCAGTTGGGAGGCCTTCTTGCCTTAGCAAATTTCTGAGTTGACTTCACCCAACTGCGCACCGGTCAAAGGGCGCACTCCGACTTCGCTGCGAAGTCGGGTTGCGCACCGATGCTTGGCTGTCTTCATCCTCTGTTCAAACTGCGCACTGGAAAAGGGGCGCACTCCGGCTTCGCTGCGAAGTCGGGCGTCGCCCCAGCACTTAGCCGTTTTTCTGATGACTGATTCCCCTAGTGCACCCAGGAAGAAGGGCGCACCCCGACTTCGCTGCGAAGTCGGATTGCGCCCCTGGCACTTAGTTAAATTTTGCGCACTTCGGGTTCCCTACTGCGCTCCAGCTGAGGGGCGCACTCCGACTTCGCTGCGAAGTCGGGTTGCGCACCGGTGCTTGGCTGTCTTCATCCTCTGTTCAAACTGCGCACTGGAAAAGGGGCGCACTCCGGCTTCGCTGCGAAGTCGGCTGTCGCCCCAGCACTTAGCCGTTTTTCTGATGACTGATTCCCCTAGTGCGCCCAGGAAGAGGGGCGCACCCCGGCTTCGCTGCGAAGTCGGGTTGCGCCCCTGGCACTTAGTTAAATTTTGCGCACTTCGGGTTCCCTACTGCGCTTCAGCTGAGGGGCGCACTTCGACTTCGCTGCGAAGTCGGGTGTCGCCCCTACACTTAGAAACTTTTCAAGGTGTACCTGCTGAAGTTTTACTGGGGGAAGAAAGGGGGAAAGCAGAAGAGGGAATGGAGCTGTGAGGGAGAGGAAGAAAGGGAGAGGAGGAGAAGGGAAAAATGAGGAGGGAAGGAAGAGAGCAGCTCTTTTGCAGAAACCAAAAACATGGCACCCCTATGCAAATGTGGCAACAGTTCCTCTTCTAGAAGGGAAGAATGTTGTTGGGTGCAAATGGGTTTATAGGACCAAGTACACTTCAAATGGTCAAGTAGAGAAGCACAAGGTATGCCTTGTTGCTAAGGGTTTCTCTCAGAAGTAAGGAATTGACTACTCAGAGACATTTTCCCTAGTTGCTCGAATGAATTCCGTTTGGATGATTCTATTCATAGTTGCTTCCTATGGTTAGAAGGTACATCAAATGGGTTTAAAGAGTGCATGGTGAGCTTTAGGAGGAGATTTACATGCAGTAGTTTCTTGGTTTTGAGCTTGAGCTTCCAACTCCCCTAGTGTGTCATTTCATTATGTCCTTTTATGGGCTCAAGTAGGCACCGTATGCTTGGTATGAGATCTACTCCTTTCTCAATTGCAGTTTCGGTGATGTGAGGCAGAGCATGATGTTTACATCAAACATTAGGATGGAGATACATCAATGATTGTGCTATATGTGGATGATCTCATTATAGGCACCTCGCTTTGATTCAAGACATGAAGTCACGTGTTCATGATACCTTTGAGATGATAGACTTGGGGCTTTTGCACTGCTTCTTAGGTGTTCAGCTTGATCAGTCCTCTTCTAGGTCACAATTTCATAGCCCGAATATGCCTGTTGGAAAATGAAATGACTTGATATTATTCACTTGAAAGGACCTTGCTTAAAAATCAAGTGCTTACAATCTGATCCATTGGATCATAACTAACTGAGTTAATCTCAGCCACACAAATTATCCTAGTAACAACTTAGGATAAAAAAGCCTCTGGATTTTTCGTCTGTTTGGATGCGATTTCAATTGAATGTCCATTACTGCATGCCATGAATTGTTTTATGTGGTAGCCTCTTGTTTTTAGGAGCGTGGGCGTCTCAGCGAATTGGCGATGGACATCCCACTTGGATGCTTCAATCCTCCCTACGCGTGGAGATAATTTTTTGTCGATAACCCATGCTGGTGGATCGGGTTGGCAACCCACCAAGAAGAAAGGAGTGGCCGACAGAGCAACGCTGTAGAGCGTAGTTTCAGCCATGGGGAAGCTACTGCAAGGTACCCGGGCTTGGATCCGTCGTTTGCCTCTCTTGTGGCTAAAATGGCACAAGGAGTCGGAATCTGTTTCCAATGACGTCGAGTTGAAGATGATCTCGCGGGAGCCCGCCTATTTAAAAATTAAAAAAAAGGTGGGCCCATACTTATTAAAAAAAAAAAAAAAAAGGCATTATTTTTTTAATGTTTCATTTACATGGAAAACTAGAGGGGACCACTTACCTTATAATGTAAGGGCTAATAAAGTTTTTTTTAAAACTTTATTCACAGTCGGCACGATAAGCCCAAATTAGCTATTATTTTAGCTTTATTGAAATTTTTATTTTCAAAAAACTGGTGGGCCATGTATTTCTCCTAGAGAGATTTTTAAAACCACGCTATATTTTGAAGATTCCCGAATATTCCCTTGTGATGGAAAGGAGAAGTTTTTTATTTTTCCTACAGATGAAAGTCATTTTGACACCCAACATAGGGGTGTTTATAGTCGTCGGAAAGGTTTTTCCGAGCCGGACAAGATGGTGCAGTCCTTTTTCAGTTTTGAAACTGTTTACCACACTTTTTTATGGCTCAAAATATTGTATCATGGAGTGCAATCTCGGTTGAACCCGACACTCCCAAGACATTTGTTAGAGTGATCCTAGTATCTAGTCATCTCCTCTATATCACCTAGCGGTTGCAGTGGCTGGTTACCCATGCATTTCGGTAGGATGAGGAGGTCACCATAAGGACACATTTGACAACTATTGGTGCCCTTCATTATTATTCCCTTGTCTTGTTGTTTGTCCATAAGTTTTTGGATCATATAGGTGGAAACCACATACTTATGCTTGTGGAGTCATTTTGGACTACCCTTGCAATTTTTGTGGTTATTTTTCCACACTTTTGGACCTTGTTATCAGCCCATTGTGTTCATATAGGTGGAAACCACATACTTATGCTTGTGGAGTCAATTTGGACATCCCTTGCGATTTTTGTGGTTCTTTCCACACTATCTTCACACTCTTCTTTTTGTGAGACACTTTGGTTTCAGGGGGTTTTCTTTAGTGACATTTTCTCATGGTTCACAACCTTGATCTTTGTCACAAGCACCAGTCTGGGAGTAAGATTTCATTCAGTTCAGCGACGAGGCTTCTCTACTTTTTGGAGACATCTTATGGGTCCTTGCAGGCTTCTTGATCGAAGTTGTCCAAGGCAGGGTTGAAGAGAACATCTTCCTCTCCTTCCTCCTTGCACATCTTCCTTCTTCTTCTTCTTCTTCTTCTATTCTGGCAGGTGGTTTTCTCCCTTGTGGTTTTTTCATCATATCTCCAACACATCTTATTATGGATATATATTGTACATGAGTACCTTATCAGGCCTTGTTGTCGGGACTCATACTTGTGGATATGCCACTTGTTTGCTTTTGTTTTTCACTACCTCCTAGTATAACTTAAGGGGGGTGTTAGTATATCCTAGTACCACTTAAGGGAGGGTGTTAGAATAATAAATTATATCCTAAGTTGTTACTAGGATAATTTGTGTGGCTGAGATTAGCTCAGTTAGTTATGATCCAATGGATCAGATTGTAAGCACTTGTTATTTAAGTAAGGTCCTTTCAAGTGAATAATATCAAGTCATTTCATTTTCCAACAATGCCTTGGATCTTTTACAACGTTTTCGGAATGGAGGATTGCAAGTTCGCTCAAAATCCCTTTGAATCTGGCTTGAAGCTGCAAGCAGATTGTACTGTCCCTTTGGTAGATGCTACCTTATATCGGTCTTTTGTGATAGGTCTCCTTTACTTGACTCACACTCGACCAAATATTGCATTTGTCATCAGCTATTGTTCTAGGTATATGTAGGTACCTTGAGAGTCACTGGACATTGACCAAGTAGATCCTTTGCTATATTGGAGGTACATATTAGATGGGTTTCACTACTCGATGCACCTTCAATTTTGACAAGCTTCTCAAATGCAGATTGGGTTGGTGATTTGGATCAACGACACTCCACATCTGGCTTTGTCTTCTTTCTTGGCTCTGACCTTGTTTCTTGGTGTTGTAGACAACAATCCAATGTCTTCCATGAAAGTTGAATATTGTGTTGCCAATGAGGCCACAAAACACCTTCAATTGATGCTTATGATTTTGGAGCAAATGGGCATTCTTTAGTCCTACGTAATCACCCTTCATTGTGACAATCAGTGCACCATCAAGCTTGTCCGCAATCCATTGTTCCATCAGTGGACCAAGCAAATTAAGATTTGGATGCACTATGTCCAATGGAATTATGCCTGTGGGATGCTTGATCCAATTTCTGTGTCAATCGAGCAAGTAGAATATATCTTGACCAAGGTCATGCCATAGGTATATTTGTGTGCATGCGGGAGCTTTGTGGTGTAGGAGAGTGTCCCTTAAGCGAGGATGAGTGATAAGGGTCTCTCTTCGTGTCCCTCGTTCAACTTAAGGGGGGATGTTGGAATATGTGGTGGTTAATATTCACTTGAGGACACGATTAACTTTGTATTATATTCTTTGTATATGCTCTTTGGACCTTTGTACACCTTGTATAAGTACATATCTTATAGTATTTTATTATTTAACCTAAATTTCAGTTCCTTAACCTTTGACCTAAAGATCTCTTGTAATTGGGTATAAATACCCCCTCATTCCAACCATTTTGTTATCAATTGAAGTGTATTCTATTTTCCTTTAGTGAGATATTTTGGTGTCCACATGCACCTTTTACATCATGTGTTTCCTTTATGTGAGTTATTCATGCATATCTAGGTAATGTGTTGATTCCATTAGTTTCTGGAAAGTATTGCAAAATCTAACATTTATGAATCTCATTCTCCAACACAACTTACCATGCGTATGTGGACTTACTGACCTAGTCAATGAGTTGGTCATTGATTTGAAGCCAAATATGACTCCTCCGTATAAGTAATTCCTTGTTCCATACCATTTTGTGTAGCCTCATAAGCTAACAAGTTTATAAGATTGTTGAATTCTGCCTCAAGGCAAAAAAAATTCAAAAACTGTGTTCCGTCTAAATGGATATTTCTCATTCCCATTGTTCTTATTTTACTGTCAACCATGACTCCTTTACTCCATGACATTTTGTAACATTTCTTAAATCCAAATTACTACTCACAAAAAAGCACTTGCCTTGTCATATAATGCATGACAGCAATGGCCATACATATATTTATGCAAGGTAACCTGAGAAGGCTCCAAACAAAGGCACTTCTGCCCATAGTAATTTTAAGCAAAAATGAAATATGGCGTACCAGTACTAAAAAAAAACACAAACTAGTTTCTAATTCACCAGATCACTTACGCGCAAGTGAAGAGCATACTACTCGTGTTGGAGGCTTTCTGGTTCACCATATCACGTTACGCATAAGTGAAGAGCATAATACCAACAACAAAAGCGTGGCAAAAAACAAAAGGAAAAATATTAATTTTATAAAAAAACATGAGTTAGCATAGGAACAAAAGACGTGAGATTGAATTTTATTTCGATAAAAAGAAGTAATACAACATCAAAACTCCGAAAACATTTCGACCTACAGGTCTCATCAGCGAAGTATGAGCTTTGAAGAGGTACAACCCCTCATTATAAATCCAAACTCTAGGAGGGGAGCCGAAGAGAAATGCATGTGGGATAAAATAATACCCAAGCATTTAATACAAGCTGTAGGTTTATAGACCAAGATGGTAAAAAGAATTGAAGCCCAAGCTCAACCCCCAATAAAAAAACCCACCCCAAGAAAAACAAAAGCACATTAAAGAATGCGAAAGTACAAGGTGGGAAAGAGAGTCCCTCAAACAATTTTGTTTTTACACAGATAAGATTTGAGAGGTTTCTGATTCCTCCAACAAATGATGCCACGAGCAATGTGTTTGAGCTCCCTATATTTTCTCCATCTTTCGAACATTGGAGAGATAATATATGTGCTAATGCGGAGGTCTCTAGCAAAGCTACAATTGTCCAATTTCAAAAGAAGTGGAACCTTTTTTATTCTGGAACCATGTCTACGTGCTACTCACTCCAAAACTCTAGCCATCAATGAGGGCCTGCCATCAAATTTGACTTTCTCAAACAGAGGAAGGAGAAAGTTACTCTCATATCCCCTTGCTCTGAGTCTATTAAAAAATTTATTTTTAACAAAAATAAATCCTTCCTTGGAACTTTCTCTAACCAAGAACCTATTGAGTTCACTTAAGATGAAAGCCTTCTTTTGGTGAACAGGATGATGGGAGGAAACAGGGATATACTAGTAAGCATTCATCGGTTTTTGGTATAATTTAGTACAAAGAACTCCAGTCTACGAAAAATTAGGCCCCTTGAAACATTCCGTGTCCAAGTGAGTCACCGTCGATGATGCCATTGGAGTTTGGCATGGTCCCAGAAAAGATCTTGATGCATTTCTTACTACTTATGGTTCCTTCCATTCAAGCATCAAAATTACTGCCTTTGTTTCTAACTTTGAGGTGAATCTGACACGGTTTTCTTCAAGGGCCTTAATTTTGCTCAAACTAGAGTTCTCTGAACTAAATTATTCAAAAAACCGATGAATGCTTACCAGTATATCCTACTTCCTCCCATCATCCTGTTCACCAAAAGAAGGCCTTCATCTTAAGTGAACTCAATAGGTTCTTCGTTAGAAAAAGTTCCATGGAAGGATTTATTTCTGTTAAAAACAAATTTCCGTTTTGGCCACGTGGACATAGATTTCCGCTAGCCAAGATCACATGTACAGGCGGTTGTTTTCCACTAAGCGCATGGCATTTTATTTCCACAAGTAAGACGACGTTGGACCAAGGTGAATCTAGTTTTTTTTCAACGATGCTATGGCAACGAAACGCCACTTGGCACGACATGGGGCAAGCGGGAATTTTCCTGGCTCTACGCTTCATTTCAGCTTTGAAGGTTTAATCCCACATCATCAGTGTGGGAGACATTCCGTTGTTTAAAAGGATTTGAATGGCTAAAGGAGGTAGCCAGCCTAGCTGGCTGACAATCTGACATTGGTTGATGCATTCTGATGCTGTCCTATTGGGCGCTAACCTATTGATTGTTGTTGACTAGTGTCGTTGTCCAAGCGCGCGGTCTTGGAGGCACCTCGTCCATAAAGGACAATTCATTTTTGCATGGTGGGAATCTGTTTTATTTTCACTTGCCCCATTATCCCACATGTGTGGGGCAAGCAAACATTCAGGCATTTAAAAGGTGTCCAAGGTCGCAATTTAATCAGCCAGCCATAGGCGGCTGGTGGGTGTCCTGTCGCTAGTGCATGCGATTTGAATCTCTATTCACAATAGCTTGACAATTGGCGAACGACGACTGGTTGTGAAGTATGAATGGTTCTTGACCGCTAGAGTTAGCGGTGGTTGTTTCAGGTGAAAAATAGTTTTTTTAAGGTGAACTTAAAGAAGACCTTTTTACATTCAAGAGTATTAAATTAATTTTTTAATACTTTTCACAAATTTCAATTAATTAACATAATTACATTATTATGTCATTAATTGATTTAGGAGGTAATACTTTTTAAAGAAAAAGGCTTCTCTTCTTCTTATAAAGCCTTTTATTGTTTTGTTGGAAATTGCCACACTTGTAATTCCTTTTGCCACCTTAAGTGTCCATTTGTTTTAGTTCGCCTTGCTTATACCCGGTCACAAATGCCATCTGATTTAGCAGACCAAATGATTGCTTTAAACCATATAGTTGGTCTATTAGCTAATAAGGTCCAAGCCATCACAGTCCAAAGTGCCCCTGATGTAAAGATCTATAATAATGATCTATGGGCAAAGACAAAATATGATGTAAAGACTTATAATGAGTCTAGAGATCTTGATGTCCTAGGTAGCTGGATCATGGACATGGAGACTTGGTTCTCCTATACAACGGTTCTTGTTGAAGAAAAAGTGCCTTTTGCAAAACTTAAATTGTAGGATTAGCCAAACTTGTGGTTATGGAAAGACAAGAGGGTCAAAACCCAATTACCACTTGGGATGGTTTGATCCAAGCCTTGAAGGATACATTTTACAGTTCAAATTATGAACAGAATCTCACTGTCCAATGGTACAGGTTAAGACAAACTCACAATATGCCTGTGAAGGATCCAGCAGAAGCCCTTATCATCAAATTTACAAATGGACTACTTGAACCTTTGTATGGGGAATTGAAATATACTCCCTTGGCTACTTTCGATACAACTTTCAATCATGTGCAGTTGGTAGAAGAGAAGCTAGCAGCTCAGTCAAAAGGAGCTTCCAGACCTCCGAATTAGCAGCAGTCACCTAAGGCGAAGACGCCTTCTTCCTTCTCTTCTTCTTCTTCTTTTAATAACAATAAATTTTGTAATCATTGTAAAAGAAGAGGACATGTGGAATCTGAGTGTTTTAGGAAGAGGAAGAACCTCATTGTAAAATCTCAAAAGGAGGAACCACAAGATGGTCCCATTGAGATAATAGGAGAAGAAAGAGAGTATGATGAGTTGAAGGGTAAACTAAACAATGTTACCCTCATGAATCAAAATTTGTATGAAGGTGGTAATGACAGTTTGTTTGTCACCAAAGCCCACCTAACACATAATTTTTCTGTGAATTGTATTATTGACAACGGATCACAAAAGAACTTGATTGCGAAATTCGTCGTTCATAGGTTGCAGCTACCTGTGGCACCACATCCTCATCCATACTCACTTGGATGGAAGGATAATGGTTCCACCTCATACATCATAGAAACTTGCATGGTGTCCTTTGCTTTTGGCCCACATTTTGTGGATCGAGTCACTTGTGATGTGACTCAGATGGACTGTTGTGGTTTAATTCTTGGCAAGCCCTATCAATACGATAAGAGGGCTCAATATGATGCATATAACAAAACATATAATTTGCATCACACAAATAAAACATTTCTTATTCGTGGCCTTCAGAATACCACCCTATTGCTTCGCTCCAATCAACCACAAAAACTTGCTTTAATCCTTAGTAGGACCTAGGACACACCAGCTCCAACTGCACCACCTTCGCCTTGCAAGGAGGCATTCCCTCCTTCACCATCAATACCTCCTCCTGTTGCTCCAGCTGCCCTTCCTACTACTCCACCTGCTACACAACTTCCTTGTATTGAGAGGCCCTCTTCTTTGCCGCCTCATTCAGTTCGACAAGTTCCTGTTTTGCAACAGACTGTGTAGTCTCCACAACAAGTCTTTGGTCCTCGTTGATTTCCTTCACAAATTGGCGACAAAGTTGTAACCGAATGCTCTATCCCAGCACAACCATCTATTGGCCTCCTCGATCTTGTTTAGACTAGCGATGATGAGGCATCTCAGCTTCTGCTTCGTCCTATCAATGGGATATGTTTCCAGCGTTTGGTATATCAACCTCCCACTTCTATTGTAAAAGCATTGGAGTCCAATGCTTCTATTGTGGGGAGGTATGATGAGGACATCATTTGGTGATCTTAGGTTTAGTTATTTCCTAGGCTTATTATGTAGGCATAAGATTATATGTTGTCTGTCTTAGGTTTCATTAATTTGTTTCCTATGTAACGTGAAGCTTCTACAGCTCATGCGTAGTTTGTTAGATAGCTAGCTACTAAGTTGTTAGGGAGTTAAACTTGAGATAGTTGTTTGTTAGCATCTTATCTTGTAAATATGTTAGTTTATGCCTTCGTCGAGGATATGCTTCGGATGTAATATAGGCAGCCTTGATGCCTATATAAGTTTGGCAAATAAATAAAACAGCCAGAGTGATTTTATCCACATCACTGATTGATTTTCACCGGTTATGCAATTGTCAATGACGGCAATGAAATGGAAATGATCAAGTTTGGCATGAAGGATAAACATCTTCGCTGAAGAATTGCATCTGTTTTTAATGCCAAAGCAAATGAACTTTTTTATTAAGGATGCTGCATGAAATCAAGGCCATATCATTCACTACTTAAAGACACTTGAGCTGTAATCCTTGCAGTATTTGGTTATCATGTGCTTTTCAGGTAAATTGAAGGGTCCATATTTATCCAATTAATCATTACCCTATTTGAAATATCTCTCTTAAAACATGGAATATAATTGAGAAGAGAAACTTTCGGCCAAAAAAAGAATCCGTTGTCTAGAATCTCAAAGGAATCTATGTTTCATGAAGATTCCAGGGCAGGAAGGACGTGAGACAGCATGACATGTTTCCCAGATACTTGTACAACTTTCTGGTACATCAGGGCATGTCTCGAAGGCAGGCCCTGTAGCCTGGGACGCATCCCAATGGAACATTGCAAAAAATTCTACATGAAAGTGCATGTCTTGGTTCTGTTTTATGATGCTACCGACCAGACTGACACACAGTTGACGGCATAGTGCATTTACTTGTCTTCGGAAATAAATCCAGTATCTATAAATGGAAGCATGTTGGTGCAGAGGTACTCCACATTCCAGCTTCCAAACCAATTAAGCAAATGAGAGAGCTTAAGAATGACGGGAATGATGTTCCAGTGGGTCCATCAGAAAAGGAGAAATGTATAGTTATAGAAAAGGATGAAAGAGAATATTAAATGATGATGACACAACAAAAGACAATAAGCATGCAAATCCCTCTTATTTTTTCTTCTGTTGGTAATTGAATGTTGTTACAGATGTCGAGCATGTAGGCGGTGGAATATCACTTGCACAAACTATATTCAGTCCTCTTCACCTTCCTCTCCTTTGGGTATGGATGTTGTTTTGTATAGGCCATCCCACAGAGCAAACCAGGGCCACTCAGATTAGTGTCGTCTCTTACTGCTGTGATTGTTTCAGATGTCAGTATATAGGAAGAGCTAGTTGTGGATAATAGACTATGACATGTTTTTAAATTTTGAATGAAAAATTGTGCATATGAAAATTATTAACAAAGCCTATCCTTATAACAGAACTAAATAAGAGTCCTGGATGATTTCAGAAGGCATATCGGCCCAACAATAGGCCTCATGATAGACATCTATGGAAACAAATATAGTATTGTATAATAACAGGGAAGAATGTATAAAATGAGAAAATTTAGAGAATTGTGGATGAGCTTGTCTATTTACATGGTTCCAAAGCTAGTATACATCAGCCAGGCTACGCATGGATATAAGCAACAAAATTCAAAATGATAACTCTGATCTTTGGATTAAAGTGAGAGCATAAAGGGGATTAACACAGCAGTTAGAATACATGTGTAGTCTAATCAACGCAAAAAGCAAATACATTGGAAAAGCAGCTGAGGCAAAAAAAATAAAATAAATAAACACAAGATATGACCATTGATTTAGATAACAAATGAGCACAATTAGAAGATCAAATGGCACAACAGAAGAGGCAGCATGAAGCAAACTTGAATGAATGCAGACCCAAAACAATGAACCTTAGAAATTTAATTAACCAAGTAACAAGCAAAACTGCAAGACTGGCACAAATACGTAGAAAATTCGAAGGCCTGGAAAAAGAGAAATCAGATTTGGATTCTCATATTGCTCACAGACAGGTTGATTGTGATTTCCAGTGCAAAACTAAAAAGATCATAACGTAAGGTAAGGTGATCATTAGGCCACAGTTGAGCATGCTCACCTCCTTGGCATACAAGAACCTCGTGTTAGCAAGCGATGGTTGTCACTTCACCTCCTATTAGTTACTTCAATATCTACCTTTATGGCTTTCAACCCTTTGACCAACCTCATGATAGATTGTCTTGCCAACTCCTGTAAGCCCAAGGTACACGGCATAAAAGAGGCTTGAGGGAGATTATAGACATTTACATGAGCATGCATCAAATGCTGCATTACCATTTTTGGCATCTTCACATTCATTATAGCATCCAAAGTCAGTGTCATTTTCCACACCTGTAGCCTCCATTACCCCCATGCCATCTGAGCCTACTCCATCTAGACCCCAAACTACCATTGAATAGATATTGGCAGGGGCATCAACCAATTTAGAAGCGCTTCCATATGTATACCAGCTTGGTTGATACATTCAAACATCTGTATTTATGTGCGCCTTAGTACATTGGAGACCATGTACATTGTGTATTATAAAAAATGAAGACATTCATCTTTACTTGATTTTCTGCAAAGTTCATTTCTGTGTACTTGTTGAGATCTTAAGCACAAGGGTACATCTGTATATATGCGATGTATGTAATAGTTTTTGTTTGAATGCTTTGATGTATAATTTACTACATAGAGTTAGACCTTTCAAGATATTTACTGCACCTAGCTTTGTGATAAGTATGCCATAGATGTCACTATGCAACTCCAGATTTCCCGTTCAAATTCATACATCCTAGGTTATGAAAGTGAGGTTGCAAGACCTCATTTCACGTGTATGGTGGCCATTAACCTAACCACTAAAAAGACAAAACATAACTTTCCTCAGCTGTCTACTTGCAGGAACATTTTGCTTGCTCAATGGTAATTAAGCATAAGAATGATTAAGTGGGCATCCCTTTGTTACTTGCATCGAACCCTTAATAAAGTAACTAATTTTTCAACAAACACTATATTAGTGTTCTTCGTCTTAAAAGTTAACTTTAAATTACCAACCCCTCTAATTACAAATTAGATAAATATTCAAATTTGTTGCCTGCCATTTCAAACCACCACAATATCATTAAACAATGAGCTATACCTCATCAATCTAGCATAAATTTGAGACAATACAGGTAAAAGCACAGATTTTAACTGGAAAGCATAAACATATCTGCTTTGATATCAAAGAATGTAAATGCTTCCCCAGACTTTCAGGCCTATATCATTGCACAGGATATTCACAGAAGCACTGCTTCACATATTAGAGAGAATACAGTTAGATGGCCACAACGAATGTTAATGTCACCTTATGCTAGTTTTCTTAATAGGTAAAATTGCGGAATAACATGAGACTAATTAACTGCCATTGTGACTCCATGTTTATAGAAGCTTATAAAATCTTTTTATCCATGAATATTTGATAGTTCTATAATCTATTATGAAAAACAAGTAGGCTCCAAGTAGAGTTGCAAGACGAGGCAACATGTGGGCCATTTATTTGGTTCAGTAGTCTGAACAAGAATAACTACAGTGGTTGATGATATGGTCCCTGCCACACAAATGACCTTAAACATCTTCACATATTTTGAACAATTATTCTTTGAAAAGTGCACCTTGAAGCCCTACACTTTGTCCAACATCTACCACTCATTCACTTGAATACTGCAATTGCAAGCTTTCCAAAATCCATAGTTACCAAATCCTGACAGATCTTAGCGAAATCCTGATCAGACCAGATTTCATAGATTGTCTGGATTAGCCTGATCAGATTTGTAAAGTTAAAAATAATTTCCAAAATTACTAGACTGAAAACATAAGAAAAAAGTCCTAAAATTCATACAATGAATGAGAATAAGGTATAGATGACTTGTAGTTGGTGTAGAACCCACCTATCATCCTTTCTGCATATTATTGTTTTGATATTCTTAGAAAAAGACAGTCACTTTTTGATATATCCTCCTTGACACCACTAAAGCCTGCCTATGAATAGCAGTGTACAAGTTTGACTAGGGTTGACTACAATGCTCAGATAAAAAATCTAACTTTGCACTATATGACATCTATTATATGTGTTATATTCCTATAAAGCTGTTGTGTATTTGTATTGGATATATGTTCTTATTTTTCTCAACTGCATCTGGATTTTCCAATTCTTTTTTGGGAATTCCAAATGCTCGGATTGATTTCCCTCCAAAATGAATCTTAAGTCTTGAATCTTGTTACTTTGATATTAAGATATTTTTAATTTAAAAAATAAGAACATCAAATAGTTAAGCTAATATTTTATTTGAGTATGTAACTATTCTGAATCCCATCTTTACAAATGTTTTAAAAAATTCCAAATTTTCAGATTTTTTGGACCTTTCAAACAAATCAAAATTTTCAAACCCTGTAAAAAACACCTTCATAAATTGCAAATGTCATACACATTAGAGGTGTCTTCTAAATACACAATATATAATTGGAAAAAGATGGCCATTGTAATAGGATTTTAATAAGGTCTGTAATTGGAAAAACTAAGCCGCATGCTCTCCTACAGCTCATGTTCACCCCTATTTTAGTCTAAAGGTGTCCTATAAGCACAAAGGACATTATTTTCCACTTTAAAAAAAGTTGGGAAATGTTGTAGGGTTTCTCTATTAGTCTGTAACTGTCAAAACTAAGTAAAATGTTATCCTGCTAGTCATATCCACACCTATTCTAGTCTTTGGTGACCAATTTAAGCGAATGAATAACGATAACATTCATTTATGTTAGTGTATATTTTCAGCTCTCACACCTCTACAATCATGTACCATTTCAATAAACGGCTGACTGACAAAGACTTAAAACATCAGCTTATGTTGGTTTTCATAAATAGATAAAAGTGCAGTGACTAATTCAGTGACTATTGAGTCTATTATGTTACACTTCCTTGAAGAAAATCTGACAAACTACATATTTTCATGTAAGGAGAAGAAAAGCGTGTATCTTTTCAAAGTCTCTACCATATTCAAATCAAATGAGATATTTATATATACAGTTTGTAAAGAACAAAAGAACAAACCAAACTGGGAAAAAAAAAGTCCTTCAAAAAGATTAATATGTTGTCTTACTATGAAAATTATATGTTGTCTTACTATGAAAATTATAGGAACAAAACGATTAATACATTAGTCCTTGTTTAAAAAACTGTATTAATCCTACTAAGTTATCTTTAAGAATAGAACCTTCAAAAAGATTTCTGTGACTATATAAGCAAATTGCATTGGTTTTATTTCATTCCAGAAATTGAAGCTAATTATTAATACTTTCGTTTTGAAAACACAACATATAAGCAACAAGCATGGAGGAACATGAAGAATTCTTACCATTCCAGCCTGCATTGACTGCTTTAACGCCTCAACTTCAGCCTCTTTTTGCTTTTCACGCTCCTTCCTTAGTTCTAGCCTGTTAATTAGATAAGCAATCATGCTAAAATAAATATCAAGCAATGATGGATATGAATCTAGCTATGGTCAAAGGTTCACATGAGAAATCCCATTGCATTCATCAATTCGAAATTACAAAGTTTGCAATTTATCAAAAATGACAAATTAACTACAATAGACATTGTCGTGGATACAACTGCAAAATGTAGAACTAAGGTACAAGTTTTCATCAGATAATAAAACCAAACAGATCTTTGATAACACGGACAACCACAAACCAAATCAACCATAATCATAAAATGTGACGTAATGATTGAGGCTTATTACAATGGAATATAAAGAATTCTTCATGATTACCAAAAGAAAGGCTAATCAGTTGCAACAATATCTGGAATATGCACAAAATATTCAACGCTCATACAATTGTTCAAGTTACAGAAAAAGAAGTGCCCTGATAACTAAACCATCTGGGAACTGGTTCCATCCACTCAATAGAAGCACAGTTTATACATCTGCACTTCACCCAACTCCAACCAAGTTGCTTGCTCAAATAATCAACATGAATCTCTCGCCATGTATGCAAGGAATGAACCAAGCCTCCAGAATCTACACGGTTAGGGATTTCAAATTATGTTAAACTTCCTGCTTTGATGTATTGGCTACCATAATTGATGTCTTGGCAAGGACAAACAAGAGGATGCAACATGCATACTTTAATAATTGCAGTATGCACAGAAACTGGGAAAGCTTACACTGATAACACAATGGCAGATAACCTAAATTTGGTACATGCAGGTAGTTGGTTATGCATTATACAAGACCACATGTGAGCCAGATGTTGAAGATTAAAATTGAAGAATTTATACCAAGTTTTACATCCTTCAAAAGATCACAATTACAATTGTATTATTAATCATTCATTAATTACAAAATTCTAGTCTATGGTCCCCAGACTACATCCTAATCATAATCGAAAAAGTAATGTACTTCCTGAATATTTATCGTTTCTCTTTATTCTATGCATTACTAGTTGATGGATTAGCATAACGACATTGACTTCACTGAAAACATAACAAATGCGCCCATTCTGCATTGCATTGGTGTAAAAGCTAGATAGTTTCCCAATCCAAAATGCATACTGAGCTAGAGGTTAAGAACTAATAGAATCGTTACATTTAGAATCACTTGATCACAACCATGTGAGAAAACCGCATGCTATCTACTAATTCGGCCACAGAATGTGAACACATTAGATAATATGCAGAGCATGACATTTTGCAGGGAATTGGGCATACAATATTGGTCCGTCGTCTAGTGGGCAGAACATGGATGTACTAACAGAGTAAGCTATATTGGATGATGCATAGCAAGCCAAAAACATAAACTATCTAGTTAGGCGGTAGCACAGGAGAATTTTAATAGAGAAAACGTTAACATCACACTGCAAGGAAATTTGTATCCATTAGCAACATCAATACCAGAAAACTGGTAGGCACAAAAGAATAATTTAAAGCACAGGAAAATTTGATTTGTGGCATTTCGCTGTCCCCACTACTGTTACAAACTGCAACTTAAATGACTTAAGGACTGCTCAGAGTTTGAATATTAGTCTATTCTCTGCAGAAAATCTTTGCTAACAAAAGTCGCCTTAGTATATATACTCCTTATATACCACTACTAGCAGTTTGCACTTTTTGTCTTATCAGATCCATCCATAAAGTTGCACTAACGCTCAATCCTCTTCCAACAAGCAAGCAATAAGATAGCAACTAACCCACATAAAGGATGCTGGACTAAAATAATACTCATTGGATTTTTCTTCTTTCATACAGTGTCAAATGTTGATCCCTGCTAAAATGGTGTTTTTGCAAGAAATTCAAGGTGGAAAATGTAATTTCATCTATCATTAAATCCACTGAATGTAAAATAACTTTCGATGATGTATCAAATTATACAGAGCATAGTTGAGAAAATCTGCAAAAAATCTGCAGAATCCCGATTTTTTGCCGATTTTTTAAAATGCCGATGCAATCGGCAAACTCTCGACGATGCAAATATTTTTTGCCGATTTTTTGAAAAAATTTGCAATTTTTTTTTAAGGCTGCGGCCAATTTAGGGTTTTTTATGCAAGCCCATTTTTCAGCTGTTAATGTTTGAACTTTGAAGTTTAAAGTTTAAACCCTAAACCCGAAACCCTCTTTTTAAGTAAATATTGCTGCCTGATAACTATGTATGTAAGCCCATATTTTTCAGCTGTTAATGTTTGAAACTTTGAAGTTTAAACCCTATTTAGGGTTTTGTTTTTTTTTCCTCCTTTTTTAAGTAAATATTGCTGCCTGGTAACTATGTATGCAAGCCCATTTTTCAGCTGTTAATGTTTGAATTTGAAACTTTTAACTTTGAACTTGAAGTTTAAACCCTAAACCCTAGTCTAGGCCCTAGGGTTTTGGGTTTAGGATTTTTTTTCCTCCTCTTTTTAAGTAAATATTGCTGCCTGATAACTATGTATGCAAGCCAGGTCTGAGGTGTAGACCAATTGGTTCGACCAAACCCCGTAAGGGAGGTGGAGGTCCAAGGTTCAAATCTCGGGCCTCGTCGGACTGAACGCTTGTCCCTTTCCTGGTGCTTTCAGCGGCGTAAAAGGTTTAAAATGATTGTGGCATGGTGGTTATAGGGGTGGATTGCACGAAGAACTGTGTGGCGGCTTCCGGGGCGGACAAAGCAGAATACTGTGGCGGTCATAAAAAACGGACAGCCTGCCTGGATTCATGGTGGCTACCGATTCCACCATGTAAATTCAAAATAAAAATAAATAAATAAATAAAACTATGTATGCAAGCCTATTTTTCAGCTGTCAATGTTTCAATTTTAAACCCTAAACCCTAGCCTTTTGGTTTAAGGTT
The DNA here is from genome assembly GCA_028583015.1 of Wollemia nobilis. Classification (NCBI taxonomy): domain Eukaryota; kingdom Viridiplantae; phylum Streptophyta; class Pinopsida; order Araucariales; family Araucariaceae; genus Wollemia; species Wollemia nobilis. The sequence goes on along the minus strand of JAQPPZ010003527.1, from coordinate 1,420,304 downwards.
TAGGTTTTTTTTCCTTTTCTTCAAGTGATTGTAACTTTGTTGTTACTTGTTTCCATGTGCAGGCATATAAAAATGAAACCTTTTTTTCCTTGTTGTTACTTGTAACTTTGTACCTTTTCATATTATAAGCAATACAAGATGTGTTTTGTCACTTTCATGTGTACTTAAAGCTTGAGCCTTGTATGATATCTTGACATTAAATATTGCTTTTATTGCAATATTTGATTTGCATAATGTTAATCCATTATAATATGCATGAAAAAAGCTTTTTTTCAATGAAAATTTTTCGTTTTTTTTTTATTGCCGATTCTTTCCCCGATTTTTTGCAGATTCCCGATTTTTGCCGATTTTTAAAATGCCGATTTTGATTTTCTCAACTATGATACCGAGCCTCAATGTTAAGGTGACTCTAAATTTGTGGTACACAGACTTTGATATTCAACTTCGAAAGAATTGTGCCTCAAAAACTGGTTGGTTGGCAATTTTATGTTCTATACCAACTGGAAAACTTATTGTACATATTTCTCCCAATTTTCTTGTTAAGCATTTTCCCATAACTCGAGAGTTATCCAAAATGGATAGACCCAAACATGCTAAAAGTAATGATGAAGAGAAAGCCAGCAGTCAAGGTAAAAGAGAGGAAAAAAGGAGCTCTAGTGGATCCAAAAACCAACACTAATCTGTAGTGAGATGTAAAGTCGAAGCATAGTCATCATCATCAACTATCCCAAAAGGGCCAACACAAGAGCTAATGATGCTCCCAGGAGAATGGCCAGGGCCTAGGAGTCAAGGGGTTTGATTGGATAATCCTGGGAGGATTGGAAGTTCAATCCCTCAAGTCCCTTAGAGATATATAAAATACAAACATTACAATTTGGGGACTAAAGATTTAGGTAGATCCGCAAACACTATAGGGAGGTCTAACGTATCCCATCCTTCTGCAGGAAGCTATATATGGTGTAAAGAGGGAGATCCATAAAAGGAAGGATAAAAGAACATTGTGCTAATACTCAACACAATAGAACTACAAAATCCACGCTAACAAGTTACCATATCCTCTACTGCTGAGAAGAAGTGGTCAATATGTTTACCTCTAAACGAGTGTACACGCTAGTTGCAATGCAAAGTGCCTTATGTCTCTTGGACCGAAAGACACAAGTATCGAGACAGTCCTTTAGCAAGATGGGATGTTGACCCTATGGATGCAAGACAAATTACGAGGGGAAGAAGAAAAAAGGACTGTTTGGGGTCCCCCTAAATAAGCCCCTTAGTTCAGAGAGTACTGACGATGAGGACACCTATAAAAATATATATGATGTTACAGATGAGGATGATTAGACATTTCATTGCTTATTGCTCCGATGTTACTGGTTTTAGGCCTTGGCATTTTGCTATTTGGTTTCATTTTGTTTATGTATTGGAACTTGAACTATAGTTGAATCAATGAATTCAGAATCCTCATTGCCTATGGTCTTCATTTATTGTTAATTTCATATTCGTTAGTTACATGAATGATGGATGTTTCATTGTTTGATGGATGTTTGATGTTCATTATGTTACATATCTATAAATTCTACTTAAAAAATCTAATTTTAGGCTTATATATATATATATATATATATATATATATATATATATATGTCATCCCTGCCATCTTTGATTTTGGGGCCAAACCCCTGCTGTCCCACCCAAAAAGTCTGAGGAACATAGATATAAAGACAGAAGATAGCCTAAAGCAAACATATATGGGTATGGGTGTGTGGTCACTCAAAACTGGGATATGCTTGTAACCATAGTTGAGAAAATCTGCAAAAAATCCCAATTCGAGCCAATTTTTCCCGATTCACAACCTGGCCGTTTTTTTCCAAAAAATTGTGATATGCATGAAAAAAGTTTTTTTTCAATGAAAAATTCCCTATTTTTCCTGATTTTTGCAAATGCTTGATTTTTCCCGATTCTTTTTCCATGCCGATTCCAATCCAATTCTAATTTTCTCAACTATGCTTGTAACCATAGTAGCAAAAATCGACAAAAATCAGCAATTATTGCCAATTCCGAATCTGAGTTGTCTTCACCGGGTCACTAGGGCTTGGGACTTGGATTTTTCAAAAAATCAGTTGAAAATTTGCCTATTCACTCGGGAATCACGAATCCTGATCCAAAAAATCGTCTGGCACAGGACAGGTTGGGGGAATGCGATAGAAAGGTTGCTTTTTTCATTTTGCCTCATTTTGCTCCTTGAAAACTGCAGAGAGAGCTCTGCCTGCTTGCTACCACACCAAACAAAACACTAAAGTGCATCCTAACACCAGATTTTTTGCAATTTGAAGGAATCTAGCAGCCACCAACAGCCGCCCAACTGATGTTAGGAGGTGAAGTCAATATCCAGATCTCCAATGTTCTTCAGCAGCGAGGTGTATGGTGGTGCAGTTTCAGATCCATCCCACGCGCTGTTCGTATATGCCAGGCACACCGAGGAGGGTCGCAGGGGGGAACCAGCCAGGTTCCCCCCCTGCCTGAGGGTTCGGGGGCTCCACCCCCGACCCAAATTTTTTGAGCGTCCATACAACCGTACATTGTGAGAGGCAGCAAACAGTTTTTTGGAGTCTTCCTTTTTTGGAAAGGAAACGAACAGTTTTTGTTTTTCTATAAAAGGGAAATGACCCCTTGCATGTAAAAGTTGATTGAATGTAAAAAATTTGCCGAAATCAATAAAATATCAAGCTGCCATTGCCCCATGGTTTTTCCTGCACATTGCAGGTTTTCCACGTAAAATCTGTGTTACTGTTTTTCTGCGTTATTGTGTTTTCTGCTTGCACGTAATTTGATATTTTTCTAACCACCAATTCATCTAAGGTACGAAAAACTCTTGTCAATTGTTTTCTTTTTCCTCTTTCTATTTCAAGTATGTTTTTTATTCTTTTTTTTTAAGATTCAAACCAAATGCAACAGCCACCCAACTGTTGCATTTAAGCTAGAAATCTGAAAAACTCTTTCAAAGTTTCAACTGTCTTTTTTTTTTTCAGCTGTCTTGTTTTTTTCCTCTTTTTAAGTAATGCTGCCTGATAACTATGTATGCAAGCCCATCTTTTCAGTTGTCAATGTTTAAACTAGGGTTTACTAAACCCTAGGGCATTTTTTTTAATAAGTAATTGTTTGTTGTTACTTGTTTCCCTGTGCATCCACAAGAAAATGTCAACAAAAAGAGATCCAACATGGAAGTATGCAAGGGAAGGGGATAAGAAAGGGGAGGTTTATTGCAATTTTTGTGGGGCTCTCATTCATGGAGGCATATACCAACCTCAAATACCATTTGGCAAAGCAAAAAGGACAAAATGTCAAGACATGCCCACACGTGCCAATTGATGTTGAGAGAAAATGCAATGCCATCCTCTCGAACTATGAGGAAAAAAACAATCTCGAATGAAGAAAAAGTGAGGCCATGTCAATCCCCCTTCTTGACCTCATACAAACTATATCAGCAGCACCTTTAGCAGGTTTCACTGTAAGAGTTCGAGTCCATTAGTTGCACACCCAGGGAGTGAGATGGAAGAGTCCTATTTTGCGGAACAGTCCATGCCATGGTCACAACCCACGCTTGAGGGTATGGCCGCATGAAACGAGGAGAGGCACAGGGCAGCGAGGAAGATCGTCGCCAATTTTTGGTATTTTTCCAGCCTTCCCTTCAATGTGGCAAGGTCTTCATACTGGCAGGGAATGATAGATGCCATCACAAGTTGTTGCGCAGAATTGAAGCCGCCAAGTTATGACAATCTTAGGGGCCCTTTCCTTTGTGAATCCTTGGACGACATTCAGGTTTTGCTTGAAGACCAGTGTAGGGTGTGGAGGAAGAAAGGTTGCACTATCATGTCTGAGGGGTGGAACAATGGGAGGGGCAGAACCTTAATTAATTTTTTAGTTGCTTCTACAGGAGGAATTGTAATCCTCAAGTCAGTGGATGCATCATCACAAGTTAAGAGTGTCAATACGTTTACAGAGTTGCTGGGGGAAGTTGTGTTAGAGGTAGGAGAAGAGAATGTTGTCCAAGTCATCACGGACAACGCAGCAGCATATGTAGTAGCTGGCAAGATGTTGGAGGAGATATTTCCCAGCCTTTTTTGGACCCCATGTGCATCCCATTGTCTCGATTTGCTACTCGAAGACATTGGGAAATTACCTTGGGTGTTAGAGGTTGTACAAAAGTCTAGAGCTATTACAAAATTCATCTACAACCATACATGGGTCCTCCAACTCATGAGGCAATTTACTAGTGGGAGGGAGCTAGTGAGGGTTGGAGTTACTCGCTTTGCCACGAACTTCATGACATTGCAAAGCTTCTTTGATGCAGAAGGGGCATTGAAGAAGATGTTTGAGAGTGATGACTGGAATTCCGAAGACAGTGCTAGTTACTGACTCTCCAGTGAAGGGCGGAAGGTGTATGACTATTTGTTTGAGAAGCCCTTCTAGATAGCCATGAATGAGGCCACCAAGGTACAAGACTAAGTTTTTATTTTATTTTATTATTTATATTTTTAATTTAAACTATTTTCCATTTGCGAATCTTGTATTATAAATATTTTCTATTGTAAAATATTTTTATTTAAATTCTTTTTTTTTTTCTTTCGAGTGTCAAAGCCTTTGGTGAGGGTTCTCCATCTTGTTGATGGAGAACAATAACCAATGGCATATGTATATGAGGCTATGGATAGGGCAAAAGAGGCAATTGCTGCATTTTATGGATATTTCCACACCAAATACGGTCCCATTTGGGATGTCATTGACTAGCAATGGACATCTAGACTCCATGAACCTCTTCATGCATCGGGGTACTATCTCAACCCTTATTTTTTTTATGTTGATACATTCAAGGCCAACTATGAGGTGATGGGGGGCCTTTGACTATGCATTGACCACATGTACCCTGATGAGAAAATGCACACTAAGATATAGGATGAGATGCAGGCTTATAAGAAATGTGAGAGCATCCTTTTCCCATCCTTGCAATGCATTCATCAAGGTCAACTATGAGGCCAGGTAACCCTCATCGAATTATTATTTATTTTGTCTTTTGATTTTATTTTTAAAAATAATCTCAATTTACAATTTTACATGTGAATTATTAAATTTCCTTTTTCTTGGTTGTTTCTAGATTTATGGTGGGAGGACTTTGGTGCATATATGCCCAATCTATAACGCTTCACCATTAAATTTTTATCTCAACCATGCAACGCTTCAAGTTGTGAGCACAATTGGAGTATGTTTAAGCACATACATTTCAAGAAGTGTAATAGGATTAACAAGAAAAGTTGAATGACCTTGTGTTTGTTCATTACAACCTTTGCCTCTACCATAAAAAATTATAGGAACAAGTAACAAGGCCATTGGCCTAGACAAGATTGAGTGGATCAAAGAGCCACAGCAAGAGCCTCTCTTTTGCATGGATGATTTTGAAAACCTAGCAGAGGACCTAGCAGCCAAGGCACAAGAAGAGGCACGGGCACAACAACAAAGAGAGACTAGAGCTTCTGCTAGGGCAAAGGGCAAAGGCATTCAAAGATCTTAGGGTTTTGTATTTGTCATGACTCATGACACATTTTGTAATTTACACCTTTTTTATCTTATAAGCAATATAAGAATATATGAATTTTGGACGCATTAAAAAAAAAATTACTAATTGTTTATTTGCATAATGTTAATTCATTGTGATATGCAAGAAAAAAACATTTTTTAAATGAAAAGTTGCAGCTTCTTTGGTTTTTTGGGACGATTTTTGGTGGAGTCCCAAGTTTTCTGACTCTTTTGCCTTGCCAATCCCAAGTTTCTCAACTATGCTTGTAACATATATACATACACCAACATATATGTACATATCTTTTTTAACTAATCTAACACAATATAATTAATTGTAGGTAGTTCTTTATGTTTTTATAGTAAAGTACTGTCACAAAGAACCAAATTAACATTAGTATATTTGTCCAACGACTTAATAATGATGGAAGATAATACATGCCAACACATTGTATGGTGAAGTGTACATTGCGTATTTGTTGTCGTTACTGGCAAATAAATACCAAGCAAATTGTCCTATGAATTTCAAAGTTGCACCTGCACAAATAAATATCAAGGGAACTGATTATGAATTTCAAAGTTCTGTTTGCAACAGTAAGGATGCATTCAAGTTTCATTCTTGGGAGTCTATGCCTTGACAAATCTGATCTAACGTCCATTAAATTTGATCATTCAAACTGCAAAATGATGACAGCCATTTGATAACAGATACGGAGGCAGCAATCATGGTTTTCACCAAGGTGCGTCCAAAAGCATGGTGAATGCATCGGGTTTACTACAGAGATGAATGCCCAAAGCATGGTGAATGCATTGGGTGCACTACTGATGCAGCAATGGTTGCATTTCGTATCCACGTACCCAATGAGGGTGAAACTGTATTTTGCCTGAATACATGCACCTACACAACCTAGATCTGAGGCTTAAGTATTCCTAGAAGTACCTTAATCTATATCACCTTGTTGAACAAGAGAATGACCGGTATGGAGATGCAACTGATCAGCCTTAAGATCCTGAGGATCTTGTCCTCTCTCCTTGGCATGGTTACTTGTTGGTCACGAATCCGCCATGAGGAAAGGATTTTGTCGTTATTGCGCCCTGGACCCGCGAACCAACATTGAAAGGCCGGAAGGAAGGGATGCCTTCCATGCCAATCTCCGGAGAAGGCCGGCTCCTTGCGGGGGTTAGTAAGATGAGAGTGCAGGAAAGAGATAAAAATGCGGAAAGAATTTACAAATGAGAGTGGAGGTTGGTGGGGGGAACTAATAGTACGGGAACACACCAGACACCAATGCTTACTGCATTATAAACACAAAGCATGACTGAGAACTGCAAAATCTATGTGTACTTCCGATACCTAAGCAGTGTACGCACAGCTACAATGATCCCCTAGCAAACATTCTCCCTACAAGGAGAACTAACAGCACGGCAATGCATCAATCACCAGATACGTACACTAACATGAGTAGAAAGCAACCTAGAGATATCAGAGCCAGGTATGTGTCATGCAGTGATTTTAACTGCACAGCTACAATGGCTCCCTAACAGACATTCCCTACAAGGAACTAACAGTACGGCAGCGCATCAATCACCAGATACAGACAGCAACGTAACACACAACTGATGGAACTGCTACCACATCTATTCTATGTATCCTTTAAACTATTAAATACAGAAAGTGCTAAGACAAGCAATGCTAAAGGCACTTGATCACCAAATGCTGAAGTGAATCAACGAGCCGTGACACAGGTTAGCGTTAAGCATACATATAATGAAAGGCAACATAAAAAATAGAAGCAGCAGAACAGAACCAGGCATACAATTTATATTTATAAACAGAAGCACGGTTACAATGGGCACAGTGGTTCCCTAACAGACATTCCCCTTCCACCACCTTACAATGAAAACGTGGTGGCTATTTATAGCCCAAAGTTCCCCCCGTTACATTAATGGGCACAAAGTCCCAGTCAAACATTAGCTGACAAAAGCAGCCGCGGAACTGCTGATGCTGACTTCTGTCGGGCTGGACTGTACTCTCGGCATGGTCTCCCTGAAGGTTGAACAGCCACGTGGCAACGCGTTGGGTAGAACTTTATATTGACAGGAATGCGGGTAGCTGAGGTAGGTGGAAACTCACATCAGCATTAAATGAGGCGGCTGGCATAAGTAGTGCGGCCCATGCTTGTCCTTTTTCTCGGCATGTATTGGCTCAGATCCCAAAGCTGGACACTTGTCGGATGATGCTGCTTGACACGTGTCTGCCTTGGAAGGCAGTTTGTCCAACTTCGCTTGGGATCAGAGCGTCTCGGGTTGCGCGGGCAGAAAACAGCGCAGTCGGGGAGGCCTTCATGCCTTAGGTGCATTTCTGAGTTTGTTTCCCTACTGCGCACCTGTCAAGGGCGCACTCCGACTTCGGTGGCGAAGTCGGGTTGCGCACAGGTGAAAACCGGTATCTGCCGCCGTACGGACTTTGCTCCAGCATTTAACACTCTCTTGTCAGCCTGCCAGCCTGCCAGTTACAAGGTGCGCCCAGAAGAGGGGCGAAGTGCGAACTTCGCACCAGACTGGGCGAAGTACGCACTTCGCACCAAAACTGGGCGAAGTGCGAACTTCGCACCCAGACTGGGTTTCCTGGTCCAGCTTCCCGGGGCCATAACTTTTGATCCGCTGACCCGATCGCCTATTATGATATATCGTTGGAAAGCTGGCGAGAAGATCTGCAATAATAAAATATCCAGGGCTCATTTTGTCCATTTTATCGCCCCCGTTTATGGCCCGCAAAATCCCGAACACCTCAGCATGCCCTGACACTTAGCCATTTTTCAGGGCAACTGCTGTCAATTTTGAGAAGAATGAGAATGTAGGGAAGAGAGAGAAAGGGGGAGAAGGAAGAGCAACTCTCTTACAAAAATTGAAAACATTGCACCCCGTGCAAAATGTGACAACATTTCTGGCGGCTCGCGGGGTGTCGAGCTCGCCTCGGCACAAAGAACCCATGCCTTCATCCTTTGGGCAACAAAGTCACCCTCGCTGCAACTGCTCTTCAGATCCACTTCCGGCAGCTGCCTCCTCGGAACACTTAAAAAGAAAACACTGCACAGACTGAAATAAGAAAAACAACTAAAACTTTGAATAATAGCCGGATTATTTATACAAAATTTTGCGGCGTTATTGGCATGCCGCCACCACAAATCTAGCTTTGGTTGCCTATCCGGTGAACCTACAGTGCCCGGACCAGATCTGGTTGTACTTCAGATGATCTTTGAAGTTCGGCTGGCCTTCCAAAGCTTGCCAGGTCGTGAACATGGTGTAACGTGGCAGATTGTCATTCATGCCGGTACCCGTACAATTGATGAACAATGTGGCAAGGAGATTTTTCAGACAGGAGCCCTCTTCGGGTACCGGTTGCGGTGATGATTGGAGCCAATACCACCATGGTGGAGACTGTAGGTGAACATTCATTTCTCCGCTTGCGAGGTCAAGGCTGCTCACCAAACCTTGATTCCTCCGGGGTGTCTTCTATCAGCTTAAAAAAAGCGGGCGCCTGCGATCAAGAAATCTGAATCTTCAGCTCAGTCGGAGTCGCTAGGTGATTTTGCCAGATGAAGGCAAGCCAAAGATTCACCAACTCGGGCTTCCTTAAAATATGGAGACTGATCGTCTCACCTCACGGATTCGTCTATGCGAGCTTGGTAATCAGCCAGCCTGACGCGCTCGCCTGGAGCGTTCAGGCAGGTTTCCCGGGTTCCTTGCTCGCCACCTTCTTGCTTGCACGAAGGCGTTAGGACCGGTCTCTTGGACTCAGAGGATTTGTTCGTGCAGAGTCGCCAGGTGCTCTGATTTTGAACAGCAATGAAGCGAGCATCAGTGCTTCGATTCTGTTTGGGGGTGAGAAACTTGTCCCATCGAGTATTCGAAAAGAAACTGTCAGCCCGAGTGATGACGAGCTTGAGATCTTCCAAATGCGAGACAAAGGGTCCCACCGGGCGTGCCAAAAACTGTTGGCCTCCCAAAGCTTGCCAGGTCGTGAACATGGTGCAACGTGGCAGATTGTCATTCATGCCGGTACCCGTACAATTGATGAACAATGTGGCAAGGAGATTTTTCAGACAGGAGCCCTCTTCGGGTACCGATTGCGGTGATGATTGGAGCCAATACCACCACGGTGGAGACTGTAGGTGAACATTCATTTCTCCGCTTGCGAGGTCAAGGCTGCTCTCCCTGAAGGTTGAACAGCCACGTGGCAGCGCGTTGGGTAGAACTTTATATTGACAGGAATGCGGGTAGCTGAGGTAGGTGGAAACTCACATCAGCATTAAATGAGGCGGCTGGCATAAGTAGTGTGACCCATGCTTGTCCTTTTTCTCGGCATGTATTGGCTCAAATCCCAAAGCTAGACACTTGTCGGATGATGCTGCTTGACACGTGTCTGCCTTGGAAGGCAGTTTGTCCAACTTCGCTTGGGATCAGAGCGTCTCGGGTTGCGCGGGCAAAAAACAGCGCAGTCGGGGAGGCCTTCATGCCTTAGGTGCATTTTTGAGTTTGTTTCCCTACTGCGCACCTGTCAAGGCGCACTCCGACTTCGGTGGCGAAGTCGGGTTGCGCACAGGTGAAAACCGGTATCTGCCGCCGTACGGACTTTGCTCCAGCATTTAACACTCTCTTGTCAGCCTGCCAGTTACAAGGTGCGCCCAGAAGAGGGGCGAAGTGCGAACTTCGCACCCAGACTGGGCGAAGTACGCACTTCGCACCAAAACTGGGCGAAGTGCGAACTTCGCACCCAGACTGGGCGAAGTGCGAACTTCGCACCCAGACTGGGCGAAGTACGCACTTCGCACCAAAACTGGGCGAAGTGCGAACTTCGCACAAAAAACTGGGTTTCCTGGTCCAGCTTCCCGGGGCCATAACTTTTGATCCGCTGACCCGATTGCCTATTATGATATATCGTTGGAAAGCTGGCGAGAAGATCTGCAATAATAAAATATTCAGGGCTCATTTTGTCCATTTTATCGCCCCCATTTATGGCCCACAAAATCCCGAACACTTCAGCATGCCCTGACAGCTGAGGTAGGTGGAAACTCATATCAGCATTGAATGAGGCAGCTGGCATAGGTAGTGCAGCCCATGCTTGTCCATATAAAGCTCTACCCAACGCGCTGCCACGTGGTTGTTCAACCTTCAGGGAGACCATGCCGAGGGTACCGTCCAGCCCGACAGAAGTCAGCATCAGCAGCTTCCGCGGCTGCTTTTGTCAGCTAATGTTTGACTGGGACTTTGTGCCCATTAATGTAACGGGGGGAACTTCGGGCTATAAATACCCACCACGTTTTCATTGTAAAGTGGTGGAAGGGGAATGTCTGTTAGGGAACCACTGTGCCTATTGTAACCGTGCTTCTGTTTATAAATATAAATTGTATGCCTGGTTCTGTTCTGCTGCTTCTATTTTTTATGCTGCCTTTCATTATATATATGCTTAACGCTAACCTGTGTCACGGCTCGTTGATTCACTTCAGCATTTGGTGATCAGGTGCCTTTAGCATTGCTTGTCTTAGCACTTTCTGTATTTAATAGTTTAAAGGATACATAGAATAGATGTGGTAGCAGTTCCATCAGTTGTGTGTTACGTTGCTGTCTGTATCTGGTGATTGATGCGCTGCCGTACTGTTAGTTCCTTGTAGGGAATGTCTGCTAGGGAGCCATTGTAGTCGTGCGTATAAAATCACTGCATGACACATATACCTGGCTCTGATATCTCTAGGTTGCTTTCTACTCATGTTAGTGTCTCGTATCTGGTGATTGATGCATTGCCGTGCTGTTAGTTCTCCTTGTAGGGAGAATGTTTGCTAGGGGATCATTGTAGCTGTGCGTACACTGCTTAGGTATCGGAAGTACACATAGATTTTGCAGTTCTCAGTCATGCTTTGTGTTTATAATGCAGTAAGTATTGGTGATTGCTGGTTGCCGTACTGTTAGTTCCCCCCACCCAACTCCACTCTCATTTGTAAATTCTTTCCGCATTTTTATCTCTTTCCTGCACTCTCATCTTACTAACCCCCGCAAGGAGCCGGCCTTCTCCGGAGATCGGCACGGAAGGCATCCCTTCCTTCCGGCCTTTCAATGTTGGTTCGCGGGTCCAGGGCGCAATAACGACAAATCCTTTCCTCGTGGCGGATTCGTGACCAACAGTTACAACCTAAAGTTATGATTCAATTTGGTTTCTTAGATACCAATAATAGAATATGTAAATAATAAGGAATTGTTGTAATGATAATAATAATTAATTAATATCAAATGGCAACAGCTGAATTGGTCAAATGCCTCGACTTTCAAAGAGAAGACCCAAGTTCAAATCATGCCAAGCAATACATGCATAATTGCCAAGCTATTGTAATACCTGTTGTCTTTTCTACAACATTGTGCACTTTAATGTCCCGTAATTTCTATTTTTCAGAAACTCTGTTCTCATTACACAAAATGCATTTTTCTCTCTCTTGAGTTTTACTGTCAAAGTTCTCTTGGCTACGCCTAAAGCACTGTGCAGTTGTTTTTGTTCACTTATCATGCACGGTGCACATCTTTTGGAAGGCAAGGGTAGCTTGCTTCGTCCCCAGGCACGAGTTAAGTCGGAAGAGTAAGAAGAGCACAAGCCAGTTTCAAACCAGAATGCAGAAAACCCCAAGCGCAAGTTCCTTCCTTGGCCAGGCTAAGTCAAAGCGCAGAAACAACCAGCGTAGTGCCTTTGTGCTCTGCCTAAGGAGCACACAACATGTTGACCAGTCAACGCGCGGCACCAAGTTTCAATGCAAAATGGCTAAGTGTTGCTAGAGGCGCTTGCACTCAGTTTTCCAAGCGCAAAGTTGTTGCGCTCCCGTTCATAGCGCTTCCTACTTTGACTTTTCAAAGCGCAACGCAGCTCCCAAGGAGAAGACCCCCCCAGGACGTTGCGCTCAGTTCTCCGAGCGCCAAGCAGATTCAAACCAAGGTTGAGCGCAATGCCTCTTGACTTGTCAAAACCCAACACTGTTTCCGAGGCATCAAGGCGTTGCGCTCCATTTCTTGAGCACAAGGCAAATGCGCAATAAGTTTATGCGCTTCAGTTGTTGACTTTTCAATGCCGACACACCTCCCAATGGCCCAGATGCTTGCGCTCTACTTTTCCAGCGCAATGCATTTGCACTTCATTCCTATGAGCTTTGGCCGTTGACTTTTCAACGCCAGCGCTATTTCTTGAGTACCAGGTACTTGCGCTCCATTTTTGAGCGCCGAGCAAATGCGCAATGAATTAGCTGTGCTTCGCCTCTTGACTTTTCAACTCTAACGCTGGTCCCAAGGTGGCAAGATGCTTTCACTACAATTTTGAAGCGCGAGGCAGTTTCGGGCTAGGAAACAGCGAGGCATAGGCAGCGCTTGCATCTAGCGCCTGTTCTTTTCCAACCCCGTTGCCATAATTTCTCAAAAGCGCTTCCCATCAGCGAGTTAAGGTGCATCCTTATCCATCCAAGCGCAGTCGGTCTGAGAAGTTTCCAGACTGGACGTTTCAGGATTTCGGGATCCTATCTTTCACGGAAGCGGTTCTGTTGCCACATTTTGCACGGGGTGCAATGTTTTCAATTTTTGTAACAGTGCTTGCTCTTCTTTTTCCCTCTTCCTCTATTTTCCTTTCTTCTTCTCTCCCTTCCTCTTTCTTTCCTACATTCTCTTTCTTCCCCCCTTTCTTGGAGCCCCTCAGTTGAATTTCAGACTTGACAGCGAAAATGGCTAAGTGTTGGTGCGAAGTGCGCACTTCGCCCAGTTTTGGTGCGAAGTTCGCACTTCGCCCAGTTTTGGTGCGAAGTCCGACTTCGCCCCTCTTTCTGGGCGCACCTTGTAACTGCGGCGGCGGTGACAGAAGAATGATAAGTGCTTGGGGCAAAGTCCGTACGGCGGCGAGATACCGATTTTCACTCGTGCGCGATCCGACTTCGCGAGCGAAGTCGGAGTGCGCCCTTGACAAGTGCGCGAAGGGAAACAAACTCGGAAATACACCCAAGGCATGAAGGCCTTCCCGACTACGCTGTTTTCTGCCTGCGCAACCCGATGGCGCTCTGATCCCAGGCGAAGTTGGATAAACTGCCTTTCAAGGCAGACACGTGTCAAACAGCATCATCCATCATCTGACAAGTGTCCAGCTTCGGGATTTGAGCCAAGACGTGCCGAGCAAAAGGACGAGCATGGGTTGCACTACCTGTACCAGTGACCTCATTTAAAGCTGATCTGAGGTTCTACCTGCTCCAGCTACCCGCATTCCTGCCGAGAAGAAGTTCTGCCCAACACACCGCCACCTAGCTGTCCAGCTTCCAGGAAGACCATGTTGCGGGTACAGTCCGGTCCGACAAAAGGTCAGCATTTGCGGCTCTTTCGCCGCTTTTGTCGGCTATTGTTTGGTCGGGACCTTGTGCCCATTAATGTAACGGGAGGGACTCGGGCTATAAAAACCCACCATGATTTCATTGTAAAGGGTGGAAGGGGAATGTCTGTTAGGGAACCATTGTAACCGTGCTTCTGCTTATAAATATAATTTGTATGCACTGGTTCTGTTCTGCTTGCCTTTATTTCTTTATGCTTTATGCTTTACGCTTCCCTGTGTCACGGCTCGTTGATTCGTTTCAGCATTTGGTGATCAGGCGCCTTTAGCATTGTTTGTGCCATGGCTTGTTGATTTATTTTAGCATTTGGTGGTCAAGCACCTTTGAACTTCATAGACTAGATGTGGTAGCAGTTCCATCAGTTGTGTGTTACGTTGCTGTCCGTAGTGGTGATTGATGCGTTGCCGTGCTGTTAGTTCTCCTTGTAGGGAGAATGTTTGCTAGGGGACCATTGTAGCTGTGCGGTTAAATTCTCTGCATGACACATATACCTGGTTCTGACATCTCTTAGTTACTTTCTGTTTTGAGTTTCCGTACGTAGTGGTGATTGATGCATTGCCGTGCTGTTAGTTCTCCTTGTAGGGAGAATGTTTGCTAGGGGACCATTGTAGCTGTGCGTATATTGCTTAGTACAGAAAGTACACTTAGATTTTGCGGTTCTCAGTCATGCTTTGTATTTATAATGCAGTAAGTATTGGTGATTGCTGGTTGCCGTACTGTTAGTTCCCCCCCACCAACTCCAAGTACATTTGTAAATTCTTTCTGTTCATTTATCTCTTTCCTGCACTCTTAGCTTAAACATAAAAACCCCCCAAAAGGAGCCGGCCTTCTCCGGAGATTGGCACGGAAGGCATCTCTTCCTTCCGGCCTTTCATGCTGGTGGGCGAATCTGGGCGCATTAACCCAAAATCCTTTCCTCATGGCAGATTCGTAACCAACAGTTTCTCTGGCACGCCCGGTGGGACCAGGGTCCCACACTTGAAGAGAGATTTTCTGATCAGTCTCCACCTGGCGCTGACAGTGGTTTCTGAGCACCTGGTGAGACAAGGAAGTTTCTCACCCCCAACAGAATTGAAGCACCGGTGTTCGCTTCATTGTTGTTCGAAATCTGAACACTTGGCGACTCTGCACGAACAAATCCTCTGAGTCCGAAAGACCGGTCCCAGCACCTTCATGCAAACAAGAAGGTGGCGAGCAAGGGATCCAAGAAGCCCGCCTGACTTTTACGAACTGGACATCAACGCTCGAGGCGAAATTCCCGAGTGGCTGATCCGCAAGCTCGTGTCGACGAAGCCGAGGCTGAAATCCAAGAAGAAGCCGAAGCTGAAGTCGGCGGAGCTGAGTACGAAATAGAAGAGGCCGAGGAAGAAGAAGCACCTGCATCCTCGGAAAGTACCGACACTGAGTACACAACCGACGGAGGAGAAGAAGAAGAAATGGCTGCCCAGCAGCAAAATGATGATGATCTCTTCCCGGCGGTGGACTCTACAGGGCCCTTGGCCCTGGTCGGACAGCAAGCTGTGCCCCCTGCTGCTTTAAAGTCTATCCCTACATACGACGGCTACGGCAAGACGGCGTATGAGCACATCCAGGACATCCTTGCCCTGGCCGCATTGCATACCATTACCGATGAGAGTGTGAAGACCCGTCTGCTGGCCCTTTCCCTGAGAGGAAAGCTTCTCTACTGGTGGAGATCGCTGCCAGAGGGATCCATCACAGGGTGGCCCCAACTTGCCAGAAGGCTCGTGAAAGGATGCAACGAGTCCGCTGACCCTACTTCTCTACTGCATCAGTTCCAAGCTATCGAGAGACATCCTCAAGAGGAGGTGTCTGATTTTAACATCAGGTTTGCGAGATCCTGGAAACGGGTACCTCGCGAACTTCGGCCTTCAGCCGGCATGGCTGCTCACTACTATCTGAGATCCTTCAACTCAGACATATGCCTGCTGCTGAAGATTGCCAGAATAGATGAGTTTCCTGCGCTGTACGAGGCTGCCCAGCAAGCCGAAGCTGATATTATTTCCATCGGCAGACTCCCGTCCAGGGTGCAGGAACCCATTCATCCCGACTTCCCTAGATCCCAGTATCCTCCCGCTTCTGGCGGTGCGCCGTCCACATCAGGGCAGCAACCCCAACAGCAGTGGAATCCGGCGCCGGTCGTAACTCCTTACGGCCCGCCTCAATTGCATTATCCTCACCCGCCTCCTCCTGCTCCGCATTTTCCAGCACTTCCTGCTCCCCCGCAGTACGCACCTTATTCTAACCCTCCTCCATTAGCCGCATTGCCTCCACCGGCACAGTTGCCGCCTCCTGATAGTAGTATTCAGAACACAATCCTCCAGGAGGTGCGGGCTTTGGCCTCGGGATATCATGCCATGTCCAATGACATGACCGCTCTGAAGAAGAAGCAGGCCCAGATGGACCTCGCTCCTAGGAGGCCATATGCGCCCCCGGCGCTGACGAAAGACAAGCCCCCGGAGCACCAGCCGCAGAGGCGTCCGCCTCCGAGAAATGCTGCTATAGAAGACCCGCCTGGTCCTTCCGACCAGGTTAACTGGTGCACTACGTGCAATGACCCGCATTCGGAGGAAGACTGCACTTTGCACCAGCACTACATCCAGACCTTGGCCGGCAGCGCCATAGAGGACGATGAACTGTACATGATCCTGGACGGCGAAGCCAACTTTGCCCTCCCAGAAGAGAATCTAGTGCCGCCCGCCAAGGAAGAAAAGAAAACCGCAGATGCGGCCAAGCCTTTGCAAGTTTATGCAAGAAGAGAAAAACCGCAGCCCGGTGGGCTGCCACCGTACAAACGGTTGTGGCCCTACACAGCCCAGGAGAAGGCATCCAAAGATAAAACTCCAGCCAAGCCTCCTCCGGCAAAGGCTGCCCCTGTTCCAGCCAAGCCTCCTATAGCAAAAGCTCCCGTACCTCGGCCTCCAGCTGAAACCAAAGAACAAGCCCAGGAGAAGTTGAAGTACCCGTCTCTGACCAAGAGACAGAGAGTTGAGGCTACCCAGCAGTACCGGACAAAGTATGAGCCGGCAAAAGAAGCAGAAGGAGCTAGTACCTCGGGCTACAGCATAGTAGACGAGTTGAAAAGAACACCTGCTAGAATCAGCATGTATGATGCTCTTCTGCTCCCAGGCCAAGTGGATCTGCTGCAAGAATCCCTGAAGAACATGAAAGGCGGCAAGCAGATACAGCCCGCTGTCCTGGTTCAACCTCTGACAGTCTCAGCCACTGGGAAGAACAGACCGCCCCCCTTTTATCTGTCTTTGCGGATGCAAGGGCATATAGTTCACAACTGCATGGTGGATTCTGGTGCTTCCACGACTGTGATGCCGAAGGCCGTCTGCGATGAGATCGGGATGGAATACACACGTAGCAGCCAAGGCGTGCTGCAATTAGACGGCACCCCTGTCAAGACAGTTGGTGTCATAAAGGACATCCCTATCCGGCTGCACAAGGCTCTCGACATCGTGGTCATCCAAGAGGTCGTAGTTGTTGACCTGGCTCCCTACTTCGGCATGTGTCTCTCTCGGGAGTTCACTGCGAAGTTGGGCGGGTACCTGTCTCTAGACTACTCACACATGGAAGTGCCCTTCAAAGGAAGGAGACTGAAAATTTTCAATGAGAAGCCTTCCACCTTCCTAGTAGAGAGGATACCCGGAGGAGAGTTGGACTGCATGGTCCAGTTGTCGGAGGAAGAGCTGGTGACAGTAGAGCTGACTGAGCAAGCCTTCGAAGTGCTACAGCTTGAAGACGAGTTCTCTTTGCGGGATTTCAACGCCGTAATTGAGACAGAGCAGGGCTGTTACTCCATTGTACAGCCCGAAAGGCTTGACAAGTCAGCTGCGAAGGAAGTGGGACCTGCACCTGAGAAGCTGTGGAAGCTTTTCTTCGACGGCGCGCGATGCAAAAATGGCGCCGGTGCAGGGGTACTTCTGGTTTCTCCAACCGGAATCCAGAAAGACTATACCTACAGGTTGGCCTGGAGCTGCACTAACAACTCGGCGGAATACGAAGCCCTGTGCTTGGGTTTGCGAAAGGCGGAGAGGCTGGGGATTAAACACCTACAGATCTTTGGAGATTCAGAGCTGGTGTGTCACCAAGTTACGAACAAGTGCGCCTCCAAACAGCACTATCTGAGAGCGTACCGCAACCGGGTGTGGGACCTGATGGAGTCATTCGACTCGTTGAATGTCAAGGCGATATCACGTGAGAAAAACAAACACGCTGACATTCTGGCGTCTGTTGGAGCCAGGTACGTTCCGGCTGACGACGTTGTCCAGAAACCGAAGCCGGTCCGCACTATTTACAGGCCTTCTGTGCCTGATAAGGACACCCACTGGCAGGTGTTCAGTTGTGACGAGGAGATCGTCACATTCCTGGTTAACGAAGTTTGTGTAATCGAAGGTAGAGACCCTGATGACGAGCAATATGAGGGGTTGATACAGTTAAGGAATAATCATGTCCCGAAAGGACTGATTACATTGGAGAGTCTCTTTGATCAGAATGACAGAGCAATATCTCACAGGATCAAAGTAGACCCGAAGCAGTATTCCGACCTGGAACTCGAACCGGGTAAAACTATCAAGGTCGGAACAGACTGCACGTCGGAGGAACTTGAGCAGATCAGATCACTGTGCCAGGAGTTCCCCGACATCGTGGCCTGGTGCTACGAGGATTTGAAGGGGTATGACAGAACTGTCATCCAGCATACTATCGAGCTAGAGGATGGCGCCAAGCCATTCCGACAGAAGCAGAGGGCCGTGAATCCGAAGATTGAGGCCATGATGAAAGCCGAGCTCTTGAAGATGCTGGAGGCCAAGATCATCTACCCCATCAAACATTCATCCTGGGTCGCGAATTTGGTGCCCGTGAGGAAAAAGAATGGCGACATTCGTCTCTGTGTCGACTTCAGAAACCTAAATCAGGCTTCCCTCAGGGACCACTATCCGCTTCCCCAAATCGACCAGATTCTACATATCGTTGCTGGAGCCCAGAGATTCTCACTTTTAGATGGATTTTCCGGCTACAACCAGATTTGGGTCAAAGATGAGGACCGACATAAGACGGTGTTCACCACCAAGTGGGGGACGTTCGCCTATCAGCGCATGCCTTTTGGCCTATCCAATGCTGGTGCCACATTCCAAAGGGCCATGGACCTGGCCTTCCGAGAGCTGCTCAATAAGATCATTGTCATCTACCTCGATGACATGACTGTTTTCTCTCACCAACGAGGGGATCATGTTTCACACCTACGGCAAATATTTGAGAGGTGTCGAGAATTCGGCATTTCTATAAACCCGAAGAAGTCTGTCTTCGCGGTAAAAGAGGGAAAGTTGCTGGGACATGTCATCTCCGAGGAAGGCCTCGCCATTGACCCTGACAGAGCAGAAGCCCTCCTTCGCTTGCCAGCCCCCATTGATAAAAAAGGGCTGCAGTCCTTCTTCGGTCAGATTAACTTCGTGCGGAAGTTCATTCCGGACTTCGCACAGGTGATCAAGCCTATGGCCGAACTGCTGAAAAAGGATACAAATTACGAATGGACTGATGAGAGAGAGCAAGCCTTCGAGGAAATCAAGGCTCGAATTGCGCAAGCTCCGGTGTTGACTAACCCGGACTACTCCAAGGACTTCATCCTTTATGCAGTGGGAGAACCCGAAAGTTACGCTGCAGTCCTAACTCAGAAGGGAGACGATGGCGAGGAGCGCCCCATAGCGTTCCTGAGCCAAGTGATTCAGCCGCATGAGGAAAAGTACAACTTTATAGAGCGGCAGGTTCACGCTGTTATGAAATCCCTCCGAAAGTTCAGGCACTTTGTCTCCCAGAGCAAAACGACCGTCTTTGTGATTCACCCGGACGTTCGAAGCTTCATCATACAAGGAGAACCGGGTCACAAGAGAGCAGGATGGATTGCAAAAATCCAGGAGTTCGACATCGAAGTGCGGCCCACCAAGCTTATCAGGGGCCGAGCCTTGTGTCAAGAATTGGCCCGAAGCGCTGTAGCCGGCATCTCCGCCTGTAAGTGGGAGGACACAGCGACACGCATCTACCTAGCCAACTCCTTATCGGAGGGGAGTGATTGGACAGATGAACTGGTGAGATTTTTCTGCACCGGAAGATGTCCAGATCACCTGAACGCCTCACAACGAAGGAGATTTCGGCTAGGTGCACTTAAGTACACTCTTCGCCCCGAGGGGCTTTACTTCAAAAACATCGACGGCATCCTGTTGCGGTGCGTCAGAAAATCAGACCAGCCCAGGGTCCTCGGAGATTTTCATTCCGGGATGCCTGGGGGTCATCATTCTTCAAGGCCAACGGCCTTAAAAATAATCAGAGCTGGGTACTATTGGCCCACTCTATTTGCAGACGCTCATGCGGTCTGTTCTAAATGTGATCAATGCCAGAGGTTTGCTGGCAGAAACAGAAAAGCACCCCTGCCCCTTCAACCGATTCAGGCCGAGACTCCGTTCCAGCAATGGGGTCTAGACTTCATTGGGGTGATTTCGCCTAATTCCTCTGCCGGACACAAGTTTATTCTTACAGCCACCGATTACTTCACACGGTGGGCAGAGGCAATCCCGACCAAGAACGCAGACCAAGAAACGGTCATCAGGTTCATTGAGAGCCTGATTACCCGCTTCGGGGTTCCAGAGTCAATTGTGACAGACAACGGTCCGGGATTCGCAGGCGCTGTACTCACGGAGTACACCGGCAAACTTGGCATCTATCACAAGATGTCTTCTAATTACTACCCGCAAGGGAATGGCCTTGCCGAGTCTACTAACAAGAACCTCCTGAAAATCATCCGGAGGACCATTGATAGAAACAAGCGGACTTGGCACTTACTCCTGAACCGGGCGCTATGGGCGGACAGAGTTTCATTCAAGAAGTCCATCAGAACGTCCCCCTATGCGCTCGTCTATGGCAAAGAGGCTGTCATGCCATCCCACATCGAAATCCCTGCCCTATGGATGTTGGACGAAGACAGGAGCAGTGGAGACCCGGTGGACGACAGACTGTGCCAACTCCTGCAGTTGGAAGAAGACAGAGAAAAAGCATACCAGGCCTTCACTGATCATATTGCTGCCACTCAAGGCTGGTTTGCAAAAGGCACCACTGCCCGAGTTTTTGAAATCGGGGACCTGGTGCTGAAGTGGGACTCATATAAGGCAAAGCCGGGCAATCACGGGAAGTTTGATGCCCTCTGGGAGGGCCCTTATCAGATTGCCCGGGTGAACCAGTTCAATGCCTACGTACTTCGGGATATGGAGGGTCAGCTCCTACCTATCCCTGTTAACGGGTTCCACTTAAAAATTTACCGCTGCTGAAGGTGCCCGAGTGGCCCTTCTTTGTAAAAATTTCCCTTATGCATTTTTGTTTTCCAGCATGTACAGTTTCCAGCTTTCAGCTTTTAATTTTTTATTTTTTGAGCCTAACTGCGACATGGGAGAGGAAACAGACTTCGCAGCGAAGTCTGTTGTCGCCCCTCAGAAGGGGCGAAGTTCGGGCTGCTTGGGTGAAGAAAAGAAAAAAAAAAAAACAAAAAAACGGCTAAGTGTTGGCCGCTGCCCGACTTCGCAGCGAAGTCGGGCTGCGCGCCAGCCAAAGAGCGAAGTGTGGAGAAGGGAAAACTGCAAGGCACGAAGAGAACGGACTGCGCTCAGTTTTGAGCGAAGTCCGACTTCGCGCGCGAAGTCCGACTTCGGCCGGCTTGCGCGCGAAGTACGAACTGCGCACAACCTCCGCGCGAAGTGCAAACTTCGCGCGAAGTTCGAACTTCGCCCGAACTTTGGGCGAAGTCCGAACGCGCTTCATTGTTCAAGCGCAGCTCGTACAGTCCGGTCCAAAGAGGCGTAAAGTTCTAAGTGTTTGCCTCTCCTCCGAAGGTTGCAAGGGGCCGGACTGCGCTCAACCCTTGGGCGCGGTATGAAAAAAGAAAAGAAAGCAGGAACAGTCTCAATGCGAACTTCGCGCGAAGTTCGGACTGCGCCGGATTTTTTGGCGAAGTCCGACTTCGCTGGCGAAGTCGGATCGCGCCCAACTTTGGGCGAAGTCCGACTGCGCCTTGTTTTCTGGGCCAGCTTGGACAGTTGTTTAAAAAATGAATAAAATATTCAAAAAGTTCCAAGCTGGGCCCAAGGCGCATTGTGACCGTTTTAAGGTGGGTTTCCGCACCAAAGGTTTTTTCTTGAGCAGTGTGCCCAGATTGCGGCAGTAACGTCAGCCATGGCGCAGCGTTCAAGGTAAAGTTAATGATTGCACAGTCCTCAATGAAAAGTGCAATAAAAAGAGCATGGCACGGCTGCCGGGGTACCTTTTTCAAACATTCTCCTGCGCAGCCACCCAAGAAACTTAACTCCAGCCGACCTACCCCCTCCTGCGCGGCATTAATGACGCTGTCATTATCTAGAAAAGGGGGTCAGATGCATCCAAACATGCCAGACTGCGCAGATTATTCCTTGGACTGTGTAGATTATTCCTGTGACAGCGAAATCTGCTGCAGACGCCCTGAACTTGTAATTATTGTTGTTTCGGAGAGATGGACAGAGGAAAGATGCCAATGCCAGCGCAATCCAGCGAAGGGTGCGAACCCGAGGATTTACCGCGACCAAGTGTTTTCAGAAGTGAAACACCGCCGGAGCGAAAGTCAAAGTCCCGGCCCAAAAAAGTACAGCGTGGGCAAGCCCCACCACCTCCGGTAAATTACCTGGCGGGATACAAGGACGGCTCGTTTTCTATGAGCCTGACTAAGCTGCGGACAAATGTAGAGAGCTGGGCTGACAAGGTTTCGCCCTCTCATCATTTCGGAGCGGCGTACAAATCAAACCTCTTCCGGTTCTTATGCCCTCCTGTCCATCAATGCCCGGAGCTGGTAGACCTGATTGTCAGACACTACAGACCAGTTACCCGGCAGATTTGCAGCTCCAGCGGTAAACCCTTGTTCGCGCTGCGCAGGGAGACTGTCCAGCCAGCTTTCGCCCCAGGGTTGGAGTATGACTCCAGCACAATTGTCAGAAAGATAAATCTGGGCGAGCAAGCGGGACGTTTCACGCAAACAAAACGGATGAGGGATTTCCTCAATTCAGAGCTGAACGCCCCGCTTGCAGCTGGACAGTGGCCAACCGGCCCCATGCCCTTGGCGAGGTTTCAGAACAAATATTTATACACCATTACGGCATGGATCCTCGGCTGCGACTACGATGAGTCGGTACAGCCGTACCGACTAAGCGGCTGGCAGAATGTCTCCTGTGTGGAGAATCCTACGAACCAGCGGCGCAGAGAAGTGGAAAGCGTCCCATATTTTTCGACTGGGCGGACTGGCTGGCATACGCCATTCACTCCAGCCTGGTCAAGCTCCAGAAGAAGCAGTCCACCGAATTTCGGTTCAGTTCTGTTCTAGCTTGGCTATGTTTGTACCATTTGCACTCCCGGATGCCGATCCCGAACCTGAAGAAGGTCAACGAGAAGGGAGAGCCACAGCCCGTCTATGACTGGACGGATGACCTATACCGGAAAGGGTCTTACTACAAGTTTAACTTTAACTTTCTGGGATTGGTCATGTCAGTCTTCAGCGAAGGCGAGATCCCTCGCCCCCCGCGGGAAATGACGAACTCTTTGCTGAGTCAGAAGCTCGGGGACGTCTTTAGGCTGACGCAGGGGATTGTGGTCAGAATCTACGGATTCAAGGGCAAACCTCACCTGCTGCCCTACTGGTGCACGGATCATCAGTTTGGGATGGAGGTTGCCCGTCAGATGGATTATGTTGAGGAGGAGTTCGGCCTAGGAAAGAAAAGAGGCCAGATTTTTCAATATCCTCTTTCCTGGGCAAACGTTGAGATTACTGAGGTAGGACAGCATGTCTATCTCGAGCGGGAGCTTTTTGACATTGGTCTGATTCTGCTGCCGCAGCGCTGGAAATACGACCCGTATGGGATAAGGGGAAAGTTCACACATCTCTGCCCCCGGGCAGATATAACTGAAGACAGATGCGACGTGGTCCATGTTGACCTTGACTGGGAAATTGACTTGATGGAAGCTTCGCCTCCATGGCAGGATTTTTATTGCGAGGAGGTGACATATGACCCCAAGCGAAACCCGGACCACCAGTTCTCATCTCCAGGGTTCAAAAAATTCCTCTCCAAAATAGCAGGCCTTAACTGGCCAAAAGAAAAGATTATTGAATGCTGGAAGATGAGATGCCGCACGCAGCACGACAAATCCACCAGGAGAAATCTGGCCGTTGATGACGACTTTTCAGTTCTATACGACCAGCACCATGACAGCTGGCGGCCGTTCGCATATCAAGAATACGTTCCCCGAGGTCCCTTTGAGGGCTATAAAGGAGGGTCTTCCTCCCAACAGTTGTACACTTCGGCAACTGCCAGCGCGGGCCCAGCAGACATCCAAGTGGACCCAATGCAACCCGTGGCTTCCAAGGTGGTGCCTGAAAAGGCGCAGAAGCCAGTCAAGTCAACGCCTGAGGTGACCCTTCAGGCACAAAGAGCGCCAGCACCACCAGAGAGCAGACCGGTTGCGGCAGACCTTCTGCAAGTCAAACCCCGGTACAAGTTCACCGTGGGAACATCAGCGCCTGCTGCACCTGCTTCATCTCCTTCCCCCGATCCGGCCATTGTTCCAGAAGAGAAGAAGAGGAAGAGAGTTGAAAAAATCAGGCGACCTAGTCTGACAGTGCAGCAGCCAGTCGCAGAGCCGCAGCCGCGTTCAGCCGCTCCAGGGACGTGTTTCTCTGGGCAGTCCCGAGCCAGCCGCCGGAACCAGAATCGCAGACATCCATCCAGCATCGGCTCAGGCGGAGCTCGCAGGTACGTTTGCTGCCCCACTCTCTCTGGTCTCATCTAGCCCTACTCCTACTCCATCTCCCGCTCAATCCGAGCAAGCCATGGCCGCATCTTCCTCCCCGTCTCCACACCCTTCTAGCGGCCCCCATTCTTTTGACCAGTTTGCTCAGAACCCCAACGTTTCCCTATCTCTGAGTCAAACTCCAAACCCTTCGCTCGAGGTTAGTGCTGAAGCCGTGCATTCACCGTTACATCCACCGCCTCAGCCGCTTCAAACCCTTTCAGCATCAGCCGCTCCCATCTCCACTTCCCGGTCGCCCCCAGAAGCGGCCGATCCTTCCAAAGTCCGTCCGGTTCCTCCTGATCCCATTCCCGCAGGAGAGACGTCTCAGCAGAACCCTAGGTGCGGGGGAACCAGACTTCATGGACGACCTCCAGAATACGGACGACTTGCCTCTGGCAACGAGAGCTGTAGAGTACCCTATCTCTTTCCTCCAAAATCTGAAGCGGAGGAGACCTGAAGAGATAGCCGCCCCGGTAAAGCGCACCAAGTTTAACTTTGAGAGGAGAGTGCTTACAACAGAGAAGATAATCCCGAAAGTGAAGAAGCCTCTCCGGGAAATGACCAGGGCGGACTACGAGCTCCAGACAAAGGAGAAGAGCTTTGACGACATTGACAAGCAATACGAGATTCAGGGAATCATTCGTAAAGCTGACAATCTCCTTGTCAAGAGTCTGGAGGAACAGGAAGAGCTTTTCGGGTTGCAGGATAAGACAAGACAGCTTGAAGAGGACCTGTCTAGGTCCACTGAGCAGCTGGAAGCGGCGCGGCAAGAAATAGATGAACTAAAAGCCCAGCTGGCCGCTTCCCAGCAACAAGCCGCAACCGAAAAGCAGGCAGCCTTGGAGCAGATTTCTCAGCTCCAAGAGTCTTTGAAACGAGCGCAGTCGCAATCTGCAGAGAGAGCATCTCAAGCGACGGTCTTTTCGAAGAAGAAAGTTAAGGAGATGCGGGCTGGTTTGCTGCGGGGATGCAAGCCCCACACCTATAAGGCAATGTCAGTTCTGGATTTCGCATCCAGAATTCAAGAAGTTTCTGCCCAGGGAAAGCCTGTGGTAGAGGAGGCCGAACGCCAGGCGAAGCAATGGCTGGACCTGGCGATAAATCTTCAGGAGCGCGAGCGCGATGGCCTCCAATTCTCCCCCATGTCCTCATTCGCTGCAGAATGGGCAGATGCAAGGGTAACCTTGCATAAATATTTTAAAAAAGTAGAAGAGGTGAGAGTTGCCAGACGAATGTTAGACGCATTCGAACATGAAAGAGACATTTGTATGGCTCCCTTTCACGCTCTTTCCGAACTAGGGTGCCCAGGTTTTGTTGAGAATGGCGAATTTCTCACCCTAGATCAGGTGAAAAAGAATTGGCAGTCCTTTGAGGCAGATACAGCTGAAATTGATAGCTGGACTGAGCCAATTCAGGAAAGTCGAGTCACCCAGATGGTGTCCAAATGTTGCAAGATCAGCTCCTACTTCCAGGAGCTAGGAAAAAGATACCTCACCATCGACCTGCATGCGGTCGCTGCTTTCCACGCAGCATTAGAAGAGGTTGTT
The DNA here is from genome assembly GCA_028583015.1 of Wollemia nobilis. Classification (NCBI taxonomy): domain Eukaryota; kingdom Viridiplantae; phylum Streptophyta; class Pinopsida; order Araucariales; family Araucariaceae; genus Wollemia; species Wollemia nobilis. The sequence goes on along the minus strand of JAQPPZ010003527.1, from coordinate 1,393,912 downwards.
GACCGCCGGCCATTCGAAGCAGAAGCCTGGGGCCAAGCCCAGGCCGCATACAACCGCATCTGCGAGGCAGAAGCAAAAGCTGGAGAGCCTTCGGAAGATGATTCTGAGGGGGCAACTGATGAAGGTCAATCTGAAGAACAGTTGCCGCGAGGAGAACAGCTAGAGCAGCAAAAGGCAGGGGAAGCAAGTTCCTCTGCACCCAATGGATGAAGGCATGGATTCTTTGCGCCGAGGCGAGCTCGACACCCCGCGAGCCGCCCGAAATGTTGCCACATTTTGCACGGGGTGCAATGTTTTCAATTTTTGTAACAGTGTTGCTCTTCTTTTTCCCTCTTCCTCTATTTTCCTTTCTTCTTCTCTCCCTTCCTCTTTCTTTCCTACATTCTCTTTCTTCCCCCCTTTCTTGGAGCCCCTCAGTTGAATTTCAGACTTGACAGCGGTTACCTGAAAAATGGCTAAGTGTTGGTGCGAAGTTCGCACTTCGCCCAGTTTTGGTGCGAAGTTCGCACTTCGCCCAGTTTTGGTGCGAAGTTCGTACTTCGCCCAGTTTTGGTGCGAAGTCCGACTTCGCCCCTCTTTCTGGGCGCACCTTGTAACTGGCAGGCTGGCAGGCTGACAGAAGAATGATAAGTGCTGGGGCAAAGTCCGTACGGCGGCAGATACCAGTTTTCACCTGTGCGCAGTCCGACTTCGCAGCGAAGTCGGAGTGCGCCCTTGACAGGTGCGCAATGGGAAACAAACTCGGAAATACACCCAAGGCATGAAGGCCTTCCCGATCTGCGTTGTTTTCTGCTGCGCAACCCGATGGCGCTCGATCCCGGGCGAAGTTGGATAAAGCGCCTTTCAAGGCGGACACGTGTCAAACAGCATCATCCATCATCTGACAAGTGTCCGACTTCGGGATTTGAGCCAAGACGTGCCGAGCAAAAGGACGAGCATGGGTTGCACTACCTGTGCCAGTGACCTCATTTAAAGCTGATCTGAGGTTCTACCTGCTCCGACTACCCGCATTCTCGCCGAGAAGAAGTTCTGCCCAACACACCGCCACCTAGCTGTCCAGCTTCCAGGAAGACCATGCTGCGGGTACAGTCCGGTCCGACAAAAGGTCAGCATTTGCAGCTCTTTCGCCGCTTTTGTCAGCTATTGTTTGACTGGGACCTTGTGCCCATTAATGTAACGGGAGGGACTCGGGCTATAAAAACCCACCATGATTTCATTGTAAAGGGTGGAAGGGGAATGTCTGTTAGGGAACCATTGTAACCGTGCTTCTGCTTATAAATATAATTTGTATGCCTGGTTCTGTTCTGTTGCTTTTATTTCTTTATGCTTTATGCTTTACGCTTCCATGTGTCACGGCTCGTTGATTCGTTTCAGCATTTGGTGATCAGGCGCCTTTAGCATTGTTTGTGCCATGGCTTGTTGATTTATTTTAGCATTTGGTGGTCAAGCACCTTTGAACTTCATAGACTAGATGTGGTAGCAGTTCCATCAGTTGTGTGTTACGTTGCTGTCCGTAGTGGTGATTGATGCGTTGCCGTGCTGTTAGTTCTCCTTGTAGGGAGAATGTTTGCTAGGGGACCATTGTAGCTGTGCGGTTAAATTCTCTGCATGACACATATACCTGGTTCTGACATCTCTTAGTTACTTTTTGTTTTGAGTTTCCGTACGTAGTGGTGATTGATGCATTGCCGTGCTGTTAGTTCTCCTTGTAGGGAGAATGTTTGCTAGGGGACCATTGTAGCTGTGCGTATATTGCTTAGTACAGAAAGTACACTTAGATTTTGCAGTTCTCAGTCATGCTTTGTATTTATAATGCAGTAAGTATTGGTGATTGCTGGTTGCCGTACTGTTAGTTCCCCCCCACCAACTCCAAGTACATTTGTAAATTCTTTCTGTTCATTTATCTCTTTCCTGCACTCTTAGCTTAAACATAAAAACCCCCCAAAAGGAGCCGGCCTTCTCCGGAGATTGGCACGGAAGGCATCTCTTCCTTCCGGCCTTTCATGCTGGTGGGCGAATCTGGGCGCATTAACCCAAAATCCTTTCCTCATGGCAGATTCGTAACCAACAGCTCCAAGAAGTGAGGAGGCAACGCCAGCAAGTTGAGCCTGTCAAAGCATTGAAGGGGGTTCAGCTGCATTTCAAGGAGTCATCAGTTCCAGCCATGCCTGATTACTATTTCATAAATGTTTTCCTTGCAAATCTTATCTTGGCTGCCACCGCCACATTTTGTAGGTGTGCATTAACTGTCTCAAGCGGCAGAATTCTCTATATAAGCCTGCTCTCTTATTGTAAAACGATGGACGTTTGCTAGAAGCTTGATGTAACTCGGAATCTGCTATTGTTACAGCTAATGTCTGGCTCTAACTCTGGACTTCTACTTTGTGTGTATGTCTTCTATTGCTTATCTTCTATCAAATTCTCTGATTTATCTGTAGGCTTGAATTCTAATATCTGGATTTAGCTTCTGATAAAACGTGAACCCTAGAGGTGCCCTGGAGATTACACATGTTAGATGCCTAGTTTTAATTTTTGTTAGTTGTCTGTATTGAGTGCTATTTGATCCGACGTACAGTAGGTTTATCTTGTTGTTAGTTCATCACCCCTGTTCTATATGGCCTCTGGCCATATTTCCCATTCCTTTCAGTCATTTACCAATTTCTTTCCTATTCTCTACCTAAATCCCCCCAAGTAGAATAGCAAGGGAACCAGCCCATCTCTGGAGATTGGCATAGGAGGCATTTCTTCCTCTCGGCCTTTCAATGTTGGTCGGGTCTAGGGCGCATGAATAGACCATTTCATACTTAAGGCAGATTTCAGACCAACAATACCACTATGTGATCATGATGTAATATAGATGAGGCCTGTTTCAATCCCTTATAGCCAATTAAAAAAATATAATAGTAATAAATTAATAATCCATAATAAATATATTGGAAAAGCCCATGGGGTCTAGGATATTTGGTCGTTAGTGAAGAATTTCACACTAGACCAAGGTTTAAATCTCATGGATGAACCTTAAAAGATAAAATTGCATTAGCTCAACCAGTTATATTCCTCAACTTTCAACAAGGAGACCCAGGTTTGAATCTTGCCAAGCGATACATGCATAATTGCCAAGTTGTTGTAATACCACTATGTGGTCATGATGTAATACAGGTGAGGCCCATTTCAATCCCGTATAAACGAATTTTAAATAATTAAATATATTAAAATACTAGAACAATATTATATATATCCTAACATAGGTTGTCCATGAGCTCCCTAGGCAAAATCTACTTGCACTTAGGGCACACCCACACTAGGTATTTTTGAACACTGAAATCAGCAAGCGTGATTTGCAGTTGTGACCGCAGTTCGCAATTCAACAAATGGATGGGTACAAATCACACTTACCAATTTCTGTGTTCAACAAGTATGCAGGTGTGGGTGAAAAATGCATCTGTTGTCACAGCCACAGTACACCTGGTGCAAGGTGGGAAACCCAATGCAATGGCCATGCTATGGGGCGCACTTTGCTGAAAACCATGATGACTACCTTCATTTCTATTATCAAAATGGATTTCATCTTTTTGGACATTAAATCAAAGCCATCTAGGCATACACTCCCAAGCAAAAAAACTTGAATGCACTTGCATTGTTCCAAGCACAAATTTGATATTCGTAAACAATTTGCTTGATATTTATTTGTGCAGAGGTAGCTTTGAAATTTGTAGGACAAGTTGCTCTGTATTTATTTGCCAGTAACGGCAATAAATATGCAATTTACACTTCATTATATAATAATGGACCTACGTGTCCTATCCTCCAATATTAAGGGATTGGACAGACATACTATTATTAATTTGGTTCTCTATAAACATAAATGACCATTAAAACATAAAGAATTACCCACAAGGTAAGGATTCACCACGGATGACTGCCTCCTCTTTCATAGGTTAATAATGACTCTTAAATTGGTGTTTAATATCTTTTATTGCAGGCACATTCAATAAATGTTCTTTAGAGTAGTAGTTTCCTTATTTTATGAAATGTTTGTTGAGAAATGTAGCTCGGATAGGAACTTCTTGCACAGGCTTCAGTATGAACGTGCTAGAAGTGGTTCGAGACATTTTGAATTCTATTTTAAATTTCACTTAAGTGATTTTCTATTTTTAAGTTCACTTAAGTGATTCACTTTGTAATTCACTTAAGTGATTCTATTTGGAAATTCACTTAAGTGATTTTCTATTTGGAAATCCACTCAAGTGATTTTCTATTTGGAACTTCACTTGAGTGATTTTCTATTTTTAAGTTCACTTAAGTGATTCTATTTTGTAATTCACTTAAAGTGATTCTATTTTGAAATTCACTGATTTTCTATTTTTAACCATACATCTCAAGATGAGATGAGATCTAATCTTAGGGTTAGAGAGATTAGGGTTACCTTTTTCAAGGATAAAAGGAGAAGGTCAAGAGTGTTTTATACACAGAGAAAGAAGAGGAGAACAGATTGCTGAAGGAAAACTGCAAGCTTAGGAGGAGAAGAATAATGAAATTGCTGGCCAAAAAGGCAGCAAGAGAGCAGGGTGTCCTGCTGTAGCTATAGCCTCCTTTATTTTGTAATATTTCAGGTTCAAAAATATATTTAACTTCCTCTGTTCACGCTGTTTATTTTTCCAGCCATCTGTGTGACTGTTGCATGTTTAAATAAATTAATTTCAGATCTAATTTATTTTAAAATAACATAGGACAGCAGTTATCTAGGGTTGGGAAAATTTACATGGTATCAAAGCTAGGTTCTGTGATTGAGATCCTCAAGGGTTTACAGCAGTAGATCACTGTTGGATATTAAAAAACCAGCAGTTAGAGGGTTTCATATTTTTTTTCTTGAAGGACTAAGCTTATTTGCAGGACAGCTTTTTTGAGTCATTCATATCAGATCTGAAAGTTTGTACAGCAGATCTCAGATATGGCAGCAGCTAGCCTCAGATTTGAGGATAGATTGGAAGGTGCCTCCAATTTCTTGCCCTAGAAAGTTAGGGTAATGTTCATATTGGAAGACTAAGGCAAAGGAGATGTTTGATGCCCTTGTTAGCCTCTACCGAAGTGAGAACATAAATAGAAAGATGATATTGCGGAACAAACTCAAATCTATGGAGATGACCAGATCTGACACCGTTACCAGTTACCTGATGAAGATCACACAGATTCGTGATCAACTGGCAGCAGTTGGGGAGAAGGTTGAAGACACTGAGTTGGTGAACGCGGCACTTAATGGTTTCTCAGCTTCATGGGAACCATTTGTCAAAGGAATCCGTGCTCGTGAGTACCTTCCCACCTTTGAAAGACTGTGGGATGATTTCATCCAAGAGGAGACTCGAATGGAGTCAAAGGCCAACAAGAAAGGTCGTGACGATAACCTAGCTCTCTTTGGGCAAACCAAGAAGGGCAAAGGTAAAGGACCCAGCAAGGGTAAGGTAAAGAATGTGGAGTCAACCTCACAGTTAGGGAAGGACTTGAGCAAGATCAAATGCTTCATTTGTCATAAGCACGACCATTATGCATTACAATGTCCAAAAAAAAAGGGCAAAGGAAGCAGCAACAGACGCAGGTAGTAGCCTCTGCAGAAAATCAGATGAACGAGTTTGTTGTCAAATTCGAGAAGGATTTCTCGTTGGTCTCTTGTCTTTCTACCAGCACGGTTCCAAGAGATGCTTGGTATGTGGATAGTGAGGCATCTCGATACATGACATCAGCCCGACAGTGTTTTACCAGTCTACAAGAGCAGGACTCAGGGGTTCAGGTTGAGCTTGGTGATGATACCAAATATTCAGTTGAAAGAATTGGTACCATTCCTTTTCGACTCCAATCAGGGAACTCTTTAGACTTCGATGATGTTTTGTTTGTTCCAGGTCTCAGGAAGAACTTGTTTTCAGTTTCGGTTATGGAGGATAAGGGTTATGCAATGGAGTTCAAGAACCAACATGTCCTTATTAAACCAAAAGAATCTAGCCCGAAAACAGCACAAGTGATAGGGGTTAGAGAAGGTAGTCTATACAGGTTGCAGGGTGAACCTGTTTTAGCCCTAGTTTATAGCAGTAACAACTTGTGTGAGTTGTGGCACAAGAGCATAGGGAACCTGCATCATAGAGCGTTGCCTATTCTGAGGGAGATAGTAACAAGTCTTCCAAAGTTCAGCATTGAGCAACAGGAAGTATGCAGAGGGTGCACGCTTGGCAAGCATGCCAAGGATGTTTTCCCAAATAGCGAGCATAGGTCTAAGCAGATACTAGATCTAGTACATTCGGATGTTTGTGGACTGATGTCAATAGCATCAATTTCACGTAGCATGTACTATATTTCCTTTATTGATGATTTCTCTCGCAAGACATGGATCTACTTCTTAAAGACGAAGGATGAAGTCTTTAGCAGGTTTCAGGAGTTCAAAGCTCTCGTTGAGAACCAGACAGAGAAGAAGATTAAGGTCTTGAGATCAGACAATGGGGGTGAATATACCTCCAAGGATTTCGATGGTTTTTGCAAGTAGGTAGGAATCAAGAGGGAGTTGATTGTTCCATACAACCCACAATAGAATGGGGTTGCAGAGCGAAAGAATCGATCCATCATAGGGGCTGCTAGGGCCATGATTCATGACCAAGGCTTGCCAATGTTTCTTTGGGCAGAAGCATGCAACACAATAGTCTACATCCAGAACAGGTGTCCTCACAAGATCTTGGAGGACAAGACACCAGAGGAGGCATTCACTAGTGTGAAACCAAAGGTGAGTCATTTCCGCATCTTTGGATGTCCAGTTTATATCCATGTTCTGGTAGAGAAGAGGACCAAGTTGGAGCCCTCCAGTAGGAAGGGTTTATTTGTAGGATATAGTGAGACTTCAAAAGCTTACAGGGTTTATATTCCAGAGAAGAGGAAGACAGTCGTGAGCATGGATGTAAAGGTTGAGGAGGACGTTGCATCCAAGAAATCCCATGAGCCTATTCTAGTGATAGAGAATGAGGAGCAAGAAGCTCCGAAGGTTGAGCCAGGGTCACCACAGACACCAGTGGTTTCCAGTTCAGGACAACAACCTTCAAGTGACGAGGAGGAGACATTAGCCCCTTCCAGTTCTATCAGGAGACCTTAATGGCTTACACAGACATTGAGGAATGCTCAGGAGTATGTTGAGGCTCCTAGCAACATGATTAGGGAGAGCAGACCTCCAAGGAAGTTTTCAAACTACATGGCATTGATGAGTAACATCATAAATTCAAAGCCTTCCAATTTTCAAGAGGCAACAGACCAGCAGGTTTGGCGGGATGCCATGGTGGAGGAGTACACCTCCATCATGAAGAATGATGTTTGGGACATAGTGCCAAGACTGGAGGGGAAGTCAGTTGTGAGTTCCAGGTGGCTCTGCAAAATTAAGCGTGCTGCAGATGGCAACATCGAGAAGTTCAAGGCAAGGTTTGTGGCGAGAGGGTTCTCCCAAAAAGAGGGAGTGGACTATGAGGAGACTTTTGCTCCAATCGCCAGATACACTTCCACTAGAGCAGTAATGTCTTTAGCTTCATCTATGGGATGGCGTATTCATCAAATGGATGTGAAGACAGCTTTCCTTAATGGGATCATTGAGGAAGAAGTGTACATAGAGCAGCCTCAGGGAATGGGAAGGAGTCCCAAGTTTGTAGGTTGAAGAAAGCCTTATATGGACTCAAACAGGCACCAAGAGCATGGTATTCCAGGATAGATGGATACTTGCAAAGTGTGGGCTTCGCCAAAAGTGATGCAGATCCTAATCTATATTACATATTTGTTGGGACTGATCTACTCATTTTGGTGCTATATGTAGATGACTTGTTTCTTACAGGTGCAGAGAAGCTCATTGCAGGGTGCAAAGCAGATATGGTAGCTGAGTTTGAGATGGACATCGGCATGATGCATTACTTCTTGGGTTTGAAGGTTTGGCAGAGACCAGACGAGATATTCCTTGGGCAAGGTAAGTATGCAGTTGAGATCCTGAAGAGATTTCGGATGGAGGACTGCAAACCTATGGCCACACCCATGATCACTAATCTGAAGAAGGTGACAGCTTTAGATTCGGAATTGGTGGACCCTACGTTGTACAGGCAATTGATAGGATCCTTGATGTATTTGGTCAACACTAGACCAAATATACGTTTTGCGATGAACACCTTGAGTCGGTTCATGGTGGAGCCAAGGCAAGAGCATTGGGTAGCAGCAAAACGTGTGCTCAGATACTTGAGGGGCACGATGGAGTATGGTTTGAGATATCTAAGAGATGAAGTGAGGTTGCAGGGGTATACAGACTCAGAGTGGGCAGGCAGTGTAGCAGATAGGAAAAGCACCTCAGGGTGCTGCTTTAGCTTGGGATCGGGCATAATATCTTGGTTCGAGCAGAAGCGGACTTCTGTGGCACTTAGCTCAACAGAGGTCGAATACATGGCAGCCAGTATTGCTAGTTGTGAGGCCATCTGGCTTCGCAAGTTGCTTACAGTATTGATTGATTAGGAGTTCAATCCCACGGTGGTATATTGTGATAGTCAGAGTTGTACCAAACACATAGACATCAAATATCACTTCATATGAGACAATTTTCAGAAGGGAGCCATAAAGCTCCAATATATTCCCACAGATCAGCAGGTAATTAATATTCTGACCAAGCCCTTAGTGAAAGGGAAGTTTGAAGCATTCAGAGACAAACTTGGATTGGTGCAAAATTCCTTCCTCGCTAAGAGAGAGTGTTGAGAAATATAGCTCGGACAGAAACTTCTTGCACAAGCTTCAGTATGAACGTGCTAAAAGTGGTTCGAGACATTTCGAATTCTATTTTGAAATTCACTTAAGTGATTTTCTATTTTTAAGTTCACTTAAGTGATTCATTTTGTAAATCACTTAAGTGATTCTATTTTGAAATTCACTTAAGTGATTTTCTATTTTTAAGCCTATTTTGTAATATACTTAAGTGATTCTATTTTGAAATTCACTTGATTTTCTATTTTTTACCATACATCTCAAGATGAGATGAGATCTAATCTTAGTGTTAGAAAGATTAGGGTTACCTTTTTCAAGGATAAAAGGAAAAGGTCAAGAGAGTTTTATACACAGAAAGAAGAGAAGGAGAACAGATTGCTGAAGGAAAACTGCAAGCTTAGGAGGAGAAGAACAGTGAAATTGTTGGCCAGAAAGGCAGCAAGAGAGCAGGGTGTCCTATTGTAGTGGTAGCCTCCTTTATTTTGTAATATTTTAGGTTCAAAAATGTATTTAGGTTCAGTGTGACTGTTGCATGTTTAAATAAATTAATTTCAAATCTGATTTATTTTATAATAACATAGGACAGCAGTTATCTAGGGTTAGGAAAATTTACAATGTTCTCGCTAAAAACGTTACAATTTACTAAATCTAGGTGTAACTATTTTTGTTATTCTCGTGGACCACCTTCCCACATGAGAAACTTCATAATTATTTAAGTAATAATTTTAATTTAAAAGCTTTAAATTATAAATTTAATTGAATTATAATTCAATATATTGATTTAGTTCTTTAAATGTTTCATTTTAAACTATTTGTAGTGATTTCTAAATTTTAGTTAACTTATATTATATTAAATTAATTAAATATTTTAAAATTATATTTTTTATCTAACAGGTTATTTTAAATATTTTGAATACCAAGTCTTGAAGGTCCGCATGGGGTTCCTGTTAGTCAAAAAGTGACTAACTACAGAAAAACAGCTGATGCACCTTTTTGCATATTTTCCAAGAAGACCGAAGTGGCCCATATGCTAAAGATCAAAGAAAAAGCAAAACACCGCAAGGAGGAAAAAGTGTCGCGATATCGCGACATGTTGCATTTTCGCGGTCTAAAGCGAAGAGAAAGAGCAAAGAGGAAAAAGTGTTGCGATATCGCAACATGTTGCATTTTCGCGGGCAAAAGCAAAGAGAAAGAGCAAAGAGGAAAAAGTGTCGCGATATCGCGACATGTTGCATTTTCGCGGCTAAGAGCAACAAAAGGGAGCAAGGAGGCAAAAGTGTCGCGATATCGCGACATGTTGCATTTTCGCGGCTAAGAGCAACAAAAGGGACCAAGGAGGCAAAAGTGTCGTGATATCACGACATGTCGCATTTTCGCGGCTGAAGGCAGCAAAAGGGCAACGCGAAGGAAAAAATGTCGCGATTTCGCGACATGTCTCATTTTCGCGGCTGGAAGCGGCAGCAAAAGGGCAACGCGAAGGAAAGAATGTCGCGATTTCGCGACATGTCTCATTTTCGCGGCTGGAAGCGGCAGCAAAAGAGCAACGCGAAGGAAAGAATGTCGCGATTTCGCGACATGTCTCATTTTCGCAGCTGGAAGCGGCAGAAAAGCAAAGCAAGAGACGAATGTCGCGATTTCGCGACATGTCCCATTTTCGCGGCTGGAAGCGGCAGAAGAGCAAAGTAAGAGACGAATGTCGCGATTTCGCGACATGTCTCATTTTCGCGGCTGGAAGTGGTAGAAGAGCAAAGCAAGGAAAGAATGTCGCGATTTCGCGACATGTCTCATTTTCGCGGCTGGAAGCGGCAGAAGAGCAAAGCAAGAGACGAATGTCGCGATTTCGCGACATGTCTCATTTTCGCGGCTGGAAGCGGCAGAAGAGCAAAACAAGAGACGAATGTCGCGATTTCGCGACATGTCTCATTTTCACGACACGCCGGCTGTAAAGGAATAGAGTATATTTTTGGCAATTGGGGACATGCACTAACATCAGGTGCTGAATTCTGAAGAATGGTCTGTTGATTATAACCTGGCAGGTCCGCTGGATGATTGCAGAATAAGAGGCTCATCTAAAATTAGCCGAAGGAAATCTATCCAATCAAGGGAAATCTGTTGTATATTATTAGAAACTGCAGACAATTACTTGTAATTGATTGAAGAAATTAAATGTACGTAGTAGAAGATACTTTTTTTAGGGTATAAATAGGAGTGAGTCGACCATGAAAAGAGGTCGGCTCTTGGACGTTTACAAGCTTGATGTACATGTACTTGGATTACAAGCAATAAAAGATTTCTTCTTCCCGCTTTCGAAACTTCTGTGTGCAAGTGTATGTATCTGGTGTTTTAACTTTTATTCACTCTAAGTTTTATAATGTATCTGTTCTGAAATCTGGACTATGCACGTATAAATCTTGTTTCTAGAGTTGAACATTAAAATATAGTTACATGCTTTTAGACGAATATCTAAAAGTCGCACTCAAGAATTCGTGTTTTCTATAAGAAGATATAAAGAAAACTCTGAAAGTAGTAATCTGCATTATCAATGTTTGTTGTTGTCTAATCTGTACCATGAGAAAAGTTCTAGCTTAGGCTATATTTCCCTTATCTCTTGTTCCCCTTTTCTCTAAAATACTCAAAGGAACCAGCCTTCTCTGGAGACTAGACAGATGATCTCAAGCAAGATCTGTCTATTCAATGTTGGCAAAGTCTAAGGCGCAACACTATTAACCGAAGGCAGATTTTGTTCCAACAGTTCCCCATGCCTGCACCTAACATACACTCACACCCATACAACCTTGATCTTAACTAAATAACAAAATTATATAATTGTGACATTATAATAATATAATTAAATTAATAATATTTTAGTATCAACTACCAATATTAACATCACTCAGTATGAGGGGACCATGACCCCTCATAAAAACATGTGTAAACTCGTTGAAAAAAAAAAAAACTACCAATATTATCATTATCACATGCTGATTACATCTGATCTAAGATTTGAAAACATTATCAACTTCAATCAACTCCGCCTCGGAAAATTATAATTAAGATGTAAATCAAAATATAAATTTTATCTTAATCATATAGAAAATGAGAAGCCATGCTGCAGATGAAATGACATTAACTCAAGTGGTTAAAAATATGGGCTCCCAATGAAGAGACCCAGATTCACATCTTGCCAGACAATATAATACCACTATGTAGTTTGTTGAAATACCATGGCAACATAGTGATGACATAATATGGGTGGGGTTCATTCTAATCCTATAAAACCAATTTTTATATTTAAAATATTTATAAAAACGAAAAGAAAGGGGAAAAAAGGACATCCTGCAAACGGGAAATAGCTATACTGGTTTGCTTCTATTTATGAAGGTAATCCTGTTCCCGAGGCAAGGATATAGACACAGTTCTTACTTACTCCTGAAGGGAGATATCTGACAGAACGATGTGGAACCTCGGGATTTCCAACATGTGACATAGCAGCCAGAAACCTATGTTCCATAGGGACTTGTCCCAGGATTGGGGGGTCATCTTGGAGACGCATCCCAACACCCCTACTGTCCCAAAATGCCATCCCTCCATCCCCCTCCCAAAACTTCATGAAATATAGCCAGAAACCCCACACACAAAAATGTGACAACCTGTCATGAACCTCAAATGGATGTGGGGTTCCACTCTGCAAAATTACAGAGGCAAAGAATTATAATCTTATACTTTTGTTCTGTACTGATTCTATTAAAAATGCTACTTATGTTGATAAAACTCCTTGCTGCTCAAGGCCATCCTTATAGACGTATACATTAGCAGATTCAATGATTAAGATTCATAATAACTTTACAAAAACCAATTCCATTTCTTTGTCCCCATTTATTCCAAAATTGCCATTGCGGCACCTGCAGAAGGTTGAATATTCATTAATAATGACCATAATAGCCTGCTGGGGCATGGTATAGTAGCAAGATGGGGCATTTTCCGCACAAAAGACCGAAGCTCAAAACACCAGGAGGCATGACCTAGGTATGCTCAAAAAGGTGTTAGATATAAGCAAATATTTAGTGTATGCTCAAGAAAGGTATTAGTAATAAGCATAAATATTTAGAGTGTAGAGGCCTGCAGGCTGCTACTAATCCAGGTTGAAAGACTGTGTCAACTCTGATTTGAAAAAGGCATTATGCGAAAATCTTCTCAATACTCAAAAGAATCCATTTGGACCAATGGAAGCAGCGCAATATTTGGATGCGGCTTCTGCTTGCGGCATTTTGAAGAAGGCCAATGGCAGGTTTCCCATTTCTGCTGTTTGCGACAGTGGGATTCCTCTGCTAAACGGTGAGGTTTGTATGCTAAACAGCAGGATTACCCTGCAGTCAACGAGTTTCCCCTCAGAACCAACAGGTTTCCTTCCCACAACCAGTAAAATTGCCTTACACACAAGGAAATTATCTCGTGGGAAGACCAAACGACACAAGAGGTTCATCTTATGATTTGGCATGTCATTTGGAGGCCACCGCAAAAACGTTTGCAAATGGAGCATTATTTGGAGCATGGCTTTTGACATTCTTTGCCCTTTCTCTTCCTTCCCCGTTGCTGGAGAAAGCTTAGTAGAGGTTCTTACGGGGTATCATTTTGCAGACAAAAGGGTTCTTATGAAAGCCTGGAAGAAACTGCGGTAGCATAGTGCACAAAGAGCCTGTCCGATCAAGCATCTTCAAACCATGAAGGTATTATGTAATTGTTACCTTTTTGCAAGTCATGATTGTTTGAGTTTTAAAACAAAATACTTGAAATGTATTACTAGCGTTGTGCTTCGAACACTTGCTGGTTGGAGTGAATATATATAGACCTGTATATTGGGGGACTCCTTATATGTATGAGTGGTATTGCTTCTAGCTTTGCTTTGATTGGTTTCATTTCCCAAAGCCTGTCTTTGTTCGCTTTCACATATGATGTTTTCTCCATTTTTTTTGTGATAGCGGTGTTCTGGGTGTTAAATCTGTTATGAGCTTGATTGTCTACCTTAGCGTGGCCGTCAGTGCTCCTTTTTAACCCCCTGGAAATCAAATGAATGATGCTTTGGGCTTTGTTGTGCTTGGTATGTGAAGTTCTGGTCGCTGTACATCGTGCGCCTTCTCGGGCCAAAGTAGGGCTGAGTTTTAAAGGTGCTCTGTGGACCTTAGATGTTGCTCTGCTTAAACTCTTGTGCTTTGCTTTGGAACCCGCAGTCGCTGTGTGACCTGTACCCTGGTTCGGGCTGATTTTTCGTAAGTCTGTGTATGTGTATGTCAAACCCAAAACTCTGCTGGCTTGGCCTGATTTTTCAAAGAGCGCATGCCTGCCCACACAAGACTCAAAGAAGGCAGTGTTATTCCTGAGCGTTCTCTGCGTACAAACCGTAGCTGCCCTGAATGCCTCGTATTACCTTTTTTTTGATAGGTTTAATGTGTATTGCTTGGTAATCCTACGTGACGTGCACCCGGGATCAGCCACATGAAGATGGTGAATTCGTTTACGCAGGCGGAGTCCTTCCTGTTGCTTATGGCTAATATGGAACCTTGCTGAGAGTTAGGGTTATTAAATTATATATATAAACCTTGCTGAGCGAGTTTTACAGTGCTAGCGTCACCGAAAAGAATACATTATTAAAACAAGTCAATGGTGGAATGTTTTGAATTTTTGGACAAAAGCTTAGGATTAAGCACTCTTACAGGGGATTGTTTTGCAGATGATCAGATAGGATTGAGTCGCCTCTACCCCTTTGTTTTGATCGGACAGGCTCTTTGTGCACTATGCTACCACAGTTTCCTCCAAGCTTTCGTAAGAACTCTTTTGTCTGCAAAACGATACCCTTTTGTACTTGAGCAAGAAAAGCATTAAGCACTCTTTTCCTGTGGATTTTCTTTCCCGAGAACATTTCCCACATAAAACCTTGTGTCCTTGCTGTTTTGTTTACACAGAATATTCTGGTGTGTTTTCCATTGTGAGCAACAAGTAAAAAGCATATTCTGCTATTTTGTCTGTTGTTGCAAAAGACCTGTATGAGTAAGCCATTTGATGCTTGCCACTCTATCCTCTACAGCTACAAAATGGGCAACATATAATCACACAAAGAAATGACATTGATTGGTGCCAATATATAATCAACAAATTCCAATGGTATCTTCAAATGATGTTTATGTTGATCTTCAACACTCCAATGTACTCCATAACAATGTCGATGCTGAAGGGGGTCAGTCTTTCATTATGAACTTTGAGTCCCCCATTAAGGTTTAATTATGTTGACAAAACAACCAACACATTAGAAACCCCTTCACCATTTAACGTAAATTTCAAATTATGGTAATCAATTTTCAGATGTGACACAGTTCTTGACAAGCTAGAAATTTGCAGAGTTTTCATGGCAGGGTTTTAAGAATTATTTGATAGTACACAATACCACGATAAAACTGGATTAATTTCGGAATATTTGACCAACACTGTGCTATATATACGTTTACTGGAGTATAACAAACCAAAAGATATCCTAACAATTCTAATTAAACCCTCATCATTCCCAAAAGCATATAAGGTGACCACAACTAACAAATATTTAACACATAACTAGCATTTTACACTTCAACATCCCAAACTTTATACCAATTGTAACATTTGGCTCATTAATTTCAAATATTGTATTTGACAATGGATTGACTTTATACCATTGGACAACAACAATGATAAACTTCAGTAGCAGGGTAGAAGAGACTCACCGACGTTGTTCTTCATCATTAAATACTGTGCGTTCTGTTTGCACCATCTTTAGTACACCCTTTTCCATTTCTTTGATCATTTTGCGACGGTGGTATCCATCTAAATCATAGTACCTAGAAATTAATCAGATGTAAATTTAATTTTAATGAAGAAAAATATCCTGCAAGTAAAGGAGCTATCTATAATCTTCAAATGATCATTCGTATATATTATAAGATTCATCATAGTGATGTCCAACTGATGATAATGTAATTCATGTCTCAAACAAATTTCTCATAATTACAAGCATACTCAATGTTTTTCATGAAAATAGATTGCTTTTAAATCACCTAAATGAAACAAGAGAACAAGCGAAAAAAGAATTGCTTCTTGATTTGTCCATGAATATAGATAGATAGACACACACACATTACTGAGAACTTCCAAGAACTTTCTAATTATGCAAACTAAAGGGAATTATAGGCTAGTAAATAAGGAACCTCACAAGTAAATCTGAGGCTCATCTAGAGAACACTAAAGATGGATTTAGTTTGAAATAAAGCAAGACACTGAGGATGCCCTGTAAACAGATTTGTTTATTTTTCAAGGCAAGAAATCTTTCGAAGGGTTAATGCTTATGCAAACAATCACACTTAATCCTTCAAGTTTCCAAAGGGCCTCATACACTTATCCAACAAATGAAGATTTCAAACAAATAGCTAGAACAACTAAATGAGCCTAATCAAAGGTAAATGATTTTAATAAGATAGGTTTCACAAATAAATTCATAGAGCTAGGGCAATTTTTTTCAAAAAATGAACAATCTTTCAGGAGCCATATCTTTGCATAGAGTTGTCCGATTCAGACGATTCTTGTGCCATTTTGTGCAGATTTTGAAAAGCTTTGAAATGAGTGGTCATTCGAAAGAATCCAAGCAGTATTGAGGGAGATATGACCATGTGAAGACAACCATTCGAAACTAGGGCAACATTAGGGCAATTTTTTCTGAAAAACATCTCATCTTTTAGGAGCCATATCTTTGCGAAGGGTTGTCCGATTCAGATGATTCTTGGACCAATTTGTGCGGAATTTGAAGAGCTTTAAAATGAGTGGTCATATGAAGGAATCCAAGCAATATTGAGGGAGATACGACCCTATGAAGTCAGCCATCCAGAACAAGGGCAATGATAATTTTTCAAGTCATGAAAAATAAAATTGTAGATATCTGTCAGCTAAGGTTTGGATGATGGGAGGAGCAATGGAGGGCTAGGGCATCAATGAGGCAAGACATTCTATCTAGGCATAGAATTTTTAGCTAAGTTTCATTTTCCCCTTCTTTATCTTAGAAATTTTGCATGTAAATTATTATAGGTTTTTTTTCAAATATTATAATCGCTATAGGATATTCTGGTAAATTTTAGTAGATTTTGAGTTATAGTTTCCTTCCCATGGACCGATTTATAGCTAAATCCTTAGAATCATCTCTAGTAGTAGAGGTTAGTGAGGACCTCATAGAGGTTGATCCTTGTTGCTCAAAGATAGGGTAGTTTTTGGTAAATTTAATGGGTCTTGGCTAGGGGCTTCGACCTTGAGAAAATGGATTGATAGGAGTTGGAAGTCTCTAGGAGTGAGTCTATCCTTTCTTCCCAAAGGTTTCTTCCTAGCCATTTTTTGTTCTAGGGAGGAAAGAGATAGAATCCTAAAAGGGGGTCCTTGGTTTATGGGAAGAGCATGACTCTTCCTTACCCATTGGTATGAAGGCTTTGCACCTAAAAATGTAAATCTATCCCTAGTACTAGTTTGGGTTAGGATGTATGGGTTACCCATTGAATTTTGGGAAATGGATACCTTCAAGGCAATAGGCAACACTTTAGGAGAATTCCTTGAGATTTCAGAAACTACAAAAGATGGATTCTTGGCTATTTATGCTCGGATATTGGTCATGATTGATATAAGTAAACCTTTACTAGAATCAATCATTCTTAAGTATGGGGGTAAGTTGTGGACCCAAACCATAGATTATGAAAATATATCTTTTAGATGTAGAAGATGTCATGAGGTGGGGCATATTGAGAGATCATGCCCTAAGAAGAGTCCAACATAAACATATGTAGAAAACCGTAAGAGAAACTTACAAATGGATATGGATGAGGATGGTTTTCAACTTCCAAAAAATAGGTCTAGACAGATGAAAGTAAATAAATAATGGAGACCAGTAAGGAAGGATATTGGAAGAAATACCAATTCTTTTGAGGCTTTAGCCTATGAAGAAAAATAGATCAGAGCTTAGAGGACATAGTACAACAGGTTCAAAATATTAATAAGGAACTGTCTATTCAGTATGATCCTGATTTAGGGATGAACATTCTCGATGAACCTAAGGAATGTGTCTCATCAGATTTTGAAGACTCTCTTGAAGTACCATGCACCATTTAAGAGAAGAAAATTGGTAGAGAAAATGTAGTGTTAGATGTTAATACCTCTACCATTAATAAGGAAATACTAAAAAATGAGCAGGACAAGTCAAAAGCTTTTGTAGTAGAGCCAAGAGAGGATAAATCTAATGAAAAGGAAAGTTGTGAAAGAATATTGAGGAATAGAATAATAAGACCTACTCTTGATACAAGCAAGGCAAAAAGAGGAAAACCTTCAAATTATCAAGCGAGATCTAAGGAAGCAAGAGCAAACATAGAGAAAGGAACACAATCTAAGTTGGTTGAACTTCTCTTTACCAAACAACAAAATGATATTGGTAATTTATAGGTGGGGCTAATAGCCCCTAATGAGACATGATTACCATCTCATGGAATATAAGGGGTGCTAATGCCCCCTCAAAGTAGAGGTGTATCAGGGACCTCTGTTTAAGTAATAAGCCTGATATTCTTTGTATCTAAGAAACTAAAATGACAAAGGAAGAAGTTTCCAAAACTATGAAAGTAGTATGGGCAAGATGTGAATGGGATGTTGTGGATTCTAAAGGAGTGGTAGGGGAATTCTAACATGTTGGAATCCTATTAGAACCTCCTATGTAACCATTCATAAAACTAGGCATTGGATAGCCTCTTTAGTCACATGCTACTTTGTAGATATTTATTTCATCCTTATCAATGTCTATGGACCTACAACTCAGTCAAGCAGATTAGAAGTATGGAGTGGGATTGAAGCCTTTATGAGAAGTAAAGACCAAGAAACTCGATTCATGATCATAGGATATTTTAATGCCATAACCAAGCTGGATGAAAATTTTGGGGGAATTAGGAAATTAACCCAAAGTATGAGAGATTTCTCAGCTTTTATTCAAAATAATAATCTATGGGAGGTTGAGTTTGAAGAAGACAACTATACATGGACCAACAATAGGAGAGGCTAGAACCTAATAGCAAAAAAATTAGATAGATGCATACTCTCAGATCATTGGCTAGATGAAGGGACTTGTGCTAAAATTAATACCTTGACAAGGATTGGTTCAGATCACTGGCCAATAAGAGTTAAAATGGTGGTAAGTGAATTAAAAAATATCATATTTTAAATATGAGTAGATGTGGGAAGACCATCCTCAATTTGTTGATATGATAGCACAAACATGGAATTCTTTAAGAAATGGTGGGTTGTATACACTTCCAAAACAAATTAAATCAATGACATCTAGATTAAAAGAATGGAACAAGAACACTTTTGGAAATATTTTTTAGAAGAAAGAACTAAAAGATAAACTTTCAAAATTCCAAAAAGGTGATCATAATAATCCAAGCTTGGAGGAAAGGGAGTTGCTTAGTGAATATCATAATATTTTGAGTAAGGAAGAGAAATTTTGGAGATTAAAATTGAGATAAACTTGGTTAAAAGGAGATAAAAATACAAAGTTTTTCATAGGATGGCAATAGTACAAAGATCAACATCTAAAATTAGTAGAATTAAATCAGTAGAAGGGGTTTGGATTGAAGACTAGAGTGAAATCAGAAAGGAGGTAAGGTTTTTTACTAGAATATTCTAGGATCGGAGGAGTTTGAAGTTCTTAATGATAAACTACTACAAGAAGTACCTTCAATTATAATAGATGAAGACAATAGGAAATTAATGGAGCCTATTACTCTGGAAGAAGTTCATTTAGCTCTTTTCTCTTTTGATAAGGATAAATCCCTAGGTTTGGATGGGCTCTCTATAACATTCTATCAACATAATTGGGATATAGTGAAGGATTCTTTATTGGTGGTAGTGGAACAGTCTAGGGTAAAATAATACATACCTTATAAAATAAATGCAACATATCTTACCCTGATTCCAAAAAGAAGGATGCATAATTGTTTGATTCATTTAGGCCCATAAGCCTATGTAATATGGCATATAAGATTATCTCCAAAGTGATGGTAAATCGGTTAAGACCATTGTTAGACAAAATTATTTTAGAAGAGCAAGGAGGATTTGTGAAAGGGAGACAGATTTTGGATGGGATCATAGTAGCTCATGAAGTTATGCATTCAATAACTTCAAGAAAAGAGAGAGCAATGATCTTAAAACTTGATATGAGTAAAGCCTATGATAGGGTTAAATGGGATTTTATTTTTGTAGTATTAGAAAAGTTTGGATTTGGGAAGAAATGGGTCAGATGGATTAAAGCTTGTGTCTCTATAGTTTCATATTTAGTGTTGGTCAATGGGTTAGTAATATAATCATTTAAAGCCAAGAGAGGTCTTAGATAAGGGAGATCCTCTATCACCATATTTGTTCATTATTATGGTAGAGGTATTGGGTAGGAACTTGAAGAAGGCTAACAAATATGGGCTAATAAGTGGACTTAAGGCTAGTAATAACATCGACAACATCACCCATCAATAGTTTGTAGATGATACAACCCTTTTGGGAGGGCAAGGATAAATGAGGCTAGAGCTTTGAATAACTTATTAAAGGAATATGAAAGAGCATCAGGGCAGAAAGTTAATAGGACAAAATCTAAAATTTACTTCCTAAACACTCTAGCTAGAATCAAAGTAGGGATATGTAGGTTACTTCAAATGGAGGAGGTAAATTTGCTAACAACTTATCTAGGGATGCCCTTATTTGAGGGGAGAATGAGGATAGAATTATGGAATCTAGTTATAAGTAAAGTTTAGAATAAACTACCAACATGGAAAGGTAGATGGTTATCATTAGTAGGAAGAGTGCAACTAATTAAATCAGTCTTACAGGCCATTCCAACATATTATATGTCCTTGTATACTATGCCAAAATTGATAGAAAAAGTTTAATCTATATTATGTGGTCATTTTTGTGGTTAGGATTACATGATAAAAGGAAATTTCCTTTGGTGAAATGGAGCAAGGTGTGTGATGATAAAACTAGGGGAGGTCTCGGTTTAAGAGTTCTTATGGATGCAAACTTAGCTCTTAGGGGAAAAGTAATTTGGAGATTGTACAAAGAGAGTCAAAGACAATGGGCAAGAATTCTTCTAAGTAAATATGTTGAGCCCAATGACCCAAGCTTAATATTTATTGCATTCTCACTACCAAATGGTTCTGCACTATGGAATAGTTTAAAAAATCAATTGATCTAGTGATTAAAGGTCTAAGATGGGTGGTGGGAACTAGAGAAAAAATTCTATTTGGATGGATACTTGGTGTGATAAAAAACCACTCAATCTAGATCCAATTTTGAAACCATGGATGAGATTACTTCAAGATAAATATGGTGATAGGGTTTCAAACATTATGTACAAGGATAAAGAAGGAAGATACAAATGGAAAGAAGATTTTTTTACAAGTATACAAGACATTGATGCTAGGAGGCAATTGAGTAAAAATATAACAATAATGATTATTTTGAGGGGAGCCAAGGATAAGCTGATTTGGGAGTTGAATAGCTCAAGAGAATACACAACAAGAAGTGGATATAATGTAAAGCACCAACAAAATAGGAATATCACAAGAATATGGAGAGATATTTGGGATAGCTTGAGCATTCCTAAAGTCAAAATGTTTGTTTGGCTAGTAGGTCATAGAAGAATTTTATCCTGGGATAACCTTATGAAAAGGGGTTTTCATGGCCCCTCACAATGTGTTCTTTGTAAAAAGAGAGGAGAGTATAGACCATCTCTTGGGACACTGCTCAATAGTCTAGAAACTATGGCAATGGATTCTTAATATGTTTGGTAAATGCATGGTGATGAATGGCAGAATTGAAGAATGGTTAAAGCAATGGTAGAGCACTTTTAAAAGTGAGGCTTTATAGACAATCTGGGATATATCAAAAGATACAATACTTTGGATTATATGGCTAGAAAGGAATAGAAGAATATTTAAAGGAAAGGAAAGCAGTTTAGAGGTAATGAAAAGGAAGATTTGTTTAGCCATAGAGGAGTCTAAACCAACCCTATCAACTCACCCAATCCCTAATCTTGAAGTAAAGAGCCTTGATAGATGGAGTCAAGTCATCAAATGGAATTATGATGTTGGGTATAGGAGAAACAAAAAGAAGGTAAAGAATATAAAGTGGAAACCACTAATGTGGAGTTGGTCAAATTGAATTTTGATGGAGCATCTAAAGGAAATTAAAACCAGCAATAGGAGGAGGAATAATTAGAAATAATAGGGAGAGATTTTGTCTCATTATGCTTTCAATAGTGGATTTAAGACAAATAATGAAGTTGAAGCTTGGGCGGCTTTGGAAGGGTTAAAAATATGCAAACAAATGAAATGGAATAGAGTATGGATGGAAGGTGATTCACTAATAGTAATAAATGCAATTTTGAGGAAAGCAAAGGCTCCATGGAACATACAAGAGATAATTATGGAAATACAAGACCTTGCTATAGAGTTTGAAGAAATCAGGTTTACACATATGTTAAGGGAAGGAAACAAATGTGTAGATAGGCTAGCCAATAGAGGGGTTTTAATTGAGGATCATGAAGTTAAATTCTCTTTTCCATGGTTAGAGGAAGTAGTAAGTTTAGTTGAAGCTGACAAGAAAATGTTGAATGTGAATAAAATAATGATTAAGATTTACTTTAATGTTTTCCATTGGTAATATTTGATTTATTTTATAACATTAATGTGTTTTCATATAAACTATTTATTACAATTTTTGTGGTTGCACTTATGCTTCAGGAAGGAAACTAGCAATCCAGATCTGGTAAAGCGGACTATGATAGTGCGATGTTTTGGAAATATTACTCTACTAAGATGCAATGCATAGACAGTAGAGGTGGAGTTTTGGTATTGTGAAGGCTGCTGTAGGAAAATGTCAAGAAGAAGGATGCTGAATTTTGGAATATTTGTATTCACACAGAAAATTGAAGAAGATCCAGAAAATGAAAATCAAGAATTCAGACATTTTATGAAAAATGATGTAGGTATCTAGCTATAGCAACTCAATTGAGATGAGAATTGAATCTGTTTGTAAACTCTCAAGCTCTAAAGGAGAGAGTTGTGATTTGTCAAGGGTGGGGGACCCGAGTACAACCCCTTGTTCTCCAGCAAAAAAAAGGTAAATGATTAAAAAATCATGTCAAATGGATTAGGCCACATTTATGAGTCCATTATGCACCCTCTACAACCCAACTTGCCATCCTTTAGGGAGCACCGACGAGCCCTCTTGTCATGCTTTTGAAAGCATAGTTACTCTTATGGCAACTTTGACTCCATGCAAAATGAGAATTACTTTACATAACATCCAACACTACCTTTGTAATATGGCAAATTCCAAATAATCAAGTAGATAATATCAATCAATTCTGTATTTTGATCCTGTTTTCTTTTACAGGATAAACGAAGAATTAAGATAAAAAAATAAATAATTTTAAAAAATTCTAAAGAAAAAATTACAGCAACAAAGTTTTTAACTGGAAGGAAGTAATTAAAATTATACCCGTATACTGAGCAAATCAACTTGGCCTCACTTTTATGTGCAGACATCATGTTTCAGAAAGCATTTACTATCTTTTGCGATGCTTTTATGCACTTGTATTTTGTCCAAAAGCAAAAAATTACTTCACTAGTACAAACAACCGTGTAGAAAACTCTACACCAATGCAAAAGTCTAAGAATGTATACTACCACACACTAAAAATATAGACTATTTTAAATAGAAGCAGAAGAGAAAACCAAAGAAACAAGGATATTGACGAACAAATTGACCTTAAAGCAAACACACTTTTGATGAGTTTTAATCCTATTAAGCTAAGAAATCAATGTTATAAAATATGTCGACCAAGAATGCTGACCAAACTTAATAATTTATAAAACTCTATTGATTTTTCGAGGACAGGAGATGTCAGGAAAATAAGCTGTTTCATGCAATAACTAAAAAAATTAGTTGCCAATATAATTACCCAATACACAAAAAACCCTCCCACAAAACATTATATTCAAGAAATTGATTGTGATTACCATGCCCCTTCCCATGGTG
The DNA here is from genome assembly GCA_028583015.1 of Wollemia nobilis. Lineage (NCBI taxonomy): Eukaryota > Viridiplantae > Streptophyta > Pinopsida > Araucariales > Araucariaceae > Wollemia > Wollemia nobilis. The sequence continues at coordinate 1,370,026 of JAQPPZ010003527.1, read as the reverse complement.
AACAATTTAATTCTCTAATGACACAATCCGCACAAGCTTATCTCAGCCAACTAGTAAGTTGCATACATAGGTTCCCCAAAATATCACTATATAGTATAAAACTAAATCCAATTTTATGGTAAATAGGGGCAATCTTACCCTAGCTGCTTATTACTTAAATGAGCACAACCAGCAAAGAAAAACATGTACAACTCCTATTTAAAACAAAGAGAAAGTGCTAATTTGAATCTGAAAGAACTCATGTAACTTACTTCTTTGATGGGAAAGTAGCTGTATTGTAATCCTCCATGTACCTAAATAACCGTAGAATGAGTTAACACAATAATGTAAAATTAAGAAAAAGCAAATAACAGCCATACAAAATAATCAAACGAGGAAAAGTTCCACTCACATAAACACAGCAAAAAAGCATCCCAACTAAGAATATGTCATAGATTGAATTAAGTCAAGTACGATGTAACTTATAAATGGCGAAAAGAATAAGAAAGTTATATTGACATACTCCTTGAACATTTGTTTTTCTTCCCATGCTGGTAGTGCTTCCAAGTTCACCTACAATTCAAAGTGAATTTAGTCAACGATAGGCATTCAAAGTAAACTTAGTAAATGATAGGCAATATAGATTACAATTTAGACACTGGTCAGATTCACTTATACTTTTACGTCAAAGCTGTTCTACATAAACTTTAATGTAATGTTAAACTCAAATAATCTTAGATAAAAAAAAAATATAGAATTAAAAGAGACAAGAAAGTCCTGGTAACTAAGTACCAACCTTACAAGGAGCTATAAGTAAAAAATGTTAAATATATGATTATAAACATGATTTATAATTTTGTGACTAAGAAATTACAAAAAGACCTGAACAAAATCAGGATTATAAATAGATTGACTCACGTGAGTGTACAAAGCTAAATGGCCATCCTCACAATCACCATGTGAATGTTTAACCACAAATAGAAAACAATTATTAAACCTTCTGCAAGTTCAAATGTTAATTTCAACTCCAATAAATCCACTTTAGAATGCTCTTTCAACTGTTCAATAGATGACAATGATCAACTTGAGGAAGCTCCTGATATACTACCCAACTGACAAAATTTAGGCATCTATCCTTACTCGTGTCTTAAGTTTATTTCAATTTGATCTCCTATTAATTTCAATTATAAAATTATAACCAGAATGATTAGGCTTCAAGCATTTAAGTAGTGACAAAAATGATCTCAGAATACTGAGTAGGGTTACATGTAATTTAGCCTCCACAAAAAACAACAGAAAAAGGTGTTGGTACTAGGATTTTAAAGCATCCTTGGTGAACTAGTATGAATTGTGTTTAGGATGTTTTTAAGCTTCCTCCTCAGTCAATCCAACATCATCATGATGGGCATATATTGCATAAAGATTTTGAAGAGGCAGAGATACTGTTCTCCATTGAAGTAAACCATACCTTGTTCAATAAGCAAAACAATCAAGTTGACCAAAGTTTCTAAGATTATCACCGAACTAACAAAAGTTAGGCATCTTTGAGGCTGATATATTCTCCAGCAATTCATGTTTTTAACACTCGTGTTTATTTCAATTCAATATTTATTAAATTAAATTATAACCATCACAGTTGGGCTTTTGGAGCATTCAAGTAGTACCAAAAAAAATAACAAGATAAATTACAAGTAATAATGATAACAGAAAGAATACATGGACTTTATTGACAAAATATATTTGTTTGCAAATTTTTACTTTGGTGTCTCACTTTCATATTCCCAATGTACTTTATGTTATTATCAAGGTCTCAACTTAACATTATAATACCTGGAGATAACTTAAGTGAGTTATTGATCAAATGGCATGAGCTCAAGTGGTTAAAAGCATGGGCTTTCAATAGTGAAAACCAGGTTCAAATCTTGCCAAATGATATATGCATAATCGGCAATTGTAATACCACTATGTAGTTTGTTGAAATACAACAGTGAAGTTGTTGTGATGTAGTACAGGTGGGACCCATTTCAATCCCATATAATCGAATTCAAGAAAAAAAAAATCCAAAGTGACTTATTGGGAGTCACAAGGTTCACAACTTGTGTTCCATAATGCTCCAGGATGGGGATGGTGGGACAACATTTTGGGATAGTGGGAGTAGTTTCTAGGATGTCAGGATACCTTTTCAGGACATCAAGATAATTGACAACATTTTGGGATAGTGGGAGTTTACCATGATTTTGTCCTAGTTCTTAACATAACCCTATTAACCATATCAAAGCAAATTAAACTTGGCCTACTTTTGCTTATGAGATTCTGATCTGCATTTATTTGTTGGGACTTTTTGTGCTATTTGACTTTGTTTCTTGGAAAGAAGCATTAATCTTGTTAATACTTCATCCCATAGTTATGAAACTTGGTGAGTTTTTGAAAAACTTGCTGAGTTCGTGCCGGAGTCGGCCTTCCTGCTTTTTTTGAACCAGCTCGAAGAGTTTTTTTTGGACTCACCCAGTTTTTTTTTTACATGCAAGTTTCTTTTGACTGGAGATTTTTTTTTTAAACACATGAGTCTAACAAAAAAACTTGACTGTGGCGCTAAAAAGACAGAAAACGGCATATAAATTCTTTTTTCAAAGTTTGCCTCATTTTTGCTGTTTCCACTTGGAGAGAGAGCAGAGAGAAGGTGAAGTCAGACCCAAAAAAAGCATACATTTGCATCCTAAACACAATTTTTTCCTAATATTCAAGAATCTAACAGCCATCCAGCAGTTACATTTGAGGTAAGACAAGAAAGAGTTTCCGCTGTCAATGCTTAAACCCTCGAGTTTTTTTCTTTTCTCTTTAGTTTCTAACAACTTGATGATTGTTTCCATGTGCAGCCACATTGAAATGAAATGGCGGCAAAAAGAGACCCTGCCTGGAAGTATGGAAGGAGGAGACCCTGCCTGGAAGTATGGAAGGAATGGTGCAAAGGAGGGAGAACTTTATTGCAATTTTTGTGATGAAAGAATTTTTGGAGGCATAAACTGCCTCAAATACCACTTGGCGAGGATATCTGGCCATGATGTCAAGCCATGTCAAAATGTGGAGCCTGAGTTTATAAGGGAATGCAATGCCCTCCTAGCAGATTATGGTGAGAAGAAAGAACTGAAACAAAGAACGAACAAAGCAATGGCTACTCCTTCTCGGCCTCCTATAGAGGGTAGCGGCATCGTCTTTAGCTGTTTTTAGTAGCACCACAATGGATCAAGTCCATACGCGGCACACACAAGGAATGAGAAAGGAGTCATTTTTTTTTTAAAACGTTCCACTCCAAGGGCACAGCCCACGCTTGAGGGTATGGAATCAAGACAGGCACAAGGCCGCAAGGAAGGCTTGTGCAAGCTTTTGGTATTTTTCCGACATTCCCTTCAATGTGGCGAGGTCTCCATATTGGTGGGGAATGGTAGATGCCCTCACCATTTGCAGCCTAGGATTCAAGGGACCCACTTATGATAATTTTAAGGGCCCACTCCTTCACAAATCCGTGGAGAATATCCAATTTTTGGTTGAAAAACAACGCAATATATGGAGAAAAGGTGTTGCACAATCATGTCTGATGGGTGGACTAATGAGAAGAATCGAACATTGATTAATTTTATGGTTGCTTCTACACAAGGAATTGTGTTCCTCAAGTCAGTGGACGCATCGGCACAAGTTAAGAGTTTCGAAATGCTAGCTAGGTTGTTGGAGGAGGTTGTGTTGGAGGTAGGAAAGGAGAATGTTGTCCAAGTTATCACAGACAACGCAACAACATATGCGACACTTGGAAGGATTTTGGAGGAGAGATTCCCCACAATTTTTTGGACACCATGTGCACCCCATTGTCTCGATTTGCTTCTCAAAGACAACCATACGTGGGTTCTTCAACTAATGAAGCAGTTCACTAATGGAAGTAAGCTTGTGCGAGCTAGAGTTACATGATTTGCCACAAAATTCATGACATTGCAGAGCCCTTTCATGCAAAGGGGACATTGACGTGGATGTTTGTGAGCAAGGACTGTAATGGAGAAGTTGTTGCTAAATATCGACTCTCTAGTGAGGGCCAAAGGGTGTAAGATTATGTGTTTGAGGAGCCCTCTTTTTTTCTTTTCATTTGCAAAATTTAAATTGCTATCCAAATTTCAAATAGCTAAGTTGCTAACAATAACTAAAATCTCTTGTTTGACTTCAAGTGTCAGAGCCTTTGGTGAGGGTTCTCCGTATCATTGATGAAGAAATATCACCAAGGGGATACCTATATGAGGCCATGGATAGGGCCAAAGAGGCAATTGCTTCATTTTATAATTATTTCAAGCCCAAATACAATCCCACTTAGGAATTGATTGATCAGCAAGCCCACTACATGTAGCGGGGTACTACCTCAACCCCAAATTCTTTTATGATGATTCATTTGAGGCTGACTATGAGGTGATGTTGGGCCACATGAGGACATTCATAGTATGATATAGGATGAGTTGCAAGATTAAAATAAATGTGAGGGCTACCTTTTAACAACCCCATAGCGTATTCTGGGAAGGGCAACACAAAGGCTAGGTAACTCTTATGAATCGAATTATTATTGATTTTATCTTTTGATTTTGTTTTTAAAAATAACCTCAATTTAAAAATTTACATAAATTTCCTTTTTTCTTGGCATTTTCTAGAATTATGGTGGGAGGACTTTGGTGCCTATGTGCCCATTCTTCAGCACTTTGCCATCAAAATTTTATTTCCACCATGTAGCACTTTAGGTTGTGAGCACAATTGGATTGTGTTTGAGCAGATTCACTCCAAGAAGCGCAATAGACTCACGCAGTAGAAGTTGAATGAGCTTGTACTTTTTCATTACAACCTTCGCATCCACCACAAAAAAATTGCAGGGTCAAATTATGAAGCCATTGATTTAGATGAGATTGATCCATCATCTAAATAGATCACAGAGCTAGAGGAGTCGCAAGAGCCTCTCTTTTCAATGGATGATTTTAAAAGTATGGCAAAGGAGTTAGTGGCAAAGGAAGAACAAGAGGCACGAGCACAAAGGGAGAGGACTAGAGCTTCAGCTAGGGAAAAGGGCAAAGATATTGCTAGATGCTAGATAGATTAGTTGACTGTTGTAGTGGGCCTATGAGGCATTTTGACACAGTTTATACCTTTTTTTTTTTTTTTTTTTGAGAAATACTTCTTATACACATCCGCCGTGGGGATTGAACCCGGGTCACATCACCAATAATGCAAGTGGCGTCCTTGCCGGTAGACCACATCACGCGGATGTGATAATCAATACAAAAATGTTACTTGGCGTTAAAATTTCTTAATTGATGTGTTTGATCATTTTCATGTGTAATGTTAATTTTGGATTTGTGTAATGTTTTCAATGGATGATTTTGAAAGTATGGTGGAGTTACTGACAAAGGCAGTGGAAGAGGCATGGACACAAAGAGAGACTATTGCTTTAGCTAGGGCAAAGGGCAAAGGCATTGCTAGACGCTAGATAGATTAGGTGCCTGTTGTAGTGGGCCTAATCGGCATTTTGAAACATTTTGTACATTTTATATGATAATCAATACAAAAATATTACTTTTTAAAATTTCATTAATTGACGTGTGTTTCATCTCTCTTCCATGTGTACTTTAAGGTTGTATTGCTTACAGTATTAATTTTGAATATGTATAATGTTAATTAATTGTGATATGCATGAAAAAAAATAATTCTTTCCAAAGAAAATTTGCATTTTCTTTGTTTTTTTTTCTTTTTTTCCCCGAATTTTTCTAAGTTTTTTTCCCAAGTCCGAGTCTAAGTCAAAAATTGGCCTTGCCAAGTCTGATCGAGTCACACAAAATGGCCTCCTCTCAAAGACTCAATCACATTCCATTGAACTAAAGCATGTTCTTTATCTTATAGTTGCCATGGTGCTTATGGTTCATAAGGAAATATCAGCATCACTTGGTACAAGTTTTCAACCCACTAATTCAAACCTCATTGTTTGCTTCCAATTATTTTCTAAGTTTTCGTTCTCTTACTCTTGGCTCCATGTAAACCTTATGAATAATGTAATATGATGTGATGCATCCCCATAGATTTACATGCGTTACTATTTTCATTCTATATGAATTGATTATGCAACAATTTTGAATACAAAACTCTTAAAACTTTTGAATTGGGCAAGCTTAGAGTAAGAGGGCAGGCTGGTTTTAGAAGGGATCAGCAGACTATTGATCATGATTTCACTCTCAAGGCTATTATAAGGAGGCTTGCCAACGGTTCTAACATATTTTTTTGTTTTGTGGACTTGGGAATGGCATTTGACACCATTCCCAGACATCTTTTATTTCAAAGACCACATGACATCGACATCTAGGAGCTCTTTATCACTTCCATAAAAAGACTGTATGAGGTAGTTGTTGGTCATTTCGAACGGCTTTTGGTTTCTTAGAGGATGGCCAAAGCACCATTGGCAAAATCAAGGTTGTTATTGTTGGTTACGAATCTGCCATGAGGAAAGGATTTGGTATAATGCGCCCCAGATTCGCCCACCAGATTGAAAGGCCGGAAGGAAGGAATGCCTTCCGTGCCAATCTCCGGAGAAGGCCGGCTTCCTGTGGGTTTTAGTGTTTAAGATAAGAGTGCAGGGAAAGAGATAAAAATGCGGAAAGAGAATCCAAATGTGATTGGAGTTGGGTGGGGGGAATAAGCAGCACGACAACGATCAATCACCACTACTAACAACATTCCTATACAAAACACACATTGAAACTACAGCTATCATTCATCCTATGTATCCTCTATCTATGCATTCCAGGAATACTTGATCATCAAATACCAGAGTCCAGAGTTCAGTACAACAGTAAGCAATGATACAAGAAACATGAGGCAGAAATGACAAGGAGAGGCAGCATACAAGATAAAAGACAGTAAGCAGAGCCAAGTATATGCTTTGTATTAGAGGCAAACGCACAGCTACAATGGTTCCCTAGCAGTATATTCCCCTTCCCCCTTTTACAATGAAATTGCATGGCTATTTATAGCCTCAAGTTCCCCCCGATTACAATCACGGGCACAAAGTCCCAGACTAGACATTAGCTGACAAAAGCGGCAGAGGAGGCTGCCGATGCTGACTTCTGTCGGAGAGGACTGTACCTGCAGCATGGTCTCCCTGAAAGCTGTACAGCTACGTGGCGGTGTGTTGGGTGGAACTTCAAATCAGCGGGAATGCGGGTAGTTGTGGCAGATGGCACTTCACATCAGCTTTAATGGTGGCAGTTGGCGTAGATAGTGCGGTCCATGCTTGTCCTTTTCCCGGTCATGTCTTGGCTCGAATCCCGAGGTTGGACACTTGTCGGATGCTGATGAGTGACACATGGCTGCCTTGAAAGGCAGTTTATCCAACTTCGCCCAGGATCAGAGCGCTGTCGGGTTGCGCAGGTGGAAAACAACGCAGTTGGGGAGGCCTCCGTGCCTTAGTCAATTTCTGGGCTTGCTTGCCCAACTGCGCACCGGTCAGAGGGCGCACCCGACTTCGCTGCGAAGTCGGGTTGCGCACCGGCACTTTGCTGTCTTCTCTGTTGTTCGGACTGCGCACCAAGAAGGGGGCGCACCCCGACTTCGCTGCGAAGTCGGGTTGCGCCCCAACACTTAGCTGATTTTTTGCCATACTGCTTCCCAAGTGCGCCCAGGAAAAAGGGCGCACCCCGACTTCGCTGCGAAGTCGGGTTGCGCCCTGACACTTAGTCAAATTTCGCTCATTTCCTGTCTGCTGCGCACTTCGCATTCCCTACTGCGCTCCAACTGGAGGCGCACCCCGACTTGCGAAGTCGGGTTGCGCCCTGACACTTAGTCATTTTCAGGGAACACTTGCTGGAAACTTTACTGGGGGAAGTTCAAGGGGAAGAGGGAGGAATGAAACTGCAAGGAAGAGGGAGAAAGGGAGAAATGGAGAAGGGGGAAAAGAGGAGGAGGAAGGAAAGGAAAGAGCAGTTCACTTACAGAAACCGAAAACATGGCACCCCGTGCAAAATGTGGCAACATTCCTGGCGGCTCGCGGGGTGTCGAGCTCGCCTCGACGCAAAGAACCATGCCTTCATCCATTGGGCGCAGAGGAACTTCCTTCCCCTGCCTTCTGCTGCTCTGACCGCTTCCTTCCGGGCAACTGTTCTTCTTCAGGATCACTTTCAGCAGTTGCCTCCTCAGTTTCTCCTTCTGAATCTGAATGCTCTCCACTGTCAGCCTCCCACTCGCGGATGCGTTCGTATGCAGCCTTGGCTTGGTCCCAGACTGCTGCTTGGAAGGGCTCGAGGTCGCTGACCTCTTTTAATGCTGCGTGGAATGCAGCAATTGCGTGCAGGTCGATGGTGTTATATCTTTTTCCCAACTCCTTAAGGGAGGAGTTGATTTTGCAGTATTTTGACACCATCTGGGTGACCTGAGCTTCTTGGATCGGTTCTGACCAGCTATCAATCTCTGCTGTGTCTGCCTCGAAAGACAGCCAATTCTGCTTCACCTGCTCAAGGGTCAGAAACTCGCCATCTTTGACGTAGCTCGGGCACCCGTGTTCGGACAGAGTGTGAAAGGGGGCCAGGCAAATGTTCCTTTCATGTTCTAGTGCGTCCAGCGTCTTTCTGGCAGCCCTTATCTTCTCTGTCTTCTTGAAGTAAATATGCAAGGTTACCCTTGCATCTGCCCACTCTGAGGCAAGTTGGGACATAGGAGGAAATTGGAGGCCCTTGCGCTCAAACTGCTCAAGTCTCATAGCCAGGTCCAGCCATTGCCTCGCCTGGTGTTCGGCCTCCTCTACCACAGGCTTTCCCTGGGCAGATACTTCTTCGATCCTGGACACGAAATCCAGGACTGATAAGGACTTAACAAGGTTGGGCTTGCAACCCTGCAGCAGACTAGCCCGCATCTCTTTGACTTTGCTCTTTGAAAAGGCCGCCGCTTGTGATGTTTTCTCCGCAAGCTGCGACTGCGCCTGTTTCAACGAATCCTGAAGCTGTGAAACCTGCTCCAGCGCTGCCTTTTTCTCTTCTGACAGCTGCTCGGCTGTCTGTTTCTGCGCTGCGGCCTCCTGCTGAGAGGCGGCCAGCTGGGCCTTAAGCTCCTCTATCTCCTGCTGCGCAGACCCCAGCTGCGCGGTGGCCCTAGCCAGGTCCTCCTCAAGCTGCCTTGTGTTATTCTGCAGCTGGAACAGCGCTTCCTGGGTCTCAAGATGCTTGACGAGGAGATTATCTGTCCTACGACGAATACCATGAATTTCGTATTCCTCGTTGATGTCATCAAAGCTTTTCTCCTTCCTCCGATGCTCGTAGTCTGCCTCGGTCATCTCCCGGAGAGGCTTCTTTACTTTCGGGATTAATTTCTCAGTTGTCAGCACTCTCCTGTCTAGGTCAAACTTGGTGCGTTTTACCGGGGCAGCTATCTCTTCGGCTCTCCTTCGTTTCACGCCCTGGAGAAAGGAGGCGGAGCATCCTGAGGCCTTTGCTGCCAAAGGCTGGTCATCAGCGCTCTGCAGTTCGCCCATGAAGTCCAGGTCCTCCAGCATTGGATCTTGCTGCGGCATTTTCCCTGCAAACAGCGACGCGGGAGGTATTCCAGAAGGAGTGGCCGCTTTTGAGGGCGACCGGGTCCTAGGGGAAACGGGCGGCTGAGTGGATGGTGCTGGTAGGGTTTTAAACGGCTGGGGTGAGGAGCGCGGCGGTGAAGGAGCAGCTTCAGCACTGGCTGCGGGTGAGGGTTCTAGGGTTTGGCTCAGTGATTGGAAGGCGTTAGGATCCTGAGCAAACTGGTCAAAGGAATGTGGGCCGCTAGAGGGCTGGGTAGCTTGGGAAGAGGAAGACGCGGCTACGGCTTGCCCTGATGAAATGGGAGATGGAGCTTTGGCAGGGCCGACTGGGACTTGGGGAAGAGGTGCAGTGGACGTACCTGCGGGCTCCGCCTGAGCCGCTGTTGGAGGGACGCTTGCAGCCCGAGTGTCTGCGTCTAATTCAGGGCTGTCCAAGGAGACAATTTCTGGCGCTGCTGCCCCCGTCTGTGCCGCGGCTGTCTGCTGTACCGGCTCCTTAGGCCGTTTGGCCCTTTCAACTCTCTTCCTCTTCTTCTCTTCTGGCGCTGTGGCTGGTCCAGAGGAAGGAGATAAGGTCAGGGCGGCAGGCGTTGACGTCCCCACGGTAAACTTGTACCTGGGTCTGGCTGGAAGGATGCCCGCCGTAGCCGGTCTGCTAGCTGGCAGCGCAGGCACTTTTTCTGCTTGAGGGGCCACCTCAGGGGTTGACTTCTCTGAATCTTGCGCCTTTTCGGGCACTGCCTCGGAAGCTACAGGCTGCATCGGGCCCACTTGACTGCTCGTCGGAGTTGCGCTGGAAGTCGCCGGAGTTGACGATTGTTGGGATGAAGGCCTCCTTGTATATCTTTTCTTTGCGCCTCGGGGAACGCAATTTCGAAATTCGAAAGGTCGCCATGTGTCAGCGTATTGGTCATATAGAGCCGAAAATTCATCATCAACGGCCAGATTCCTCCGGTTGGATTTATCGTGCTGCGTGCGACACCTCATCTTCCAGCATTCAATGATTTTGTCTTTATGCCAGTTGAGGGGCGCCACCTTGGCGAGGAATTTCTTGAAGCCCGCAGACTCCAACCGGTGATCCGGGTTTCGCTCCGGATCGTACGCTACCTCCTCGCAGTAGAATTCATGCCATGGAGGCCACGATTGCATTTGTTCGATGTGCCATTCCAGGTCTGCGCCTGTTCTGTTTCTTCTTTCCTGCATAATCTCCGCTCGGGGGCAGATGTGCGTGAACTTACCCCTGACCCCATCTGGGTCGTATTTCCATCGCTGCGGCAGCATTATCAGGCCCATGTCGATGAGTTCCCGCTCGAGGTAGGCGTGTTGTCCGATTTCGTAAACTTGGGTATTCGCCCAGGTGATGGGATACTGAAAGATATGGCCTTTCTTCTTGCCCTGGCCGAACTCTTCTTCGACATAATCCATCTGCCGCGCAATTTCCATCCCAAACTGGTGGTCAGTGCAGAAGTAGGGCAGCAGGAACGGCTTCCCCTTGAATCCGTAGATTCTAACTATGATGCCTTGAGTCAGCCGGAAGGTGTCCCCGTACTCATTCTTCCACAGGTATTTTGTCATGACTTCCGGTGGGCGAGACGCCTTACGGTTGAACAACCCCATGACCATGCACAGAAATTTAAGATTAAATTCATAGAACGAGCCTTTTCTGTACAGAATCTCGGTCCATTCGTACACGGGCAGCGGCTCTCCTTTTTCATTTATTTTCTTCAAGTCAGGAACGTTCATCCGGTAGTGCATGTGATACAGGCACAACCATGCGAGGAAGGAGCAAAACCGGAAATCCGTTGACTGCTTCTGTTGCAGTCTAACCAGACTTGAATGTATTGCATACGCCAGCCAGTCCGCCCAGTCGAAGAAAATAGGGCGCTTTCCACTTTTCTGCGCTGTAGAGTCGTAAAATTCTCCGTGCAGGAGACATTCTGCCAGCGCCAGCTGGTACGGCCGTACCACTTTGTCAGAGTCGCAGCCGAGGACCCACGCCAAGATGATGTAGATATATTTATTTTCAAATCTGTCCAGGGGTATGGGGCCAGTCGGCCACTGTCCGGCTGCCAGCGGAGTCTTCAGCTCCGAGTCGAGGAATTCCCTCATCCGCTTTGTCTGCGTAAATCTGCCAGTCTGTTCATCAAGATTCACCCTTCTGACAATTGCGCCGGGCTCGTGCTGGAGCCCGGGGGCGAACGCTGGCTGGACGCTCTCCCGGAAAAGTGTGAACAACACTTTTCCCTTGTTGTCGCAGACTTGCCGGGCAGCTGGTTTGTAATATTCTACAATTGCTTCGATCAGCTCCGGGCACTGGTGGGTAGGAGGGCACAAGAACCAATACAGGTTCGACTTGTATGCAGCCCCGACATGGTGTGAGGGTGAAACCCTGTCCGCCCACTTGGCAATGTTCAGCCGCAGTTTGGAGAGACTGATGGAGAAAGAGCCGTCCTTGTACCCGGCCAGGTGATTAACTGGTGGCGGCGGAATTCGCCCAGCTACGCGCCTCTTTGTCCGGGTCTTTCTTTTCTGGTCCTGCGGCGCTTCGCTCTCATGAGCGCTTGACTCTGGTGATTCCTCAGCTTCGCGCCGCTCTTCGCTGGATTGCGCCTGTACGGGCGCTTTCCCCTTGTCCATCCTTTCTGAAACTTCTGAAACAGCAGGGACGGGAATTACGGCTTCTGAGTTGTCAGCTCTGCTCTTTGCAGTCAGGGAGTCAGCTTGAACGATTTGAATTTTCTGAGTGCGCCAGGGCCCTTTTTCTAGACAACGACTGCAACATTAATGGCGCGAGGGAGGGAGTTAGGGCGGTTAACTTGGAGTTGGTGGAGGCGTTATGATTTTTTGGCGGCTGTGCATGGGTTTATTTTTGAAAAGCGCACCCTAGTAGCCGTTGGTCCAAACGCACCTTGCTTTTTTAATGCATCATTCTTGAAAGCTGTGCAATCATTAAACCTCCTTGGACGTCGTGCCATCGCTGACGTCATCGCCGCCGTCTGGGCACACTTTACAAGGGAGAATTTCTGGCCCATGAAGTCCAACTTCGCACCGTGCCGTACTGCGCCCTGGGCCCACACTTAGAATTTTTACGTTTTTCGTGGTGGGTTATTCGGGCTGCGCCCAAAATTCAGGGCGCACTCGGACTTCGCCCGAAAAATTGGGCGATTCTTAACTTAGCCGTTTTCTTCTGTTTCCCAACTGCGCTTTCCAGATGGTGCGCAGCCCGACTTCGCTCGAAGTCGGGTTGCGCACCCAGACTTAGTCATTTTGCTCCTCTTTTCAGCTGCCTTCTTCCGAACTTCGCACTGTTCAAGGAGCGCTACCCGACTTCGCTGCGAAGTCGGGGTTTGCCTTAAGTCTTACTTGGGCTCTTTGAAAAATAAAAAACTGAATGCTGAAATATATACATTCTGAAAATTAAAAATAAAGCAGAAGGGAAATCTGTACAAGGAAGGGCCCATTGGGCACCTTCAGTGGCGGTAAATTTTTAAGTGGAACCCATTGACGGGAATGGGGAGAAGCTGTCCCTCCATATCCCGGAGCACGAATGCATTGAACTGGTTTACCCGGGCAATCTGATAAGGGCCCTCCCAGAGGGCATCAAATTTGCCGTGATTGCCCGGCTTTGCCTTCAACGAGTCCCACTTCAGCACCAGGTCCCCGATTTTGAAAACTCGGGCGGTGGCTCCTTTTGCAAACCAGCCTTGGGTTGCTTCAGCATGTTTGGTGAAGGCCTGGTATGCTTTCTCTCTGTCTTCCTCTAACTGCAGCAATTGGCACAGTCTGTCGTCCACCGGATCCCCGTTGCCTCTCTCTTCGTCCAACATCCAGAGAGCGGGAATTTCTATGTGGGTTGGCAGGACTGCTTCCTTGCCGTATACGAGCGCATAAGGGGATGTCTTAATGGACTTTTTGAATGATATCCTATCCGCCCACAGCGCCCGATCCAGGAGTAGGTGCCAAGTCCTCTTGTTCTTTTCTACTGTCTTTCTGATGATCTTCAGTAGGTTCTTGTTGGTGGACTCGGCAAGACCGTTCCCCTGCGGGTAGTAATTGGAAGACATTTTGTGATAAATGCCGTATTTGCCGGTGTACTCCGTGAGTACAGCGCCTGCGAACCCCGGACCATTGTCCGTCACTATTGACTCAGGGACCCCGAAGCGGGTAATGAGGCTCTCGAGGAACCTGATGACCGTCTCCTGGTCCGCATTCTTGGTGGGGATCGCCTCTGCCCACCGCGTGAAGTAGTCGGTGGCGGTAAGAATGAACTTGTGCCCTGCTGCAGAGTTCGGCGTAATAACCCCAATGAAGTCCAGACCCCATTGCTGAAACGGAGTCTCGGCTTGGATCGGTTGAAGGGGCAGGGGTGCTTTTCTTTTCTGCCAACAAATCTCGGCATTGATCACATTTTGTACGAGTCGCATGCGCGTCTGTAAAGAGAGTGGGCCAATAGTACCCAGCTCTGATTATTTTCAAGGCCGTAGGCCTTGCAGAATGGTGACCCCCAGGCATCCCGGAGTGGAATTCTCCGAGGACCCTGGGCTGGTCGGTTTTCTTGACGCACCGCAACAGGATGCCGTCAATGTTTTTGAAGTAAAGCCCCTCGGGGCGAAGAGTGTATTTCAGTGCACCTAGCCGAAACCTCCTTCTTTGTGAGGCATTCAGGTGGTCTGGACATCTCCCGGTGCAGAAATACTTCACCAGGTCATCTGTCCAGTCACTCTCCTCGGGTAAGGAGTTGGCTAGGTTGGTGGTTGTTGCTGGATCCTCCCACTTACAGGCAGATATCTCGGCTGCTGCGCTTCGGGCCAGCTCCTGGCACAAGGCTCGGCCTCTGATAAGCTTGGTTGGCCGCACTTCGATGTCGAACTCCTGGATTTTAGCAATCCATCCTGCTCTCTTGTGACCCGGCTCCCCTTGTATGATGAAGCTTCGGACGTCCGGGTGTATCACAAAGACGGTTGTCCGGCTCTGGGAGACGAAGTGCCTGAACTTTCGGAGAGACTTCATGACCGCGTGAACCCGCCGCTCTATAAAGTTGTACTTTTCTTCGTGCGGCTGAATCACTTGGCTCAAGAACGCTATGGGGCGCTCTTCGCCATCGTCTCCCTTTCGGGTCAGGACTGCGGCGTAACTCTCGGGTTCTCCCACCGCGTACAGGATGAAGTCCTTGGAGTAGTCCGGGTTTATCAACACCGGAGCTTGTGCAATTCGGGCCTTGATTTCCTCGAAGGCCTGCCTCCTCTCATCAGTCCATAAGAATTCAGCATTCTTTTTCAGCAATTCGGCCATGGGCTTGATTACCTGTGCGAAGTCCGGTATGAACTTCCGCACGAAGTTGATTTGGCCGAAGAAGGACTGCAGCCCCTTCTTGTCAACTGGAGCGGGCAAACGGAGGAGGGCTTCTGCTCTATCAGGGTCCACGGCTAGGCCTTTCTCGGAGATGACATGCCCCAACAACTTACCTTCTTTTACCGCGAAGACAGATTTCTTCGGGTTTATGGAAATGCCGAATTCACGACATCTCTCAAATATTTGCCGCAAGTGGGGAACATGGTCCTCTCTCTTGTGAGAGAATACAGTCATGTCATCCAAGTAGATGACAATGATCTTGTTGAGCAGCTCTCGGAAGGCCAGGTCCATGGCTCTCTGGAATGTGGCGCCAGCATTGGATAGGCCGAAAGGCATGCGCTGATAGGCGAACGTTCCCCATTTGGTGGTGAACGCTGTCTTATGCTGGTCCTCGTCCTTAACCCAGATCTGGTTGTACCCAGAAAAGCCATCTAGGAGGGAGAATCTTTGCGCTCCAGCAACTATGTGGAGGATCTGGTCAATCTGGGGAAGCGGATAATGGTCCTTGAGGGAGGCCTGATTCAGATTTCTGAAGTCTACACAGAGACGAATGTCTCCGTTCTTCTTCCTCACGGGAACCAAGTTCGCAACCCAGGATGAATGCTTGATGGGGTAGATGATCTTGGCTTCCAGCATCTTCAGGAGCTCGGCCTTCATCATGGCTTCGATCTTCGGATTTACAGCCCTCTGCTTCTGTCGGAATGGCTTGGCACCATCTTCTAGCTCAATGGTATGCTGGATTATATTTCTGTCATACCCCTTCAAGTCCTGGTAGCACCAGGCTACTATGTCAGGGAACTCTCGGCACAATGTTCTGATTTGCTCAAGTTCCTCTGTGGTGCAGTCTGTCCCGACCTTAATTGTTTTTCCAGGTTCAAGCTCCAGGTCGGCGTACTGCTTCGGGTCTACTTTGATCCGGTGCGATATTGCTCTGTCATTCTGATCAAATAGACTCTCAAGTGTAATCAGTCCTTTTGGGACATGATTATTTTTTAGTTGTATCAACCCCTCATATTGCTCGTCATCAGGGTCTCTACCTTCGATTGAACACGCTTCGTTAACAAAAAATGTGACGATTTCCTCGTCATAGTCAAACACCTACCAGTGGGTGTCCTTATCAGGCACAGAAGGCCTGTAAATGGTACGAACCGGCTTCGGCTTCTGGACAGTGTCATCAGCCGGAACGTACCTGGCTCCAACAGACGCCAGAATGTCAGCATGCTTGTTTTTCTCACGTGATATAGCCTTGACATTCAATGAGTCGAACGACTCCATCAGGTCCCAGACCCGATTACGGTACGCCTTGAGATAGTGCTTCTTGGAGGCGCACTTGTTCGTAATCTGGTTGCACACCAGCTCCGAATCGCCAAAGATCTGCAGGTGCTTAATCCCCAGCCTCTCTGCTTTTCGCAAACCCAAGCACAGGGCTTCGTACTCCGCCGCGTTGTTGGTACAGCTCCAAGCCAGCCTGTAGGTGTAGTCCTTCTGGATCCCGGTCGGGGAAACCAAAAGTACACCTGCACCGGCGCCATTTTTGCATCGTGCGCCGTCAAAGAAAAGCTTCCACAGCTTTTCTGGTGCAGGTCCCACTTCTCTTTTGGCCGACTTGTCAAGCCTCTCAGGTTGGATGACGGTGTAGCAGCCTTGCTCGGTCTCGATCACGGCGTTGAAGTCCCGCAAGGAGAATTCATCTTCCACTTGCAGCAGCTCGAGAGCTTGCTCCGTCATATCCACCACCACCAGTTCTTCCTCCGTCAGCTGGACCATGCAGTCTTGCGACTCTTCTCCGGGTATCTTCTCTACTAGGAAGGTGGAAGGCTTCTCGTTGTAGATCTTCAGTCTCCTTCCTTTGAAGGGCACTTCCATGTGTGAGTAGTCTAGAGACAGATACCCTCCCAGCTTCGCAGTGAACTCCCTGGAGAGACACATGCCGAAGTAGGGTTCCAAGTCGACAACCACGACCTCTTGAATGACCACGATGTCGAGAGCTTTGTGCAGCCGAATAGGGATGTCTTTAATGACACCGAATGTCTTGACAAGGGTGTCGTCCAGTTGCAACACGCCTTGGCTGCTCCTTGTATACTCCATCCCGATCTCGTCGCAGACGGCTCTCGGCATAACAGTCGTGGAAGCACCAGAGTCCACCATACGGTTGTGCACTATGTACCCTTGCATCCGTAATGACAGATAGAAGGGAGGTGGTCTGTTCTTCCCGGTGGTCGAGAGCTGTCGGAGGTTGAACCGGACAACAGGCTGTATCTGCTTGCCATTCTTCATGTTTTTCAGAGATTCCTGCAGCAGATCAACTTGGCCTGGGAGCAGAAGAGCATCATACATGCTGATTCTTGCGGGGGTCCTCTTCAGCTCGTCTACTATGCTGTAGCCCGAGGTGCTAGCTCCTTCCGCTTCTTTTGCCGGCTCATACTTCGTCCGGTACTGCTGAGTGGCCTCAACTCTCTGTCTCTTGGTCAGAGACGGATATCTCAGCTTCTCCTGAGCTTGTTCTTTGGTTTCAGCTGGAGGCTGAGCAGCGGGAGCTTTAGCCGGGGGAGCTTTCGCTACGGGAGGCTTGACTGCGGGAGTCTTCTCTTTGGCTGTGTAAGGCCACAGCCTCTTGTCAGGTGGTAGCCCAGCGGGTTGCGCCTTATCTCTTCGGGCGTATACCTTCAAGGGCTTTGCGGCGGCTTCAGCAGACTTTCTGTCTTCCTTGGCAGGAGGCGGCAACAGATCTTCCTCTGGGACGGCAAAGTTGCCTTCGTCGTCCAGGATCATGTAGAGTTCTTCGTCCTCTATGGCGTCGGCCAAGGTCTGGAGGTAGTGTTGGTGCAGTGTGCAGTCATCCTCGGAATGCGGGTCATTGCACGTAGTGCACCGGTTGACCTGGTTAGAAGTACCAGGTTGGTCTTCGATGGCAGCATTTCTCGGAGGGGGGCGCCTTTGATCTCGCCGTTCTGGGGCTTGATCTTTTGTCAGTGTCGGGGGCGGATATGGCCTCCTTGGAACAAGGTCCATCTGGGCCTGTTTCTTCTTTAGAATGGTCATGTCGTTGGACATGGTGTGATATCCAGAGGCCAGAGCCCGTACCTCCTGGAGGATTTTATTCTGAATATCATTGTCAGGAGGCGGCAACTGAGCTGGAGGAGGTAATGCAGCCAATGGAGGAGGTGTAGAATATTGTGCATACTGTGGGGAGGCGGGAGTGCTGGATAATGCGGAGGAGGAGGCGGATAGTGAATTTGTGGTGGGCCGTAAGGGTTTACGACCGGCGCCGGGTTCCATTGCTGCTGGGGTTGCTGTCCTGAAGTGGACGACATTGTACCAGAAGCTGATGGGTACTGGGATCGGGGAAAGTCGGGGTAAATGGGCGGTTGTACCCTGTGCGGGAGTCTGCCTATGGAAATGATATCCATTTCAGCTTGCTGGGCAGCCTCGTACAGAGCAGGGAACGAGTCTATTCTGGCTATCTTCAGCAGCAGGCAAATGTCTGAGTTGAAGGACCTCAGGTAGTAGTGTGCAGCCTGACCTGCTGAAGGTCGGAGTTCGCGAGGTACTCGTTTCCAAGACCTCGCAAACCTGATGTTGAAGTCAGACACCTCCTCTTGGGGGTGTCTCTGGATGCTTTGAAATTGATGCAACAAAGAAGAGGGATCAGCAGACTCGTTGCATCCTTTCACGAGCCTACCGGCCAACTGTCGCCACCCCGTGATAGATCCCTCTGGCAGTGATCTCCACCAGTAGAGAAGCTTTCCCCTTAGGGAAAGGGCCAGCAGACGGGTCTTCACACCTTCGTCAGTGATGGAATGTAGCGCAGCCAGGGCCGAGAATGTCCTGGATGTGTTCATACGCCGTCTTGCCGTAGCCGTCATACGTAGGGATAGACTTTAAGGCGGCGGGGGCACAGCTTGCTGTCCGACTAGGGCCAAGGGCCCCGTAGAGTCCACCGCCGGGAAGAGGTCATCATCATTCTGCTGGGCAGCCATGTCTTCTTCTCCTCCGGTGGTGTACTCGGTGTCGGAACCGTCCGAGGATGTAGATTGCTCTTCAGCCTCGGCCTCTTCAATTTCAGCCTCGGGCTCTTCTACGCGAGCTTGGTGATCAGCCAGCCTGACGCGCTCGCCTGGAGCGTCAATGTCGATTTCGTAGAAGTCAGGCGGGTTTCCCGGATTCCTTGCTCGCCACCTTCTTGTTTGCATGAAGGCGTTAGGACCGGTCTTTACGGACTCAGAGAATATTCAGGTACGTGCAGAGTCGCCAGGTGCTCTGATTTTTAACAGCAATGAAGCGAACACCCGTGCTTCGATTCTGTTTGGGGGTGGGAAACTACCATGTCCCACCGGGCGTGCCAGAGAAACTGTTGGTTACGAATCTGCCATGAGGAAAGGATTTGGTATAATGCGCCCCAGATTCGCCCACCAGATTGAAAGGCCGGAAGGAAGGAATGCCTTCCGTGCCAATCTCCGGAGAAGGCCGGCTTCCTGTGGGGTTTTAGTGTTTTAAGATAAGAGTGCAGGGAAAGAGATAAAAGTGCGGAAAGAGAATCCAAATGTGATTGGAGTTGGGTGGGGGGAATAAGCAGCACGACAACGATCAATCACCACTACTAACAACATTCCTATACAAAACACACATTGAAACTACAACTATCATTCATCCTATGTATCCTCTATCTATGCATTCCAGGAATACTTGATCATCAAATACCAGAGTCCGAGTTCAGTACAACAATAAGCAATGATACAAGAAACATGAGGCAGAAATGACAAGGAGAGGCAGCATACAAGATAAAAGACAGTAAGCGGAGCCAAGTATATGCTTTGTATTAGAGGCAAACGCACAACTACAATGGTTCCCTAGCAGTATATTCCCCTTCCCCCTTTTACAATGAAATTGCATGGCTATTTATAGCCTCAAGTTCCCCCCGATTACAATCACGGGCACAAAGTCCCAGACTAGACATTAGCTGACAAAAGCGGCAGAGGAGCTGCTGATGCTGACTTCTGTCGGGGAGGACTGTACCTGCAGCATGGTCTCCCTGAAAGCTGTACAGCTACGTGGCGGTGTGTTGGGTGGAACTTCAAATCAGCGGATATGCGGGTAGTTGCGGCAGATGGCACTTCACATCAGCTTTAATGGTGGCAGTTGGCGTAGATAGTGCGGTCCATGCTTGTCCTTTTCCCGGTCATGTCTTGGCTCGAATCCCGAGGTTGGACACTTGTCGGATGTTGATGAGTGACACATGGCTGCCTTGAAAGGCAGTTTATCCAACTTC
Organism: Wollemia nobilis; assembly: GCA_028583015.1. NCBI lineage: Eukaryota > Viridiplantae > Streptophyta > Pinopsida > Araucariales > Araucariaceae > Wollemia > Wollemia nobilis. Next base: position 1,349,852 of record JAQPPZ010003527.1, on the reverse strand, counting down.
GCCCAGGATCAGAGCGCTGTCGGGTTGCGCAGGTGGAAAACAACGCAGTTGGGGAGGCCTCCGTGCCTTAGTCAATTTCTGGGCTTGCTTGCCCAACTGCGCACCGGTCAGAGGGCGCAGCCCGACTTCGCTGCGAAGTCGGGTTGCGCACCGGCACTTTGTTGTCTTCTCTGCTGTTCGGACTGCGCACCAAGAAGGGGGCGCACCCCGACTTCGCGCGAAGTCGGGTTGCGCCCAACACTTAGCTGATTTTTAGCCATCGCTTCCCAAGTGCGCCCAGGAAAAAGGGCGCACCCCGACTTCGCCCGAAGTCGGGTTGCGCCCTGACACTTAGTCAAATTTCGCTCATTTCCTGTCTGCTGCGCACTTCGCATTCCCTACTGCGCTCCAACTGGAGGGCGCACCCCGACTTCGGGGCGAAGTCGGGTTGCGCCCTGACACTTAGTCATTTTCAGGGAACACTTGCTGGAAACTTTACTGGGGGAAGTTCAAGGGGAAGAGGGAGAAAGGGAGAAATGGAGAAGGGGAAAAAGAGGAGGAGGAAGGAAAGAAAAGAGCAGTTCACTTACAGAAACTAAAAACATGGCACCCTGTGCAAAATGTGGCAACAGTTATCTTTCTCCTTCACTCTTTGGAATCTCCATTGATGAGCTTGAAGAAATTATTCACCAAAACAAATGTGGACAATGGTTGCCTTCTACATCATTTGATAGCTATATTGCTTTTTGCAAATGATGTTGTTCTTCTTACTCATACTCCTAAGGGCCTACAAAGACATTAGGATGCTCTTGCTTGTTTTGGTGACTTAAAACAATCGGCAGTCAATCTTAGCAAGACTTAGGTAATGATCTTCAACACATCCAAGAGTACCCTATCAAAGTTTTAGTTCTTCTATAAAGGCGAGTCCATTGAGATCACCACCACTTACACCTACTTGCGGGTTCAGTCTAAAGGTCCTTCCCTTAATCTTCAACCAGCTTGGCAGTCATGTCTTTGCAAGAGACATGCATCACTCTTAGTCTTGGAACGCCAATGCTTCAGAGCGGACTTCCAAGACATACCAACAAAGATGCACCTCTTTGATTGCATCACCAAACCCACAGTCCTTTATGGATCTGAGATTTGTGGTCCAAGTCTAGGGTGTGTTGATAGGGCTCGCATTGAGAGAGTCCACACTATTTTGCTTCAGCGATTTATCCAATGTAAAAGAACAATTCCCCAATCTATTGTTTATGCTGATTTTGGCACTTATCCTCTTTGCTTTGACAACATCTTCTGAATTGTTTATTAGCTTAATCACCTCAAATGCATGGGTGGCCGCACCTTAGGCCAAGAGAGATACCCCATATTTGGCGCATTGCTCGACAAAATGCATTACCTCCAAGGGTTGTTTTGATCATCATCATGGATCGTACTCAGAAGTTATATCTCTTCATTTATCAATTGGCATCTCCATAGATCAACTACCTCCATTCAAATACTCTTTAAATCCTCCTCCCCACCTTCTTCCTGATAAGAAGGTAATTAATCAAACAATCAAAGATGATGTTTATCAACAATATACTTAGATTGTTAGGAGGTGAAGTCAATATCCAGATCTCCGATGTTCTTCAGCTGAGTGGTGCTTGGTGGAGCTTTAAAAATGCTTTTGCTTTAAAGCTGTTTTTTTTTTTAAAAGCTGTTTTTTGCTTTTAAAGCTGCTTTTGTTTTTAAAGCTGTTTTTTTGCTTTTAAAGCTGCTTTTTGCTTTAAAGCTACTTTTGTTATAGAAAGCAGTTTTTTTTAATAAAGCACTTTTATCTGGAATGTGCCACGGCTTTTTTGGAATCTTCCTTTGTATTTCTATAAAAAGGGGAATGCCCCTTGCATTATGACAGAGTGTGAATGTATGAAATCAGCTGAGTATAATAAAAGAAGAAAAGTTGCCATTGCCCCGTGGTTTTACCTGCACACTGCAGGGTTTCCACGTAAAATCTCGTGTACTGTTTATTGTTGTTTATGCTTGCTTGTTTTTTAATTTTCTAACATCTGGTATCAGAGCGAGGTTCTTTGAAAACTCGTTGGTCAGGGTTTTGTGCGAGTGGGAGCTGCAACAATGACAGGAGGTGTAACCAAGTTCGAGATTGAGAAGTTTGATGGCAAGAACTTCACCCTATGGAAGATGAAGGTGGAGGATTTGTTGGTTCAAAACGACCAAGCCCTAGCCTTGGAAGGGCTCGCGGGTAAACCTGACAGCATGACAGATGAGGAGTGGATAAAGCTAGACAGGAAGGCGATGTCTACAATTCGTCTCTGCCTAGCAGACTCTGTCTTGTTCAATGTTGTTGAACAAACAACCGCGGGAGCCCTCTGGGAAAAGCTTGAGAAGTTGTATGAGACTAAATCAGCAACAAATAAGGTCTTCTTGAAAAAACAACTTTATAGTCTGAGGATGAAGGAGGGTTCATTTGTGGCAGATCATCTGAATGAGTTTAATACTCTAATCAATAAGTTGGTCTCTGTTGATGTGAAGATGGAGGATGAAGATAAAGCAATCACCCTACTTTGTTCTCTCCCGGACACCTGGGATCATTTGGTGATGACCATCAACAATGCATCATCTGGAGCTCTAAGCGTTGATGATGTTGTAGCCGCTTTGTTGGCAGAAGAGTTGAGGCAAAAATCATCTCTAGAACCCTCAACCAATGAAGCCCTAGTTGTGAGAGGTCGATCTAACGAAAGGAGTCAACAAGGTAGATCACAGTCCAGGTCTAAGTCAAAAGGACGCAAGCTGAAAGGGAGGTGTTGGCATTGTGGGAAGCCAGGGCACTCGAAGGACTATTGGCATCTAAAAAAGGAGAAGAATGGTGAAAAGCAAAATCAACCATCAGCTGAGGCCAATACTGGAGATGCAATAGAGATGGCAGCATGTGAGGCCTTCTGTACCAGTAGCAGCAAATCTATTTTATATACTTGGGTTTTGGACTCAGGTGCATCTTTCCACATGTCTCCACATAGAGACTGGTTTGTCAAATATCAATCCTATAATGGAGGGATGGTCTATTTGGGTGATGATCATCCTTTAGAAATTGTGGGAAGAGGGGATATAAGGATCAAGCTGGATGATGGTAGAGAAAGGATGTTATGTGATGTACGACATGTGCCTGCTTTGCGAAAGAATTTGCTTTCAATCAAGATGATGGACAAGCTTGGGTATTGTACTACTTTTGGTAACAATTATTGCAAAATTACCAAAGGATCCCTAGTAGTAGCAAAAGGAGAACCTTATGGGACCCTATATCGTTTGTGTGGTGATACGGTGACAAACCATGCAGCAGCAACAACTTCAGGCAATGCTCAGGATGGAGTAATGCTATGGCATCAACGCCTAGGGCATATGAGTGAAAAAGGATTGAAAATTCTGCATGACCGAGGTATGTTGTCTGGGATTAAGTCTTGCAATTTAGACTTTTGTGAGCACTGTATTTTTGGCAAACAAAAGAGGGTTCGATTTACTGCAAGTCCTGGTAAGAGTTCTGATTTTTTGCAGCTTATACATTCTGATATATTTGGACCAGTCCCCACTCAGTCCTTAAAAGGTACTAGATATTTCTTGACATTTATAGATGATTATTCTAGAAGAGTGTGGGTTTATTTTCTAACAAAGAAGTCGGAAGCCTTGGAAAAATTCAAAGAGTTCAAGGCAAGAGTAGAGAAAAGTTTGGGCAAGCCTATTTTATGCCTCAGGTCAGATAATGGGGGAGAATATTGCTCCAAGGAGTTTGATCAATTTTGTACGCAGGAAGGGATTAAGCACCAGAAGACTGTGCCATATACTCCACAACAAAATGGTGTGGCTGAGCGGATGAATCGCACAATCATGGAACGTGCAAGAAGCATGCTCAGCACATCTGGGTTGGAGAAAAATTTTTGGGCAGAGGCTGTTAATACAGCTGCTTACCTTATTAACAGGTCACCTACAGCTGCGTTGGATGGACAAATTCCAGAGGAGGTTTGGTGTGGTAAACCTGTTAATTACTCTCATTTGCGTACCTTTGGTTGTGATGCTTTTGCCCATGTGCCAAAAGAAAACAGGTCCAAACTTGACCCAAAGTCAAGGAAATGTGTTTTTCTCGGCTATGGAGATACAATGAAGGGGTATAGACTGTGGGATCCTACTACCCACAAGGTAATAATTAGCCGAGATGTTATTTTTAATGAAAAATCCATGCAAAGGAAGGAGGTACAACAAACACCTGAAGTTGTACCTGTTGAAGTAGATATGAACAAAGCTGAAAATGAAGATAAGGTTGTTGAAGTTTTTGATCAGCATGTAGATCAACCAGTTCAGCAGCTTGAACAGGCACAAGACCAAGAGCCACAACCAACAAAACATTGGGTTAGAAGATCTACACGTTCACAAAAATGTCCGGATAGGTATTCTCCTGATTTTCAGTCCTCTTTTGCTTTGTTAACTGATGATGGTGAGCCTAGCTCGTTTCAGGAAGCTGGAGAATCTGAGAATGCAGATAAGTGGAGGAAAGCCATGGATGAGGAGATGGAATCACTATGGAAGAATGAAACGTGGGAACTTGTGGATCTTCCACCTGGAAGAAAAGTTGTTGGTAACAAGTGGGTGTACAAAGTAAAGAAGAACAGTGATGGGCTGTTGGAACGATATAAAGCTCGTTTGGTGGCAAAAGGTTATGTGCAGAAGTCAGGTATAGACTTCAATGAAATCTTTTCTCCAGTTGTGAAGCTGACTACTGTTAGAGTTTTACTTGCACTTGTGGCAGCACAGGATTTAGAGTTGGAGCAACTTGATGTAAAAACTGCTTTCTTGCATGGTGATCTCGAGGAGGAGATTTATATGGATCAGCCTGAGGGCTATGAAGAAAGAGGCAAAGAGCATTTGGTTTGTAGACTTAAGAAATCTTTGTATGGATTGAAACAGGCGCCAAGGATGTGGTACAGAAAATTTGACACCTTCATGAAGAGCCAAGGTTTCAACAGGAGTGAAGCTAACCATTGTGCATACTATAAGAGGTTCAATGATGGCAGTTTTATTATCTTGTTGTTGTATGTTGATGATATGCTAGTTGCAAGCCCTAGCATGAAGAAAATAAGTGATCTTAAGGCTCATATGGCTAGGAGGTTTGATATGAAGGATTTAGGAGCAGCAAACCAAATTTTAGGGATGAAAATACACAGGGAAAGAACAGGAAGGAAGATCTGGTTATGTCAAAAGACATATATAGAAAAGATTTTGCAGCGCTTCAATATGCAGAATGCAAAACCAGTCAGTACCCCACTTCCTCCACACTTCAAATTGTCTTCCGAACAGTGTCCTAGAACAGAAACAGAGAAGACAAGCATGTCTCGTGTACCATATTCATCAGCAGTAGGAAGCCTCATGTACGCCATGGTGAGCACTAGACCGGATATTGCCCAAGCAATGGGAGTAGTCAGCCGGTACATGGCAAATCCTGGTAAGGAGCATTGGCAATGAAGTGGATATTTAGATATTTAAGAGGCACTTCAGATATTGCCATTTACTTTGGATCGGCATATTTGCAAGTTAAAGGTTTTGTGGACTCTAATTATGGTGGAGATAGAGATGGGCGAAAGTCCACTACAGCATATGCTTTCACTCTTGCTGGTAGAGTTGTGAGTTGGGCTTCTAAGTTGCAATCTGTGGTGGCTTTATCAACCACTGAAGCAGAATATGTTGCAGCAACTGAAGCCAGTAAAGAGGCAATTTGGCTAGAGTGACTGTTGGGACTTCAAGATAATGCAGGGGAAGATTACGTTGCATTGCGATAGTCAAAGTGCTATTCAATTAGTCAAAGTTAATGACAGATCTATGCCCCCTTGTTTGCATACAAGAGTGGTTACTAGGGTTTGAGTTCTTTCTTCTTGCTTGCAACAAGATAGAGGTGCAATTCTTCAACGTCGGGTTTTAGCCACCCCTCAAATACTATAGACAGAGGAAACTTACCAGTTTCTTGTCCTCTAGAAGAGTCTTGAGGGGTTGCACTCCATGTCCTCCCAAGATTATCCAACCGAGCCCTCTTAGTCCTGGCCATTCTCCTTGTAGCATCATTAGTTTCTGTGTTGGCCCTTTTGGGATGGTGATGACGACTATGCTTCTACTTTACATTCCACTATAGATTAACGTTGGCGCTTGGATCCACTAGAGCTCCTTCCTATCTATGTTGTACCTCGACTTTTAGCTCTCTATTAATCATTACTTTTAGCATGTTAGGGTTTATCCATTTTGGGTAACCCTTGAGGCTATAATTTTATGCCATACAGTTGTTCCACTTTAGAGTAGTTTACACTAGATTCTTTACTCTAGTTTAGCTTATTTTCATAGTACTTTTTGGTTATTACAATGCATTGTAATTTGTAAAAACTCTTTTCTGGAAGTCCCATTGGCCTTCTTTGGCTATCTGTGGACATTAATAGAATTATCTTATCAAACCTCATAATGCCTACATAAATAGAGTCTATAACTTCATTGACAATTATGATTCTGCAAATTTTCTCTAGGGTCTTTGTAAAAGAGCTTATCACATTCTAGTAGTTCAGCATTTCAGCTATTAATTCTCATTTTGGATCTGTTCTATTGTAGTTCTATTAACCTCTTTCGCTTTAAGCATAGTTACCAGGTTTGGATAAAATAGGACCAGGTTTGGTCCAATCCTGAACTTTTTCAATGGTCTGAACAAGTTCCATTCGATCTGGACCAATCTTTTAATAAGTTTCATATATATTTGTAAATTAAAAAACCCTAGTATATGCAGACCAATTTTTTAGTAAATCTAAAGATATATATTTGCAAATTTAAGAAGCCGTAGAATACCCTCTGCAAGTCTGCATGGCAATTCTTTCATTGCACAAGTTCATAAATGCTCTTCCTTTTTATTTTCATCAACGGAGTTTCTGTCACTTTGTCATTCTATATAAGAAAAAAGTAACACATCCATCTGCCCTCTTCCTTTTTGGACACTTGTTCAGAAAAACAATTAGAATGGCAGGCTTTGTCAGACACTCAAACGCTTGCAAAGGAAGTGGGTATGTAAGCCCAGAAAAAGAGAAGCGACTTTTGGGCAAATGACACCATTCCTAAGAGCCAGAGACGGAAGACAAACAGGTTAGTTCACACCAGAATGAAAGCATTTAGGCCAAACATATTACATTTAGAAAATTTGCCCTTTGTAGAAATTTTATCTATGCTTTTCAAAAGCATAGAACTGATAGAGATAGGCTACTCTCAGATTCTCAGGCTCGATCTCATTGGTGACTCACAAAATGGGTGCTATCGAAGCAAGAGATGACAGAATAACTTCACTGTGAAAGGCCAAAGAATCTCCAAGGTTATGTTTTAAAATTTAAGTCTTAAGGGCGGTAACATGTGACACCCTAAATCATCCATTATGTCACCTAAAATTATATATTACTTCCAAACCATTATTAAAATTTTAATATCTTTTGTTTTTTAGTTCCTCATTTATTATTAAGTTATATATAATATGAAGTAATATATACAAATATATATTACTAAAATATATACGATATATTACTATAACATTTAAAGAAATAAATAAATATACACAATATAATTGTAGGATATGGTATATCAGATGGTATTAACTCAACCAGTTAGATTCATCAACTTTCAAGGAGGCGACCAAGGTTTAAATCTTGCCAAATAATACATGCATCATTGCCAAGCTTGTTGTAATACGAGTGGGGCCCGTTTCAATCCCATATAACCGATTCAAAAAAATTGTAGTATATGGTATAGTTAATATATATATCATATCAAACGGCATGTCCTCAACAAGTTAAATACCTCGACTTTCAAGGAAGAGACCCAAGTTCAAATCTTGCCAAGCAATACATGGATAATTACCAACTTGTTTTAATACCACTATGTAATACATACTAGTATCATTAATATAAAGGTAGTTTCCTATTCAATGTATGCTAGTATATTTAGTTTGACATCTATTAAACATAGTCCTGCAACTTGGATTCAAGAAGAATTAGACGAATTGAAAAGTTGACTCTGGTCATTTTGACAAAGAAAGGGTCAAACTTGTGCATAGACAACCACCACTGTAAGCATTATAGAAAATAGAAAACAACAGTTCAATGACGGCACCATTCTCATCTTTGCAAAACACATTATTGTTTCCAACAGCTCATGCAGCTAACCTTGACATATGGAATTATCAATATTGACAATACTTGTAAAATTCATCAAAATTTAGTTCTAAATGTTAATTGTAGTTCATGGAAACTTGTCTTTAAAAAAAAATCCTGTGTTGTACTAAAAATCAATATACTGGCCAACATTTTAGTCAAGCAGATTATGACAATCAAAAAATTCAACAACCAACTTACTTGACAATAGAAACCAAATCTGTACCCTTTGATAGTCAAGCAGCAGATTGAAAATCAACAACACAATTTCCAACAAACACTAAAGAATTCACACCAATAAAATGCCTTTGGTCAACTTCACACAATCAATTAACAAATGTCAGAACAACAAAGTTACCAACAATCATTTATCAAATCTGCCCTCGTTGGTTGATGCCAGTATCCACCTCACTGATTGTCAATTGGATTAATCACCATTTATATACATTAAATCAGGATTTTGGGGTCTGACACAGCACATGTTGGCCCCATCAGCACATTTGAAGTAAGTATCATTGGTGCATAAATTAAATACACCAAGTATGGGGACATAATTTGTTATTTCAAAATAATCATTCTAAATGCAATAGTGAGTTCATATATGAGTCATGATAAGGTCATACTCTTCTTGGGTCAAATTTTGGCTCTTTGTCCTGTCTTTGATCTCAAGCTTACCTTCAATAGTTTTCATAATAGCTTCAAGCTTACCTTCAATGGTTTTAACAGTGGCATCTCTCACCGTGAAGGCATCCACTGATCAATATTGTTCATTGAAAGGTCAATTGCAAGCACAATGGGTGATCCAAGCACAAGTTGACCCATAGGTGACACTTGGGCAAAGTGACCATTGAAAAGACTAGACTTGGTTCTTGGCCACAAATGGGTTGGATGATGAGGGAAATGGATTCCAAAGGTTCATAGGAGGTTGTGAAGAAAAAGCGCATCATAACACACTGGCCATGGGGTTGAACCATATACCGAGGGTTGCCAATGATTTTAGGCTACCAAAGGCTGGATACATTGACAAAGGAATAAAATGGAAAGATTGACAAAGGCTTTATGAGGTTAAAAGGATACTTAAATTTAAAGGAGCCTCATGGCACATCAATTGAAAGCCATGCATACACACAAACAACACCAATGAACACCAAATGCACATTCAAGTTGTTTCAGGCCCCTAAACGCTTCAGTTCCAACCAACGAATTGTGAATAAATTCCACCAGAAATTATTTCACAGTTTAAACTTCGTAGGTGTTTGGTCCCCTTTTAGACGCTGCTTGGGTGAAAATAGGCCCTAAAACGACTCCAACATGGCTTAGCAACTGATGGGTAACAATTGCAACCAGGGAGAAGACCTTCCTAATCTATGGGAAATCCCTCTGAAATTGGAAAACAGGCTGCCTCTTCATCAAGCAACCCCTACTAACCGGTCAGTTGCTTTGACCAGGTGCTTGATGCCTCAAGAAATTAGCAAGGGCTCGCAAGAGACAGGTGGCACTTGGTTTTTTAAGATAACTAAAGGTGCAAAATTACCCAAAACCTGTCAAAATACAATCAAGAAATAAGGAAAGGGAAAAACATCAATTACAATCTTGCATGGTAAATTCCATTCAGGAAATTAAGGAAAATTTGCAAGAGGAGAGGTTCATTCATGGACATAAAGCAGAGGAGAAAAATGCAAGAGTTCTAAGCATGGTATGAGCATCAAAAGAACATTGTAAACATCCCCAAAGTAGGAGGAATGAGTGACTCTCCTCCAAAAATCAGTTTGAGATCAATGAATATCATACTCACTCAGTCTGCACAATCAAGCAAAACCAGAAACCAGAAGATCAATTTTGCAAGGCAAAGAATACCAAAACAAATCTGATAACATTCTAACATGAAGAAGTAAGGATAATATTAAAGAGGCATTGCAGAAGGTCCTAGAAGCACTTGCAATGGTTATGTTTCTCAAAAAGTGGCAACTTAAGGCCAAAACCTTTTTATTTATTCCATTTTCACAAGCAGAAATAAAGCATTAAAGAGTAGATGACACAAGATATAAGAGTCTTACTAGTTACTATTGCCTAGTGTCTTTGAGGCCAAGTGAGACAACACTGAAAAAAATTAAAAATCCATGGAGAGAGAACATTTGATAAATTATTAGGTGCAAATTCAAATCATTAGTAGGATTCTATACTGTGGCATTTTACAGCTAATGTTGCCTTTGCCTATCATACTATGTACTCTAGCCTTCTGTATGGTGGGGTTGACCTTTCCAATTCCTACACTCCCAACATGATGCAAACTGATATCTATTGTATTTTGGAAATTTTTTTTATGGTTGTTTGTGACTGTTAAAGCTCAGGACCATAGTTGGAAAACTTGCAACTCGCGATAAACTCGGCAGCCCAATTTTGGAGATTTTATCGGCAACTCGGGAAAACTCGGCAAAAACTAAACCAAAGAAATTTTTTCAATTAAAAAAAAAAAACATTTTAAACAACAATTGGAGAGCCAAAAAGTTGATTTTATATTAGATATTCATAAAAAAGAGTACAATTACAGTTCATGAATCAGCAAATCCAACCAAATACATCATAGAAATGCAACATTTCAAAATATGAAGCAATTTTTAAACTGCTTTTTGTTTTCCCTTCCTTCCCCTCGCACTAGATGGTTGGCCTTGGCTCTGAACTAGTGGACGAATTGGAGGCTCCTCAGGTACGGTATCATCATGGTATATCTCCTCCAATCCTCTTAAATGTTCCGCTTCCTCCTCAAGTGCCTCAATGTCCTCTATAGTAAACTCGGTATCCATAGGACTCTCGGCAATCCAATCACATAGTGGATCTAGCTCATCCAATTCAATTGCCTCATAGGATTCACTAGCCTCCACTTGTCTTGTGCGAAGCCTAAGATTGTATTGTACAAACACAAGGTCATTGAGGCGCTCCTGGGTCAACCTATTGCGCTTCTTGGTGTGTACGGCCTCAAATAGAGACCAATTGCGCTCACACCTAGAAGCGCTACAAGGCTGACTCAAGATGCGGAGAGCCATCCTCTGTAGAGTAGGTGTTTTGGAACCATAGTCCTCCCACCATAAATCTACAAAAAAATATAATTTTCAAAGTATTAATTTACATTTGTAAACTACAAGAATGTAAACTACATAAAAAAATTTAAAAATGTTAAACTTTAAAAGTTTAAATGCTTTACCTGGTTGTAAGCTTGACCTTGCTTCTTTAGCGAAGGAGGATGCAAACAAGCTCCCTCATGGTAGGGATAAGGCGATGTTTGGCAGGGTTATCTATCATCCTCTCTGCACAAGTATAGAACCCTGCTTGGACCTCTTCATCATCGCTAAGACTACTAGTGTAAAAGAATTTGGGGTTCAAGAAGCACCCCATGGCATGAATAGGTTGATGGAGTTGCCTTGTCCATCTCTTATCAATAATGCGCCAAATTGGTTCAAACTTGCATTGGTTGCCACCGTAATAATGTTCAATGGCCTCTTTGGCTCTATCCATTGCCTCATATAGATAGCCCATTGCCAATTTTTCACCATCTACAAGGCGAAGAACCCTTACCAAGGGTTCTATCACCTGCAATTAAACAATAAATACTGAAAATTTAGAAAAAGTAATACTAAAGTATAAAATAAGATTTTAAAATTTAAATTTGAACTCAACAAGCAAATTGCAATTACCTTGAGAATTTCCTGAATGCTCACCCAAAATGAATCATTAAACACTTGCCTCCATATCCGCTGCCCCTCCTCTTTTGAATGAAATGGTGAGGCATACCATTCCTTGCTCACAAACATCCGCTTCAAAGCGGGTGATGCTGTTAGAAGGCTTTGCAAGGCGATGAAATTGGAGGCAAATCGAGTGATCCCTGGGCGAAGAATGTCCCTCCCGTCATTGTGCTCCCTCATCAAGTTGAGCACCCATGTGTGGTTATAGATAAACCGTGTAATGTTCTTCGCCTCTTCTACCATGGTCTTCACCCATGACATTTTGCCAATGTCCTCAAGCATGAGGTCAATGCAATGGGCAGCACATGGGCTCCAAAAAATAGAGGGGTACTTCTCCTCGAGAAGTCTACCTGCAGATACATATGTTGTTGCATTGTCCATCACTACTTGGACAACATTCTCCACTCCTATTTCTAGCATGACCTCCTCCAACAAATTGAATAACAATTGTGCATTCTTTACCTCTCACGAGGCATCAACCGACTTTAAGAAGACCATGGATCCACCCAAAGCCACCATGAAGTTTAGGAGCGTGCGGTTTCTTGCATCCGTCCATCCATCAAAAAGAATGCTGCAGCCCTTTTTCCTCCATGTATTCCTTTGCTCTTCTACAAGAGCACGTGTTTTGATGACACACTCCTCCAACAATGGTCCACTTAAATCTTTTGCCGAAGGTGTCTTAACTCCTTTGCTAGACTCACTCAATGCCCTCACTAGGGCATCCCAATAGGGGTTGTTCACACAATTGAAGGGAATGTTGCAATAATACCAAAAATTGGCTGTAGCTGTCCTTACATCCTTCGCCTTGTCCCTCCCCCATGCGGTATTATGAATTGTGGTTTGTCTTGTGTTGGAGCCTCGTCCCGCACTTCTCCCACTCCCACTAGCACTACCTCGCCGAATGCGAGGGCTAAGAACAGATTCTTCGGCCACGGCATCGACATCCTCCAGTTTGGCCTCATCCCCATAAAAGAGCCCCAAGGCCCCACTCCATGTCCCACTGCAACTCTTGTCCTTTTGTGCTCGATTTTTTTGGCCTCTTTGGTGCACAACCAAGCCTTCACCTCATTTCTAATCATATCATCTGCTCTAGGGCAGGGGTCCACATCATGCCTCGGTTGCCCAAGCAGATGGAATTTGAGGCGATGGATGCCTCCTCGCATGTCCTTGCCGCAGTGTTTACAAAACACTTGATTCAGCAAGTTTCCCTTAACCCCATGCTTCCACATTGGGTCTCTTCCTGGGCTTGGACTTGGGGCTGCAGATGAAGGAGTCTGTTGGGTTCCACTTGAAGGAGGATCATTGCTGCCCGTAGCGGTTCCAAGGACCTCACCCGAAGAATCCATCTATATTTCCTAATAGGAGGGAAAAATAAAAAATAATTAATTAATTAGATGCCCTAGCCTACATGCTTGAAAAGAACAAACAAAAAAATTAGTGCCTAGCCTACATGCTTGAAAAAAAATTAGGGCCTAGCCTACATGCTTGAAAAGAACAAAAAAAAAATTGAAAAAAAAAACCTAACAAAACCCTAGTTTTTTTTTTTTTTGGGGGGGGGGGGTGGGGGGAATACCTCAGAAAAATCTGTAGAAACAGTCTCAAATCTCCTTGAACCGGTGTCCAATCTTTGATGCGATCCGGAAAAGTGGTTTAAGATTATTGTTTTCACCTCTTAGAAGAATTTCCACACAGCTGGAGAGAAGGAAAAATGAGCAAATGAGAAGAAATGGGTTTTTAAAACAAATTTCTGCGTTTCTCCTCTGTTTTTGGCCGATTTTCTCGCGAGAAATCAGCGAGTTTTTGGCAGGATCTTTGCCGCGAGTCGGTAAGGTTTCTCGGCATTGAGAAATTTAAAAAACAAAATCGCTGGCCACAATTTCTTGTGAGTTTTGGGAGAAATCACAGGTTCTTGGCGATGTTTTTTAACTATGCTCAGGATTAATGCTACAATTTCTATTATCATTTTAGAGATTACATAGAACAAAGCACAATAGATCAACCAGTGAAAAGAGACAAAAGTATACAAAAGAATGTGTGTTAGTGTTAATTATTCTTCATAAGATAAAGCAACAGCTTATGACAATAGTACATGGATATTTTGCAAATTTTCCAGCCCTAGATAATTGTTGTCCTATGTTATTTTTAAACTAAATCAGATCTGAGAATAATTTATTCAAACATGCAACAGTCACACAGATGGCTGGAAAAATAAACAGCGTGAACAGCAGAAGTTAAATATATTTCTGAACCTGAAATATTACAAATAAAGGAGGCTACAGCTACAACAGAACACTTCTGCTCTCTTGCTGCTTTTCTAGCCAGCAATTTCACTGTTCTTCTCCTCCTAAGCTTGTAGTTTTCTTTCAGCAATCTGTTCTCCTTCTCTTCTTTTTTGTGTATCTAAAACACTCTTGATCTTCTCCTTTTATCCTTGAAAAAGGTAACCCTAATCTCTCTAACCCTAAGATTAGATCTCATCTCATCTTGAGATGTAAGGTTAAAAATAGAAAATCACTTAAGTGAATTTCAAAATAGAATCACTTAAATGAACTTAAAAATAGAAAATCACTTAAGTGAATTTCAAAATAGAAAATCACTTAAGTGAATTACAAAATAGAATCAGAAATGTTGCGAACCACTTCTAGCATGTTCATACTGAAGCCTGTGCAAGAAGTTCTTGTCCGAGCTACATTTCTCAACACTCCCTCTTAGCGAGGAAGGAATTCTGCACCAATCCAAGTTTGTCTCTGAATGCTTCAAACTTCCCTTTCACTAAGGGCTTGGTCAAAATATCAGCTACCTGCTGATCTGTGGGAATATACTGGAGCTTTACGGCTCCCTTCTTAATCCTGTCTCGTATGAAGTGATATTTGATGTCTATGTGTTTGGACTTGTCATGAAATATTGGATTCTCAAAGATTTTGATACAACTCTGATTATCATAGTATATCACCATGGGATCCAACTCCTGATCAATCAATACTGTAAGCAACTTGCGAAGCCAAATGGCCTCACAACTAGCAATATTGGCTGCCATGTATTCAGCCTTTGTTGAACTAAGTGCCACAGAAGTCTGCTTCCTGTAGAACGAGGATATCATGCCTGATCCCAAGCTAAAGCAGCACCCTGAGGTGCTCTTCCTGTCTGCTACATTGCCTACCCAATCTAAGTCTGTATACCCCTTGCAACCTCACTTCACCATCTCCAAGATATCTTAGACCATACTCCACCGTGTCCCTTAAGTATCTGAGCACATGTTTTGCTGCTACCCAATGCTCCTGCCTTGGCTCCCCCATGAACTGACTCAAGGTGTTCATTGCAAAACATATATCTGGTCGAGTGTTGACCAAATACATCAAGGATCCTATCAGTTGCCTGTACAACGTAGGGTTCACCAATTCTGAATCTGAAGTTGTCACCTTCCTCAAATTAATGATCATGGGTGTGGCCATAGGTTTGTAGTCCTCCATCCGAAACCTCTTCAGGATCTCAACTGCGTACTTACCCTGCCCAAGGAATATCTCTCCTAGTCTCTACCAAACCTCCAAACCCAAGAAGTAATGCATCATGCCAATGTCCTTCATCTCAAACTCAACTGCCATATCTACTTTGCACCCTGCAATGAGCTTCTCTGCACCTGTAAGAAACAAGTCATCTACATATAGCACCAAAATGAGTAGATCAGTCTCAACAAATATGTAATATAGCTTCTCTGCACCTGTAAGAAACAAGTCATCTGCAAGTATCCATCTATCCTAGAATACCATGCTCTCGGTGCCTGTTTGAGTCCATATAAGGCTTTCTTCAGCCTACAAACATGAGACTCTTCCCCATTTACCTCGAAGCCCTGAGGTTGCTCTATGTACACTTCTTCCTCAATGATCCCATTGAGGAAAGTTGTCTTCACATCCATTTGATGAATTTGCCATCCCTTAGATGAAGCTAAAGACATAACTGCTCTAATGGAAGTGTATGGAATAGGCTCATGGGACTTCCTGGATGCAACGTCCTCCTCAAACTTTACATCCCTGCTCACTATTGTCTTCCTCTTCTCTGGAATATAAACCCTATAAGCTTTTTAAGTCTCACTGTATCCTACAAATAAACCCTTCCTTCTGGAGGGCTCCAACTTGGTTCTCTTCTCTCCGAACATGGATATAACTGGACATCCAAAGATGCGGAAATGACTCACCTCTGGTTTCACACCAATGAATGCCTCCTCTAGTGTCTTATCCTCCAAGATCCTGTGAGGACACCTGTTATGGATGTAGACTGTTGTGTTGCATGCTTCTACCCAAAGAAACATCGACAAGCCCTGGTCATGAATCATGGCCCTAGCATCCCCTATGATGGATCGATTCTTTCGCTCTGCAACCCCATTTTGTTGTGGGTTGTATGGAACAATCAGCTCCCTCTTGATTCCTACCTACTTGCAGAAACCATCGAACTCCTTGGAGGTATATTCACCCCCATTGTCTGATCTCAAGACCTTGATCTTCTTCTCTGTCTGGTTCTCAACTAGAGCTTTGAACTCTTGAAACCTGCTAAATCTTCTACTTGTTCTCAACTAGAGCTTTGAACTCTTGAAACCTACTAAAGACTTCATCCTTGGTCTTTAAGAAGTAGATCCATGTCTTGCGAGAGAAATCATCAATAAAGGAAACATAGTACATGCTACCTGAAATTGATGCTACTGACATCGGTCCACAAACATCCGAATGTACTAGATCTAGTATCTTCTTAGACCTATGCTCGCTATTTGGGAAAACAATCTTGGCATGCTTGCCAAGCGTGCACCCTCTGCATACTCCCTGTTGCTCAATGCTGAACTCTGGAAGACCTGTTACTATCTCCCTCAGAATAGGCAACGCTCTATGATGCAGGTGTCCCATCCTCTTGTGCCACAACTCACACAAGTTGTTACTGCTATGAACTAGGGCTCGAACAGGTTCACCCTGCAACTTGTATAGATTGCCTTCTCTAACCCCTATCACTTGTGTTGTTTCCGGGCTAGATTCTTTTGGTCTAATAAGGACATGCCGGTTCTTGAACTCCACGGCATAACCCTTATCCTCCATAACCGAAACTGAAAGCAAGTTCTTCCTGAGACTTGGAACAAACAAAACATCATCAAAGTCTAAAGATTTCCCTGACTGGAGTCGAAAAGGAATGGTACCAATTCCTGCAACTGGATATTTGGTATCATCACCAAGCTCAACCTGAACCCCTGAGTCCTGCTCTTGTAGACTGGTAAAACACTATTGGGCTGATGTCATGTGCCGAGATGCCCCACTATCCACATACCAAGCATCTCTTGGAACCATGTTGGTAGAAAGGCAAGAGACCAATGAGAAATCCTTCTCGAATTTGGCAGCAAACTCACTCATCTAAGTTTCTGCAGAGGCTGCTACCTGCATCTGCTGTTGCTTCCCTTTGCCCTTCTTGTCTGGACACTGTGATGCATAATGGTCGTGCTTATGACAAATGAAGCACTTGATCTTGCTCAAGTCCTTCTTCCTTGACTGTGAGGTTGACTCCTCATTCTTTACCTTACCCTTGTTGGGTCCTTTACCTTTGCCCTTCTTGGTTTGCCCAAAAAGAACTAGGTTATTGTCACCACCTTTCTTGCTAGCCTTTGACTCCATCCAAGTCTCCTCCTGGATGAAATCATCCCACAGTTTCTCAAAGTTGGGAAGGTTCTCACGAGCACAAATACCTTTGACAAATGGTTCCCATGAAGCTGAGAAACCATTAAGTGCCACGTTCACCAACTCTGTGTCTTCAACCGTCTCCCCAACTGCTGCCAGTTGATCACGAATCTGCGTGATCTTCATCAAGTAACCGGTAACGGTGTCAGATCTGGTCATCTCCATAGATCTGAGTTTGTTCCGCAATATCATCTTCCTGTTTATGTTCTCGCTCTGGTAGAGGCTAACCAGGGCATCGAACATCTCCTTTGCCTTAGTCTTCTCGGATATGTGAGGAATCACGTGATCCTTCACTACATCCAAGATCATCCGCTTGGCCTTCACTTCCTTCTTTTTGTGAGCTGCCAATTGTTGTGGATCTGTAGGCAAAGTCACATCATCCTTGACAATATCCCAAAGATCATTCTCTTCCAATAAGAACATTACCCTAACTTTCCAGGGCAAAAAATTGGAGGCACCTTCCAATCTATCTTCAAATCTGAGGCTAGTTGTTGCCATCTTTGAGATCTGCTGTACAAACTTTCAGATCTGATATGAATGACTCAAAAAAACAGTCCTGCAAATAAGCTTAGTCCTTCAAGCAAAAAATATATATATATATATATATGAAACCCTAACTGCTGTTTTTTTTTTTTTTTGCTTGAAACCCTAACTGTTGTTTTTTTTTTAATATCCAGCAGTGATCTACTGTTGTAAACCCTTGAGGATCTCAATCACAGAACCTAGCTCTAATACCATGTAAATTTTCCAGCCCTAGATAATTGTTGTCCTATGTTATTTTTAAAATAAATCAGATCTGAGAATAATTTATTCAAATATGCAACAGTCACACAGATGGCTGGAAAAATAAACAGCGTGAACAATAGAAGTTAAATATATTTCTAAACCTGAAATATTACAAATAAAGGAGGCTACAACTACAGCAGAACACTTCTGCTCTCTTGCTGCTTTTCTAGCCAGCAATTTCACTGTTCTTCTCCTCCTAAGCTTGTAGTTTTTCCTTCAGCAATTTGTTCTCCTTCTCTTCTTTTCTGTGTATCTAAAACACTCTTGATCTTCTCCTTTTATCCTTGAAAAAGGTAACCCTAATCTCTCTAACCCTAAGATTAGATCTCATCTCATCTTGAGATGTAAGGTTAAAAATAGAAAATCACTTAAGTGAACTTAAAAATAGAAAATCACTTAAGTGAATTTCAAAATAGAATCACTTAAGTGAATTACAAAATAGAATCAGAAATATCTCGAACCACTTCTAGCACGTTCATACTGAAGCCTGTGCAAGAAGTTCCTGTCCGAGCTACATTTCTCAACATATTTATAGTGCCCAAAGTAATAATCCAAACTTACTATTGTAACATGTAAGTTAAAGCCTCATTAACTGTTGTTACACATGGACACTAATATTATTTCTTTCTATCATTCTTTCTTATTGAGCTTATTGACAATTTTCCAATTTATTCATTAGACATAATACATGGAAGACAGCATAAATCTATCTTTCTATTACATCTTTTTGTGAGTCTTGAAAGGTTCACAAAACTTGGGACCTAATGTCTTAGTCCTTCCACTTCATTTCAGGAAGATTATTTATAACATTGCAACTAATTCTTGTTCACTAAGATGGTGGTCTGCTAGTTGCTTGATATGATTTCTTTTTTTATCCATATTTTCCTTTAAAATACATGTGATTTCTTGTACTTGTACCAATAATATGTAAAAGAGTCTTTAAACTCAATCATCCATATTACATAGAGAGTGTAGAATGGAATCATCCTGGTTAACATATGGTTATTTGTATTATACTACCAGTCTACAAGATGCAACCATTTACTTTAGTAATTTAACGGAAAACAACATAGAGAGATTTCTAAACATTTGTTTAACAGTTCCTGCTCAGCCATTTGACTATGATGGTATAACAGTTTGCTTACACAAGTTTTTCCATAAATTACTTGTAAACAATGATTCAGAATCACTGAAAATCACCTCAGAAAATCTGCTACTTCCTTGGCTGAATCTTCTTCCCTAACTCCCCTAAAATATGCAGATCCATCAATTGATAATCACATAGATAGGGACTTTACTATCTGAATTAAGCAACCCATTGATGAAATCCATTGAAATTTCTTTCCACTTCTGGTAAAAAATATGCAGAGGTTGTGACACCCCAGCATATGAGAAATTTTCACCTATATGTCATTGACAAGCATCACATTTCTAACTCATTTCTCAAACCATTCTACAAAAATATGTGTCTAGCATTATAGTAGGTTTCTAGGACTCTTAAAAGAGGGGAGTTGTACTTCTTAGAAGAATTGGATCTTGAACTTATATAACTTGAGCAGAATAATACGACTTGTCTAGCATTATAGTAGGTTTCTAGGCCTCTTACATGAGGGGAGTTGTACTTCTTAGAAGAATTGGATCTTGAATTTATATAACTTGAGCAGAATAATACGACACATTTACCAAGATATTGTCTTTCCATGTAACTTAGGATACTTATTCATCATCTTCAATGTAACCAATTCTTAATGCAATTAGTAACAACCATTAAAATTGAGCAAATTACAACTTTCTTTATTTCTAAACAAGGTGCCAGCAATGAGATTGTATTTGCATTATGGATGGTTTCAAAATCACATAATTAAATGTTTTGAATCCACTTTTGTTGATCTTGAATGAATGCAGTTCCCTAAAGTAAATATTTTATACTATAATGACTTGTTTTGACTTAGATTTACTTCCCAATAGATATTGACTCTATTTGATGACAACCTTCACAATTCGGATCATCTCTTAGTCATGGACGGACCTCAACCTTTCTTTAGCAATTATTTTCATACATTTTTTAAGCTATTAACTGATCCAGAGTGAGAAACATGAAGATTTTTCAAAAAACTCGCAAAGTCCATATCCAAGTCAACCCAAACAAGTCGTTTGGGATTGAGCCACAAGTTTTTCTAGGATTCGGTGGATTTTTCTAAAAACTCGGAAAAACTCAGACTTGGTAAAAACTCACTGGACTCGCAAGTCCTGAGAAAAAAACTGAGCCACAATGGAATTCATGCAGAAACAGGCAAAAAAGTTTTTTTTTTCCCTTTTTTGGCCTCACTTTTGTTGTTTCTAGTGACAGAGAAAGCTGATAGGAGGTGAAGGCAGCCACAAGAAACACTCATTTGCATCCTTAAACGAAAATATTTTAAATCTTTTCCAGATTTCATTAATCTAACAGACACCTAGTGATTGGAGTTGAGGTAAAAAAGGAATATTCAGCTGTCAATGATTAAACCCTAGGATTTTTTTTTTTGTTTTGAGTTTCTAATTACTTGGTGATTGTATCCATGTGCAGCTGCATTGAAAATGACTAGGAAGAGAGACCGAGCTTAGAAGTATGCAAGGGAGGGTGTGAAGAAGGGGTAACTCTGCTATAGTTATTGTGATAACAAAATTTATGGAGGCACAAACTGCCTCAAATACCACTTGATGAGTCTCAATGGCCATGATGTCTCGTCGTGTAAACATGTGGAGTCTAAAGTTATGAGGGAATACAATGCCATCCTAGAAGATTATGGCGAGAAGAAAGAGCAGAGGAAAAGAACAAGCCATACAATGGCTTCTCCTCCTCCTCGGCCTCCTTCTATGGAGGCTAGCAGCATAGGCCCTAGGCAGCGGCTTCACGGTACACCAATAGTGGTAGATACAAGGCATAGTTGCATGGAACCAAGAGAAGCACAAAGCCGTGTGGAGGGCTAGTGCAAGTTTTTGGTATTTTTCCGACATTGCCTTCAATGTGGCAAGGACTCCCTATTAGTAGGGAATGGTAGGCCCTCACCATTTGCGGCCCAAGATTTAAGGTGCCCACTTATGATAATTTTAGAGGCCCTCTTCTAAACGAATTCATGGAGTATTATCCAATATTTTCTTGATGAACAACGAAGAATATGGAGAAAAAAGGGTTGCATGACCATGTCCGATGGGTGGACCAATGGGAAGAACCATACATCGATCTATTTTTTTATTGCTTCTATAGGAGGAATGGTGTTCCTCAAGTTAGTGAATGCATCAGCACAAGTTTTAAATGTCGAAATGCTTGTCATGTTGCTAAAGGAGGTTGTACGGGAGGTAGGGGAGGAGAACATAGTGCAAGTTATCATGGACAACACAACAGCCTATGTAACAGCAAGAAGGATTTTGGAGGAGAGGTTCCCCCGCATTTTTTGGACACCAAGTGCACCCATTGTCTCAACTTGCTTCTCACAAACACTGGGAAATTACCTTGGGTGTGTAAGGTTGTAGATAAGACGAAATGTATCACAAAATTCATCTAGAACCATACATGGGTCCTCCAATTGATGACACGGTTCACTAATAACAAGAAGCTTGTGCAAGCTGGAGTAACTAAATTTGCCACAAACTTCATCACATTGCAAAGCATTTTTGATTGTAGAAGGTGTTTCTAAACAAGGAGTGGACAGGAGAAGAAGGTACTAGATATTGATTCTCTAGTGAGGGCCTGAAGGTGCATGAGTATGTGTTTGAGGACCCCTTTTAGACAACTTTGCATGAAGCAATAAAGGTACAATTTTTTTTCACATTTGCAAATTTTAGATTCTAATCCAAATTGCAAATAGCTAACAAAAATTAAAACTTGTTATTTGACTTCAAGTGGCAGAGCCTTTGGTGAGGGTTCTTTGTCTTGTTGATGGAGAAAAATCACCCATGGGGTATCTATATGAGGCCATGGATAGGGCCAAAGAGATGATTGTTTTATTTTGTAATTATGCTAAGTCCAAATACCTCCCCATTTGGGAAATAAATGATCATTGATGAACTTCTTAGCTCCATAGGCCACTTCATGTAGTGAGGTACTACCTCAAACCCAAATTTTTTTATAGTGATTCATTTGATGTTGACTATAAGGTGACATCGACCCTTCAAGATTGCCTTACCAAGATTGTGCCTGATCAGGTGACTCGCAACTTGATAATGCACGAGTTGCAAAGTTACAAGGGTTGTGAGGGCTACCTTTTCAAGACTCTGCAATGCATTAGAGTCGAGACAACTCAAAGGCTATGTAACCCATATGAATTAACTTCAAAATTCAATTGTTTATTATTGATTTTGATTTTGTTTTTTTAAATTCTCAATTCACATAAATTCTTTTTTTTTCTCTATTTAAGGTAGTAGGAATTTAGTGCCTATACACCCAATCTCTAGCGCTTCACCATCAGAATTTTATGTCATCCATGCAGCACTTCGGGTTGTGAGCACATTTGGAGTATTTTTTAGCACATTCACTCCAAGAAAGCATAATAGACTCATGCCACAAAAGTTGAATGACCTCTTGTTTATTATCTACAATTTTTGCCTCCACCATAAACAAAATAGCAGGGTCAAGGCGGTTGATTTAGATGATATTGATCCATCATCTGACTAGATCACAAAGCCAAAGCAGTAGGAGAAGCCTCTCTTTACAATGGATGAGTTCGAAAATATAGAGCAAGAGGTAGTGGCACAGACACAAGAAAAGGAACAAAGAGAGAGGACCAGAGCTAAGGCAAAAGGCAAAAGCATTGCTAGATGCTAGATAGATGAGTTGTGGTGGGCCAATCAGGCATTTTGAGATATTTTGTATCTTTTTCATATGACATCAATAAAAGATATTACTTGGCATTAAATTTCTTTAATTGATGTGTGCTTTGTGTGTATTTTAAGGTTTTATAGCTTAGAAGATTAATTTTGGATGTGTATAATGTTAATTAATTGTGACATGCATGAAAATAAAAAATCTCCAATGAAAAATTGCATTTTTTACAGATTTTTTTATGCCGAGTTTTTGCTGAGTCTGAATCACAAATTTGCCTTGCCTCGTCCACGCCAAGTCCATGTTTCTCAACTATGGGCTGACCAACTTGCATTAAAACTGTTTCAATTGCCATAACTGATGAATCCCACTCATTTATATAAGATATGGACAACTTTTACCATCTTGGATGGACCTCAACATTTCTTTAATATTTTGTTTCCTACTATTGAAAGCTATTGGGTGGCATTCTTGTATTTAGATTGCTTCAATTCCATAACACGATATATCATAGTCAAATCCAAAAGGTTTGAAGAAATCAAGTACCGCTATGATTGGAATTGATGGCGTCGCTTTCTTAAGGATCCAAAAACATTGTTCTGCTTGTTCATTACTTGTAAGAGGCTCACTTTTTAGAAACTCAGTTAGTGGAGCAAAATATATGAATAATGATCTGGTGTATGATAAATGGCCAACAAATGATTCTAGTCAAGTCTGATGTATTTTCTGCCAAGCCAAATACATCCAATAATCAATTAGATCAGACCCTCAACACAAAAAATAAAGACCACTGAAACAATGCCCCATGGCATCACCTAACTTGAACTAGACAAGGATGACTTTTAGGCTTCCATCTAAAAAATTAACATCATTTAGAGAATAAACACATTGCTTTGGATTCTCACAGGGATTCTTTTTCACTCAAAATCTGACAGCAAGGAGGCATGGACGGAATTTATAGAAGAGTAGGGCCAATTTAGAGACCGTAACAGGTCAACCATAATCTATAGCTCTATGAAGAAAGATCTTTGTGATTTTTGCATTATACTTCCTGAAATATTGGAGTAGCACTAAATAGTCTTTTCATGAGGACCCCAAAAGAGTTTTTTCATAAATTATATACATATTGTGTCAATGCCTTTGTTCTAATTTCCATTATGTCTATCTTTAATTTACATTTTTAGAGCATCTTGAATCTAGTCACTGAAGAATGAACTCTGTGGAGTACGATATTTGTGTATGGTAGCAAATATTCATCAATTTCAGCAATTCAATTATAAATAACCTAAGTTAATGAGTTGTGTTAGGCATAGTTTGTGTAATTACAAATTACAATGGTATCGAATTGATTTTTTTGGAACTTGTAGAGGGTTTTGCGATCCACTAAATTTGTGTGCATTTCTCATTGCCATTATTCATCTATTTGGCAGGGAAATCATAGCGCCATCCTTGGATGTATGCCAAGATACATAGGGAAAGGAAATGAGAAAGAAAATCTTTAAAAGAAGAAGCCCAAGAATTGAAAATTGAAAAATCAAAAAAGAATAATCAGGAGTTGAGACAAATGAAGAATTTCAGCATTCTAATTATAAAGAACCTAAGTTGGTGAGTTGTGTTATACAGAGTTTGTGAAATTACAAATTACAATGGTATCAAAGCAATTTTTTTGGAAATTGTAGAGGGTTTTTTGGAAAGCAATTTTGCTGCATTTCTTATTGCCATTATTCATCTAATTGGCAGGCAAATCATAGCTCCATCCATGGATGTATGGCTAGAAACATGGGGAAAGGAAACAAGAAAGAAAATCTTCAAAAGAAGAAGTCCAAGATTTGAGAATTCAAGAAACAAAAAAGAATAATCAAGAGTTGAGACAAAAGATCTAGGCACAAGATGTCCTTCCTGTGACAAAGCAGCTTGTACCAAAAACTCAAGGTAAACAAGTTGATCTTACTAGGAAGAATTGGATCAAGTGGAGGAGAGATGTATGCAAGCTATGGAGAAGTCACAAAAAGAAATGCCATCCAAGGAAAAAGTTTTGCTCAAACTCCAGGCCAAGCATTAAGAGACACAATTAAGAGAAGGATCTTTCGATTGAGGCAAGAATTTATCGACAAAGTAACACGAACATTGAAAGTAGAGACGAATTAGCTCCAAATTGTTGAAGGAAATGGATTAATATAAGGGCTAAGGACTTGGCAAAGAGGGACTGAAGCAAGACCCCAATATGCAGGTTGTGGGTAAGTTGGTAGTACTGTGGAAGTTGGAGAATGCCCAAGCATTGCAAAAGCATAAGTTTCTTTCAAGGAGGAAACCAATGTACCACTGCCTCATGGAATGGGCAACGAAGGCCGTAGTGGCACTGACAACAAGTAAGTTGCTAATGAGGGATGCAAAGCAATTCATAAAAAAGGGCAACATTTCAATGGAGTCAATGGCAATAAGCAAGTGTCTAAGGAAGCATGTGAAGCAATACATCAAGAAGAAAGGATCCATGGCACCAAGCAAAACAAGCGAAGATAAGATTGAAGAAGGCAGTAAATGAACTCCCTTTGCCTGGCCAATAGCAAGCTCAAAGGAACAAGTTAGCAAGCGGAGAACATTAATTTCATGTAATTTGCAACCATTTTGAAAGAAGACATACATCAAATCAGTTTTGGGATCTTCATTCGTACACATATTGCAGGAATAAGAATCATTGTTCCACTGTGTGTTGGATGTATGGCTAGAAACATGGGAAAAAGAAATGAGAAAGAAAATCTTCAAAAGAAGAATTCCAAGACTTGAGAATTATAAAATCAAAGAAGAATAATCAAGAGTTGAGACAAAAGAATTTCAGCATTTTAATTATAAATAACCTAAGTTGGTGAGTTGTGTTAGGCATAGTTTGTGCAATTACAAATTACAATGGTATCAAAGTGATTTGGAACTTGTAGGGGGTTTTGTGATCCACTAAATTTTTGCACATTTCTCATTGCCATTATTCATTTATTTGGCAGGGAAACCATAGCCCCATCCTTGGATGTATGGCTAGAAACACGAGGAAAGGAAACAACAAAGAAAATCTTCAAAAGAAGAAGTCCAAGACTTGAGAATTGAAAAATCAAAGAAGAAGAATCAAGAGTTCAGACAAAACATCTAGGCACCAGATGTCCTTACTGTGACAAAGCAGCTTGTAGCAAAAACTCGTACAAGTTGATCTTGCTAGTTAATATAAGATAAGATAGTTCTATTAATGTCCACAAATGACCGAAGTAGGCCAGTGGGACTCGTTGAAAAGAGCTGTTACAAATTACAACACATTGTAGAAACCACAAAGTACTACAAAACTAAGCTAAACTAGAGGAAAAAATCTAGAGTAAACAACTCTAAAGTGGAACAATTGTATGGCATAAAATTACAGCCTCAAGAGTTACCCAAAATGGATAAACCAATACATGCTAAAAGAAATTATTAAGAGAGATCTAGAATTTGAGGTAAAATAGAGATAGAAAGGAACTCCAATAAATCCAAGCACAAATATCAATCTATAGTGGGATGTAAAGTAGAAGCACAGTCATTGTCGTCACCAAATATCCCAAAAGGACCAACACAGGATCTAATGATGCTCCCTAGAGAATGGCCAGGACTAAGAGGGCCTGGTTGGAAAATCCTGGGAGGACATGGAGTTCGATACCTCAAGACTCTTCTAGCATTCATGGCTATGGAACAAATAGAAGAGACCAAGAAACTAGTATGCTGCATCTGTCAACTCCTCCTCGGTATGTGAGGGGTGGCCAAAACCCGACACCAAAGAACTGTAGTCTTGTCCTATCATAAACAAGAAGAAACAACTGAAGCCCTTGTAGCCACTCTTGTATGTAGACAAGGGCACACAAATCTGCCATTAATATTTTGGATAGTTGTAGATTCCAATGAGCGCTTAATACTCTCGATTGCATAGATAGGGTGAAGGAATGAGATGATTAGTCGAGTAGTAGTATGTCTTCCTTGCAATAATCGACACCGAAGAGTCATAGCTTCCCTGAGGTAAAGAGCCAAGCATCTTTGGTCAAGATAATTGAAAGAAGTGGCAAGTGATCCACCTGAGTCTCTATACAAGCAATAGTACCTCTCTTGAATCTCATAATAAACAGGACACCTGAAGATGAAATGTTCTTCAATCTCCACCTCCCGAATAGAGCAAAGATGACATACCTTGTCCTCTTCACCCACAACTGATATGAGCATACTCTAAGTTGACCAAAAGTGTCCAATGTCGCTCGACATAATTAGGACGAGTAATAATGCCATTCTTAATCCTCATGAAATGCTTACTATAGAAGAAGGCCAACTTAGGACTAAGACGTTGAGATGGACCGACCCAAGTGATTTGAATATGTTGTCGATAAACATCATCTCTGTCCGCTTGCTTAATTAACCTCTTATTAGGAAGAAGGCGAGGAGGAGTATTTGAAAGGAGGTAATTGATCTATGGAGATGCCAATTGACTGAAGAAGAGAAACAACTTCTGAGTACCATCCACGATGAGGACCAAAAGAGCCCTTAGAAGTAATGCATTCAGAGGAGCAAAGCACCAAATATGGGCATCTCTCTCGACCTGAGGTGTAATAACCCATGGCTATAAGGCAATGAAGCTTCGGCCTGAGGTGTAATAACCCATGGATATAAGGCAATGAAGCTAACAAATTAATTCTAAAGATGCTCTCAAAAAGAAGAGGATGAACGCCAAACTCAGCTTGAACAATACATTGGGGAATTATTATTTTACATAGGATAAATCACTAAAGCAAAATAGTGTGAACCCTCTCAATGCAAGCCCAATCAACACACCCTAGACTTGGACCCCAAATCTCAGATCCATAAAGGATTGTTAATTCGATGATGCAATCAAAGAGGTGCATCTTTGTAGGTATTTGTTGAAAGTTTTGTCGGAAGAATTGGTGTTCCAAGACTGAGAGAGATGCATATCCATTGCAAAGACGTGACTGTGAAGTTGGCCGAAGATTAAGGGAAGGACATTTAACTAAACCCCCAAGTAGGTGTAAGCAGTGGTGATCTCAATGGACTCGTCCTTATAGAATAACTAAAACTTGGATAGGGTACCCTTTGATGCGTTCAAGATCATCAACTTAGTCTTGCTAAGATTGACTGCCAACTATTTTAAGTCACAAAAGCACAAGAGCATCCAACTGTCTTTGTAGACCCTCAAAAATATGAGCAAAAAGAACATCATCTGCAAAAGCCATACAGCTATCAAGACATCATATAGAAGGCAACCGTCATCAACATGTGTATCGACAAATAAATTCTTCAAGCTCATCAATGAAATGAAATGAAAGATTTTAATTACGTCCGCGAGACCCAAATATGGTCTATGGGACCTCAAATATGGAAGTACAATTACTCAAATCATATCATATGATCTTTAATATCTTTGAGAAGGTTGTTCCTTCTCCTCCCGATGATTTGTGTTAGCAATTCCCCAACTTTTTTTATTTTACTATCTTCAAATAAATCTGCCATAAACTCGTTCCCAAGTGTTTCTTTGTATTTGTCACGGATATATGAAAAACTCGGGCATTTATAGATAAAATGTTCCTCTGTCTCTACTGCCCCTGTGCTTGCATAGAGTACATATCCTTTCTTCCCATTGTTCTTTGGGCGTTGTCCATCTCCCCGTTTCACATCTAAGCCTATGAGAGCTAGTCCTTATCTGAGCAATGAGTATTTTTTCCTTCCACTTGATTTCAGCGCCTATATACGCTTTTTCCTTGTAGTCATACGTTGGGTTAAAATTTGCAATATAATATTGTCTTTTCCTGCTTGCATTTTTCCACATTCCACTTCTGAACTTTTCATTCACATAATTTTTTGTCTTTGTTGACATTTGGGCATTCATTTATGTTGATTTCCCAACGTTTCATCCATTTCTGATTTTGTTTCATCCATGTATTCTTTCGCCTATGCAAATCTTTGTCCCTAGCTGCCCTAGGCCATCTATCATTTGTCATGTTTTCTGTTTTTTTCAAGTAACATAACAGCTTGGTCATAGCAATTGCTTCTAAAGGGAACATTCCAGTTTCAGCTAGAATAATTTCATAAGGGGTTGTGGCCTTAATTTTGAGAAAGTTTGTGATTAGATATTTTTGAATCCTTTCTATTTGCCTCCATTTTGCATTTGTTGTGCCACTAGCCCACACCTCGCAACCATACAACAGAATTGGTGTAACAAGTAGGCCAAATAAGACCTTGGTGGTCTTCCAGTCCCACAACTCGGCATTCCTACACCTGTTTTGAAGTGCATATAGTGGTCTCCAACCACTTTGAGTTCTTTTCATCCTACATGTATTCCAATTAAGTTTGTCATGAAAGTCGATGCCCTTCTTCAATTCTAGAGCTTGAAGGTGATCTTCTAGATCCCAAAGAGTGAAAGAGAACGAGGACAGCCTTGTTTGACACCAATGGAGCTCTGGACATCCTCCAAGAAACCAAAAGTTGTCCGAAAAGAGCCAACAACTACCTCACATAGTCTCTTGATGATAGTGATAAGGAGCTCATAAATGCCAATGTCATGTAGTCTTTGAAATAAAAGATTACTAGGAACGGTGTCAAAGGCCTTTCTAAAGTCCACAAAACAACGTAACACTTTAGAGGACCATAATCATAATCATCGGCCACACATGGATCAAAATGAATCATTGGATGGTTGGTAGGATTGGGCAACAAAAGAGGAAAATATGGAGAGGTGAAAGAGGAGGAACTCGGGAAAAAAGTCAACATTGCATGATCAGCCAAGAGAAGCTGACTAGATACCTAAAAGCCATGAATATCAAAATGCAAAGTCTTGTTGCTGATGACATAGTCAACCACACTCGCACATCCCGCATGTGGAAAACAAGTGAACCTTAAGGACTTAGGAAACTGAGGAATTCCATTGAGAACCAAGAGGCCATGTGACTCACACAATTGAATCAAGTGTTTCCCATAAGTTGTAACAAGATGCTTCTCATCTACAGAGGTCCTAGTGAATGCAAGATCCTTGGGTTTGAGTTCGAAGAGACAGAACTCGTCCTCTATAAGATCATGAATAGGTGTTTGGTGGGTCCCGGTGTAGGCATTGAAGTCACCTAAAAGCGTGACATCACCTGCTAATGAATATGTAGAAATCTCGGGGTAGAGATCCAAGTAAGGGTCACCATTAGAGCGGATGGCAAAAGTTGACGACGTTGGAGGAAAATAACATACTGCTATGAAGATGTCTCTAAGAGGGGGTGGGCCCCTCTTGATCTGAAACCACATATATCTAGAGTGCTCATCTGATGCGACCAATGACACATGTTGATGAAGGCAGTCCCGAATGAGGCATGCCACACCACCTGATCAATGTGTCATGTGCCTGAAAGCATAAACACAAAAGTAATTATTTGACTAGTGGATGAGATCGTTCTAGGCTTTCATGGGTCTCTATGATAAAAGCAAGATCTTGTAAAGAAATAACATTTTGGAGTGTACTCGAAGAAGACCATATCGCCCCATTATGGTTCCAACAAGTTACCTACTAGGACTCGAAAACACCTCCATTTTATAGGCCAAGGACGTGACCACCATGAAGGAGGGGAGTCACGAATCACAACTTTTCATTGACAAAACTACCCACGTGTCCTTTTGAGTAGCTATCACTTGCGCACGTGCTTTTTGTAGTTCCTCCATCTGAAGATGTGTGAGGTCCTCATCTAAGTAAATTTTTGTGGACAAAGTAAAAAGTTTCTTCTCGGCTCTTAAAGCCCTCAAACGTTCCTCAGATGAGCAAAATCGAATCAGAAGGGTGCCATCAGGGACTACCCAAGCCTAATCAAGGATAACATCTTTCATATCCAATGTGTTATGCAAAATATCATGGCCTGCCTTTAAGGGATCAATAGGCTTTGGAAGACCTCGAACTCGAAGGTTGAGTTCTTTGGCTTGACGTGCCCTTTCCTCATCAAATTTGGCTTGCACTGCTAACTCCACAATGGGAGAAGTCTTTTTCCCCTTAACCACTTTAACCCATGAATTATGTTCTTCAACCAGTTTTTTAAGAGACTATTGATGAGCATTTGTCTCGTTTTTTAGATTCTCGTGTTGGACAAGGATCTCTATTTGCTTATGTTGTATATCACGAACAACCTCTTGAAGATGGTGAAGATCATCGGTTGGAGATGCATGAGTTCGTTCAAATTTTTCTGTTTTCAAAATGTTTTCACCTTGTTCTTGGACTTGACATTGTAGGGCCTCAATGGTAGCATCCTTCACCTGATGTTAGTTTTAGAGTTGTGATATTTGTCATTGAAGCTCAATGCCAAAATGCTTAATTTTTGCAATCCATTTGGTGAGGCAATTGTAGTTGAGTTTGGGAGTTAACACCTGTTCGGAGAGCATGGGAAGGTGGATTTTCCATGCTGGATCAAAAACCCCAATTCTAGTTAAACCCAAGCTCCAATTTTTGTTTAAGCAAACCCAAAAAACCCTAGCTCCAATTTTTGCCAATGAAGCAAACCCAGAAAAAAAACCTTGGCTCTTGTTTCTGCTAGAGAAGCAAGCTGAAAAACCCTTGGCTTTAATTCTCATTGGAGAAGGAAACCCAAAAAACCCTAGCTCAATTCTCATTAGAGAAGCAAACCCAAAAAACCCTAGCTTTGAATGGGAAGCAAACCTAGAAAACCCTAGCTCTGGTTCCTGTGGAGAAGCAAACCCTGAAAACCCTAGCTCTGGTTCTTGTTGGAGAAGCAAACCCAGAAAAACCCTACCTAGTTCTCATTGGAGAAGCAAACCCAAAAAACCCTAGCTCCAGTTTCGGCTGGAGAAACAAACCCAAAAAAACTCACTCCAATTGTGGCTGGAGAAGCAAACCCAGAAAACCCTGGCTCTGGTTCTAGATGGAGAAGCAAACCCATAAAACCTTGGCTCTAGTTCCTGTTGGAGAAGACAAGCCAGAAAACCCTAGATCTGGTTCCAACTAGAGAAGTAAATCCAAATATTCCTAGCTCTAGTTCTAACTGAAAAAGCAAACCCAAAAAACCCTGGCTACAGATCCCATTGGAGAAGCAAACTTTGAAAACCCTACTTGGTTCTCATTGGAGAAGCAAACCCAGAAACCCTAGCTCCAATCCCAACTAGAGAAGCAAACCTCGAAAACCCTGGCTTCGGTTCTAGTTGGAGAAGCAAACCCAGAAAATCCTCTCTTTGGTTCCCATTAGAGAAGCAGACCCAAAAAAACCTAACTGATTCCTACTAGAGAAGCAAACCCAGAAAACCCTACCTCCAATTGTCATTGGAGAAGCAAACCCAAAAAACCTTGTCTCTAGTTTCCATTGGAGAGTCAAACCTAGAAAACCCTACTTGATTCTCGCTGGAGAAGCAAACCAAAAAAAGACTGGCTCCGATTCTGACTGGAGAAGCAAACCTAGAAAACCTTGGCTCCAGTTCTGACTGGAGAAGCAAACCTAGAAAACCTTGGCTCCGGTTCTGACTGAAGAAGCAAACCAGAAAGCTTGGCTCCAGTTCCGACTAGAGAAGCAAACCAAAAAAAAAAAACTTGGCTCTAGTTCCAACTAGAGAAGCAAACCCAGAAAACCTTGGCGTTGGTTCCCGTTGGAGAAGCAAACCCAGAAAACCCTAGATCCAATCCCATAGAAAGAAATGAATCAAGTGGAGGAGAGATGTATGCAAGCTATGGAGAAGTTGCAAAAGGAAATGGCATCGAAGGAAAATGTTTTGCTCAAACTCTAGGCCAAGCATAAAGAGATGCAAAAAAAGAAGGATCTTTCGCTCAAGGCAATAATTTATGAACAAAGAGGCTGCAACAATGAATGTAGAGAGGAATTAGCTCCAAATTGTATAAGGAAATGGATTAATAAAAGGGCTAAGAACTTGGCAAGGAGGGATAGAAGCAACACACACAAAACGTAGGTTTTGGGTAAGTCGGTAGAACTGTGGAAGTTAGAGAATACCCAAGCATTGCAAAAGCAAAAGTTTCTTTCAAAGAGGAGACCAATCTACCATTACCTCATGAAATGGACAAAGAAGGCAGTAGCACCACTGACGCCAAATAAGTTGCTAATGAGGGATGCAAAGCAATTCATAAAAGAGGGCAGCATTTCAATGGAGTCAATGGCAATAAGCGAGTGTTTAAGCTAGATTGTGAAGCAATACATCAAGAAGAAAGGGTCCATGGCACCAATGCAAGGGAAACAAGGGAAGATAGGATTGAAGAAGGCAGTAAATGAACTCCCTTTGCCTAGCCAATAGGAAGCTCAAAGGAACGAATTAGCAAGCAAAGAATATTAATTTCATGTAATTTGCAACCGTTTCAAAAGAAGACATACATCAAATCTTTTTTGGGACCTTCATTCAAACATATATTGCAGGACTAAGAATCATTGCTCCACCATGTGTTGGAAGCAAATATATTGTTAATTGAATTATAACCTGTCAAGCAAAGTGCATACCTTAAAAAACAAACTCAAAGAACCATAATGAGAATAGATTATCGTTGGATAGCACCTCAACAAACTAGATATTTAACTATTGCAAAGCAATAAATGCAAGGAATAACTTCATCAAAAATGAGAAAGGTTTCCATATTGACGCAAGGACTCTATTGCAAGGCTTGTATTCTATATTAGTCTCAATCTTTCCAAAGAATGTCCATAAAACAAAGAGTACTCTCCAAAGTGAATGAACAAGTTTTATTGTTGTGGATCTCCATGCACAAGTGTTGGATTGCATCATCAAGTTACATTACTGTTAACAATTCTGTTTTAAATTATTTCTTGAAGCATATCAAAGAAAATTGAGATGAAAGCTATGTCAGCTCCACTCTGAGATATCATAAGGTTCATATTTCTTAGAGACAAAACAGGAACAGGATTTGGGAATTATGCCTGACTTTTCTGGAAACATCTAATATAGATTAAACATTAAAAACTAAATTATAAGGACTCAAAGATGACTTACTTTTTGAAAGTTCACTACATACGTTTGCTTCCATAAGCCATGTGCATGTGAACACAACAAACCAAGGCCCCCCTTTTCAGTTATAAATTGCAATACAAGACTGATAGGATGAAGAATACTGTCGTCAACCTCAGGTACTCAAGCCGTAGGAATGAGAGGTTGTACATCTTAATGAATCTAAACTGTTATAAGAAGCAAATTAGGGCCTTTCTCCAAAACTACCTGTGATGCTAAAATTATAACAAGAAAATCCAAGAATACAATGCAATAAAATATCCACCAGCCTAAAACAATGATGTTATTAAAACTCCAAAGACTAAGGATTCACAAGTACCACAATAAAGAGCAATCATGTACAAGGAACTACAGGAAGGTTACACTAAACATATTCTCTATGGTAAATAGATTTTTCATTAATTTCAAACATAAGTTGTGATTCAGAAAAAAAAACAAATCTGCATTAGGTGCCTCACCTGTTATATGAGCTCTGAAATTGGATGATCACTCACATGACAATATCCCTTCTGGATATAGTTACCATAAACCTTTTACTTGAAAAAGGAACCAAGTTTTGGACAGGGCAACCAACAGCTGTATGTTTGCTTTGCAATATGGCTACTTTATTCATATTGCCTCATTATACTGCTGTTAAATTCAGTTGCTACTTGCTAGTGCTTGTACAAATTATATTTGGCTGGTTTACAGTGTTGGATATAGATCTGGATAACAATATACATGTATTTATCGACCTATATATATTATTGGATCACCCTATTGCTGTGAAATTCACCTGCTATTGCTTATACAACTTCTATTCAGCTGGTTTACTGTGTTGGCTATGGATATGGATGATAATATAAATCTCTCTCTTTTCATACATATGTATATATAGTGTTTATAAAGAAACAAGCATGCACACGAGCGCGCAGAGAGAGAGAGAGAGTCAACGTAACATCTAATTCTAATGAATGCTAACAGAATAGAAACTAGATTTACTCTGAAACCATGTTGAGGACACAACATATGCAGTGTGTCAAATATCTCTGATTCTGAAATCACTCTACTACAGATTCCAGATATAATTCTCTAAATGTCTTCACTAATAATATGTAGTGCTGTCTATTGCAATAAGCTGCACTAAGAATCATGTCAACTGTCTAAAAGTCTTAAATAACTCTATTAGAAATTGCTGAAAATTCCCCTAAATGTCTTCACTAATTCCACAACTGTATGGGGTGCTGTCTGGCGCGAAATGCTTTGTGTACATGCTACTCTAAAGGCATTCTAAAGAAAAGCAAATGGATCGCAGGCAAACAAAAGAAACACAATCCATTGGTGTCAAACAACATAGTTGATAGGTTAAATAAAAATAGAGTGGGTCTATGGAAGAATTAGCAAACATTTATCAGTAAATAAGGAAGCACAAACAGATGACCTTTTAAGGTCCAAGCATTTCAACAGCATGTCTTCCTCGACAAAGCTGTTTATTCAAATATCTTCCTGCTCCAGACTGAACACACCTCTCATGCAAGTTACTCTCCAGTGGATTCTTAACTTCACAAGAGAAGAAACTTCTGAAAGAATTTGCTCTCTCTGATATGAAAATGAATCTTTTGGTAACGCAACAAAGAAGAGATACCTAGAGAATTCTTTAAAATGAAATCAAAGACCAAGACAGGAAGGATTATTTGATTCAAAGTGGACAACATCAGTATGAAGGGGATAAAAAAATTAAACCCTACAGTCAAAAGTTGTGCAGGATGTTTATGGAGTACCTGCTTTACTTCTGCCAGCCATGCATTAAACTCAGGTCGTTTGTTCCTGTAAGTAAATAATATGAGATCAAAGGAACTGAATCTGTCTCAAAAACATAACTATTATATAAACACCAAAGACTAAAAAATTTTATAAACAAAACGATAGGCATTACGTAAGTCATTTTTGACATCATCATGCAATTACCAAGCCTTCATGTTTTTTTTTCAATGAGTACCAAGCCTTCATGTTACATTTAAAAAAATGCACAATTTCCATTATCAAAATCCTTTTTCTGAACACTTCTGGTAGATTAGAGTCAAAATTTCTCAACGAAAAACAAATTAGAAGTAAAAATTTTAAATTACAGTTGCATGCTTTACTCCAAACATATATTGTATATCATAAAAGGGACAAGTCATTAGGATGGAGAATGAGACTGAAAAGGTCTGCCCTGACAAGATGCAGTCCAAGTCCCACGCAAACAGTTCAGTTGCATACTTTGACTCAAAAAAATTGGTCTTATGAGGACCACTAGTGAAGACAGAAACAAATATGCCTTATGTACACCACCAGTCAGCAGTATCATCCTCAAACATCAATGGAGCATCCACCTGAACAAATCAACATAATACAGGTCTGACCAGTCGACGAAAGGGTAGATCAGCCCTGTTACAATGTCCAGGGACAATCTGGGGAGGTGTTATTTGATGTAATTATGTTGTGACACAGTCACTGCCTAGTCATTTGTGTTCACGCCTGTCCAAATTTCCCACATGCAGTGTAGCTATTGAGTTTATCAAAAACTTGTGAGAAAAGGAAACAGGCGTCACGAGCCACGAAAACAAGGCTACAACCAACCAATATTGTTCAACTTCCAATGTACAACTTGGTTATTGAAAACCAGCTTTTACAAAACAAATTGAATAGTTAGAGAAACTTCTTTAGTAGAAGAAACTACGTGACAAAGCATGGAGTCTAGAGATGTTCCAAGGGTGGATTATTGCAGTATACACAGCTAGCAGCAATCTTTACACATGGATTTTTCTGCCTCAGGATGGTTTCTTCATCTAATATTCTTCTATTCATTTGTATGGATTCTTTCATTTTCTGATATTTTTGTTCTGTATATTTTGTAGCATCTGCAGTTGTGAGATTGTGTACCTATCAACACCAAAATTGCAGCCTTAAGTATTGTTGGATTCTTATTAATTTGGGTTTAAATGGATTGAATTTTTCTAAATTATGCCTGCCCAAAGACTAGGCCAATTAAAAAATTTTATTCAATACCCGAGTGGTTTTATTGATGCTGTCATAGATCTTTCAGATGTCTATGCTAATAACTATATAGGAAAAGAGTCCGCGAAAGGGAAATTGGTCCATACAAGTTGGAAGCAGGAGAAAAGTGTAGATTTCCTCATCTATCAGCCATCACAAAAAGCATGGAAGCAGAATTTAGTCATTATGTTCACCAAATTCATGTCAGCCATGAGAGAAAAGGGAGACCTGAACTCAGCATGAGAAAGAAGAACACTTTGGGTCTAAACCTGCCCTTCAAAATAAAGGGTCCAAGGTATTCATCCATACAAGGGATAGGTTGACGCAAAAAGACTTAATAAATAGTTGAGGCAGTTGGAAACTTACTTTGGAAAATTCATGGTTTCTGCAATGAGCAAAAGGTCTTTTCTGCTGAATTGAAAATGACCAAGCATGCCCTGGGATAGGGGAGCTGAAACTTGACAATAAGATCCTCATAAAGAAATGGGATAAACCTTCAAGAAGATGATAAAATCACAGTTCTATCCTGCTGGGTACAAAGAGGAGCAGATGCCTAAATAGAAGGATTCCTCATAAAGGAAAAGACATGGGTTCAAGACTATACCTCTGAATCTCAGAAGCAAGAAATCTTGCTAAACATCTCTCAAGATGGCCCAGGGTAGCACTGAAGTATCTTAAAGGGTTGCATAGCCACATCTTGATGGAACTGGCCCCTCTTCAACATGAATAGAATTGATGAGGCTTGTGAGAAGACCTTATACATCTTGACAGAATTTTCAAAAAGGAGACAGATCCTTTTCAAAAAATCCAAGAAGAATGTTTCAAAAAGAAGGATAAGAAAGGAACAGAACAAAGAATGATTCTACCAGTCAGACAGATTATGAGCACTCTAAGAACAAGTAACAATCATTGCAACATATATGTTTGCACTGTGGTCAAATATTGGAAATATAGAAGGCCAAGAAGAAATGGACAAGAATTTATATACAAAAGACAACAGCAACAACAATTGTTGAGAAGTTGAAAGGAGACTGAGAGAAATTTTGCTCATTAAAATTTAGATTAGAATGAAGTTGAACACTTTGTCTTCCTCTGGTTGGCAGAAAATTTTGATTTCCAAAACACAGGTAGCAAAACTTTGGGTAAAAACTCAAAAGCATTCAGGTCACTGGTAAATATAAGTTCAAGTTTTCTATAGTAGCAAACATATGATGAAGTTATATGTGATGTTTGTTACCCTTGATGTTTGTGAGGTTCTGCTGGACAACCCATACTGGTCAGATACAAAAACCACTTTCCTTTGTAGGGAGCACAAGCGTAAGCTGATCAAGGACAAAAAACCATATCTTATAAATGTTACAAAGGGAAACCAAAAATATCCTTGTATTTCCAAATCAAGCCAAGAGATTAAAGAATGCAAGTAAAAAGAAGTTTATTATCAATTTTAAATACCAAACCACAAGAAGGAAATGTTGTGAAAGGCATTTCAAAAGCAAGCTGCATTATGAACCAAGCAAGAGATTTGGAGGATCTTAGCAATCAATTCAAGAAAGTGTCCCAAGAACCAAGAGATTTGCCTCCAGAATGAGATACAACTGCTGCCACAGATATTGCCCATCAATAAATTGCATAGGCAATTACCTTTGGAATATAAGGAGGTCACAAAGCAACTGCAGAAACTCTTGGAGTAAAGAATGATCATGCAGATCACCAATAGTCTTGGTGCTTAAAAAGCATGGCACATAAAGTATATACATTTACTATAGGCCACTCGTAAAAATAACTATCGAGAACCGATATTCCTCAAGATCAATGATTTACTTAAACAATTGCAACATACCATATAGCATCTACTATGTACTTTGCAAAGGTGGATACCAATTCAAGTTACTAGCAAGTCAGGGTAAAAAATATGATTAGAACTCATAGCTTCTTAGTTCTTTACCCTTAACACTAACGCATCTACATTCCTTGCCTGCAGAATATAAGAAATTCCTATCAGGGAAAACATAGTGGTAAGATTTTGAAGAATCAATGAGTAAGAACCTTAGCAAACTTGCAACAACCTTCTGCAGTTGAAAGAAATGCTTCCAGGGATGCAACAGGAATTGTATTAATATGAGGAAGGCCAATACGCTACCATTTGAAGTTGTTCTTGGAAGCAAAGGGATTGCCATATTTTTAGTACTAGAACTGATATATAATCTCAACTGATGAAACCTTAAATAGATCCTTTTGAACACTTCAAACGCTCCTTGGCT
Organism: Wollemia nobilis; assembly: GCA_028583015.1. Lineage (NCBI taxonomy): Eukaryota > Viridiplantae > Streptophyta > Pinopsida > Araucariales > Araucariaceae > Wollemia > Wollemia nobilis. The sequence goes on along the minus strand of JAQPPZ010003527.1, from coordinate 1,310,339 downwards.
TGATATCACTTGGATTATGACAAAACAATTCGTGAACCACAGTAAGACCCTCTATTTGGCATCAATCTACTCTTCTATGCTGAAAAATGCTCTTAGATGTTAAGAACAGAATATGGATAGTCCAGGAAGAGATTGATGCAATGCTAACGAATCATGAAATCAACTCTATTGTGAACCTAACTATTATCCAATGTAAAGAACAGTTGCCCAATGTATTGTTCAGACTGAGCTTGGCATTCATTCTCTTCGCCTTGAGAGCATCTTCAGAATTATGGTTCAGCTTCATCGCCTTAGATCCATGGATGACTGCACCTCAGGCTGAGAGAGATACCCATATTTGGCACTTTGCTCCTCAAAATGGATTTCGTCTAGGATCACTTTTGGTCATCATCGTGGATGATACTTAGAAGTTATTTCCCTTCTTTAGTCAGAAGGCATCTCCATTCAAACGCTGCTTAAATGCTCCTCCCCGCCTTCTTCCTAATAAGAGGGTAATTAATCAAGCAGTCAGAGATGATGTTTATCGACAATATATTCAGATCACTTGGGTCACTCCATCTCAACCTCTTAGTTCTAAGTTGGCCTTCTACACTAAACATTTCATGAGGATTGAGAATGGCATTATTACTCATCCTAATTATGTCCAATGACATTGGACACATGGCCTTAGGATTCCTCTTGGTCAGCTCAAAGGATGCTCACATCAGTTGTGAGTGGAGACGAACCACCATATTCGTCAAGAGGATAGGGTATGTCATCTTTGCTCTATTCAAGAGGTGGAAACTAAAGAACATTTCATCTTAAGATGTCCAATTTATTATGAGATTCAAGGGAGGTACCATTGCTTGTATAGAGACTTAGGGGGATCGCTTGCCACTTTTTTCAGCTGTCTTGACAAAATATGCTTGGCTCTATACCTCAAGGAAGCTATCACTCTTCCGCTTTAGTTATTATAGGGGAGATTGACTACTACTCACCTCATTCTTTCACTCTCGCTCTATTGTTGAGAGTTATAGGCATTCATTTGAACCTACAACTCTCTAGAATGATAATGATAGATCTATGCACCCTTGTCTACATACAAGAGTGGCTACTACGAATTCAATTCCTTCTTTTTGCTTGCAGCATGACAGGACTATAGGTCTTCAACATCAGGTTTCTGCCACCCTTCATATACCAAAGAGTTGTAGACAGATACAACTTACAATTTTTCTCTCCTCTTCTATTGGTTCCAGAATCATGGATGCTAAAAGAGTCCTGAGGGGTTGAACTCCACGTCTTTCCCAGGATTATCGAACCAAGCCCTCTTAGTCCTAGCCATTCTCCTGGAAGCATCATTAGATACTATTAGCCCTTTTGGGATGGTGATGGCAATGATTGTGCTTCTACTTTACATTAACATAGATTAATGTTCTGAGTTGGATCCATTGGAGCTCCTTTCTATCTTTGTTGTACCTTGACTTTTAGTGCTCTCTTCATCATTACTTTTAGCATGTTAGTTGTCTATCAATTTTAGATAACTCTCAAGATTGTAATTTTATGCCATACAACTATTCCACTTTAATGTAGTTTACACTAGATTCTTTACTCTAGTTTAGCTTATTTTTGTAGTACTTTTTGGTTACTACAGTGCATTATAACAGCTCTTTTCAATGAGTCCCATTGGCCTGCTTTGGCCATATATGGACATTAATAGAACTATCTTACTTCTAGCTCAAACATAATTATGAAATTCAACGTGTTTTTCAAAAACTTGCAAAGTTTGAGCACGAGTCATTACAAACGTGTTTTTTAAAATTGACTCAACAAGTTTTTCTTGGCTTGTCGAGTTTTTTAAAAACTCCGAAAAATCTTGGTCTCGGAAAAACTCGCGAGTCCTACAAGTCTCGATAGAAAAACACACCTACAAAGAAATGCATGCAGAAATAAAATAAAAGCTTTTTTGAAGTTTTGGCCTCATTTTTGTTGTTTCCAGTGATAGAGGGAGCTGAGAGGAGGTGAAAGAAACCACAAGAAACACGCACTTGCATCCTTAAACAAGATTTTTTCCAGATTTCAAGAATATAACAGCCACTCAACGCTTGGAGTTGACATAAAAAATGAAGTTTCAATTGTCAATGCTTAAACCCTAGGGCTTTTTTTGTTTTGAGTTTCTAATTAATTTTTTATTGTTTCCATGTGCAATCGCATTCAAAGAAAATGACTAGGAAGAGAGACCTAGCTTGGAAGCATGCAAGGAAGGATAAGAAGGGGGAAGTCTTATACAACTATTGTGATACCAAAATTTATGGAGGCATAAACCACCTCAAATACAACTTGGTGAGAAAATCCATCTATGATGTCACGTCATGTAAAAATGCAATGCCCTCCAAGAAGATTATGACGAAAGGAAACAGCTGAGGAAAAGAACAAGCCATGCAATGGCTTCTCCTCCCTGGCCTCCATCTATGGAGTCTAACAACGTTGTCCATTGGCAGCAGCATCGCAATACATCAAGTCCCACAGCAACAGACCGAGGGAGTGAGATGGAATCATCCTTTTTTGTGCAACGTTCCACTCCAGGGTCACAACCCTCGCTTAGGGGCATGGTTGCATGGAACGAGGAAAGCACAAGGTTGCGACAAGGGCTTGTGCAAGCTTTTGGTTTTTTCCGGCATTCCATTCATTGTGGCGAGGTCTCCGTATTGATCAGGAATGGTAGATGCCCTCACTGTTTGTGGCCTTGGATTTAAGGCACCCACTTATAATCATTTTGGAGGCCCTCTCCTTTAGGAATCAATGGAGGATATCCAATATTTGCTTGAAGAACAGCTAAAAAAAAAAATATGGAGAAAAAAGAGTTGCATGATCATATCCTAATCTAACAACTGAATTTTGAAAAAATATAAATCCTTTGCTTCTGAGACCAGTAGCATTTTCAGCTGTTAGATGAATTTTCCAGTGCTTTTTCTTTTCTGTGCATAAATGTAACACGGCGAGAATTTTTAAAATTTAACTAATAACAATTTAAACTTCCCAGACACAGTTAAAGCACAAGCAACCAAAAAATAATATGGTAGTTGCAGTGGTTGTGACCTTTGGTTTATAAAGATTTGCCTTGCTAAAAAAACAACAACCAAATAATAAAAATAATTTTTTGGACAAACAGCTGATGGTCAATTAACCGAAGTAGGTTATCAAGGAAGAAAACAAATACATACCACATATCAATTTCCTTAATAATGCCGAACTTGCCCCATGAATTGGTGACGGCTCCCTTTCCCCTGTTCTTCTCTTTCTCCTCTTTCTTCTTCTTTTTTCTCTTCTTTTTCTCCTCCCTCTCCTTCTCCTTTTTCCTCCTTTTCTTCTCCCTTCGCTTCCTGCGCCTGTACTCCTCTTCTGAGGAAGTCGAAGAATAGGAAGAAGCAGTAGAACTATCGCTCTCTGTTTCGCTTTCTGAGTGATGATGCCTTCTGCGCCGTTTCTTCTGAGACTTAACATCTTCGTGTTTATTATCTTCGTCGTCGTCATCAGTGGCACCATCCCGGCCATGGCGATGGCGATGCCTCTTTCCCATTTTATCGAGACTTCAATAAATCCTGTTAAAAGAATTCTCAGACGAACGCAGGAATGTTTACAGTATAAAGAGCGTTTCTAGCCTAGTGGAATGGGATCGAAACTAATATTCTTCTACTAAGACTGGACACCTTATGATTCAATGTCAAAGAGTGCACTGTGATGAGGCCTCCAAGAGCAATCGAGAGATACTTTTAGTTGTTTGCCCACGTCCAGTGATTTTGAACCATTTGGTATAAATGCCTTGAACACAGTTGAACACATTAGAAAATGAAGTTACAGGTTTTCTTATTTATTAAAAAATAAATAAATGTTATTGTAATGTTTTTTTAATTAGATGTTAAGGGTGAATAAATTTTTTTGAATTTTTTTAAATTAAATAATTTTATTTAATAAAAATTGGGAAGCATAATAGCTTTACATTGACAAGTTAGAAGAATGGATAAACAACTTTGGGGGAGAGGGTGTACATTTAGCCAAATATGTGGTAAAACTCCTCATGTATGCAGATGATGTAATTTTTGTGGCCACAACAGCCAAAGATCTAGAAGATCACCTTCAAGCTCTAGAACTCTTTTGTAAAGAAGTTGGGATGCAGGTGAACACGAGCAAAGCAAAAATTATGATTTTTTCAAGCAAAAAGAAGAAGCAACAACTCAAATTTCGGTTTGCAGGAGAACCGCTTGATGTAGTAGTAGAATACAAATAACCGGGCATAGACTTTCATGACAAACTTAATTGGAATACATGTAGGATGAAAAGAACTCAAAGTGGTTGGAGAGCACTATATGCACTTCAAAACAGGTGTAGGAATGCCGAGTTGTGGGACTGGAAGACCACCAAGGTCTTATTTGGCCTACTTGTTACATCGGTTCTATTGTATGGTTGCGAGGTGTGGGCTAGTGGCACAACAAATGCAAAATGGAGGCAAATAGAAAGGATTCAAAAATATCTAATCACAAACTTTCTCAAAATTAAGGCCACAACCCCTTATGAAATTATTCTAGCTGAAATTGGAATGTTCCCTTTAGAAGCAATTGCTATGACCAAGTCATTATGTTACTTGAAAAAAATAGAAAACATGACAAATGATAGATGGCCTAGGGCAGCGAGGGACGAAGAGTTGCATAGGCGAAAGAATACGTGGATGAAACAAAATCAGAAATGGATGAAACGTTGGGAAATCAACAAATGCCCAAATGTCAACAAAGACATAAAAAATTATGTGAATGAAAAGTTCAAAAGTGGAATGTGGAAAAATGCAAGCAGGAAAAGACAATATTATATTGCAAATTTTAACCCAACGTATGACCACAAGGAAAAAACGTATATAGGCGCTGAAATCAAGTGGAAGGAAAAAATACTCATTGCTCAGATAGGACCAGCTCTCATAGGCTTAGATGTGAAACAGGGAGATGGACAACGCCCAAAGAACAATGGGAAGAAAGGATATGTACTCTATGCAAGCACAGAGCAATAGAGACAGAGGAACACTTCATCTATAAATGCCCGAGTTTTTCAAATATCTGTGACAAATACAAAGAAACACTTGGGAACGAGTTTATGACAGATTTATTTGAAGACAGTAAAATAAAAAAAGTTGCTAACACAAATCAGCTGGAAAAGGAACAACCTTCTCAAAGATATTAAAGATCATATGATATGATTTGAGTAATTGTACTTCCATATTTGAGGTCCCATAGACCATATTTGGGTCTCGCGGACGTAATTAAAATCTTTCATTCATTCATCATTAGGTTTGTTTGAATATGTTATATGTCGTTTTTTGGGTTAATAATTTTTTTAAAATAAAATGTGAAAAAAAATAAAATTAAAATTTATAGTTATTTTTTATATAAACTCCAATATTTGTTATACTTTTTGCCAATGAGGTATTTGTCAATGGGGTAGCAGGTTCAAAGGCCCAAGTCCTTGGTCCCACTTGGTGGGATTCCTCACCCCTATTAACATCGAGTTTGGGCATGTGTGTGGGAGGTTGGCCCTCTTGCTTTCTGACCGATTAATGTGATGATGCAAGTCTAGTGGCAAATTCCATGATTGGAATTTTGTTCTACGTTAAAACCTATATAAATATATATATTAATATATATATTCCATGATTAGAATTGCGTTCCACGTTATTACCTATCTATCTCGTTAGTGTAGTTTATACCTATCTATATTGTTAGTGTAGTTTGTGAATAATCCTACATTATCTGTGTTGTGGGACTTAAGTGGTTTATAAACCCCAACACTTGTTATACTCTTTTCCAATGGGGTAGCAGGCTTAAAGGTGAAAGTCCTTGGTCCCACTTTGTGGGATTCCTTGCCTCTATTAACATCGAGTTTGGGCATGTGTGTGAGGGGCTGACTCTTTTGCTTTCTAACCGGTTAATGTGATGATGTAAGTCTAGTGGCATATTTCATGATTGAAACTTTGTTCCATGTTAATACCTATCTATCTAAAATGAAATGAAAGATTTTAATTACGTCCGCGAGACCCAAATATGGTCTATGGGACCTCAAATATGGAAGTACAATTGCTCAAATCATATCATATGATCTTTAATGTCTTTGAGAAGGTTGTTCCTTCTCCTGTTGATTTGGGTTAGCAATTCCCCAACTTTTTTTATTTTACTGTCTTCAAATAACTCTGTCATAGACCCATTTTCAAGTGTTTCTTTGTATTTGCCACGGATGTCTGAAAAACTCGAGCACTTATAGATGAAGTGTTTCTTTGTCTCTACTGCCCCTGTGCTGCATAAAGTACATATCCTTTCTTCCCATTGTTCTTTGGGTGTTGTCCATCTCCCTGTTTCACATCTAAGCCTATGAGAGCTAGTCCTTATCTGAGCAATGAGGATTTTTTCCTTCCACTTGATTTCAACGCCTATATATGATTTTTCCTTGTGATCATATGTTGGGTTAAACTTTGCAATATAATATTCAAACTAAAAAAAATTCAAACAATAAAACATTAACCTGGGTCAAGTACATTATGTTGTACATTATTAAGATCTCTCAAGGATTTTCATGCGACATCTTCCTATAACTCTAATAAATGGAAAAGGTGTTGTAGTTTTATTTCTATTGCACCTATAAATTCGAATAAGAGATGAGAGACAAAACATCTTCCCTTGAAACTTATGTTCATTTTTAAACATTCATTTATTTCTACAATTCTATAGAAAAATAATTTCAATTCAGATCATGTGTCAAGCTTTATGTTTGTGTTGCTCCTAGGAGTCATTCATTCCTAAAACAGCCACAACCCAAGTAATATAAGAGATCTTCCAAGGTTTGAGAAAACTTTGACACCATTTCTAAGCCTATGGGGTCGGTGAGCAAGACTAAAATATATAAATTGGATTTTCCAACTGTTGACACACAAAGCAGATCTTCCAAGGTTTGAGAAAACTTTGACATCATTTCTAAGCCTATGGGGCCGGTGAGCAAGACCAAAATATATAAATTGGATTTTCCAACTGTTGACACACAAAGCAGAATAGGGAAGTAAGGCCAAGATAGTTAATTCGGCTCTCCATTGGGAGACCTCCCAATAAAAAACCACATGAAAACCACCTTCTTTGTCTCTATTTGTGTCAGCCAAACTGTGTGTATATATTTTAGCCAAGTTTCTAGAGAAAGATTAACTTCCTAGTACTTGTGGAGGATAAGCTTAGGGTTGAACATAACTATTTGTAGGCTTCTTTAACAAAGTATGCAATGAAATATATATGACCAGGCCAATTCTAGTCTTGGGTCCACTCATAGTTTGGTACAAATGGGATAAGAGCTTTAATAAAGTTTGGGAGAGAATATTCAATAGCATTACATATAATATCCCTTCTATTCACTTTATAGTAGGATCAATAAGTGTTTGTCTAGCCAGGCATTTACCAAGAAGAGACATGGGTTCAAACCTTGGGGGTGCCAATTTGCAAAGGTAGTAGTCTGATCTGAATCCTTTGAGTGTGCGCCAGATCGACGATGACGGTACACTCGAGCAATCGGTGGTCTCCATCTCATGTCGGGTCAACAACAACAAGACGAATAGGCTTGTTGGGAGCAGCCCCTATGGTTTGAACCCTACGCTTGTCAGTTACTAAAAATAGTGTGGTTGTAACGAACTCTCCTATGTAACAAAAAAAAACTTTTTAGTATTGTTTAATTTTTGTTTTTTTGGAGCCATTCTCTTGTATCTATGTTTAACAACTCAACCAAACATCTTATATACTTCTTATGTAGTCTTTTGTTGGGATATCCCTATTGAGGGCAAACAAACCATAATTGTTTGGAAAATTTGGGGGTCACCATATACTTTGAAAAATAGCTTAAAAACCTTTTTGGGAAGAGAATCCTCCCACTAAAAAAAACTTAATTTTATCCCAAGCCCATCAAATGCTATGGGAAATAGTGGTGCCAAAAATCTTTATTTGGCCTAGCTAAAACAAAAGAGTTTGAAGTCCAAGGCCTTTCCATGAAGATAATCCTTTTGGATGCGCCTGAAGAATTGTATTCCTAAAAAATCACTGACGTGGCTTGTTACTTGTAGCCATATGAACCACCCAATTTATAACCAAGGTCGAACCTTGTTTTTTGATATCAATCAAACTCAGCCCCCCCATGTCTTGAAGGATACAATAGAGGTGCTAGTTAATTTTGTTAAACTAATATTGCCATCAATTTTAGCCCATATAAAAAGTTAATTTTTTTTTATCTCTTTATAGGAGACTTAGGAGCTTGCTCAACAAGATGAATAATAAACATGAGTACTGGCTAAAACTTTAGAACAAATATGGAATTTTCCAACCAACGAAAGTGGTTTAGGCACCCACTTCTCCAAATTTGTTGCAACTTTCTCCATCACATTACTCCATAAGGCTAAGGGATGACATTCAAAGGCGAGAGGAATTCCTAGCAACTTGAAAATTTGGCCTTGTTGTAGCCAATTCCAATCTCTACTTTGTAGCCACTGAGGTATTGGGTCTTTACTAGTTTTATAGGCATAAACCTTATATCATTAGATCATGGATCCTTAAGCTTTACAATATATATCCATGCGTCTTTCACCTATTTCAATATAGTCTTAACTTTCCTCGATAGTTAGGAATGTGTCATTAGCAAAACAACCATAAGTGAAAGAATGTCAAAGGTTATTTTGGTATTGGACACCCTAGATTGCTTGTCTTTCTATCTAAATTTGTAATCCACTTGTGAGGTACCAAAGATAGGAATTTAATATTATAATATTATGCTTAATATGACAATATTATAATAAATATAATTATCCTACATGTATGGATGTGTTAGTGGTAGGTAGTTAAGCATTCTATTATATAGGGGATCTCATTCAGAGGAGAGAAGATAAGAGTATTGTATTGTTGGGATTTCATATTGAGATATATTAAGGAGTGGCTTCCTTCCAATAAGGAGCATTGTACGGTGTTACCCTACCTCAAGGGTTTTAATTATATTTTAAGCACATTGGAATAATTTTCATTAATTTCATTGTATTGTATGGATTATTCATTGTTGTTGTTTATTTAATATTTCTATAAATTATTAACATTTTTTGTGGATGGCAAAGAATGTTCATAACAAGTGGATTAGAGCACTTTCTAGGGTCATTTTTTTTTTTAAGTAATACTTCTTATAGACATCCACCATGGGGATTGAACCTGGGTCGTCTTTTGTTGCAATAAGCTTTAGTTATTCTAGAGCATTTTTTAGGGTTGTTTTCTATTGCAAAATTTTTAGTCGTCTTTTCATTGTTTGAATTCAAATTTTGATGCTTAATAAGTGCCTACAATAGGGTAATAACCTCTTGTAGGATCGGGTGTATGTCTTGACCACTTAACCAAGGGAAGTATCTACGCTACTATTTTCCCTAAAACTCATTTTGAGGAGTACCCCAAAAACCTCATAGTAACCGGTTTGAGTGTGTCACCAGTGAGAAGGGTCAATGACCCCACACCATGTTTGTAGTATTTTTACCTTGAGAGAGTATACAAAGAGTTTTCTTTTAGAGGTAAAATTGTGGCTAGTTTCTTAGCAATTATTTTCTAGTGGAAATATTGTTGATAATCAAAGAGCGATACTTGTTTAGATAGTCTTTGTGGTTAGTGAAATTTGCATTAAGCCACTAAGAAGACAAGGTCGAGGGCCTAGTTCGTTGCTCGAATTTCCACATAACTGCATTAGTCTTTATATGGTTTCTATGGTCTACAACAGTTTCATGACTTCAGTAGAGCGGACAGTTGTAAGTAAGTAGAAAAAATAACCAGTTTGCAATTGATAGCAGTTTGCCACAAAAAAACATTCTATAGAGCAAAGCCATTACCAGTGCTAGTTTGAGTATAAAAAATACCTAGTACATAGAGAAATTCATTATCAGTATATTAGAAAAAATCTATAGAGGAGGTTATTATTTGTTGACAAAAGTACATAGTCGACAAGTCGTTAATAGTTGTTAAGTTGAGTGCCAAAAACAATGTCCATAGAGCGAATGTTATCAATTGCTAAAAATTAATAGTATGCAAGCCATTAAAAGTTGTTAAACTGAGTGCACAAAAAAAATCCCCAAAGAAGACCATTATAAGTTGTTGAAAGTACATAGTTGCTAGTTTGATGCAGATTAATTGTTTATTAGAAGGAATAAAATGATACTTAAGAAAATTTTAAAAGGTCCAAGTTTTTTAAATTTGTAGGGTTTGAGACCATGGAGTTGTGTTACATACCAAACCTAGCCTTCGGCTAGGTATTCCAAGTGTAAACACTTCATATATATAGATTAGATAGTTATTTAAATTAAATCATCTATTTTTACTTTCATTCTCTGCGTTTCGCATTTGCCTTCACGACGGGAACTGCCCTCCTAGTGGCATTGGATTCTCATTCGTGTTTTCCATTTAATATAATTTTGTTCGGTTATACATCTATGTTATTTCATTGCTGGTAACTCATGTGTATTCCTTCATATACGTGATATTCTCGGATAAACAACAGACAAGGGTAAGTTTACCCTTGCAAGTGGTATCAGTGGTCTAGGCACCGAAGGGATTGCCGAAATAAGTTTTCGGCGAAAATACATATTTTTTTAGGTGTCCGGGGCAATTATCCCACATTCACTGAGTGGGGGGTGTTCGGGCGTTTATAAGGTGGTCAGCGCATGTTAAACATCATGACTTAGGTCACACAAGGGCTACCTTCCCCGCGCGCGTGAGTAACCATTCTGTCTTCGTTTCGTAGTCGCTATCCTTGTGGTCAGTCCAATCGTGTCGAGTTTCTGTCCATCTGTCGCCATCTATCCTCACTATCATTGTCGTGGTCCTAGTTGTCAGTCGTCTCACGATTAGCGTTCGGTCCTCGCTGTTGCGGTCCTCATTGTCAGTCGTCTCGCGGTTAGCGTCTGGTCCTCATTGTTGCTGTCCTTGTTGTCAGTTGTCTCGCGACTCGCTGTCGCTGTCAATTAGCATCTGGTCATGTCAGTCGGGTTCAGGTGAGTTACACTAAAATCCATGTCGTCAAAGGTTAGTGCCACATTAATTTTTGCGTCGCAGTTGGCGCGACAGTCAAAGCGAAACACATAAATTTTGGCAAAATCCTTTTTTGGAGAAATTGTAGCAAGATTTTGAAATTGCATGACCAAACAGTGGTCCAAAGGATCCGACGATCGACTAACAAGCTCGGAGACTCCCAATACCAACGCAAGAAGACCTCATCGAAGCCAAGGTACAAAAAATTCTCCTTCTCCTTTCAAAATTGGTAGTTATAATCTGAATCATCCACTGGTCGATCCCATGGCTACTAACCCTCCACCAACTCACGAAAACGTCACACAAGGAGAATCAAGCAACTCGGCCATTACCACGAATGAAACTCTTTGACACTTTTGAGGGATATGGGTTATTACCAACCAAGAGGTCCTAATAATTTTCCACGCATTGATATGCCCACTTTTGAGGGTCATGATCCTCGTGGTTGGATAGCCAAAATGGAAGGCATTCTAGACTTATACCAAATTAGGGATTTTGATAAAGTCTCTTTCGTTGCATCAAAATTAGGCACTGAGGCCTACCAATGGTTTGTATGGCTTAAGCACGAGAAAGGAGCTACTATTAACTGGAAAAAATTCACTACCTATTTTTTAGAAAGATTTGATGAAGGAGCTACATCGTCATACACAGTAAGACTGCTATCTCTTAAAAAAGAAGGATCGGTTAGTGAGTTCGTCTCGAAATTCACCAGTTTACTACCGTATACATTAGACCTCAGTCCCGACACAGTGGTTGGAGCTTTTTGCAATGGATTGAAAGAAAATATTAGGGTTGAGGTGGACATTCAAAATCCAACCTCGCTAAACGATTGCATACGAATAGCCAAGCTGGCTGAGAAGAGAATTCAGTTATATGCACGGCATGAAACTTATAGTCATCCTTCGTATCGCAATAATTCCTTTCACATAAATGATCAACCATCAAGATACTTTTGCTATAAATGTCGCAATCATCATCCCAGGGAACAAGCATGTGGCCAAAAACAAAACTTTCATATTGAATGTGATCAATATGAAGGAGAAGAGGAAGAAGCTTACCACCACGAAGAACCTATGCAAGAAGAACTACCAAGTACTCTAGAAGAGAAGGAAGAGGATACAATGGCTATCTCCGTGCATCCCCTCATGGGATTAACCGCCCACCATACCATCAAGGTACCAGGATTTCTCCGCCAAAAAAAGGTGAATGTGCTAATTGATTCCGACAGTACCCATAATTTTATCGACATCAAAACAGCAAAAGCTCTTAATCTATTCATTAACTCTTCCAACAAAGACAAATTCCAGGTTCTAGTAGCCAACGGGGTGAACGCCCAATGTGTTGGTAGAACATCTCAAGTTTCCATTAAAATGGGAACTTATACCTGGTATGGATCTCTTTTTGTCATGAATTTAGGGAACTCTGATGTCATTTTGGGAGTTGAATGGTTGGAAACATTAGACACGGTTAGCTTCAATTTCAAGAAATTATTCGTGGAATGGAGGGAAAACGGACGGGTCATTCGCTTACAAGGCATTACCACTCCTCCATCACAGATGGTGAGCTCTCATAGTATGGAGAAGATGTTAAAAAAGGGTGGATACGAATTTATAACTCAAATTAATTGTTTGGAAAAACAATCTCAAACAACTTCGGATATTACTGCTTCAGATTTAAGAGCCCTCGTAGCAAATTACGAAGAGGTTTTTCAAGAACCTAAAGGATTACCACCTAAACGATCTCATGACCATGCCATCCATTTGATTCCAGGGAGTGTGCCACCTAACAGTCGTCCTTATCGCTATCCTCAACCACAAAAGACAGAAGTCAAGCAGATCGTTCAGGATCTACTAGATCATGGAGTCATTCGGCACAACACTAGCCCTTATTCTTCTCTTGTAGTTCTGGCCTGCCGAAAAGATAACTCTTGGCATATGTGTCCTGATTTTTGTTCCCTCAATAAACTCACTATCAAGGACAAATTTTCGATCCCTGTCATAGATGACCTACTGGACGAGTTGCATGGTGCAAATTTTTTTACAAAATTAGACCTTCGTTCAGGATTTCACCAAATCCGTGTTAGAGAAGAAGATATTCCCAAAACTGCTTTTCGTACTCATGAAGGTCATTACAAATTTTTGGTCATGCCTTTTGGTCTCACCAATGCACCATCCACATTCCAAAGTCTCATGAACCAAGTGTTTCGTCCACTCCTCTGTAAGTTTGTACTAGTTTTTTTTGATGACATTCTCATATATAGCAAAACATGGAAGGATCATTTACATCATGTGGATAAGGTCCTTCACATTTTACACAGAGAAAAATTATTTGCTAAACGTTCCAAATGTTCATTTGGTGTCCAAGAAGTCGAGTATATTGGTCATATAGTTTCACACGAGGGCATCAAAGTCGATTCCAATAAAATTAAGGCAATTCAAGAGTGGCCCTTACCTAAAACCATCAAGAAACTTTGTGGTTTTTTGGGTCTCACGGGCTACTATCGCAAGTTTGTTCAAAATTATGGTAAGATTGCAGCACCTCTCACAGCACTCACAAATAAGGATGCTTTTCATTGTTCAGAAGAGGCCACTCAAGCCTTCAAAGCACTTAAGGAGGCCATGTGTACAACTCCAGTTTTAGCAACTCCAAATTTTCACAAACCATTTGTTATTGAATGTGATGCGTCAGGCATAGGAATTGGGGCTATATTAATGCAAGAAGGTCATCCGTTGGCATTCGAAAGTAAACAACTATCGAGAAATTTTTTGGGAAGATCAACATACGAAAAAGAAATGTTGGCAATACTTCATGCGGTAGAAAAATGGAGACACTACCTAATCAACAGCCGCTTCATTATAAAAACAGATCATAGTAGTCTCAAACATTTTCTTGAGCAAAGGTTTTCCTATCCGGAACAAAATAAGTGGTTAACCAAACTATTGGGTTATGATTTTGTTATCGAGTATAATAAGGGGAAGGAAAATGTAGCTATTGATGCATTATCCAGGAAATACGAAGACAAAGTAGTCATTAACGCTATTTCGGGCCCTTGCTCCCAATGGGTGAATCAATTACAAAATGAATGGTTATCCAATAGCGAAACTACTCAGATAATTCAAGAATTATCTATAGGGTCCTCTAAATACCCTTTATTCTCTTATGAAGATAAGATCCTCAGGAAGAAGAACCGCTTTTACATTCCACACAATTCGAACTCAAATCAAAGATCCTCGACGAATCGCACGCTTCTCCATCAACGGGACATTCAAAATTTTTGAAGACATATTTAAGGGTCAAACAATCATTTTGTTGGAAAGAATTAAAAGCAGAAGTCAAACAATGGGTAGCGAGAATGTGAAGTTTGCCAGCGCAATAAAGGAGAAACAGTCAAATCACCAGGGTTGTTACAACCATTACCCATCCCTGAGCGTCAGTGGGAACATGTATCCATGGATTTTATTGAAGGTCTTCCTAAATCAGAAGGCAGGACACTAATATTCGTAGTCGTAGATCGGTTATCCAAATACTCTCATTTTCAGGCTTTACAACATCCTTTTTCCGCAAGCAAGGTGGCAAAGGTATTTATGGATTCAATCTTCAAATTACATGGTATGCCAAAAAATATTGTAAGTGATAGATATCCCATCTTCACTAGTAACTTTTAGCGAGAATTATTTTGACTTAGTGGTACCAAATTGAATATGTCTTCGGCCTACCACCCACAGATAGATGGTCAAACAAAAGTAGTTAACAAATGTTTGGGTACATACTTAAGATGTTTTGCTCAAGATAAACAATACCAATGGAGCCAGTGGCTAGCAATGGCAGAATGGTGGTACAACACTTCTTACCATTACTCAATTAAGATGTCTCCCTTTGAAGCATTGTATGGCACCAAGCCTCCAATCATCGCAGATTACGTACAAGGGTCATCCAAAGTAGCCAAAGTGGATGATTGGTTCCAACAAAGGCAGTCTACACTCACCATCCTCAAAGAGAATTTAGTCCAAGCACAAAATCGTATGAAACAACAACAAGACTCACACCGATCAGAGAGAACTTTTAATATTGGTGACTGGGTTTTCCTAAGGTTGCAACCTTACAAACAATCATCGTTAAGGATAAAGTCCAGCCAAAAGTTGGCTCCACAATTCTATGGTCCTTACAAAATTGTATGCCGCATTGGAGAAGTAGCCTATCAGTTAGAGCTACCCTTATCATCAAGAATACACCCAGTATTTCATGTTTCGTGTCTCAAAAAAGTAATTGGTCAAAAGGTGCAAGGTCAATCAGAATTACCAGTGCTCGATGAGGAAGGACACATATATCTCCAACCTGAAGAAATCTTACAACAAAGAGTACAAAGACTACGATCACGCCAGATTCAAGAATTTCTCATCAAATGGCAAGATTTACCAGAGGAGGATGCCACATGGGAACCTGAAAGTATTTTCTAGACATTTCCAGCTTTGAGGACAAAGCTTTTCGAGGAGGGGAGTCATGTTACATACCAAACCTAGTCGTCGGCTAGGTATTCCAAGTGTAAACACTTCATATATATAGATTAGATAGTTATTTAAATTAAATCATCTGTTTTTACTTTCATTCTATGTGTTTCGCATTTGCCTTCACGACGGGAACTGCCCTCCTAGTGGCATTGGATTCTCATTCGTGTTTTCCATTTAATATAATTTTGTTCGGTTATACATCTGTGTTATTTCGTTGCTGGTAACTCGTGTGTATTCCTTCATATACGTGATATTCTCGGATAAACAACAGACAAGGGTAAGTTTACCCTTGCAAGTTGCCAATATTCACTCAGAAGGGATGATATTGATGCTAAGAAATGGTGGAGGTAATTTAAATCCATGTATTCTACTAATTGTATTTGGGTCTATTGGCTTATTCAATATTTTGAAGGAGAAGCTCAACCTTGGCTTCATAATTTTCTTACTACCCATAATTATCAACTGACTTGGGAAGAAATAGAGCAAGCATTTTTAAGCAAATGGGAATCTAAGAAAAATGATGAAAAAATAGCTAGTTTGAATAATACATTCAAAATCTATGCAAAAGAATTAAACAAGCCTTAGAAGGAACAAAAGAAAATTAAGAGAGTTAATTTGCAAGAAATTGGTAAAAGGAAAAGAGAAGGGTGATAGTGTGCAAATTGAAAGAAGCATAGCTTGAATGTTAGATAAGTTAAACAATGTTTAACAATATTTGTTTGAATCTAAATTTTATGTTTTGCAAGCTTATGATTGCATCCAAAATGAAAATTTTATTATTTCTATAAACCCTAGCAATAGATACATTATCATTAATATGTCTTTGGCTAAGAGATTGTAGGTTTAAGCAAAGAAAATCAAAGACATACAGCTTGAGGGTACAAATATTCAATTTTTTTAAGATTTGAAGATCACCATGGGTAAATATATTTTATATTAATATTTTTATGTTATTGAGATGGATGGTGCCAACATTGTTCTTGGTTGTCCTTGGTTAAATTATTTGGATATTATTAATATTAATGTACAAAAGAAGTTTATGAAGTTTTGGTACAAGAAAAAAAAAATAACAATACAAGATGTTTCCTAGTGTAAGAGTTAAGGATATGAGGAAAGACAAGAATCTCTTTTTATGACAAAAAAAAAAAAACTTGTTGTAGGGAAACAAACTGAGGAAGAAATATCAAAACCTAAAAACATACTCCAAAAAAGTAGAGACAATAGAGTCCATGGAAGAAACAACAACAACAAAGTCGATGGGAAAAACAATAACAAAGTATAAGAAAGACATAAAAGAATACAAGGACACATCAAAGGGGCACCAACTAGTGACTCTAGTTTTTAGAGTGGTGCAGTAGCATCAAAGAACAAATGGACCCATAATTTGAGTTACCAAAGTAGAGCAGCAAAAGTGTGGAGCCAATAAAGCAGTCGTAGATACTCAAGTGGCAAAAACAAGCATGGATGAAAAAAAATGATATTTATTACCAACAGAAAAATACCTCCAACACATGAAACCAAGGCATTAATTTTTAAAATTCAAATGGTAGAATGGTATTTTAGCATCAACAAAGACCACCACCAATCAGAGTTTCACTAGGATGGATGGATGATCAAGATCGATACTAGTTCACAACAAGGCTCAAAATATTATATTATTTAGTCTCTTCTTATGTTTTGAGGATGAAACATTTTGTAAGGGGGATGGAATATTAAATACCCAAGATAGGAGTTTCATATTAGAAAATTGTACTCAATATTATAATAAATGTAATTATCCCACATGTATGGATAAGTATTCATGATAGGTAGTCAAGCATTATATAATGTGGGCAAGAGACTCTTATAGGGGAGAGAAGAGTATTGTATTATTGGGATCTCATTTCGAGATATATCAAACACTGGCTTCCTTATAATAAGGAGAATTATGTAGTGTTGCCCTACCTTAAGGGTTTGGTTTATAATTTAAAACACAATGGAGTAAATTATTTATATTTGTGTATCATTATGAAATTGTTATTGTGCTTAATATTTGTAGATGAATGTTGTTTTTTAATAATTGTGAAGGATTTTTATTTAATGAAAAAGAGGTTCATGACATTATTTAGGTGTTGACCCCTCTAGATTGCTCTTCTTTCTATCTGAATTTATAGTATCCAAATGTATCAACAACAAGAATGAAAAGTGATGGTGTCAAAGAGTGGCCTTGACAAAGATAGAAGCTTTTGGAAATCTAGCCATTGATATTCAATATTGTATTGGTATTAAGAAAAAGATAAGTTATCATGGTATGAAATATACAACCAAAACCCAAGGCTTGCATCATTATGTCAATGAAGTCCTATTCAATTTTGTCATATGCCTTAGCATAGTCTAACTTAAGAAAAATCATATTGACATTAATGCTTAACGCATAGTAGAGCCCCTCCACACAAGTATACTATCAAGAATATACCTACCTTTCACAAATCCCATCTATTTAGGATGAATGACATCTAGCAACAAATTGCATAGCCTTAAGGCTAGAGTTTGAACAATAATTTGTTAAGATACATTGAGGAGAGTGATGGGCTTGTAATTTGTTAAATCATATTTATTTTCCTATTTAGAATGAGCCTGACAAGACCTCGATTGATCCACTTCCCATGAGATCCTCTCATCAAGGCTTCTTTACACACTCTTCATAAATAAGGTCTAAGTGGATTTGTAAAATTTAATGGGAAGGTCAATGATACCTGGAGCTTTATCATTGACCATGCTAAAGGATGTTTTTATTTCTTTGAGAATGATTGGTTGATCAAGCTTATCCTAAGCTTCTAAACTAAATTTTGACAGTGTGACATCAATACACTCTTGCATGACCATCCTACTTCCTTTGTTTGGCCTTGCAATGTGAAAATATCCTTGTAAAAAATTAAAAAATTTGATTCAATCACCTCTTTATCTTTGAAAACCTAGTCATCAATGTTTAGCTAGGAAATTTTCTCATCCCTATATTTTACTCAAAGAAAGGAGAAGTCCTTAGAGAATTGATCTCTAGTTTTGAGCTAGTGCAATCAAGCTCTTATTCTTTCTCCTTAGCCTTTACTTATTATTTTAGAATTTAGGTTGAAATATTTGCACTTCTAGAAAATTTCTTCATCATAAGGCTTCTCTTGGAGATCAATAAGAATCTTGTTGAGGATTTTTTCAATGCCTACTAATGTATCTCTCCTAGCCTAGGTAATTTTCTTACCAAAATTCTTGAGGAATAAAGTTACTTGACGTATGGATCTTTGCTACCAAACAACTATAGCACAAGTAGCAGTATTCCTAGTGGGGGAGGTGGTGACAGATCATGGACAAAGCACTCAACTTCTCATCATATTAGATGTACAATTTCTATTACACCAATCATATGATTGTGCGTTTCCTAAATCGTACAATTCATCTAAAACATACAATTGATCAATCGTATAGTCACAAAGCATAGAGTTCCACAAATTTACAGTCTAGTCAAAATGTATAGTCCATTCATAACCATTTAGTTTATCCATCATATGATTTACCAAATCATAAGTTTGTACAATTGCCAGTTTTTCCCTCTGCATAATCATCCAACAAATATTACCATTCTTCAAAGTGTATGATTTGCCTAAGTAACAATTTATGCCATCCTTATACAATTCCTTCAGCTTTATATAAGGGCTTACAATCAGTGACTATGCATTTACTATTGCACGATTATTGATACCACAGGTCAATCACAATCGTACAATTGTTAACCAATAGTTTGCATGGCTATCCTAGTCATTAAGTTTGTGCTACGTTTGTATCTAGCTTGCAACATACAAGGTTAATCATTGTTAATTCTTCACTTCACAATTTTTGCAACACCATCTATCAAACTAAATGCTCCATTCATATATTATTTTTACTATAGCTATCCGTACGATTCATGTGACAACCTTATCCTTATAGAACCTGCAACGAATAGTTATTCCAACAAGATTTGTACCTGCAACTACACAATACATAATAACAAATACAACATTATCACCATGGAATCATCCATTTGCCAACAGATGCACACATGGTTGTAATCAAGGGTTATAATTGTATTAATAATGGTTGTCAAATGTAGCATTAGCATATAGTACAAAATACATAATTCCAATGACCTTGGCATCCATAGAGACAATTGATCTTTGTACCATAATATCGTATTACTCTCTCTGCATTCTCTCTTGGAACAACAAGTTCAAAATGAATGGGGCCCCTATATAATGCCTATCTAGGTCATTCTAAGTGATTCCTGGGACAACACACTATTCACAACAACCACCCCACAACCATCATCCTATAATTTAACTTGGTCTTCCTAAAGTCTAATTTAATTTTTATTAACCCAAATTTCATTTTCCCTCATTTTGGCTAATTTTATTTGAGCCTAATTTGCATTTCATACTAATTACATAAAATTTCACATTAATTTCATTTACATTTTACTTTTCAAAACTTTGTCAAAAATGCACAAAACTTGTCAAAATTTGCAATTTATACACACTTCTACTTCTTCTTTTGAGATAAATATTTATTGCCTACATCTATCCTCTCCTTTAAATCAGTCGATGTCCCCATTGACGATTGTTGTTTTCCTTTAGTCGACTACTCCTACTATTGTTCGACCTGCAGATCTGCTATTTGGACCTAAAGGATTGCATGTTCATCCCATTGTTTGGATGCATAGTTGTTGAGTTCCACTGTCTTTAATGTGTTATGAGCATTTTCGATGGTCATGCTTCTCCTGCCAGTTAAGTCATTACAATGTTCATGACACATTGGAGTTCCTTAGTCTTCAGTTGAATTTGCTTAATTCCCCTTCCTCCTGGACCAAAAGACTTGGTGGCCTCTTCAGGTTTAAGTATAGTCAAATCACTGATCAACCTGTGCCACTCAATTTGATCCACATGTCCTTTCTTTACTATTCGTCCTCCTTGTGGCAATCCAAATGTCCGTTGGAAATTCTCTACGGAGAATTCTACCTTGAGATGCCGATTCTCGAGGTAGATAAAAGTACAATTATTCTTTGCATCATATGACTGAACTATCTGTAACAAGTACTCATTGAAGAAATTCCTATCAAAAGGAGGTACTTGTGCCATAACACTCAATCCTGCCTTCTCCAATATTGCTTTTAATTTATGATTATCAAGAGTCTCGTTCCACCATTTTCGGCAAAACTCTCCTGCAGGTTGAGTGAAAGTGATATCCTTTAGTGCTACTTGTTCATTTTCCCCTCCACTTTGTTGATCACTATTTTCCTCTGGTGTCTTTTCTTTGTGAACTTCACTCCGAAGTTCCCTTTGTTGTGCCCTAGGGGGTTCCATCTGCTGCTCCCTCGAGGGAAATTTTTTTCCTTCCATCATATCACCATGTCTATAGCCATGTCCTCACCATGAATAATAACCTCACCCCTGCCAAGGTTGATAACTTTATCCTCGTCAAGGCTGATAACCTCATCCTCACCTTTATGGGTAATAGACTGGTTCTTGTTGCGTTGTGAATTTGGGTTCTTCTTGTCTCGACCAAGATTCCCTTTAATGCAATGGGCCTGGTGAATACTTAATTCTTCACCCTATGATATTCCATATATGATCATGGAAATCCCTTCCCTCACTCATACTTCAATGGCATTCATTTTGCCCAATTTTTGTTCGACCAGCCATGCTACCGTATGGTTCCTTTTTATTTCCAATTGTACAATTTTGCTTAATTATAATAGTATAATTTAGGGTATAATTATATGGTTCTCCCTGTACGATTTGTTTTGTATAACAATTGTACGATTCTTCCTTACAATCGTATGATTCCATTTTGTAGCTATACGGTACTCCTTTTTGCAATCGTATGGTTTCTTCCTTGCACAACTGTACAAATCTTCTCTGGCCTAGTCATATGGTTTTATCCCTTGTGCAACCATATAGTTCCTGCCTACTGTGACTGTACAATTCTTCACATAATCATATGAATATTTTCTTTCAACATTCATACAATCTTCCATACAATTGTTTGAGTCCTCCTAGATGCATCCGTATGATTCTTCAATCAATTCATACAACCTCTTTCCTTGTATGGCAACCTTCCTTCCTCAACTTCTCGCATCTACTTGCAGATTCTATTACTTTCACTGTTCACAAATTTGTACAACACTTTTCTCAACTCATCAACCTAGCTTATTGGTATCTCATTTGTACCCTTATTTTTTTGTTCTTTTGCAAATATTGAGAGGGTCTTAATTATCAGGTGCCTTTTCTTATGTAAATTCTTCACGAGGGTTTAGAAAATCATCCAACTTTCTCTTTGCCTAGTGTTTACCCCTTTTTAGTTTGTTGCATTTTCAAATTCACCTACTACATCAATCCTTGCTTCCCAAGTCCCATCCTTTATTTGGGCTAAATCCCTATCCTACAATTTTTCCAACAATTAGAGTACTTCCCAAACCCTATCTCCTCTTTGTGGTTTCTAGACTTCGCATGCATTCCAATGGAATTCTCCATCTGGTCTCCCTTGGCACTTCTTAACTTCTATTTTCCTCCTCTTTGTGCATCCTCTTTTTTGCTCAGTTAGAAGTTTAAATTTCTAACTTGCTTTTATTTTTTTATTTTTTTCTAAATTTGGTTATAACTGCATTTGCATGGATGACTGCCACCTCAATGCTTTGCATGTGCTTTTTCTATTTTCCTTTACTTTTTTCTATTTTACCTAACTAATTGTATGGTCTAACTTTCAAAGTCGTACAAATCGTACAACGACATTAACTTGCACCTGTACGATTTCACTTGTTGACGTGTTAGCTAACTATTCAGAAGGTTCCTCGACAACAAAGGTTATACGATTTTCCTCTGGTTGACCCGTCGTACAGTTTCCATTGTCACGTATAATTACCTTCTTCCTCTTAAGTTGTATGCTTACCCTTTCTTGCACCGTATGACTTGTAGTCATATGGTTGGTAGGTGTACAATCCCCAATCATACGATTCCTTGCTTTTGGCATCATACGATCTCCTTGTGCCTGAGTCGTACGATCCCCAACCGTATGATTACTTTCCTCCTAACTTGTATGTTGGTAGGTTGTACAATTGCCCTGTTCAGGACTTTCTCATCATCTCGTCATCCGATTTCTTTGTTGATCTTGACTTAAATTGGCCCTCATCGTACAGTCTTTGTTTGGGCAACTTCTACTTCTATCCCCCTAGACTAAGTCTACCTCTAAACTTGGTGAACGGGTCCTTCTCCTGACTCCCTCACCAACTTGTTGAGTTCGTGCTTGTCTTGCATTGACTTGTTCTCCTCTTCCTAGAGTATTTCTCCCACGGCCTCGCATTTGTGCCATTGCTCCACATCGAATTCTTGGAGTCTCATCAATTTGGGGTAGCCCTCTTCCAACTCCTATTGGTCCTAGACCCAGGTGATGCATAGATGGTTGCAACCAACTTCCTTGGTTGGAGCGCGATCCCTTAGGGGGTTGAAAAGGTCCACCTTGAGAGATACGTCCCATATGTGCATTCCTTACTAAGTCAACAGATGATCGTTGCAATTCATTGCGCCAAATAGGCCATCTAGGGGTAGGGGGTCGATTTCTTCCCCTCAAACCACTAGAAAGGGGGTTCAACCTGACTTCTTCCTTGGTTAGGTTGTCTTAGGCCTCCCCAACGGCTTAGTTGCCTCCTCGAGGTGCTTGGGTCACCTTGTTGTTGCTCTTGTTGTCTACTTGATTCCCCTCTTTCCCAAGTATTGGGAGTTATTTCAACAAATTCTATATTGGCAAAATGCCCTTCACGACTCTGAGTCCCTGGTGACAATTGCCTTAAGGACCTTATTCTGTGATCCACTCATCGCAATCACCATATCCACCTTCTTTCCTCAAAATGCCTTTGTGGTTCACAAGTTGCTAATGCTTCCCTATATTGTTTTGAAAAATCAGAGTCAGTGCTTGAGTCATTGTGACTATCTTCTCTTTGCAAAGTCCATCCAGGCGATGTCTCCATGATCCTTTGGAGTCTCCTCACCTCCCTCCATTGCCTTCTTAGTTGTCAACATGCTGCTACATAATCTTCCACCTTAGGATGAACTTGTGGTTCTTGGTACCTTCACAAGAAATCTGCACTATTGCTTGAGCTACTACTATTTCTTACCACTAAGGGAACCCCATCATCACTTGAATCTGTTTCCCAATTTCTTCTTTGTTCTGGTGATGTGGTATCCTCCTCAATATCCCTCCACAAGATTTCAGCTACTTCATCTATAATTAGTGGATCTTGTGCCAGACCTATTGGTTCCACTTGCAACCTTTCTTCCTAGCTAGCACTTCCTCTTGATTCTTCTTGTCGTTTTGGTGCTATCTCTTGTTCTTGTCGTATACCCCCTTCTTCTTCCTATTGCTCAAGCTCCTGTTGCCTTGCAGCCTATCGCTCATCAATTCTTTGTATTGTATCATCTAATTCTTGGATGATCTGCTCTCGTAGTCTTGCATTATGTGCTCGCAAGGTCTCATATTCTTCTTGCAATTGTTGCATCTATTCCCGCATCCTTTGATGTATCATTCCAATTTGAGCCAACGGAGTGTGTCCTACCAACTCCTCATTTGTGACTCCTCCATCTTCCGGAGTTGGTATCTCCAGATCATATATATTTGTTCTGTCTGGATACCATACATTTAATCTTATCCTCCTTCATCCATCAGTATGTCGAGGCAACTCTTGTTGTTCTAATTGAGGATATATTGTTCTTGTTGCTTGTTGTGGAGCTTCTTCTTGTACTTCCAAGTTTACCGTTGTTGGTTCCTCATTTTGATTTCTTCCTTCATTCGTAGGAGCCAACTCTTCTTCTTCATATTCTTTTGTTCCATCCATGAATCGTACATGTACCTACATCCTTCTCCTCTCCCCAGGGTGAGGTTCTAATTCTTGTTGTTCTATGATTGGTTGTGCCTCCTCCCCTTCTGCAAATAGCCTTCTCATCCCAACATCATCCTCATCTTGTTGAGAAGATTGATTGTTCCGGGTTGCTTCTTATTGTTCGTGGGACTCTTCCTCTTGCCTTCTTCTTCGTTCTATCTCTTCCATAGAGATAAATAAACATTGTACCTTGTATGGCTTTAATTTAGACCCATTTACTATTTTGGGAACTACTATCCCATCCAATTTTTATAGTTTTACCACACCATTTTCCATCATTTCTACCACTTTGAAAGGACCAAGCCATAAGGTTTTCAATTTCCTTGGCTTAATTTCCCATTTGCCATTATACTTCAAGACCAAGTCACCTTGCTTCAATTCCAACTTTCGAAGGTGCTTGTCATGCCACAACTTCCTTCTTTTATGGGCTACTTCAATCGCCCATTGCGCCATGACCCTCTTTTCATCTAACTTAATTAGTGTCACAAGCCTTTCCTCTAGGCTTTCTTGATCACCTAACCGATGTTCTACGACTATCCTCAAACTAGGTATCAAGAATTCTACCGGCACAACTGCCTCCTGGCCATACATCAACTGGAATGGCGTATGGTCTATTGTGGGCTTAAAAGTTGTCCTATATGCCCATAGGACTGATGGTAACCTCTCCTCCCAATCTGCTCCTTCTACTCCACAAGTTTTATAAAGAGTAGAGACCAAGATTTTGTTTGTCACCTCACCTGCCCATTTGCTCTTGGATAGTATGAGCTTGACAATGAATGCAAAATCCTGAAATCCGTTGTCAGCTTTTTGATAACTTCGTTCACAAAGTGACCTCCCCTATCACTTGTCAATTGAAGTGAAATTCCAAACCTTGTAATCACCTGCTCATACAAGAATCGGGCTGTACTTTTTGTCGAATTATCGGGTAGCACCCTTGCCTCTACCCATTTTGTTAGGTATTCTGTTGCTACCATGATGTACCAATATTTTCACCTCTAGGTTGTTCTCAATGGACCCACAAAATCCAAACCCCACCTCTCAAATAATTCTTGAGGTTGAGAGGGGTGTAGTGGCATAAAATCTCGACGTAATGGTTTTCCCACTCATTGGCATGTATCACATGCCTGGACATACTCCTTCGCATCATGGTAGAGGGTAGGCCACCATAGCCCTGCCAAGAGCACTTTCCTTGTAGTGGCATCTGGCCCCATATGCCCTCCAGCCAATCCCTCATGAGCTTCTTTCAATGCTATCTTTACCTCCTCTTCCATTACGCATCTCCTTAATATTCCATCCGAGCCCATCTTATATAATAATCCTGCTATTAACTGAAAAGGTGCTGACTTCATTATCACCTTTCTCTTCTCTATTGCCATCATTTCCTTGGGTAGCTCTCTTGTGGATAAGTATTCTCCAATTAATTTGTACCATGATGGTCTCATCATGGAACTCATCTGACACTCCTGCTCCTGTAGGCTCTCTCGAGCGAATCCTTGACAATTGATCCGCTATCACGTGTTTCTTATCGGGTCTGACCACTACCCGAAACATGAATTCTTGCAATGTGATGAGCCACTTGCTAACTCGTCCTTGTATGACTAGTTTATTGATCAAGTACAACAAAGCTTGATGATCAACATAAAAGGCAAATGGGTTGGCCAACAAATAATGCCTAAATTTTTGTATTGCATATACCATCCCCAAGGCCTCATGCTCTGTTGTACTATAATTTCTTTCTGCCCGTGACAATAAATGACTTGCAAAATAAATAGGTTGATCTAGCCTAAATTGTCCTTCCTGGGCCAATGCACATCCAATTGCAAAATTGGACATGTCTATATGAACATGAAACTCTTTGTCCCAATCTAGGAACACCAAAATGGGGCTACACATGAGCTTTGCCTTCAACTCCTCGAAGGCTCCTTCATGCTCCTCTATCCAACAAAAGGGAACATTCTTTTTCGTTAGAGAATCCAATGGGTAGGACACATGGGCATAGTTCCTAATAAACCATCGGTAGTACCCAGTCGATCCCATGAAGGTTTTTAATGAACTCACGTCATGTGGTTCCTCCATATTCAAAATGATGCGAATCTTATCAGGATCTATCTTCAACCCTTCCTTACACACTATGTGTCCTAGCAACTTGCCATAAGGCACCATTAGATGGCATTTTCCTAGATTCAGAGCTATCCGAGCATTTTTGCATAATCTCATACACTCATCCAATGCTGGTAAATGCTCTAGTATTTTACCATATATCGACCAGTCATCCAAGAAAGCTTTGAACTTTCCTGTTGCCATCTGGTCAAATATGTATAAAATAATCCTCTAGAATGTGGTTGGGGCATTGCATAGCCCGAATGGCATTCTATTATAGGCGTAAATGCCATTCTCTACCACAAATGTGGTCTTCAATTTATCTTCTTCAACAATACTAATTTGATTGTAGCTAGAGAACCCATCCAAAAATGAGTAGATCTCATGTCCAGCTACTTCTTCCATAATGGAATCAGTGAATGGAATAGGAAAGGGATCCTTGATTGTTATTGCATTTAGACTTTGAAAGTCTACGCATATGCAGATTTTATCCACTTCTTTCTTCAAAGTAATCATGATTGGTGATACCCAATCACTTGTTGTGACTTTGAAGATAATGTCGACATCCAACATCTTTTCTATTTTCATATTTACCAAAGCCGCATACTTTGGATTCATCCTATAGGGCCTTCTTCTCACTGGTTGGGCTCTTGGAACTAATGGAATCTTGTGAACACATAGTTCTAGGGGTATCCCTTTCAAGTCCTTATATGTCCAAGCGAAGACATCCTTGTATTGTAGGAAAATTTTGAAAAGTTGCTTTCAATATAGGATCCCAATCATCTCCGCAATGGATCATCCTTGGCTCATTATCCGTTCCTAAATTCACCTCCACCATCTTCGGTCCTTCATATTTTATACTTTCTAGTTCCACCTTTGCCTTTGCCACATTCACAAGATGTGTTGGCTTTGCATCTATCTCTACATCACCAACTGTATATTCTGCAAAGCTCTTAGGAAAGGTCCATTTCTCCTCTTCTTCTTCCTCTACCTTCTTGCTGACTTCTTTTTCATCTTGGTTTTCTGAAGTCTCCTCTGTCTGGATACAGAGGTAGGTGGGCTGAAACATTTCGTACTCCTCCATTTGCCAATGGAGAAGTCCACTATCAGATCGATTCTCATCTTCACTACATTCTTCTAAGTACAACATCCCTTCCTCATTTGGCTCATATTGCTCTTCCTCTTCTGAAGAACTTCTTGATTCGTCAGTTGTAGCCAAATCTTCACTAATCATTTGATTTCTTAAATTGATCATATATTTATGTTGTCCTCTTTTAAATGTTAATCGATCCTTTTTCCAGTTGTGATTTACTTTGGCTAACCTCAGCCATCCTCGTCCCAGCAATGCATCATATGCTGGCTTCTTCATTGTAATCACAATGAAATCCAAGATGAATTCTTGGTCAACAATTCTTACTTTTTGAGTTATCAAAACTCCTTTCGTTTCTATTCCATACTGGTCGACACCATATAATTTAAAACTAGGTGCCCATAGAAATGGAGCCCCAATCTCTTTCCAGGTCTTCTCTGGTAGTACATTAACACTTGACCCTCCATCTACAATTACTTGTGTCAATTTATGTTCTAGTATTTCCATGTGAACTAATGTTGGCTTTTTCCCAACATCAATCATCAATATTGTTGGATCAATGAAGTGATCCTTCTTCTGGGCTTCCTTTACTGGCTGGCTTTGTACTTCCATCACCTTTTGAGGTTGCAATTCCTCTCCCATAACCGCATGTAATGCTGGTATGGCTCCCAACAAACTTGCCACCTTAACCTCCACCATGGTGTTCAAGACTTGTGCTGCTAGCTCTTGCGTTGACACTTTCTCTTCTAAGCCCATTGGCTTCTTCAACTTTTCTATTCCTCTAATATTTCTTGTTTAGCTTTCTCTACTTCTTCTCCAATCACCTTCTGGGCCACCTGCCATCTTTCCTTCTCTTTGGCAGGTTTAGGGTAATTGTCTTTCTTGGCCTGACTCCTTGTCACGACCAATACATCCTTCTCCTTTTCTTCATTTCCCGTTGGAGGCACGTCAATGTCAAGGAAGTTGACATTCTACGAGTTACTTGTACTCGCCTTCTTTGGGTAGTTAACCTCCTTGTGGTTGCCTAGACCGCACCATCGGCACATGTGCATTACATTATTTCCTATTGTCTCATTTGTTTGAGGGGCAAGGCAATTTTTTGCAAAATGCCCCCACTCCTAGCAATTGCGACATTGTATGACTAGTCTACCCTCCGAATCATACTGCAACCGACTTTGACCTCCTTGTCGATTGCCTTGGTATGGCCTGCCTCCTTGGTGGTTATTCCTATAACCACCACTAGTTGCACCTTGTCCATTCCTTTGGGCATTCAATTTTTCTTCTTCCTCCTGCACCATTAGAGTTTGGTGCCTTGCCCCCTTCAGATTAAATGGACAATCTACAATTTCATGTCCCAACACATCGCATATATTACAATATGCATTCCTAGGACAATTAACATTGGTGTGTCCCTCGGTCTTGCAATTTGTACACCATATGTCTTTCCGATATTTCTTGGCTTCACCCTTAACCTTCATCATTTTATCAAATTCTTTTCTGAAGGATTGGATAGCATGATGAACTTTGTCTTCTATATCACTATCCAAATCTTCATTCTTGGGATGTCCTAATTGTAGACACCAAATTGCAGCCATTCATCCACCTTCCTAGTCATCCCACCTTCCACTTGTCCTCCATCCCCCTTTCCCGCCTTCAAAAGGCCCATTTTCCCTTTCCCACCTTCAAAAAGGCCCATTTTCCCCTTTCCCGCCAAAATAGGACTTATTTTAATATATATTATATTATTTTAATATTAATATTTATATTATATTTAATTTATTTAATATTATATTATATAATTATAAGTTCATTTAACCTCCACCATCTGATCAGATTAAATCCCTACCATCCATCCCACTCAATCCATGCCACTTCCATCATTTAATCTTAGCCCTAGGATATGACTTAATCTTAGCCACATGATCAAAAGTGTAAAGTTAAGAACCCTAAGTTAAACCCTAAAGCTAAGTTATAAATACAAGCCCCTCATATTGCCCAAAGGAGGCTAAAATACTAAAAGAATGGAATGTTGAAGAATCTTGAGGCCTCTCTCTGAAGAATACCCCGAGCACCTTTAGCATACCCCAGGATAGATCCCCATTTCATCCTCCATTGTCGTCACAACCCTCATCCATCCATCATCTCTCTTTTTTTCACCTTACTAGCTTTAGTGCCCGAGTTGATATAGTGGTGCACTCAGATATGAAGCTCATGTCGATCTACCATGTGCGCGTTCGAGCTCTGCAACCATATAAACGTGAATCAGAGTCTGTTGCACCATGCTATTTGACATCAGATCTACAACAATGGAGCAAAGAATCTTCACAAGCAAGGTAAATCTATATTTGGTTATCATTCATTGTTATTGCATTTTACATTTATAGCTTACATCAGATCTAGGGTTTTAGTATTCATTATTTGAGGGTTCACATGGTGGAACCCTCCTTTTGTTTACTAACAATTTTACTATTTGTTGTGTGTGTAGGATTGGGTAACATTGATCTAAAGAAGCATTGGAAGACTACTACAGTCAGAGTGGCCCGACATCGGATATCTCAAAAGCCCACTCACCCTGTTGGGATCAAAGGCGCAATATTTGAAAGACACTATTTTATTTTATTGCTAGGGTTTCGAAGAACCCTAGCCCATTGTAATATTGTATCAAAATACTCTTGGAGAGTAGCATTGTATCAAAGAGTTCACTTGGCTCCCCCCATTGTCAATATTAAAATTGGAACATTTTGTGCAATATTTGTCTCTTTGTGTATTTACTTGTAATTTCATTTTTAGTGTCGCATATTTGCATCTACAAATGGTGATCATGGTGGGACCCCACAAGGGTTTCATTATTTAAATTGATCTACCTTGCTAACTTGATTTTATTTCTGTTTGTTACAGGATTTTCGAAAGCGTAAAAGTCATCAATTTTGTCGCTAGGGTTTCTGTAGCATTCTGTAGCACTTTTTAGAGTTTACGTAGGCGCTCTGCTATGCCTACACAAGTGCTCTATTGTGCCTACATAGGTGCTCTACTATGCCTGGTAGGCACCTTACTGCGCCTGGTGTTGATTAGAGGCGTTCGACTATGTTTCCTGCATAAACGACCCTGACTATTTTGGCCATATATCACTCATCCGGAGTTGGATTGGGCTGAAATTTTGAGGGTAGATTCTTGACATGCCATAGCATGTCTCCACAAATTTTTAGGTCAATCAGAGCAACATAGATCTCATAATGACTTCACCAAAATGCAGGCTTCCAAGTAAGTCCCATAACCCTAGTTTACGTATTCTATATTTTTATGCAATTTTTCGTTGTTTTTGGGTTATAAAAAGAGCTTAACATTAAGTAATCTGAGAAAGAATCTGTAGCAAGTCATATCTAGGGTTTGTGTGTGTTTCAATATTTCAAATTCATTTCTTGTCCTAAATTTGTAGATCTAGGTGATTGTTTGCATTGTTGAGTGCATGTGAAGCAGAAAAGCATCCTAGATTTTGCATTTTAGGGTTAAAGATCACTTAAATTTTGTGTATCTAAATAGGAACAACATTTGGACACTTAAAGTAATCCTGCCCTAGGCTGGCCCCTTTGGTAGAGAGGTGGACGAACCCTCCGATGCTCTTTTGATATCTTCGGGTATCATTTGTAGGCAGGGATTTTAAGGGTGTACTCTACGCTCTTTAGATGAAATTTGCATCTTTGTGTTGGATTCTGATTTAGATTAGTGAAATTAGTCATCTTTAACATTGTCTGCACACCATAAAGAACAAGAAACATAAAATTAACATCACACACTGCACGCTCCACTTTTTAACAGTAGTAGTTGGATTTCATCACCAACTATTGCTTGAGGTTTGGTGACGGTGGCATTCATCTCCATCCATCAAATATCTACCCTTAGACACCATAGGATTACCCCCGAGCAAACTTGTTGGAGGTCATTACCAACAAGAATCTCGCAGCCCTATCCAGCCATAGATTTTTCCTTTATTTCATTTAACAAATATTAGGTAACATCAAACACACCAACCACACAATTTTAAAAGGAACCACACATTAATGAAGAAAATAATACGGAATGAGGTAAGCCACACAAGGTGAAACCTAGGACTGATTGTTTTCTTTTATCTTTAAATTCTTGTACAAGTTTTTATAGTTGGTTTTATTTTGATAAGCTTTAAATATTGGGTTTAAGTACTTTATGGTATTAACAAGACATCAAAAGAAATTAATAAACCAAAACAACTTAATGGAAAATACATTTAACTTGGCTTTACGTTAACCATTTCATCATTTCATCATTAACATGGCTCAACCTTAGCCATTTCATCATTAACATGGCTCAACCTTAGCCATTTCATCATTAACATGGCTCAACCTTAGCCATTTCATCATTTCATCATTAACATGGCTCAACCTTAGCCATTTCATCATTTAACATGGCTTAACCTTAGCCATTTCATCATTAACATGGCTCAACCTTAGCCATTTCATCATTTCATCATTAACATGGCTTAACCTTAGCCATTTCATCATTAACATGGCTTAACCTTAGCCATTTCATCATTTCATCATTAACATGGCTCAACCTTAGCCATTTTATCATTTCATCATTAACATGGCTCAACCTTAGCCATTTCATCATTATCATTAACATGGCTTAACCTTAGCCATTTCATTTATCATTAACATGGCTTAACCTTAGCCATTTCATCATTTCATATAACATGGCTCAACCTTAGCCATTTCATCATTTCATATTAACATGGCTCAACCTTAGCCATTTCATCATTAACATGGCTTAACCTTAGCCATTTCATCATTAACATGGCTCAACCTTAGCCATTTCATCATTTATCATTAACATGGCTCAACCTTAGCCATTTTATCATTTTATCATTAACATGGCTCAACCTTAGCCATTTATATATTCATCATTAACATGGCTCAACCTTAGCCATTTTATCATTTATATTAACATGGCTCAACCTTAGCCATTTCATCATTTATCATTAACATGGCTCAACCTTAGCCATTTCATCATTATATTAACATGGTACTTTTTTTTTTTATTTCATCATTAACATGGCTTAACCTTAGTCATTCATCATTAACATGGCTCAACCTTAGCCATTTCATCATTTTTTATCATTAACATGGCTCAACCTTAGCCATTTCATCATTAAACATGGCTTAACCTTAGCCTTTTATCATTTATCATTAACATGGCTCAACCTTAGCCATTTCATCATTAACATGGCTCAACCTTAGCCATTTCATCATTAACATGGCTCAACCTTAGCCATTTCATCATTTCATCATTAACATGGCTCAACCTTAGCCATTTCATCATTAACATGGCTTAACCTTAGCCATTTTATCATTTCATCATTAACATGGCTTAACCTTAGCCATTTCATTGGCTCAACCTTAGCCATTTCATCATTTAAAATGGCTTAACCTTAGCCATTTTATCATTAACATGGCTCAACCTTAGCCATTTCATCATTAACATGGCTCAATCTTAGCCATTTCATCATTAACATGGCTCAACCTTAGCCATTTCATCATTAACATGGCTCAACCTTAGCCATTTCATCATTAACATGGCTCAACCTTAGCCATTTCATCATTAACATGGCTCAACCTTAGCCATTTCATCATTTACATGGCTTAACCAATAGCCCTTTCATCACTAACATGGCTTACACAATAGCCATTCCATCATTACGTAATAGGTGGATTTGATGTGTTTTCCATTAAGTTGTTTTGACTTATTACTTTTGTTTGATTTTGAGTTAGTACCATAACGTAAGTAAATCAAATAATAATAAAAAGGAATACATTTTAAATAATAATGAATGAGGTAAGCCACACAAGGTAAAACCTAGGACATTGTATTTTCTTTTACTTTTAAAAATTCCTACACAAGATTGTTTGGTTTGGTGTTATTTGGATTTAATTGCATATCTTTTGTTTACGCACTTCATAGTTCAAGCTAGAATGCAAAAGAAAACAAGTAACTTAAATTGTGTAATGGAAAACATACCCCACTCCCCGATCACTTCGGTGGCTGATCAATTTCAAAAGGCTCCAAAGGTCTTAACCCCTTTGGTCACAACCAATTTCAAAAGGCTCCAAAGGTCTTAACCCCTTTGGTCACAATCAATTTAAAGATAGGTTTTGTCAATAATTCAAAAGACTCCAAAGGTCTTAACCCCTTTTGGTCACATCAATTTCAAAAGGCTCCAAAGGTCTTAACCCCTTTGGTCACAATCAATTTCAAAAGGCTCCAAAGGTCTTAACCCCTTTGGTCACACATCAATTTCAAAAGGCTCCAAAGGTCTTAACCCCTTTGGTCACAATCAATTTCAAAAGGCTCCAAAGGTCTTAACCCCTTTGGTCACACATCAATTTCAAAAGGCTCCAAAGGTCTTAACCCCTTTGGTCACACATCAATTTCAAAAGGCTCCAAAGGTCTTAACCCCTTTGGTCACACATCAATTTCAAAAGGCTCCAAAGGTCTTAACCCCTTTGGTCACACATAATTTCAAAAGGCTCCAAAGGTCTTAACCCCTTTGGTCACACATCAATTTCAAAAGGCTATCTAACAAAAGGCTCCAAAGGTCTTAACCCCTTTGGTCACACATCAATTTCAAAAGGCTCCAAAGGTCTCAATCCCTTTGGTCACATCAAATTTTCAAAAGGCCCCAAAGGTACCCAACTCCTTTGGTCATAAGCTTACTATGTTAGTGGGAGTAGACAAACCCGAGCTGATGAACATCATACACTTGAAAGCGTTCCATGCTTATTGTGATTACTATATATGTACATACATGGCTAAAAAAAAATCAAAACAACAAAACAACAAAATCAAATTGCATTTTCATAAGCATGCATACATATAGGCATTTGCATATACACTTCCACATTCGCATTCATAAGCATTTTTCACATGCATTTCATTTTCGCTTGCATTCATACATCTAGATTCATACATTCATAATTGCACATTTCATATACATTCCGCTATAGTCATTCATAATTGCATTCATCCCATCCCATGTTCGAATGATCTTACTTAGTAATGATGATATGGCCACAAATACAAAGTCAAGTTATAACAATTGGGGGTACCTAGTTTGAAGAAATCATGCAACCCTCGCAAAAGCCATATGTCAAACCACATCCCATGTCAAAAATCATAAAGCCTAGATTTTCAATCACTCAGCCATTACTAGTGTAGCAAGCAACCTCCAAATGAATGTCTGATTTTCTTTGGGACCAAAAATACACTTTACACATTAAGAAGGTCTTGAGTATTGCCAATTGATTCCGAATACAATCTTGAACCAATCACATTCCATCACATCTTAAAAACATTATGAGCCAAAGAGGGTTAGTACCATACTTGGGTAGTACCTTGAAGCGAAAAGGGATAATCCTCGCTTGTCCCATCATGCAACATAGTCCAAAGCAAAAATAGTGGTTTTCACCACTACCTCAATTACTCTTCAAACATAAGCATAAAAACATAGAGTAGTAAGGATAGGGTCAAAATTCTCATCACACTTCGGTTGAGAATCCGATTCCCCAAAGCTCTATACAAAATTAACAAATAAAATCCCAAACACCCTTGATCCCTCAAGTCGTAAGGATTCATACTTCATGTCCCTAGCACGGATGGGTAGTCATCCCCAAGGCCTAAAATATCAAATCCCATTGGACTATGGAGTGAATCTTCACCGGGGCTATAGATGCCTGGCTGGCAGTGGAGTAAGCTCATGCGGGGCGACATGTCTCCTTGGCAAACAGGAAGACCTCTGACCGCACATAAGGACAGGCTAGCTTCAGGTCATCTCCATAACAGGTCATGCCCAATTTACTCATAGTGGGTCAATGAACTTCACATGCACACACATTGGTTCTTGATTAGATAGGGTCATTGTCACACTCAAGATTTGGTAATTGAACCTCACTTGCACACACATTGGTCCTAAAGAAAGTTAGACAACCCAAGTGAGTTTGATTGATAATACTAGTATGTTTGAGTTTTTGAAAATGCTGCAGTACTCATTCCATATCAACATCCATATCTTCTTCCATATCAACATCCATATCTTCTTCCATGTCAACATTCATGCCTGCGTCATACGTCAAGTTGCATAAAGTCGTTAAAATTGGGTACCCCTGATTACAAAATAGTGGACATCAAACATGGCCAATAAAATTTTTGAACTATAAAAAGATCATTCGAACACCATGCATCCCTCTCATATAGCTTAGGTTCATTACACATTTACTTGCATCAATAATACATCATTTAGCTTGCATGAATCATCCATATAAGCATTAGGCACATACATCATTTAGCTTGCATTAATCATCCATAAGGCATTCCATAAAAACATTTTCATTAAACATGCATTGCATTCACATTAACACATTAACACAAAAGCATAACACAAACATAAAAGCCATGTATGTATATATATCAAACTCACATATGCAAAGATCGCTAGAAAGTTCAAACATCATCACAACTTGGGGGTGTTCAAGGTTTCACACCTTTCCCCCAATCAAGCAAGCAACATCACAACTAGGGGGTGCTCAAGGTTTCACACCTTTCCCCTAATCAATCAACATCACAGCTAGAACTTGGGGGTGTTCAAGGTTTCACACCTTCCCCACACTTGCAATAAACAATTCAATCATTCAATCACATCACATCATCAACAAGTCAATTGCTAGGTTCAAAAGACTACGTTCTTTTGTCAAAGGTTGCACCCTTTGCCTTGCATTCACATCATCCAAATTGCAAAAATCCCTTCATCTATTGGGGCAAAAATAGATCACATTTACATTATTTTATCATTATCCATTCATAAGTGAACCTTGTATTTAGTGGTTTATCCTATAAACCTGGCGGTTGCAGCGACTGGTTATCCATGCAATCCGGTAGGATGGATAGACTACCATAAGGACACTTTCATCATCAAAAAACCCTTTATCTGTTAAGGGCAATGAATAGACACTTTTTCATATTTCATCATCAAAAACCCCTTTATCTGTTAAGGGCAATGAATAGACACTTTTTCATCTTACATCATCAAAAACCCCTTTATCTATTAAGGGCAATGAACAAACACTTTTTCATCTTACATCATCAAAAACCCCTTTATCTATTAAGGGCAAAGAATAGATACAAATCATGTTATTTTCATTCATTTCTCAAAAATCCCTTCATCTATTGGGGAAAAAATAGATCACATTTGCATTCCTATCAAGTGAACCTTGTATTTAGTGGTTTATCCTATAAACCTAGTGGTTGCAATGGTTATCCATGCAATCCGGTAGGATGGATAGACTACCATAAGGACACTTTCATCATAAAAAACCCCTTTATCTATTAAGGGCAATGAATAGACACTTTTTCATCTTTCATCATCAAAAACCCCTTTATCTATTAAGGGCAATGAACATACACTTTTTCATCTTACATCATCAAAAACCCCTTTATCTGTTAAGGGCAATGAACAAACACTTTTTCATCTTACATCATCAAAAACCCCTTTATCTGTTAAGGGCAAAGAATAGATACAAATCATGTTATTTTCATTCATTTCTCAAAAATCCCTTCATCTATTGGGGCAAAAATAGATCACATTTGCATTCCTATCAAGTGAACCTTGTATTTAGTGGTTTATCCTATAAACCTGGCGGTTGCAGATTGGTTATCCATGCAATCCGATAGGATGGATAGACTACCATAAGAACACTTTCATCATCAAAAACCCCTTTATCTATTAAGGGCAAAGAACAGACATAATCACTTCATTTTCACATCATCAAAACCCCCTTTATCTGTTAAGGGCAAAGAACATATACAAATCATTTTATTTCATCACATTTTCACATCATCAAAATCCCCTTTCTTCAATCGTTAGGGCAAAAATGGTATCTCATCAATCATCATTTTTCAAAAATCATGGTATTATACACCAACCCCATTTCTTCAACCGTTGGGGCAAAAATGGTATCTCATCAGTTGGCTCTAAGTGAACCTCGTATCCAATAAATTATTCTATAAACTTGGCGGTTGTAGTGATAGTAATCCATGCAATTCGGTAACATGAATAGTTTATAATAAGGACACTTAATCATGATCATCACCAA
Source organism: Wollemia nobilis (assembly GCA_028583015.1). Classification (NCBI taxonomy): domain Eukaryota; kingdom Viridiplantae; phylum Streptophyta; class Pinopsida; order Araucariales; family Araucariaceae; genus Wollemia; species Wollemia nobilis. The sequence continues at coordinate 1,272,435 of JAQPPZ010003527.1, read as the reverse complement.
TTATCTCATTGCCAAGAATCATAATCATATCAGTAACCTCAAATTCTAAGTGAAACACTGCCAAGAAGAATTCGCCAAACATGAATCATTGACGTCCTTTTCCATGGGATACGAAATCATGGATAACTAATATCAATCACTCATTCATCTGACTATAGTCACAAAGCAGACAAGCTCACTAGGTTTGATTGGTTCCATTATGGAATTGATGAAGAATCTTCTACAGTCAATGGCCAGCCCTGTGGTGACTCAGTCATTCTGCATTTTCATATCTTGCATACTCAATGACGCCTGTGAGGCATCTTTTTCAACAACATCGAATCACCCCCAAATTTGGGACAACCATGTTGATTTTGATTTCCCATGATGGGATACATCTTACATGATCATGGTTCATACACCAACCCCATTTCTTCAATCGTTGGGGCAAAAATGGTATCAAATCATCAGTCATCATTCTTCAAGCATCATGGTTCATACACCAACCCCCTTTTCTTCAACCGTTGGGGCAAAAATGGTATCAAATCATCAGTCATCATTCTTCAAGCATCATGGTTTATACACCAACCCCATTTTCTTCAATTGTTGGGGAAAAAATGATATCAAATCATCAATCATCATTCTTCAAGCATCATGGTATTATACACCAACCCCCTTTCTGCAACCGTTGGGGCAAAAACGGTATCACATCGCATCATCATTCATCCTTCATCCATCGTTTGCACAAAATCCATGCTTTTTCAATTGGCTCATGAGAATTTTCTCATTCACCAATTGAGGGGGTAAGCTACGCAATGAACTCTAAAAATTCTTCATTCTTTTTGTCTTCAATGCCAATGTGCAATTCCAACGAGAGAAGCGGTTTCTGTTGCCCATAGCCCATGCAAGTGTCTCATATTTTTGCACCATATTGTGTTTCACACAACATGGTACAAAAAGGGGCATCTGTAGACACCAAATTGCAGCCATTCATCCACCTTCCTAGTCATCCCACCTTCCACTTGTCCTCCATCCCCCTTTCCCGCCTTCAAAAGGCCCATTTTCCCTTTCTCGCCTTCAAAAAGGCCCATTTTCCCTTTCCCACCTTCAAAAAGGCCCATTTTAACATTTATATAAAATATTACTTATTTTAATATTTAATATTATATTATAATTAAAATAAAAAAATATAATTATAAGTTCATTTAACCTCCACCGTCCGATCAGATTAAATCCCTACCATCCATCCCACTCAATCCATGCCACTTCCATCATTTAATATTAGCCCTAGGATATGACTTAATCTTAGCCACACGATCAAAAGTGTAAAGTTAAGAACCCTAAGTTAAACCCTAAAGCTAAGTTATAAATACAAGCCCCTCATATTGCCCAAAGGAGGCTAAAATACTAAAAGAATGGAATGTTGAAGAATCTTGAGGCCTCTCTGCTAAAGAATACCCTGAGCACCTTTAGCATACCCTAGGATAGATCTCCATTTCATCCTCCATTACCATCACAACCCCCATCCATCCACCGCATCTCTCACACCCCTTGATCTACTTCTGCAGATTTACCCTCACCTGTAGGCGCCATCCCGAGCTTCGCAAGCTCATCGTAGAAGATTATGAAGCGCTCTCCAGAGCCTAAAGATCTACATGTGCACACCAAAGCTTGCAAATATTGTCGTAGAAGTTTTCCAGGCACCCACCAGAGCCTGTTGTATACAACAGATGCACTCCAGAGCCTGCAAAGCTTGCATCAGAGCCTACCAAGTGCACGTCCGAACCTGCTGCAACCATATAAACACGAATAAGAGTCTACTACACCACACTATTTGGCACATCCAGGATCTACAACAATGGAGCAAAGAATCTTCACAAGCAAGGTAAATCTATATTTGGTTATCATTCATTGTTATTGCATTTTATATTTATAGCTTACATCAGATCTAGGGTTTTAGTATTCATTTTAGAGGGTTCACATGGTGGAACCCTCCTTTTGTTTACTAACAATTTTACTATTTGTTGTGTGTGTAGGATTGGGTAACATTGATCTAAAGAAGCATTGGAAGACTACTACGATCGAGTGGCCCGACATCGGATATCTCAGAAGCCCACTCACCCTGTTGGGATCAAAGGCGCAATCTTCGGAAGACACTATTTTATTTTATTGCTAGGGTTTTGGAGAACCCTAGCCCATTGTAATATTGTATCAAAATACTCTTGGAGAGTAGCATTGTATCAAAGAGTTCACTTGGCTCCCCCCATTGTCAATATTAAAATTGGAACATTTTGTGCAATATTTGTCTCTTTGTGTATTTACTTGTAATTTCATTTTTAGTGTCGCGTCTTTGCCTCACTTTCAAAGTTATTTAATTTTTCTAAGGATTTAGTGTATGTAATCTTCTTCCTATACTTATGTAATAATACACCAATCAACCATCTCTTAACTAGACCATCAACCCGTGGTATTTGCATTTTGTCAAACAACTCCTTTAATATTTGATTATATGCTCTAACTTATTCATATTTTTCTTACTTTATAGCACATATCTCAGTAATGATCTTTGTATCATCCCTCAGGGATAAAAATAATTGATGAATTCTTCTTTCATTGTATTCCATAACTAAAAGGTTGGTGTGCTTTCTCTCTTCAAACACCAATCTATTACGAGTCCTTATAATATGGTAGGAAATAATTACAACCATTCATAAGGTTGCCTTACCCCATTTACTTTCCAAATGGTGGTACATATACCAATATGTCTGTTAGGGTCATCTTTCCCTTCTTCCATGAAGGGTGGGCATTTCTGTTTACCTACTCTAATGGCAATATTAGTCATTGGTGGGCTTCCTCCTTCATCACTTGATGATAGCTTCCTTGGGATTTCTATTTGATTCCATTTTATTATTGGTGATTGATATTATTGTTCTTCTTATTATAAATAGTCTTCTTCGTACTTCTTGTGCATCCTTACTACGTGGCCACCTCCTCTGATAAACAAACTATGGTTCTGGTCTATCTCCCCAAGTATGTGCACATGATTTCTCTAGTGCATGACTCCCATACTTTACACCCATGGAAAACATCTTGTTGCTTGCTTAGGTGTCACCATCCACTATTTTTTTCCTTGTACACTTCCTATGTTGGCATCTTCCCTTACACGAATGTCTTCTTTAACTACTAGATGCTCTCCTTGTACCTCGTATTTCATACTTAACAACATTGTTTCCCACATTTTAGTGTCTCCTTCTTCTAAAGTCCATATTTGTTCCAGTATTGGTTTGTTTATCTCTTGGAATGAAACTTTTGTATTGTTCACATTCATTCTTTGAGTTATCCTTGTGCTTCTTCTTATTAGCACCTAATATTCTCTATGATATCGTCTCCCATGTCTTTGCAGACTTGTATCTATCATCCACCCCTATCTTCTTCATGCTACTATCTTATTGTATCAACCCTTCTTGTTTTGACAGTAGCAACGATGTCAAATATAACATGAGTGAAAATATTTTTTTGGTAGTTAAGATATATTATCATTAATACCGGGTTTTACAGGTTAACCCAAAACCTATTACAAAAATCAGCATTATGTTGTTACGGATCAAAGCCTTATTAGGGACAGTCTGTCCATCGCTACTAGTAGCCTTCTTAGAACATACGTCCGAGGGAGCACACCGCCCCTTACCAATATTTACATACACAAAAAGCCACTGACAGTAAAAACAAGCTATACTGCATATCTCCCAGACCATATTCATAACATCAACATAGCTATTCAAGACCTATGCCCAAAAGGAAACCCCTTCCCCAGTACATAGAAAAACAAAAACTATCACCAGATGGAGCAGAGCAGAGCTGACAAACCAACATTCTTCTGTACTGGGAGCCTCCAATGAGGACCCTATTCTTCTTCGTCTTCGTCCTCGATTTCGTTTTGAATAATTTCATCCACGTCACTTGGGACCCCATTTTCCCAAGTGACAAGCCCATCTGCTTCCACCCCTATATTGGCCAATCTATCAGTTATTTTATTGGCTTCCCAAAACACATGTTGGGCTAGCCGGTCATTCCTAGCCTGGAATAGGATCCTTGCCTCTTCAATGACTGTCTTAACCCACCATGGAGGATTTTTCCCATTGTTGAGGAGATTTATGATATGCAGTGAATCTCCTTCAATTATTAATTTACCTTCAATCTCCTGAGCCATCTGAAGACCTCTCCATAATGCTCTTGCTTCTGCCTCATTATTTGTCCTTATTCCCAAATGCTCAGAAAAGGCCATCACCAGGTTTCCTTCATGGTCTCTCACTATTCCTCCAGCCCCTGCTCTGCCAGGATTATCTTTAGCAGCCCCATCAAAGTTGAGCTTGAGCCATCCAATCGGGGGTGGGATCCACCTGACACCTATTCTGGGATTGGCCTTAATAGACCCAGGATCCTCTACCAAGGTAATGTTTAAGGAACGAGCGATCTGAGTTTCCACAGGGGAAGGATTCTGGCTATCATGAGGGATAAGGCTGACGTTTTCATGGGCAAAGGCAAGAATCTTAGTGGTAATGGAGGTGACATCATGGCTCGACTCATGGAACGCTCTATGATTTCTTTCTAGCCAGACCTACCACAGAAAATGATGAAGACATATTTTCCACATAAACCTAAGCCTAAGGCTGACAAAGGGATTTGGCCATTGGTGGAACAGGTCAATGATGGTGGCTGGACTGACCCAGGAGATGCTAAATGCTTGGAATACCCCATTGAGAATATTCAAGGAAAAAGGGCATTCAAGGAAAATATGATGGGTAGACTCCCAATTTGCCCTGCACAAAAAACAACGGTTAGCAACTATCATACCTTTCCTTATCATGTTGTCCATCGTAAGTATCCTTCCTTGGATTACCAGCCACGAGAACATTGCAACTTTAGGAATTAGTTTTTTGACCCACACCAACTGAGTCTGAAGTATGGGCTCCTCAGGATCTAACATTAGTTTGTATGCAGATTTGATTGAGAACTGCCCATTTTCTGTGGCTGCCCAGATTACTTGATCCTGTCCTGGTCTCATAGGTATGAATTGTTGATGCAGAATGCTTTGGATCTCTTCTGATTCAGCTTCAAATCCTTGAATCATTATATGTTTCCATTTAAGTCTTCCTCTGTCCTGTCTCATAAAATCAGCTACTCTCCTTCCGATGAGTTCATCTGTGGTTCTTTTGATCCTAACTAAGTTAGGCACCTGAGATAGAGCCTCCTCCTTAGCCCACCTATCATCCCAAAACCTAATATTTTTTCCATTCCCAATAACCCATCTCATCCCTTTCTTTATGACCTCCCTGCTGGTCAAGATTGCTTTCCAGAAAGCCGATCCTCTGTTGTGAATACTGTCATTTAGGAAATCAATGCCTTGGAGATATTTTCTTTTAATGATGGCGGTCCATTCATTCTCCTCATTTGTTATGAGACGCCAAGCTTGTTTGGCTATTAAGACTGTATTCAAGTGAGCAATTCTTCGCAATCCTAGCCCCCCATTTTCTTTCGGCCTGCACACCTTGCTCCACCCCACCAGGTGGATCCTCTGTTTTTCCTCCGACCCGGACCATAGAAAATTCTTTTGGAGCTTTTCAATTTTTTGGTATACCTTGGTTGGGGCCTTAAAAATGGATAAGAAATACATCGGAATACTCTATAAAGATGCCATAGTAAGAGTAAGTTTCCCTGCCTAAGACAAAAAGTGTCCTTTCCAGCCAGCCAATTTTTTTTGGATTCTTTCTACCACTCTATCCCACATAGAATCACCCGGAGAGCCAGAGAAAAGGGGAAGGCCTAAATAGGAGGTAGGAAGAGTCACTACAGAACATCCCAAAATCCCCGCTATTCTGACTTGTCTCTGGATTGGGGTGTTAAGGAAGTAAAGCTTACTCTTGTTAAAATTCACTTTCTGACCCACCGCGTCCTCGTAGAGTTGGAGAATATGTTTGATCCTTCTGGCTTCAACCACTGACGACTGGGTCAACATTAGAGTGTCATCGACAAATTGTTGATGACTTACTGGGTTGGTGAGGGAGGTGGCTTTGATCCCCGAGATTAATCCTGCATTGCATGCTGCTTTTATAGTTCTGCCTAGAGCCTCCACCACTATAATGAACAACATTGGGCTGATCGGATCTCCTTGCCTGAGTCCTCTATGACTTTGGAAATACCCAGTTGTCATGTCGTTGACCAGGATTGAGAACCAGGGATTGGATATGCACTCTTTTATCAGTCTGACCCATTGAGGATGAAAGCCAAATTTTAGAAGGACAGCTGACAGAAAGTCCCAGTTAATGCGGTCGAACGCTTTGTTCATGTCAAGCTTTAGGGCGAAGACTACCTTTTTGGTTTGCCTAGCGGAGTGCAGAGCTTCATGGACCGTGATCACCCCATCCAGGATTGATCTCCCCTGAACCGAGCTCCCCTGACACTGGTCAATAATGAGGGGCAAGATTTCTTTCATCCTATTAGCAATGGCTTTTGTCAATATCTTGTAGGACACGTTACATAAACTGATAGGTCTAAAATCTGCCATTGTCTCAGGGGTTGGGCCCTTAGGAATCAGGGCAATAAAGGTGGAGTTAAACCCTCTCGGGATATGTTTTGAAGCCTGAAACTCCTTGATAGCTGAAATGACATCCCCTCCCACTATATCCCAGAAAGTTTGATAGAACCGAGGAGGGAACCCGTCAGGGCCAGGAGCCTTATCGGGTTCCATGCTAAATAAAGCATTTTTGATTTCCTCATCAGTAAAAGGAGCAAGAAGCCTGCCATTAATGGCCTCATCGACCATATTAGGAATGAACTGAAGGAGAGAGTCCTTAGCTTCCTCTTTACACTATGATTCTTCCCCGAGGAGGGAGCTAAAATAAGCAACCGCTTCTTCTCTGATCTCAATCAGATCCTGGGTTTTGGACCCGTCAGCTTTGGTTAACTCTTTAATCTTGTTATTGCTTTTGTTCCTCAATGTTGTGATGTGGAAGAACTTTGAATTCGAGTCACCATCCTTTAACCATAAAGCCCTGGATTTTTGTCTCCAGTAAGTCTCTTCACAAGCCAGGATATTATGATATTCTAAGAGCTTGATTTGCTCCTCCTTCCTGGTAGCTTCATCGTAGGTACCATTTTGAATCATGTTGTCAATGGCCTTCAGCCTATCCCCCACTTGTTTCTTGTTCTCAAACAGGTTCCCAAAAACTTCCTTGTTCCAGATTCTAAGGTTTTCCTTGACTAATTTTAATTTTTGAGCAAGTTTGAAAGTCGAACTTCCCTGAAAAGGTTGTTGCCACCATCTGGAGATGTTTTCCTTTAATTTTGGGTGCCTAATCCACATTGACTAGAAGCGAAAAGGTTTTTTGAAGGAGTTTGATTTTGGGACCTCCAGAAGAATGGGATTGTGATCTGATGCAATTTTGGGAAGAGTTTGCAGAATAGAATCTCCAAATTCCGCAATAGCCTCCTTTGATAAGAAAAACTTGTCAAGTCTTTCCTGGATAAGTTGATTTCCTATTCGCCTATTACTCCAAGTGTACTTTGCTCCTCTTAGCCTCACATCCATTAATTGATTTGAGTTTACAAATTGATTAAACTCTTCCATACTTTTGGTTGGGAGCCCTGCTCCACCCTTTTTGTCTGAGGGGTATAAGGGAGTGTTGAAGTCACCTGCCACCACCCATGGAATGTCATTGAAAGCATCACCCAATTTTCCCAGGTACTCCCACAAAGACGCTCTCCCTTGAACTGAATTGGGGGCATAAACATTTGAGAAAATCCACGATCTATTGTTGTCAATGTCATGGAAAAAAACACTCAACACCCTATCATCATCCTGGATAATGTTCCCTTCCACCACCCGGGGATCCCAAAGAACCATAAGCCCCCTGAAGCTCCTCTTGCCGGTTTGCATACCATATCCCCTTGACTCCACATTTTTTTTGCTATTATTTTTTATTGAGCTTCGTCTATTTTTGTTTCTTGCAACATCAAAATTGTTGGGTTATATTGCCTTCTTATTGAACTAACCACCCTCTGTTTGGGTAGGCCATTGAGGCCTCTCACATTCCATGAGAGAACCTTCATTTAGATTGTTTAGAGTTTTTTGCTTTCCCCCTCCCTTGAGGAGGTTTCCCTGATTTGTTATCTTCCTGTCCTGGGATAACTTGTTGTATCAGTGTTTTCTGTTTGCCGCTAGCAATTTCATTGTCAGTCCTCATTTTGTTGTGTTCAACATTTGACATCCTCCCCCTCTTTTTCTCACCATCGTAGTCAGGCGACTTGGTAGTGCTCCTGGTCTGCTTGGGGCTAAAATGTGGAGGAACGATCTGCTGAAGAACCGGACTAAAACATTCCTCAATCTCATTCGTTTCTACCACATCAATCCTTGATTCTAACTCCTCCATATTTTTCCTGTACTCTCCTAGTTTTTGCACTGAGTCTTCTGGATGATTTGATGGGCTTCCGGTTATGATGTTGGGAAGGACTATTTCCTTTGATTCTAACCCCTCCACACGTTTCTTGTATTCTTCAGGGTTTTGATTTATGCCTACCTGGCAGTTTGAGGGACTCTTGATTATGGGATTATAAGGACCCGACTTCGATGGGGATTCTAGGGTTTTAGGTAGTTCGACTTGAAGGTTTCCTTCTTCTAAAACCTCAATCTCCCCTTCTACCTCTAGATTAGCTAAAATTTCAAACTGATTTGAGTTCAGAATTTTAGGGCTTACCTGATTTTCTTGTCCATCGGTGATTTGTTGCTTGCCTTTATTCTGAGGTTGCCCTTCACCCTCCTTTGATTTCTCCTGATAGGCATAGTTATTTTTACCCGACCTGAACCCTCCTTTGCTAGCTGGGCCCCCTCTCGAAGGGAAATTCCTGGGGTAACCTTTATCATTTGGTCGTTTACCTTTCGTCCTCTGGTTTTCTCTACTAGCTGCTAGATTAGGGCACTGACTTCGTAGATGGCCTTGGGTTTTACATTCTGAGCAAAATGTTGGCCTATTTTCATACTCCACCACCTATTTTCTCAGGTAGTCACCGTACCCTAGTTCGACAAAATTTGGCAGCTCAGATTCTAAATCAGCGTTGACACATATTCTTGCATGCGTCATCCTTGTCCTAGCCAAGGTTGCATGATCTATGGTTACCAGCTCCCCAATAGCTCTGGCTATACCTTGCAGCCAATACTCATTGAAAAACTGAGCTGGTAGGTTAGGAAGGCGAACCCAAATAGGGGCTATATTGATATTCTATTTTTTAGGGTCGAAATCCTCCCCCCACTATCTGAGGAAAAGGCTACGTTTTCCTAAAAACCAGGGTCCTCCAGTTAGAACGTGATTCACATCCTCCTTGTTATTGAATCTTATAATGAAGAAACCCCTGGATAGGGCAACAACCTCCATACTCCCCACCGTTCTCCACTTAGATAGTGCCCAGGACCGTATGGTCTCTATATCCGGCCTTCCACCGAGGAACTTGCCCACTAACGAAAACTCTTCCATGGATAGGAAAGGACCCATAGAGTTTACAGGTGCCATTATCCTATTATTTATCGGTATGAGAGGTGGGAGTGAAAGAAAGTCACTCTTTCTACCCTTTAGGGTTTTCGCAAAGGTTGGGCCTCTTCTGGGACCCGCGTCGCCCTTCTGTGACCTTTTTTCAAGATATTTTTGAGGAGGATCGGGCCCTCTTTGGACAACCTCTCCTATCACAGAAGGCCTGCCTTCCTCTGGTTCCTCACCTGACTCCTGCTCGAGGTTCCCGCCCGCATCCTGCGTACCTTCTCTGCTGCCTTGACTGAGGTTCCCACCCAAAGCTTTCGAATTTCCTCCGCCGCTTTGACCGCTTCCGCTGCTCCTCTCCTCCATCTCTCTTTAGGTTCATCCTATCTCTTGTTGTTACTTTTTGAGTGCAATTCCTATTTTAACGAATGAGAAATTTGTTTATCTCACTAACATGGAATGTGAAATATAATTAAAAGATAGGTTGGTTGATACATGAGTGACAATATTACCAATGGGGGAGGTGGTGATATATTAGGGATGAAGCACTAAACTTCTCATCATATCAAATATACAATTTCTATTGCACCAATCATACAATTGTATGTTTCTTTGATCATACAGTTCACCTAAAATATACAACTGATCATTCATATGGTCACAAAGCACATAATTCCATAAACATACAATCTAGTCATAATCGTTCAGTTTATCCATTGTATGATTTACCAAATCGTATTGTTCATACAATTACAAATAGTTCACTCTACATAATCATCCAATAGATATTACCATTCTTCAAAGTATACAATTTTCCTGAGTAACAATTTATGCCATCATTGTAAAACTCCTCCAACTTTGTATAAGGGCTTACGGTCAATAACTATGCCTTCACTATGCATTTGCTATTGCATAGTTATTAATACCATAGGTTAATCACAAATGTATGGTTATCAAATAGTAGTTTGCATGGCTATCCCAGTCATTTATTTTGTGCTATGTTTACGTCTATCTTGCAATGTACAAGGTTAATCCTTGTTAATTCTTCATTGCACAGTTTTTGCAACACCATCTATCATGCTAAATGCTCCATTCATCTATTATTTCCACTATAGCTATTCGTATGATTCATATGACAACCCTATCCTTCTAGAACCTGCAATGAATAGTTATTCCAACAAGATTTATACCTGCAACTACGCAATGTATAATAACACAAATAAAAATATCACCATGGAATCATCCATTTGCCAACATATGCACACACAATTGTACTAAAAGGTCAAAATTGTATTAATAATGGCCGTCACATGAAACATTAGCATACAATACAAAATACACAAGTCCAATGACCTTGGCATCCATAAAGACAATTGCTCTCTGCTGAAGAGTAAAAGGCCCTGATAAACTAATCTATAAAAATAGTAAATAGAAAATCAAAGGAAAAAATAAGAAGAAAATAAATACATATATAACACAATATTTCACCTAGGAAACCCTTATGAGAAAAACCCAACATAGTAATATCTTCTTATTGTATATACTTAATTGTTCCCATATACAATAATGTTCATCTCTCTTCTCACTTTAAACCTTGATGCAAGTGCAATTAAATAACAACATCACAAGAACAAATTTTAAAATACCATAGGCGAAAAACCATTGGTTCAAATATTTAACCCTAAACAACCTATATGGATCTAAAAATGGCTTAAGAAGCCCTAAAATTTTCATCGAGAACCCTCACTTTTTAGGGGTTATCACCCCAGAACCTCGATGAGGATACATGGAGAGTGTTTAGTACCTTTTAGATTTAACCTAACCAAAATAACATGGAAAATATTCAACATATTTCCAACATTCTTCCACTTGTTGAATACTTTCCATAGGGGCCAAAAACTGCCATTGTCAACTGTCAAGGGAAACCATACCCATAAATCTTCTACAACATAAAAATTTATAAGTACAACCTTTGTTAATTAATCAACAATATTATTCTTTGTATCAACTTTCTCCAACATCACCCAATTCCCTTCAACCATCTCTCTCACAAAATGGTACTTAATATCAATATGTTTTGACCAATCATGAAAACCATGATTGTTGGCCAAAAATATTGCACTCTAACTGTCACTGTCAATTCTCACAGCCTTCTACTTAAGACCAAATTTTGAATACAACCTCTGTAACCTTACTACTTCTTTACAGATATGAGTTGCTATAATGTACTCTGCCTATGTTGTGGATAAATCAACCACTGATTTCTTTTTACTCATCTGACTACCTGCACCTCCAAATAGTCTAAACACATAAGCACTCATAGATATTCTATTGTCCAAATATCTAGCCCAGTCAGCATCCACAAAACCTTGTAGATTTATAATATTACTTGAAGAACACAAGCTTATACTGAGAGGGGGGTGAACAGTATAAGACCACTTTTTACTTTTCTTTCCCAAATAGTATTAATCAATATAATCAATGGCAATATCAATAGCAATAACCAAAGCAATGCACCAATCATCACACACAATAGAGACACAAATTTTAACGTGGTTCACCCAGTGTGGGCTACCTCCACAGAGAAAATATTTCTTCTAAATATTTCTCAAATAATCTCTTGGGAATATTTCCCAAATTACAATGTTTATGGACTTCTATCCAAAGGAGATGTTGATCCCCTAATCTCAAGTTCGTGGATCTCTTCCACAGGAGAACTCTTTCCCCTTCTGCTCTGGCTAGTGATCTTCTAGAAGACTCTGTCTCTCTGCTGCACTGACTTGTGGATCTCTCTCCACTTGAAGACTCCTCACTCAGATCTGTCTTCAATTGTCCTGGCTGCTGGATCTCTATCCACTGAGACTCTATCCTCTATACTCTGTCACCTCCAAAGCTCTATCTCAATACTGTACCAAACATAGTTCAGTCGGTCTAGCATAGTTCTGCTCAATCTCTTGCACTAAACATAGTACAGTCGGTCTAGTACAATTTTGCTCAATAGGTTCACTTAGAACCTGCTCAAATCTGCTCAATAGGTTCACACAAAACCTATCCAAATCTGCTCAACAGGTTCACACAAAACCTGTCCAAATCTGCTCAACAGGTTCACACAAAACCTGTCCAAATATGCTCAATAAGTTCACACAAAACTTGTCCAAATCTGCTCAACAAGTTCACATAAAACTTGTCCAAATCTGCTCAAAAATTTCACACAAGTTAAACTTGTCCAAATCTGCTCAATAAATCCTCTCTAGGACTTGCTCAAATCTGCTCAATAAGTCCTCTCTAGGACTTGCTCAAATCTGCTCAATAAGTCCTCTATAGGACTTGCTCAAATCTGCATAGCAAGCTTTCACAAAAGCTTAACTCAAAATAGTCCACAAGTCTTCTCAAAGACTTGTCTCAATCACATAGAATCATAAAGAGAATTGTTAGAGACTCAATATGTTCTAAGCTCAATGTACAATCAATATCTCAAATCAATCTCATAGAAGCATAAAGAGAATTGTTAGAGACTCTATATGTTCTATACTCAAATCCCAATCTCAACTCAAATCAACCTCAATCTCAACTCAAATCAATCTCAACTCAAATCATAATATTGAATAGTTTGTTTCTAGGAACTTGAACAACCACATGCATCCACTTGACTAGGCTTAATCAACTCAACTCAATCAATCACCTCAAGGAACAATCCTTTCTCACAAACCCTAGTCCAAGCATGTATTAACCAACTCAACTCAACCAATCACCTCAAGGAACAATCCTTTTTCACAAACCCTAGTCCAAGCATGTATTAACCAACTCAAAATGTTTCCAACAATGCTCAAGCACAAGTCTCACATAGCAATGATACTCATGTTCTTTTCTAACTCAAGTTCAAGTTCATTTCATCATCAATGGGCTTCAACAACAATGCTAATAAAACAAGGTTTAAATACAACTCACAAACCAGAAAACCTTGAAGCATTCAACCAATCATTTTCTCAAAGGAAACCACAATCAATCCTTTTCTCTCCAATGATATTTCAGAAATCAACCACCATAAACAATCAATAGGAGAATGTGCCCATACCTTTTTGATGCCAATAAGTTGTCCACAAAATCTGCCACACTTAAACACAACTTTCCTTTCCAATCTAAACAAGGGTTAATGGACTTCAAATAATCACAAAATAAAGCATTACTCAAATTACACCCTTTTTACTCCAAGTTAATAAACACATCCACCAAAGTCCCTTTTATTAAAACCCTTATCAAAAATAATAAACCTCTCAAAATTGCTTTTAAAAAACAACTCCTTATTTCTCCTAAAATTAATTCTCCATAACCATCAAATAAATCATAAACCAATTATGCTTTGCAATAATAATCACAACCCTAATAACAAACTTTAATTTCCATTAACTACCTTATAACTCCAAACTTTAGGGCTAATAAAAATTATTTAAATGCAAAACGTAATTACCTCCTCAAGGGGATTCGAACCCCCGACTTGCCACACCATGAGCGTCTTAGCCATGACTAAGATTCCACATGAGCTAGGCGCTCATTGGAAAGGCAAAGGCCCAAAGTGCCTTAAACCTTCCTCCACCTTCCACAAAATACAAAGCACCAAAGCGCTTTCCACACGCCTTCCGAAATGTCATCCAAGGGATTCGATCCCTGGTGTTTGCGCTACCTTGTCCCTTAAACCAAAATGATTTGCCAATGCACCATGCTTCCCACCATGATTTGACTTTCCAAGCGCTATCATTTTCTTTCTTGCTTCTCTTCTCAAAATTCGCACGAGCTCATAGACTTATTCGAATGCCAAACATTTATCACAAGAGCAAGGATAAAACTTTGATTTATTTACCACCCCTTTATATAGTGTTTAAAACACTTCGAAGATGTCGATGGAAATATGAATTTATGTTTGCTTGATGACGTCGATGGGAAACTTTGCATTTAAATTTAAATTTGAATTTAAATTTTAAATAATTAAAATTTAAACCAAATATTAAAACTCAAATAACTCCATCATTGGGGCACCTTTTTCGATGAAACGAAAGCCCAACTTGGGTTTTAAGAAAAACCCATATCAAATATGTTGTCCATGGTTTTAAATAAAACCTTTTATTTTTCCTACCTTGGTTTTCACAAAAACCCTTCATAGATCCTTTTGACATTAAATGCTCTTTTGACATCAATGACAACATTTTAGCTTAGGGACTCAAAATGTCCAACAATCTCCCCCTTTGTCATTGATGGCAACCCAAATCCTTTTATTGAATTTTGACCTTCTTTTCTGCTCCCCTTGGGACTTTGCTCCCCCTGGCTCAATGCTCTCTCAGATATCAAATCTCTCCTCATATCCAAAAACTCTCCCCATAATACACAAATCTCTCCCCCTTTGACATCAATGGCAAAGGGTCACCTTTGGGGCTCGGGGCTAAGAATTAAGCCTCTTAGCTTAGCCCCTCCCCCACCTCCACATGAGGTGGTTAATTCTAGGGTGGGAGTATTTCTACTTCCCGAAAGCACTGTTCTCTACCTTTGTCTTTTCCTCTTCCTTTTTGTTGAATCCTCTCATTGTTTCTTTCCAAGTCATCATCCCTGTTCCTGTTCCTGTTCTTGTTCTCATCCATGTTCCTATTCTTGTACCTGTTCTGTTCTATATCTCTCTTAGTCTCTTCTTTTTTAGTCTCTGTTCCTGTTCATCTTCTTGTTTCTGTTCATGTTCTTGTTCCTGTTCTTGTTCTTGTTCTTGTTCATGTTCCTGTTCCTGTTCATGCCTATTTTTGGAATATTTTCTCTACACCATCTTGCTATGTGACCATCATTATTGCACTTATAACACTTAATGTTATTATTCCTTGGATGTGCAACTGTCTTAAGATTTCTCCTAGTGAAGCCATATCCTCTTCTGTCATGAATCCTGCAATTCATTGCCTTGTGACCAAACTCATTACATGAATAGCAATATCCTTGGAAAATTTGTTCTCTTCCATATACCTGTCTTTCATGTGACCTACACTATGAAGCCATATGCCCAAACCTTTGACATGAGAAGCATCTCCCATTGAAGCTTCCTTGCCTAGACCTCATTGGTCTCCTATTTTGATTGTTGTTCCATCTGTATCTTCTTTGCCCATTGTCCCTGTTGGACTCACTACAATCTGACTCATCCTTAGAAGTTTCATTTTCACTTTCACTTACCTCTAAGAATCCTTCTTCTGAAGTACCTTCTTCTTCAAGACTTGAAGTAGACTTTTCTACCCATTTCTTTTGAACCTGTTTAGAACCAAGACCTATTTTGTTTGATGCTCCTCTTTGTATCCTGACTATTTTATCCACATTCTTTTCACTGGTTACATACTTGTATAGCTTATTCTTGGAATCCTCTAGATCTTCCTTTAGTAGTGCAACTTCATGTGTTAACTTTTCACATTCCAGAATCTTTGCTTCTAACTTATCTTTGAACTTGCTTGCCTTAGCCTTTGACTTTTCTAAGTCCTCTATGAGTAGTAATATTTCTTCATCACATTCTTGAAATTGACTTTCAAGTTTAGAGTGTTGCTTTCTTACCTTCTTTACTGTGTCAAGAGCATAGATAAGTTCTCCCTTGAGATCATAACCATTCTCTATTGAATAGTCCTCTATTTGTTTTCCTTTGTCCATATCATTCCTTTATTTTGACTTATCTTCTATAGGATCACTCACTTCTTCTTCTTCTAATGCCATTAGAAGATTCTCATCCGGTTTACCAAGTGCATCTTCAAAATCATCATCACTGAAACTATAGCCATCCCTAGTGCAATCATCTTCAAGATGTCCAAATTTACCACATCTAAAACACTTGAGAATAACTGGAGTCTTTTTCTTAACTGGATCTTTTTCTTCAACCATAAACAAGACTTCATCTCTATCATTGTCTGAAAAACTAGCATCACTATCAATTGAGTACTTACTTGCATTATCCGCATAGTAGCTTGGCTCTCCTTTTTCTGCTTCTTGTCTCCCTTGTTCTTCTTTAGAACTAAGTCCTGTTATGGTGACTGATGATCTTTGTGCATTGATAGTCCTTTCCAAGGTCCTTGAATTTTCCTCAGACTTGTGTAGCTTATCCTTAGAGCCTTTTACTTCCATCCTTAGTGAAACTATCTCATGCTCTAATATTTCACACTCTAGATCTTTTGTCTTTAATTTTTCAACCATACCTTCTTCAATTTTCCTTGTCTCTTCAACTTTGATTTTGAAGTTGGTGAGTTCCTGTAAAAACCTTGCTTTTGCTTTTTCATCTTCTTGAGCTTGGACCCTTAATCCTGAGTTCTCCCTTTTTAATTCTTCAAGAGTAACCATAAGCCTTTCACATTCTATCTCTTTTACCTTTGACTGTTCAACCATACCTTTTTCAACTCTTCTTACCTTTTCAACCTTATCTCTCAAGTCAGATATATCCTGTAGAAGCTTTGTCTTACATTTCTCATCTTCTTGTATTTGAGCCTTCAATTCTGAATTTTCTCTTTTCAATTCAACAAGTTCCTTAAGAGTGGCTTCCTCCTTTTCTTTATCTGAATCTTCCTCTTCTTCAATTTCTTCTATTGTCCAAAGTGGAGTTTCTTCTTGATACCTACTTCGACTATTCTTGTTATCCTTTTCTGACTCATTCTTTAGAACTTCAAATCTAAGAGAATCATCTTCATCTTCACTGCTATCAAACCCATTGCAATAACTTGCATCATGACCGAGTTGACCACAGACAAAACATTCTTCACCTTCTTGTGAACAATAAGTTGCATGATGACCTGTCTTTCCACAATTGGTACAAAACTTTATCAGTCTGGATATTTCTCCATTACTTGATTCATCTCTTGAATCTATTTCCATGTGTCCTCCCAACACAACAATATTAAACTCATCTTCCTTTTCTTTCATGACCATAGGTGTTCTTTTCTTCTTGTGTCTCATGCTTTTACTCTTGCCTTTCTTTGCCATTTGTGTTCTTGCAAGATCTTCCTTCAAGTTGTTAAACCCTTTCTGAAGGAACCAACTCTAATACCAATTGAAGAACACAAGCTTATATTGAGAGGGGGGTGAATAGTATAAGACCACTTTTACTTTTCTTTCCCAAATAGTATTAATCAATATAATCAATGGCAATATCAATAGCAATAACCAAAGCAATGCACCAATCATCACACATAATAGAGACACATATTTTAACGTGGTTCACCCAATGTGGGCTACCTCCATAGAGAAAATATTTCTTCTAAATATTTCTCAAATAATCTCTTGGGAATATTTCCCAAATTACAATGTTTATGGACTTCTGTCCAAAGGAGATGTTGATCCCCTAATCTCAAGTTTATGGATCTCTTCCATAGGAGAACTCTTTCCCCTTCTGCTCTGGCTAGTGATCTTCTAGAAGACTCTGTCTCTCTATTGCACTGACTTGTGGATCTCTCTCCACTTGAAGACTCCTCACTCAGATCTGTCTTCAATTGTCCTAGTTGTTGGATCTCTATCCACTGAGACTCTATCCTCTATACTCTGTCACCTCCAAAGCTCTATCTCAATACTGTACCAAACATAGTTTAATCGGTCTAGCATAGTTCTGCTCAATATCTTGCACTAAACATAGTACAGTCAGTCTAGTACAATTCTGCTCAATAGGTTCACTTAGAACCTGCTCAAATATGCTCAATAGGTTCACACAAAAACTGTCCAAATCTGCTCAATAGGTTCACACAAAACCTGTCCAAATCTGCTCAATAGGTTCACACAAAACTTGTCCAAATCTGCTCAACAGTTCACAAAAACTTGTCCAAATCTGCTCAACAAGTTCACATAGAACTTGTCCAAATCTGCTCAACAAGTTCACATAAAACTTGTCCAAATATGCTCAATAAATCCTCTCTAGGACTTTCAAATTTCAATAAGTCCTCTTAGGACTTGCTCAAATCTTCTCAATAAGTCCTCTATAGGACTTGCTCAAATCTGCTCAATAAGTCCTCTATAGGACTTGCTCAAATCTGCATAGCAAGCTTTCACAAAAGCTTAACTCAAAATAGTCCACAAGTCTTCTCAAAGACTTGTCTCAATCACATAGAATCATAAAGAGAATTGTTAGAGACTCAATATGTTCTAAGCTCAATGTACAATCAATATCTCAAATCAATATCATAGAAGCATAAAGAGAATTGTTAGAGACTCTATATGTTCTATACTCAAATCCTAATCTCAACTCAAATCAACCTCAATCTCAACTCAAATCAGAATATTGAATAGTTTGTTTCTAGGAACTTGAACAACCACATGCATCCACTTGACTAGGCTTAATCAACTCAACTCAATCAATCACCTCAAGGAACAATCCTTTCTCACAAACCCTAGTCCAAGCATGTATTAACCAACTCAACTCAACCAATCACCTCAAGGAACAATCCTTTTTCACAAACCCTAGTCCAAGCATGTATTAACCAACTCAAAATGTTTCCAACAATGCTCAAGCACAAGTCTCACATAGCAATGATACTCATGTTCTTTTCTAACTCAAGTTCAAGTTCATTTCATCATCAATGGGCTTCAACAACAATGCTAATAAAACAAGGTTTAAATACAACTCACAAACCAGAAAACCTTGAAGCATTCAACCAATCATTTTCTCAAAGGAAACCACAATCAATCCTTTTCTCTCCAATGATATTTCAGAAATCAACCACCATAAACAATCAATAGGAGAATGTGCCCATACCTTTTTGATGCCAATAAGTTGTCCATAAAATCTGCCACACTTAAACACAACTTTCCTTTCCAATCTAAACAAGGGTTAATGGACTTCAAATAATCACAAAATAAAGCATTACTCAAATTACACCCTTTTTACTCCAAGTTAATAAACACATCCACCAAAGTCCCTTTTATTAAAACCCTTATCAAAAATAATAAACCTCTCAAAATTGCTTTTAAAAAACAACTCCTTATTTCTCCTAAAATTAATTCTCCATAACCATCAAATAAATCATAAACCAATTATGCTTTGCAATAATAATCACAACCCTAATAACAAACTTTAATTTCCATTAACTACCTTATAACTCCAAACTTTAGGGCTAATAAAAATTATTTAAATGCAAAACGTAATTACCTCCTCAAGGGGATTCGAACCCCCGACTTGCCACACCGTGAGCGTCTTAGCCACGGCTAAGATTCCACACGAGCTAGGCGCTCGTTGGAAAGGCAAAGGCCCAAAGTGCCTTAAACCTTCCTCCACCTTCCGCAAAAGACAAAGCGCCAAAGCGCTTTCCACACGCCTTCCGAAACGTCGTCCAAGGGATTCGATCCCTGGTGTTTGCGTTGCCTTGTCCCTTAAACCAAAATGATTTGCCAATGCGCCACGCTTCCCACCACGATTTGACTTTCCAAGCGCTGTCATTTTCTTTCCTGCTTCTCTTCTCAAAATTCGCACGAGCTCATAGACTTATTCGAATGCCAAACATTTATCACAAGAGCAAGGATAAAACTTTGATTTATTTACCACCCCTTTATATAGTGTTTAAAACACTTCGAAGACGTCGACGAAAATATGAATTTATGTTTGCTTGATGACGTCGATGGGAAACTTTGCATTTAAATTTAAATTTGAATTTAAATTTTAAATAATTAAAATTTAAACCAAATATTAAAACTCAAATAACTCCATCACCGGGGCACCTTTTTCGATGAAACGAAAGCCCAACTTGGGTTTTAAGAAAAACCCAGATCAAATCTGTTGTCCATGGTTTTAAATAAAACCTTTTATTTTTCCTGCCTTGGTTTTCACAAAAACCCTTCATAGATCCTTTTGACATTAAATGCTCTTTTGACATCAATGACAACATTTTAGCTTAGGGACTCAAAATGTCCAAAATTACTATCTTTAGATTTTCCTTGGTAACAAATAGCTTATTCTGAAGTTACATGCAAGTATTTGAAGACCCTCTTCACAACAGTACAATGTTCCTTTCTTGGATTGGATATATATTTGCTAACTACTCCCAATGCATGTACAATATCAGGTCTAATATAGACCATTGCATACATCACACTACCAATATTGCTAGCATAAGGAACATGATGCATTTCTTCAATTTTCTCATTTGTTTTAGGACATTGTTTAATAGATAACTTTTGACCAATAGGATATGGAGTACATACTAGTTTACAATCATGCATCCTAAACCTCTATAGTATTAAATCAACATATTTCCTTTGAATTAACCACAACTTTCTATTTGCATGATCCCTTATTATTTCCATATCAAAAATAAATTTTGTAGCACCCAAATCCTTCATGTCAAATTTAGAAGATAATTGAGATTTTAGTAACTTTATCATCTCCTTATTGTTACCAATTAACAACATGTCATCCACATACAAAACAATGATAATAAAATTTTCACCTTCTTGTTTAAAATACATACACGAATCTACTTTCCTTTTTCCAAGCCCAAGTGTCAAAATAAGCCTATCAAATTTTTGGTTCCACATTCGTGGAGATTACTTCAAGCTGTAAAGAGACTTGTTCAACTTGCATACCAAGTCCTCCTTGCCTTTTACCTTAAAGCATTATTGTTGTGACATATATATATCTTCATCAAGTTCACCATGTAGAAATGTTGTCTTTACATCCATATGTTCTATTTCAAGATCAAAACCAGTAGAAATAGCCAACAAACATCTAACTGAATTTAGTTTAGCCATAGGAGAAAAAATCTCACCAAATTAAATTCCCTCAACTTGAGAAAATCCTTTTGTTACCAGAAGAGCCTTGTACTTATCCAAATTTCCTTCAATATTGTACTTCTTCTTGAATACCCACTTACAACCAACCAGTTTTCTTCTAGGGGTAATTTCACTAAGTCCCACATATTATTTCTATCCAAGGACTCCATTTCTTCCTCCATAGCCCTTTTCCAAGACTTATTCTCATTTGACTGAAGAGCCTTCTTTACAGTCTTGGGTTCTTCATCAGTAATTAATATTTTAAATGCAAAACAAATATTTGAAGGGCTATACCTTTATGGGAGTCTTCTCATTTGATTTTATCTCCTTAAACTTGGAGTTCCAGGTTCTACATCTTTAGATTCCTCCTCACATTCTTACTTTAAATTTTCCTCTTCAAATTCTCTTTGTAGTTCATCTTATTCTATAGCACTAGGTTGTACCACATGTTCTTCCACTCGTTCCAATTTTACTTGAAATATTTTAGGTTCTTTGTTTGGTTGCATTTCCTATTTCAAAACCCCTTTTGTTTCTTTAAAGATCACATTATGACTGTAAATAATATTTTGTAATTATGGGTTCCACAACTTATATCCTTTAACACCAGTACTATAACCTATAAATATACATTTTTCAGATTTATAGTCTAGCTTAGTCTTTTTCTCTTTTGGGACATACATATAAGCATTGCAACCAAAAACCCTTATATGATTGAGAGACGGTTTCTTACCAGTCCACACTTCCTATGGAATCTTGTCCACCATAGGAGATATATTGATGAGGTAACAAGCAGTTAACATGACTTTTACCCTAAATTTCTTTTCTAACCCTACACCATTTGGTATGCTTTTGGCCTCATCCATCAATGTTCTGTTCATCCATTCAACAACTCCATTCTGTTGTGGAGTATATGGAGTTATTTTCTACCTTTCTATTCCACAATCCTTTGAAAACTACTCAAATTCATTAGAGCAATACTCACCACCATTGTCACTTCTCAAAACCTTTATCTTTTTTCTATTTGATTTTCTACAAGAACCTTAAAATCTTTAAATTTATTGAAAATATCATATTTGTTTTGTAAAAGATATACCCATCTTTCTTGAAAATTCAATTATAAATGTAACAAAATAGATAGATTTACCTAACAATGGTACTTTTGTAGGTCCAAACACATCACTGTGAACTAGATGTAAAATTCCTTTAGATTTTATAGCACTACTAGGAAACTTGACTTGGGTTTGCTTTCCAAAAATACATTGCTCACAAAACTCAAAATTTAATGGGCAATCAAAAATATCTTCAGCCATAGCTTTCATTTTTAATGCTTGTAGGTCTTTCTCACTAATATACCCCATGCTTTGATGCCACAACATTGTCTTCACTACAAGAATACTCAGAGCCACTTCTACTGTATTATTATCCTCTACAATTGAAGAGTATTTGCAATCAATACTTATAGTGCTAGTCTCAAGTCTGCATAGTGTTCCTGTACGAAATCCCCTTGCCAACACCACCGTGTCATTCATATTACTCATGGATATTATATTTCTTTCCAAACCTAGAATATGCAGCACACCAAGAAGGGATTTAATTCTTCCATCTTTTAACCTTAACTTGACTCTTCCTCGACCTATTATTTTATATGTCGAATTGTCTTCCAAGAAGACTTCACATCCACTTATATTTTCATATTCACAAAACCCCATAAAGTTTAATTGACTTACTATAGTGTTAGAAAAAAATAGATGTTCAGCCACAGAGTCACCATCATTCATTCGAAGTGAATACAACTTATTTCGAAGAAAGATTTTATTTACCAGTAACTTTATTTGATACAAAGTTCCCAATTTATCCCAAAATGACTTTGTCATGGTCTCTATCGATACATTCAACATTACCAAATTAGATAAGCACAATCTAATAGAACTCATTTCCTTCCTATAGATCTTAAGCTAATCCTCATTTGTCATTGATGTTGGTTTTATTCCCAAGACTGCAATCCACTAATCTCTATCAACCAATAGATCCTTCAACTTGAGCTTTCAAAACTCAAAATTTTATCCATTAATTTTTTTAAATCTCTACTTGTGTGCTTCCCATCATTTTGCTTTGCCCATATTCTTCTACATATGGCTTCCACTCAAGAATTAATTTATCATAGGGTTGAAACCCTTACTCCTTAAAAAAATCTTAAAAACCTAGATTTAATATCAAATGAAAAGCAAAAGACCATGATAAACTAAATCTAGAAAAACAATAAATACATAATCAAAGGAAAAAATAATAAGAAGATAACAAATACACACATAACACAATATTTCACCTGGGAAACCCTTACGAGAAAAAAACCCAACACAGTAATATCTCCTTATTGTATAAAATTAATCGTCTCCAATACAATAATGTTCATCTCTCTTCTCACTTTAAACCTTGATGCAAGTGCAATTAAATAACAATAGCACAAGAACATATTTTACAATACCATGGGAAAAAACCATGGGTTCAAATATTTAACCCTAAACAACCCATATGGGTCTAAAAATAGATTAAGAAACCCTAAATTTTTTGTCAAGGGTTGTTGCCCCTAGACCCTCGCTTTTTGAGGGCTACCATTCCTAAACCCGTTCTCGGGACCCGACCGAATCCAAATCCTGGTGAGGATACATGGAGAGTGTCTAGTACCTTTTAGAGTTAACCTCACCAGAATAACATGGAAAATATTTAACTTATTTCCAACATTTGCAACATAATAATTGTATTACTCTCTGCATTCTCTACTAGAACAACACATTCAAAATGAATGGGGGCTCCTATATTATGCCTATCCAAGCTATTCCAAGCAATTCCTAGAACAACACACTATTCCCAACTGCCACCCTACAACTGTTGTCCTCTAATTTAACTTGGTCTTCCTAAGGTCCAATTTAATTTTTATTAACCTAAATTTCATTTTTCCTCATTTTGGCTTGATTTCATTTGATCCTAATTTGTATTTTATACTAATTACAAAAAAATTTCACATTAATTTTATTTTTTAAAACTTTGTCAAAAATGCACAAAACTTGCCAAAATTTGCAATTTATACACACTTCTACTTCTTCTTCTGAGAGGTAAATTTACCACCTACACCAACCCACCATAAAGAATATTTGGACCTAGGTAGAGAGAGCCATAAATATTTTCTACCATTGATACAAGTAGGATTATTGAGATGTGTGTAGTTAAGATGAAATCTAGAGTGAAAACCCTTTTATTCTCCTACTTTTAAGTACAAGCAAATAGGATAGGGTGGTGGTTCAAACATATTGGGTTTAAGATAGCTTGAACTGATCAAGAATTATCTTCCTTAAAAAAGAAGAAAAAGTCATAAAAGAGCATGGCCCTGTCTAATAATTTGAGGATGTATGTTCACCCACACTTTGATTAGACTAGGTATACTAGATTCCTTTGAATTTTTATCATTTGAATTTATTAATGTTAGATAATATGAATACATTCTAGAAGAACACCTTGGCTCTGTATTTTCTCTCTATTAACCTCATGGGACCAAGACCCACTTTATCTTCTTTGCTATACACCATGTTAAAGTCCCCATAAACTAGCCATGGGAGATTTTTAGAAAATCCATTCTCATAGCTTGACTCCCTCCTCGACATCATTGGAAGCATAAACATTGAGGACTCCCAAAAAAAACTTGTCAATAGAAATTTGAACCCAATTTATCCCATGGTAGGGTCAAAAACCTAATTGAACATCATACCTATAAGACGAGGATATGGTACAACCATGACCTCTAGGGTGGTTTGTCTATACCATTATAGAATATTTCCAAAGATACTTGAGAAAAATTCAATTCACTATTTACAATTTTAACTTCTTGAAAATAAATAATTCACTATTTGTTGTACCCAAGGAACTAGTCACTTGAGGCCTAGTAATTACTTTATTGTCTTGAGAAACTAAAGAAATTTTAGAGCCACAAGGTTGATATCTAGAATTAATAACCAAAGGAGATGGCTTAGGGTTTTGATTTCTTGCAACCACTTGGGTCTAGTTATTGGTTTCTTCAATTTTCAAATTATTCAAATCTTCTTGCACTAAGGACTCACTTATGGTTAGTTCAGCAAAGAAAAGTCTTTGGCCTCGTGCTCCATGCCTTGGAACCAAAAGTAGGCATTCAAAATATTAACATATCAAATAACCTAATGATGAATTTTACGATCAAACCTAAAGTATACTACATTCTTTAGGTTTTTGGAAAACATAATGTACACATAGGCCCTAAGAAATATCCATGGTTGAACCAACAAGGATCTTCTAAACAAACAAATTCTCTAAGTGTATCGCTCCAAATTTTTCGTATCCTTACCTTCAGGCTATAGGATCCATGCCCGGAAGGGGGATGCAAGAAGGATGGGACAATACCTCAGACTAAGAGGCCCTTTAAAGGTCCCGCCTCTCGAGGGAGGGGTATAAGGGTGAATTTTCGATGGATGGTGGGTTCACCAGGAAAATTTTGAGTGGCAGTTTCCATGCCTAGGTTGATGATAGGTTTGATGTGTTTATTTTATATTCAATCATTCAATTCCTAGGTTTTGGCCAAGATGAATCTATGCTAATCCATATGCCGATGCTAATTTTTATGGATACAAAAAATATGAATAAATGTTGAACATAGAGAATGTGCTAAATAGGGCAAAATATGCCTGATTCTGGATGTCTGAATGAATATTCTACGGTTTGTAGAAGTCCAAATCGTCTCGAATCATACATAATCATCTAAAATTGCACAGAATCATCTCAGATCACAGTCGACCGTCTGAGATCAGACAGGATCATCGGCGATCTGATGAATTCGTCAGATGAATTCTTCAAAAACCTGCAATCACAAAAACAAATACAAAATACCAAAAATGCAACTGCAAAAGCAAGGGGAAATGATAGAAATAACAATGAATTTGCCTAAATGGTAGATCTAGATAGCAATTAAAAGGAAATGCATCAATTTGACAATTTATTTTGACTTCATCATATATCTATGCTAAATGAGGTGAACTCCAGGATGCATAAATATAATAATCTAAGATAATGCACAAGGAAATGCAGAAAAACAATAAGGAAATGCAAACTCTGGGCTCTGATTGCCCCCAATCTGGACTATAGTCAAGATCATCTCCAATCATACGAGATCGTCTGTGCTCCTCGACAGGATCGTCCAAAATTGTCTGGAATCTCCTGCAACAATCCAAGCTTGCTCCGACTGAAAAATAGTAAAATTCCTGCGAGAAAACATGAAATACAAAATGCAAACGATGGTGCGAGGATACTCTAATGCATACGAAACTAAATATGTAGGGAAATCCGTCATCTAGGGGGTTTAGGGGGATAAACTAAGAAAATCCCAGTTTATAGGATTAGAGAGAGGTTAGGAGGTTGGAAATCATCCCAATTTGGGAGATCTCCAATGGGGGAGACTCTAACTGCGCAGACACACTTTCTGCCCAAGTTAGAGAAGCTGTTGAAACATAGGCTAATTATGAAAATTCGATTTTGGGACAAAATCACCTGGACGTTCTGTTCCAAACAAATTCATCAGATCTGGGATGATTTTGTGTAATCTACGATGATATCATCCAACGGTCAAAACAAATTCTAAAAATGGCACGAAATACGAGGAAAGCGGGTAACGAGCGATTTGGGTTTAAAATTCAAATTTTTATATTTTCACTAAGGTTTAACTGCGCCAATTTTAGTGGGCTACATTTTGCCCCCTCTTTAGCAAATTTTTCGAAGAAAATATGTTAAAGACAAGTTTTTCCCGTTTTACGAGAAAGCAAAAATTTACTCAATTTTCTAGACAATGATTCTAGGTCGAATCGTACGCCTACTGGTTATGGTGCCCCCTCCATGTTTTTACCCAAATCGAACATTTGAGGTAAAAGCACGAAAAAGCAAAATTGAAAAAAAATGTTGTTTTTAAATAAAATTAAGAAAAATAGGGTAAAACCCTAATTCATTTTTACTGTTCATTTCTATTGTTCTAGAGCTCTATAGAGAGAAAAATGGTTGAGACGGTGCACAGAGCGACAGAGGTCCAGTGCGGGCTACGGGTAAGGATCTAATCCTAGTAAATTAGGTTTGAATTTAATTTGTGCAATTTTTTGTTTGAAATTTTGATTGTTTTGGGGCATCGCGACCGTTTTTAGGCCGTCGACAACGTCGGGATGAAACCGTCTTGATTTCATTGAAATCGTCTCGATTTCATTGAAATCGTCTCGATTTCATCGAAATCGTCCCTAGATCGTTGATTTCATCGGAGGGCAAAATCGACGATATAGGGGTGATCCCGTCCAACAAGGGGCGATCCCCTAATTACGAAATCATAGATGATTTCATCCTACAAAGGACGATTTTGCCCAATTTGGGATGATATCATCCAATGGTGGATGATATCATTATTTTAAAGAAATTAAGCTTGATTAAAATGTTTTTAATTTTATTTTAATGATTGATTTATTAATAAATTTTATTGTTTGTTTTGCAGAAGGGATTACTAAAGAGTCAGGAGTGGAAATACGATGGGCTGCGAGATGACATAGCCGCGCTTGATTAGAAAGAGCACGATCGACTAGCTTAGGTCATTTTACAGCATGTGGCAGAGATGCCACAAGTATCGACAGACATGGGGCTACTGATAGCCCTAGCAGAGAGATGGTATCCAAGGTCGTCCTGCTTTCGATTATCGACAGGGGAGATGGCTCCCACACTAAAGGACATATGGAGGATCATGAGGATCCCCATACAGGGACGGTTGATGATGCCTGCGGCCAATCAGGGCCAGGCGATGATGATGTTGATCGGGGACCCGAGCTTCACCCTGGAGAAGGGCAGAGTGAACATCGAGTATCTAAGGCAGATGCCTGGGGCATCTAGGCTAATTCAGGTTTTGGCAGGAGTGGTAGGTGGCTTACTGCTGTGCCACCAGAGCGGGTGTAGATTATCATGGCTCCTCTCAAATGTGGTCTATGACATGAGAGACCATGGTTACAGGTTTTCTTGGGGAAGTTTTGTGCTATGCCACTTGTATAGGATCCTACATGGGGTCGTATACAAGGGAGGTCGATGTCTGGTCTTGACATCACTACTATAGGTTTGGTGCTGGGAGCTCATCGTGGTGCAGAGGCCGATAGGGCTCCCACTGATAGGGGTTGACTAGGAGAGGCCCTGAGTTTTCTACTGGTGGTTACAAAGGGGGTCACAGCGGTGGATAGATCTGTTGATGTCATGGAGGTTGCTGGATGACCTCATCCTAGACCAGATCACCTAGAGGCCATGGCGAGAGCACCTCGAATGGGCAGAGGATGGGCAGGAGCTGGCTCGCATCAGGCGAGTCTGTTAGCTACAAATAGAGCGAGGAGAGGTAGAGCTCCATCGCTATGATCGGGTTCTATGACAGTTCGGTCTATAGTAGGGGATCCCTTCTCTTAAGGATTACGAGTAA
This sequence comes from Wollemia nobilis, assembly GCA_028583015.1. NCBI lineage: Eukaryota > Viridiplantae > Streptophyta > Pinopsida > Araucariales > Araucariaceae > Wollemia > Wollemia nobilis. Next base: position 1,243,677 of record JAQPPZ010003527.1, on the reverse strand, counting down.
TTCCAGACTATCTGGGATAGTACCATGCAGAGTGGGGCTCCAGACATGTAGCGATTCTGGAGTTAGGGCACGGACGATGCCCCCATCCAGCCAGTGGATGGTGACGATGCTGGGGTCGCAGACGGGTACAATGCCTGGTATGTAGACATTCACCCTCCTCGAATGATGAGGATGTAGGGTCCAGTGAACACCATGGTGTGATGAATGGGGAGGTAGTGCCAGGTTGCTATTGAGGAAGCATGGGGTCATGATGGGAGAGAGCAACGATGGTCTCCGTAGGAGAGACGCCAAAGGATGGGTCAAGCTCCACAGAGGTCATAGGAGATAGGGCAGAGGGAGGAGAGATTCCCTTTGCAGTAGGGGGAGAGACCACCATCGCCCGATAAGAGAAAGGGTGTCAAGGTAGGGGAGAGTAGTGAGACGGTGTCTCTTCGAGCTGAGGTTGCCTGCCTTCAGGCTCAGGTGTAGATGCTACAAGACGAGGCTACACGGCTTAGGGCTTAGAGCGGAGGGGTGAGCACTCAGGATCTGGCACGGTCTATTGCTAAGACTGCATTCTACCAAGGGCAATACTATCATGTGGTCTGAGAGGGACAAAGGGTACCACTACCAGCCCCCATTATGAAGTTGGCCATGATGGGATTGTCGAGGACATCCTCACAATCAACGATGAGGACCCGGGACACAGCCCGGACCTCTATGGGACCACCTCCTCCACATCAGGGCGGGGGGGGAGATGAGGTTGAGAGCTCGAGGGCTTCTCGAGGCTAGCTACTACAGAGGGCAGATTTGTATTATTATATATTTTTTGAGGGGATTGAGTATGCCAGGGTTTTTATTGTGGCATACCAATCCAGATGATGTATATGATTGATTGAGATATATAGATGATCTTTTTGATGATATGACTTGTGTATATGTTGTATGGTGCTTTAATTTTGAATTTTGTGATTAATTATTTATGTAATTATGTCATTGGAAATAAATTATAATGTTATGTCATGCCATAAAATTGTAAATGAAATAATTTGATGTGAATAAATTGGTTGTTTTGTGGTGTGTTTTGATAAAAAAATAAAAGGGACTTCTAACAATAATTTCAAAGGACATTGTCGCTGGTATAGACCATTTCATGGAGTCGCCACTCACTAGGTCGTCAAGGTAATCCCAAGATAGAAATATTGTTAAAAGTAAAAGAGTGCTTAAGAGACTATCTTGAGATTTTGTGTTGTGATGATGGAAGTGATGATGGTGATGATTTGTTTTCAGATTTTCATAAAAAATATTATGCATGACATATTAAAGAAATATGATTTTGCTAGGTATAAATTCCTAAGCGTGATAAATTTTTTGAATAAGTCCCTAAGAACTATACCATCATTGCAAAATTGAATGTTGACATAATGACATGAAATAGAAAAGGTGTTCGTTCGTTTTAAAGCACAATTGTGTAACATAATGATGTAAGCCATATGTTTTTATGAATTAAAATGAAGGGGAAATAAAATGAGACCAATGGTTTGCGCTAGGCATAGAATTATAGGTATAGACTTATACCATCATCGCGAAATCCAAAGAAGAAATTGATATTTTAGTTTTATTGCATGATTGATTTTTGACTTTTGATAAACTGAAAATAATAATATGAACATGACTTTATTGATTATATGTGTGTCATATGTTGTTTGAAAGAATTTTGTGATTTCTGAAAACAATGTATATAATTATTTTTATACTAAACACATGTTCTGAAATAAGAAGATAAAATTATTCCAAAAAGAGTTACAGAAATATTTTACATTATCTCAAAGACAAATGTAGATTTATAAGGAACCCTCATGTGCAAATGTGAGTTCATTACCGATCTTGCTTTATCATAATGATACAAAATCTTTCAAATATAAATGTGTGTGCAATTGTATTGTTCATTCACCAATTTTGAGCAAGAAAATTTGATACAAGTAATTTGAATTAACCAAATGAGTGTTCCTTGACCATGATTTATATGCATGTAACCGTACCAGACTACTATGTAAGTCGGGTTATCAAGAGCTAGCTAATCCATAAGCCGAAATAGGTCTATACAAAAGAAGGTTGCTAATGTGACAGACATATCACCACGCTAGGAATTACCCAAGGCCAAGCGGGTTGGGCACAAACCACCTGTTATGGGGCTTACCTCACAGTTTTCGAATAATTAAGAATTCTAGGGATTCAAGCTCATTCACCCTTCTTTTCTTTTCAAGGGGTAGGGAAAGGATTCTGTTGCTTTTGCTTTTGATTTTCTCCTTTTCTTTTTTGTATTTTTGCTTGATATTGAGATAATGCTGAAATATTGCTGTGATGATACAAAATAATATTTTCTTTTTCTCTTTTGCTTTGACTTTTTCTTTTGCTTTCTATACTAGGGATACTTGCTCGGATTGTCTGTAGAGCAAGGGATTTTTATTTCGGGTAGTGGTGAGCTTGTCCTTTTGTCAATTCTCAAAGATTCTAGACCATGTGCATGATAGGATAGCAGGGGAAACTTTTCGCTGAAGAAACCACTTCTACTATGTAGCATCATATTGAATTTGCAATGAAATCATTTTAATGTGAAAAAAAATATGCTTGGTTCAAGTAAATAATAAGATCAGTTCTCTATGCTCAAAACTTTATTTAATTCAACTGTGGACTTTGATATAATAGAGATTAATAATCATACCAAATAAAATCAAGATATTTATGCCTATGAGTGTGAAAGTGCGGGATTCCAAATAAATGCTAATTTATCCAAAATAATTGAAAATATAACTGCAATACTTCAAGAATTGATAGGTACGAAAATAAAAGATGTTTTTGAAGATTTTGAGGATTTTGATGTTTTTATATTTTGATTTTGAGTGATGAATTGAAAAAAATAAATATTGTTATTGTTTTTGAAAAATATTTTGATATAAATGGCTAAAATGAAACAATATGCAAAATACAATATATACAAATGATGAAATGACCCAATGTTATGCATAATAACGCTTAAGATGCATAATATTCATAGGTTCTTTAAGATCTTTACCATCTAAGGTAGCTAATCGATATGCTCCCGATCCAAATTTAGCAGTGATGACATATGGTCCAAGCCAGTTGGGCTCAAATTTACCTTTAAGGTCTTTAGTTGCATTAGTATTTTTTTGATTTTCTCTTAAGACAAGGTTGCCGATCTCAAAGGATCGATGATGAACTTTCTTGAGGTATGCTCTCTTAAGCTTGTTTTGGTAGGCACGAAGATGCTCCAAAGCATTGATGCGCTTTTCATCTAGGAGTTCCAGCTGACTAAATCTGCTAGCACGATATTCATCTCCTACTTTAGTATCTTGAAGTAGTAGAGCTAAAGAAGAAACTTCTAATTCAAATGAAAAAACTGCTTCAGCACCATAAACCAAAAAAAAAGGTGAAGTGCCTATGGGGGTACGAACGCTAGTTCGATAAACCCACAAATTCGTATATAATTGGATGTGCCAATCTCGACCAGACTTATTGACCAGTCTTTTGAGGATTTTGATTAATGTTTTATTAGATGCTTATGCTTGGCCATTACCCTGAGGATAATAGGGAGTGGACCAACGATGTTGAATTTTATATTTTTGACATCTTTATTTTTGAAACAAGTTCCATTATCTGAGATGAGATTTGCAGGAATTCCGAACCTATAAATAATTTGATTAAAAATAAACTTGGAAACTTGGGTTCCAGTGCAAGAAGCTAAGGGCATAGCTTCAACCCATTTCATGAAATACTCAGTGGCGGTTATGATGAATTTGTGTCCATCAGATGACACAGGGTCGATTTTTCCAATGATGTCTAAGCCCCATTTTAAAAAGGGCCAAGGAGATGAAATAGCCTGCAGTTCTTGTGCAGGTGCATGGACAAGGTCATCGTGTTTTTGGCACTTGTTGCAATAGCACACATAATCATGTGCGTCATTTTCCATGGTAGGCCAAAAATATCCTATCCTAAGGAGCTTCTTAGCAATGACACTACCACTAAAATGCCCCCCATAAGATCCATTGTGGGCTTCACTCAAAGCTGATCTAGATTCTGCTAGATTCAAACATCTCAGTAAGATGCCTTCAAAATATCTCCTATACAAGGTATTACCAATAATTACGAAGTGACTTGCTCGTCTACATAATAACCGATGCTGGTTGCGATTACAACCTTCAAGAAAGGTCCCATTTTGAAGAAAATTAAATATATCAGTGTACCATGGTTTAGGAGTAGTTTCATTGATTAGAAACACATCCAAAGGTTCTAAGCATGATTTGCTTGAAGAGGGTTCTTAGAGTTGACGAATAATGATGGTAGCATATTCATCATTTAACTCCAAGGGCAAAAGAGATGCAGCTACGACCATAGCATCAGCCGCACGGTTGCTAGTTCGAGGAATAGCTTCCAAGGTAACTTGATCAAATAAAGATAATAATTGTAAGACATGTTTTATATGGGCGTAATTTATCATCTCTGGTCTGATAAACATCATTGATGTGATTTATGACAAGTTGAGAATCACCGAAAACCAATAAATTTTTAATTTTCAGTGCCAAGGCAGCTCGTAATCCAAGGATTAGAGACTCATATTCAGCAGTATTATTGGTGCAAGCAAATGTTAGTTTGAAGGACAGAGGTATAAGATGTTTCTGTGGAGATATTAAAATAATACTTGCACCAGCCCCACTCATGCATTGGGATCCATAAAAGTATAGGGACCATTGCTCGGGATGGTCTGCCTCTAATATAAGGCATTCATCAGGAAACTCAATGATGAGGGGATGGGTAGACTCTAAGGGCGCATCAACTAATTGATTTGCTATGATTTGAACTTTAATAGACTTTTGTCCTATAAAATTGAGTTCAAACTCGCTTAGCGCAAGAACCCACTTGGCTGTGCAACCAGATAAGTACGGTCGACTCATGAGATACCGTAAAGGATCGAATTTAGCAATAACATACGTTTTCTGACTAAGCATATAATGGCGTAGTTTCTATGTAGAAAATACAACTACGAGACATAACTTCTCTAATGTTGTGTAACGGGTTTCATAACTGATAAATATTCAGCTGATATAATAATTAGCACGTTCTTTCTTCTCATCGTCACATTGAGCTAACATAGCTCCTAAGGCAAAATCTAAAGCAAAAATGTACAAGATAAATGGACGATCAGATCTAGGTGGGGAAAGCACCGATGGTTTAAGGAGATATTGCTTAAGGAGTTCAAATTATTCCTGGCATTCATCGTCCCAATGAAAAGAGACATATTTCTTAAGAAGCTTAAGAAAGGGTCCGGTTTTGTCCGCCAACTTATCGATGAAGCGACGAATAGCTTGAAGCTTACCTTGTAAACTTTGTAATTCAGATATATGTTGGCAATTTTGGGTACTTTGGGTACATTGCCTTTGCTCAAGTGTATAAGTTGTCATTGATGTCAAAAGGCATTTTTGTGTTGATATCAAAAAGAGTGTGATGTCAAAAATATCTTGAGAAGCTTCATAATGTTAAAGGGTTTTTATTAAAACCATGGTGACAAGGTTAAAGGTTTTTCTTAAAACCATTTGGACTCATTAAGGGTTTTTATTAAAACCAAGCTTAACTTAATGCAAAGGTTTTTACTTCTTGAAAAACCTTGAAGGTCCATGTTTATTATTAATAATTAAATTAACTCAAACCTTTGTCAAAGGTCCAAGTTTAATTTATTATTAATAAAATAATAATTATTATTATTTTAATTATTATTAAAGGGTCTTTCAACCCTTAAGCGACGAAGAAAAAAAAGAATTCTTTCATCGATGTGTTGCCATCGTTGGAGGAGCGCCGACGTCAAACAGTTAAGGAGAAATGGCTATATAAGTGGGGATGATTTTCTAAAGTAAGAGCACCATCGATTAATTGGAATCTGCGATTTGCGTTTGCTCTGTATCATTCGAATAACGCTTGGCGTCTACGATTTGCATTTTCTCTGTATCATTCGAATAGTGCTTGGTGTCTTCGATTTGCGTTTGCTTTGTATCATTTGAATAGCGCTTGGTGTCTTCGATTTGAGCTTGCTCTGTGTCTTCAAATCTTTGATTGACGTCTTTGAAATCGTGCTTGATCTGTGTCTTGGAAACCATGCTTGGCATACTTGGATTTGAGCTTGGGCTACATCCTTACTTTTATGCTTGACGTTAGTGGATTGGCAATTGCACCTGAACTGTGTTTTTCCAGACTGTGCTGTGAGATGATTAATGCAAGCATATAGTGACTTACGTTTTGGACAGCGCTCACCAGTTTGCATGTGGCTTGTGGAAGACATTTACGTTTTCCAGATTCTTGGCATCAAAGGAAGATAAAATATAGGGCAACACTGTATTTCTTCATTGGGCACTTGTGACCCAACGACGGTGGCGTTTAAGCGAAGGCGCTAGAAGGCAGAGGTGCCGAGTTTGATTCTCTTCGTGGGTAATTTTCTTTTGGTCGCGGTGTGCAAAGGATAGTGGCTGTGAATGCACTGGAGGTATAAGGTTAAGGTATCATATTTGCTTTGACATTATTTTATTGATGCTTAATGTTTATGTGGAGTAATAAGGTGTAAAGAGGTTTTACTTTGTATGTATATTATACTTCAGGTGGTTTTTATTAAGTTGGAGAAATAAGGTGATTAATTTGGATCTTTATTATTGTTTATTATTGTATAGTTGCTAACTCTAATTGGTGGCAAATTGAGAGTTAGTGTTGTGACAGATTTTGAGTTCTCCTTCTTCATCAAAGTAAAGGTATGGGCAACTTCTTCCATGTATATTGTTGATGGTATATTTTCTGAAATTGAGTTTGGAGTGAAAAGGTTGTCTACTAGGTATTTTTGGTGTAAATCCTATTTTCTGGATATTGAAGATTGTTTATGCATTAAAATCATTGATGAGTTTTTGGGTGAATGCATAATTCTGGTTGAGGAAGAGGAAGCATTTTTTGCACTAGGGTTTATGTTAGTAAGTCTTGCTACTTGCATTGAGATGATGAAACCCTTAGTTGGCTATTTTGATATTGATGGTTGAGTTGCTTCCATAGAGGTTGTTTTGATCAAGTTAGTGCTTTACTTGATACATGATATTGGGCTTACTCCATTGAGTTGATTTGAGCAAGTTATTCTTTGCATTTGGTGATATTGTGTTGGTGGCTGTTTTGTTCAAATATCCTTGGAGGGAAAAGGATTTCTACTTGTTTCCTTTTCTTGTGATGATTGGTTGAATGCTTCAAGGTTGATGTTGAGTTGAATGGTGTTGGTTGACTAAACCTTGTTTGATGAGCATTGTTGTTGAAACCCTAATTGTTGGTGAAAAGAATATGAGTATCATTGTTATATGAGATATTGCATGGTTGGCAATTGTTGGGTTGTGTTTCATATTCTTGAGAAAAGCATACTACATCTATCTTATTCTTTTGAGATTGAGATTGAGTTGAGATTGATATTGGGAGTTAAGTATAGAACATATTGGGTCTCTAACAATTCTCTTTATGTTTCTATGAGATTTGAGATTGATATTGGGAGTTAAGTATAGAACATATTGAGTCTCTAACAATTCTCTTTATGCTTCTATGAGGTTTATGAATCACATTGGGTCTCTAACAATTCTCTTTGTGGGTTCATGCTAAGCAAGTTTTTCTTGGTGAGCTTGCTGAGGTTTTGGACAGGTTCGGTGGGGACTTGTGAGCAGGTTTTGGACGGGTTTCGGTGGGGACTTGTGAGCGAGTTTTGGACGAGGTTCCGGTGGGGACTTGTGAGCAGATTTGGACAGGTCCTAGCGAGAGGACTTGTGAGCTCGAGTTTGAGAGTTCTATCGGAGAACTTGAGGACAGAGGTGCATTGGTTCTTTGAGAAGAACCCGAGGACAGATTTGGCAAGTCTTTGAGAAGGCTTGTGTGTAGAGGATTGATTTGTTCAAGAGTTGGACAGATCCGACGAAAGAGGAAGACTTGTACTAGACCGACTGACTATGTTTGGTACAAGTTGCTGAGCTACTGTGGACGTGATCATAGAAGGCGAGAGGTCTCTTAGGCTAAGCATTGAGGAGAGGAGGTCTTCGGTGGAAAGGAGTTCCACATGCTAGCAAGAGGTAGAGGCAGTTGATCTTCTAAGGGATCATTTCTAGAGTAGAGGGGAAGGTATCTCCTTTGAGCAAAGGCTCATAAATTCAGATTGGGGGAAGGTATCTCCTTTGAGCAGAGGCTCATAAATTCATATTGGGGGAAGGTATCTCCTTTGGGCCGAGGCTCATAAACATTGTAATTGGGAAGGTTTCCCAAAGAACTTTGAGATAACTTTTAGAGAAAAGTTTTGTGGACGTAGCCCAGGCATTTTGGGTGAACCACGTTAAAATTGGTGTCACTTTGTGGATGATATTGTGCATTGTTTTGATATTGCTTTGGGTATATTGCTTTACTATTTTGAAGTATAAAGGAAAAAGTAAAAAGAGGTCTTATACTGTTCACCCCCCCTCTCAGTATAAGCTTGTGTTCTTCAATTGGTATCAGAGCGGGTGCCTTCGAAAAGTTTAACAACTTGAAGGAAAAGCTAGTAAAGAACACAATGGATTATTCCAAGGGTAAACAACTTCAAGATAGTGATGAGTCTTCTAGTGATGAAGAGGCATATTACAACAAGAAAGGCAAGTTCTCTAGAAAGCACAAAAGTATGAAAAATATAAGATGTTTCAATTGTGGAAAGTTTGGTCATTATGCTATTGACTGTACTATTGCCAAGGATGAAAGTGATGAAGATAAACAAGATTCTAAGAGCAAGGATTCTGAAAGGCATAGGCATCAAAGGAAGAACAAAGATGAGCACAGCAATCAAGGAAAGAGGTATTCTCACAAGCACAAGAAGAGTTTCTACCTAGACAAAGCAAGTAAGTGTTCTAGTAGTGATAGTGAAAGTTCTTCAAGTGATAATGAAAATGAGATGTTGTTCATATCAAAAAAGAGGAAGAACCAAAACATAGATTCATTATCATGAAATGTCTTAGATGTGGAAATTTTGGTCACCTTGAGGATGATTGCACAAATAATGATTTGGTTTCTAGTATGTATGAGGATGCTTCAGAAAACTATAAGGAAGATGCATGTATGGTTTTTGAAAAGGGTAGCACCTCTAGTGATAAGAAATCTGAAAAAGGCTTTGATGATTCAAAAAGCAAACATATAGAGGAAGGAGAAGTAGATCTTAAAGGTGAACTTATTAGTGCTCTTAGTGCTTTGAAAAAGGAAAGAAAGAAGAATGCTAGACTCAAGGATAAGTTAGATGAATGTTGTATGGAGAGAGATGATCTTATAGAAAGTCTTGACTTCTCTATAGCTAAGACACAAGAACTCAAGGATGAGTTAGAGTCTAAGGTTCTTGAGTATAGTGAGTTAGAACAGAAAATGGCTTCTTTGAAAGAGGAAACTAAAGAGTACAAGGATAAGCTTCACGAGGTTTCAAGATAGCTCCAAAAAGGTTAAGTCACTCATCAAAGGTCAAAGAAAGACAACGAGATAAAATAGGCCTTGGTTTTGTTAAGCCTCACAAGGAACAAGTTGGAGAGTCTAGTAAGAGACTCCAAAAGGAAGAGAGTTCTGATGAGGAAAGTATTTCAGATCATGAGTCCTTGAATGATAGATGCACAAAAATAGAAAATAGAATTCGGAATGAGAAGAAGAAGTTTTCGAGCCTAAGAGGTCAAATAAAGGAAAGTTTCAAGGCGGATGTTTTGCTTGTCACGAGGTTTGGTCACATAGCTTCACATTGCATGACTCAAGTAAGGAAGGTAAATGACAGTTTCAGAGGTGGTAATTTCTTTCAAGGGTATTGCTACTCTTGTCAACAGTTTGGGCACAAGGCAGTTTATTGCAAGGCAAATATCAAGAACAGGTTTGATCAGAATAGGTTTGGTCAGAATAGGTTTGGTCAGAACAGGTTTGGTCAGAACAAGTTTGGTCAGAACAGGTTTGGTCAGAATAGGTTTGGTCAAAACTGGTGGATTCAAAGAACAGGTATGCCTAAAAGAAATAACATTGTTACTTGTTATAAGTGCAACAATGAAGGTCACACAACTAGACAGTGTAGAGCTGAAATTCCAGAATACAGGAACAGGAACAGTGGCATGATCAGGTCCAAGGATCAAGGCATGGATAAGAACAGGGATGAGAACAAGAACAAGAACAGTGACAAGAACAGGAATATGGACAAAGAGTTCAAGAGAAGGCCCGACAAGGAAGTTATAGACGCTGATGATGATCGAGTGCCTAATGGGAGTTTTACTCCCACCCCAAAATTAATCACCTCATCAAGAGGTGGGGGAGGGACTAAGCTAAGAGGCTCCTTCTTAGTCCCAAGCCCCAAAGGTGGCCCTTTGCCATTGATGACAAAGGGGGAGAGATATGAGTAAGGGGGAGAGCTTCAAAGTGAAGAGGAAAGCTTCAAGTCAGGGGGAGCAAAACTTCAAAGGAAGATTCTCAGTTGTGGGCATAGTTGGTCAGTTGTTAGCACGGTTGGTTTCAGTTTTGGCTCTTGAGAAGTGTTTTCGATAAAGGTTTGCCATCAATGACAAAGGGGGAGATTGTTGGCAATTTTGGGTACTTTGGGTACATTGCCTTTGCTCAAGTGTATAAGTTGTCATTGATGTCAAAAGGCATTTTTGTGTTGATATCAAAAAGAGTGTGATGTCAAAAATATCTTGAGAAGCTTCATAATGTTAAAGGGTTTTTATTAAAACCATGGTGACAAGGTTAAAGGTTTTTCTTAAAACCATTTGGACTCATTAAGGGTTTTTATTAAAACCAAGCTTAACTTAATGCAAAGGTTTTTACTTCTTGAAAAACCTTGAAGGTCCATGTTTATTATTAATAATTAAATTAACTCAAACCTTTGTCAAAGGTCCAAGTTTAATTTATTATTAATAAAATAATAATAATTATTATTTTAATTATTATTAAAGGGTCTTTCAACCCTTAAGCGACGGAGAAAAAAGAATTCTTTCGCCGATGTGTTGCCATCGTTGGAGGAGCGCCGACGTCAAACAGTTAAGGAGAAATGGCTATATAAGTGGGGATGATTTTCTAAAGTAAGAGCACCATCGATTAATTGGAATCTGTGATTTGCGTTTGCTCTGTATCATTCGAATAGCGCTTGGCGTCTGCGATTTGCATTTGCTCTGTATCATTCGAATAGCGCTTGGTGTCTTTGATTTGAGCTTGCTTTGTGTCTTCGAATCTCCGATTGACGTCTTTGAAATCGTGCTTGATCTGTGTCTTGGAAACCGTGCTTGGCATACTCAAATTTGAGCTTGGGCTACATCCTTACTTTTATGCTTGACGTTAGTGGATTGGCAATTGCACCTGAACTGTGTTTTTCTAGACTGTGTTGTGAGATGATTAATGCAAGCATTCAGTGACTTACGTTTTGGACAGCGCTCACCAGTTTGCATGTGGCTTGTGGAAGACATTTACGTTTTCCAGATTCTTGGCGTCAAAGGAAGATAAAATATAGGGCAACACTGTATTTCTTCATTGGGCACTTGTGACCCAACGACGGTGGCGTTTAAGCGAAGGCGCTAGAAGGTAGAGGTGCCGAGTTCGATTCTCTTCGTGGGTAATTTTCTTTTGGTCGCGGTGTGCAAAGGATAGTGGCTATGAATGCGCTGGAGGTATAAGGTTAAGGTATCATATTTGCTTTGACATTGTTTTATTGATGCTTAATGTTTATGTGGAGTAATAAGGTGTAAAGAGGTTTTACTTTGTATGTATATTATACTTCAGGTGGTTTTTATTAAGTTGGAGAAATAAGGTGATTAATTTGGATCTTTATTATTGTTTATTATTGTATAGTTGCTAACTCTAATTGGTGGCAAATTGAGAGTTAGTGTTGTGACAGATTTTGAGTTCTCCTTCTTCATCAAAGTAAAGGTATGGGCAACTTCTTCCATGTATATTGTTGATGGTATATTTTCTAAAATTGAGTTTGGAGTGAAAAGGTTGTCTACTAGGTATTTTTGGTGTAAATCCTATTTTCTGGATATTGAAGATTGTTTATGCATTAAAATCATTGATGAGTTTTTGGGTGAATGCATAATTCTGGTTGAGGAAGAGGAAGCATTTTTGCACTAGGGTTTATGTTAGTAAGTCTTGCTACTTGCATTGAGATGATGAAACCCTTAGTTGGCTATTTTGATATTGATGGTTGAGTTGCTTCCATAGAGGTTGTTTTGATCAAGTTAGTGCTTTACTTGATACATGATATTGGGCTTACTCCATTGAGTTGATTTGAGCAAGTTATTCTTTGCATTTGGTGATATTGTGTTGGTGGCTATTTTGTTCAAATATCCTTGGAGGGAAAAGGATTTCTACTTGTTTCCTTTTCTTGTGATGATTGGTTGAATGCTTCAAGGTTGATGTTGAGTTGAATGGTGTTGGTTGACTAAACCTTGTTTGATGAGCATTGTTGTTGAAACCCTAATTGTTGGTAAAAATAATATGAGTATCATTGTTATATGAGATATTGCATGGTTGGCAATTGTTGGGTTGTGTTTCATATTCTTGAGAAAAGCATACTACATCTATCTTATTCTTTTGAGATTGAGATTGAGTTGAGATTGAGATTGGGAGTTAAGTATAGAACATATTGGGTCTCTAACAATTCTCTTTATGTTTCTATGAGATTTGAGATTGAGATTGGGAGTTAAGTATAGAACATATTGAGTCTCTAACAATTCTCTTTATGCTTCTATGAGGTTTATGAATCACATTGGGTCTCTAACAATTCTCTTTGTGGGTTCATGCTAAGCAAGTTTTTCTTGGTGAGCTTGCTAAGGTTTTTGGATAGGTTCCGATGGGGACTTGTGAGCAGATTTGGACAGGTCCTAGCAGAGGACTTGTGAGCTGAGTTTTTGAGAGTTCTATTAGAGAACTTGAGGACAGAGGTGCATTGGTTCTTTGAGAAGAACCTGAGGACAGATTTGGCAAGTCTTTGAGAAGGCTTGTGTGCAGAGGATTGATTTGTTCAAGAGTTGGACAGATCTGACAGACAGAGGAAGACTTGTACTAGACCGACTGACTGTGTTTGGTACAGGTTGCTGAGCTGTTGTGGACGTGATCATAGAAGGCAGAGGTCTCTTAGGCTAAGCATTGAGGATAGGAGGTCTTCGATGGAAAGGAGTTCCACGTGCTGGCAAGAGGTAGAGGCAGTTGATCTTCTGAGGGATCATTTCCAGAGCAGAGGGGAAGGTATCTCCTTTGAGCAGAGGCTCATAAATTCAGATTGGGGGAAGGTGTCTCCTTTGGGCCGAGGCTCATAAACATTGTAATTGGGAAGGTTTCCCAAAGAACTTTGAGATAAATTTTAGAGAAAAGTTTTGTGGACGTAGCCCAGGCATTCTGGGTGAACCACGTTAAAATTGGTGTCACTTTGTGGATGATATTGTGCATTGTTTTGATATTGCTTTGGGTATATTGCTTTACTATTTTGAAGTATAAAGGAAAAAGTAAAAAGAGGTCTTATACTATTCACCCCCCCTCTCAGTATAAGCTTGTGTTCTTCAATTGGTATCAGAGCCGGTGCCTTCAAAAAGTTTAACAGCTTGAAGGAAAAGCTAGTAAAGAACACAATGGATCATTCAAGTGTAAACAACTTCAAGATAGTGATGAGTCTTTTAGTGATGAAGAGGCATATTATAACAAGAAAGGCAAGTTCTCTAGAAAGCACAAAAGTATGAAAAATGTAAGATGTTTCAATTGTGGAAAGTTTGGTCATTATGCTACTGATTGTACTATTGCCAAGGATGAAAGTGATGAAGATAAATAGGATTGTAAGAGCAAGGATTCTAAAAAGCACAAGCATCATAGGAAAAACAAAGATGAGCAAAGCAATCAAGGAAAGAGGTATTCTCACAAGCACAAGAAGAGTTTCTACCTAGACAAAGCAAGTAAGTGTTCTAGTAGTGATAGTGAAAGTTCTTCAAGTGATAATGAAAATGAGATGTTGTTCATATCAGAAAAAGAGGAAGAACCAAAACATAGATTCATTATCATGAAATGTCTTAGATGTGGAAATTTTGGTCACCTTGAGGATGATTGCACAAATAATGATTTGGTTTCTAGTATGTATGAGGATGCTTCGAAAACTATAAGGAAGATGCATGTATGGTTTTTGAAAAGGGTAGCACCTCTAGTGATAAGAAATCTGAAAAAGGCTTTGATGATTCAAAAAGCAAACATATAGAGGAAGGAGAAGTAGATCTTAAAGGTGAACTTATTAGTGCTCTTAGTGCTTTGAAAAAGGAAAGAAAGAAGAATGCTAGACTCAAGGATAAGTTAGATGAATGTTGTATGGAGAGAGATGATCTTATAGAAAGTCTTGACTTCTCTATAGCTAAGACACAAGAACTCAAGGATGAGTTAGAGTCTAAGGTTCTTGAGTATAGTGAGTTAGAACAGAAAATGGCTTCTTTGAAAGAGGAAACTAAAGAGTACAAGGATAAGCTTCACAGGTTTCAAGATAGCTCCAAAAAGGTTAAGTCACTCATCAAAGGTCAAAGAAAGACAACAGATAAAATAGGCCTTGGTTTTGTTAAGCCTCACAAGGAACAAGTTGGAGAGTCTAGTAAGAGACTCCAAAAGGAAGAGAGTTCTGATGAGGAAAGTATTTCAGATCATGAGTCCTTGAATGATAGATGCACAAAAATAGAAAATAGAATTCAGAATGAGAAGAAGAAGTTTTCAGAGCCTAAGAGGTCAAATAAAGGAAAGTTTCAAGGCGGATGTTTTGCTTGTCACAGGTTTGGTCACATAGCTTCACATTGCATGACTCAAGTAAGGAAGGTAAATGACAATTTTAGAGGTGGTAATTTCTTTCAAGGGTATTGCTACTCTTGTCAACAGTTTGGGCACAAGGCAATTTATTGCAAGGCAAATATCAGGAACAGGTTTGATCATAACAGGTTTGGTCGAATAGGTTTGGTCAGAACAGGTTTGGTCGAAATAGGTTTGGCGAATAGGTTTGGTTGAACAGGTTTGGTCAGAACAGGTTTGGTCAGAACTGGTGGATTCAAAGAACAGGTATGCCTAAAAGAAATAACATTGTTACTTGTTATAAGTGCAACAATGAAGGTCACACAGCTAGATAGTGTAGAGCTAAAATTCTAGAATATAGGAACAGGAACAGTGGCATGATCAGGTCCAAGGATCAAGGCATGGATAAGAACAGGGATGAGAACAAGAACAAGAACAGTGACAGGAACAGGAATATGGACAAAGAGTTCAAGAGAAGGCCCGACAAGGAAGTTATAGACGCTGATGATGATCAATGCCTAATGGGAGTTTTACTCCCACCCCAAAATTAATCACCTCATCAGGAGGTGGGGGAGGGACTAAGCTAAGAGGCTCATTCTTAGTCCCAAGCCCCAAAGGTGGCCCTTTGCCATTGATGACAAAGGGGGAGAGATATGAGTAAGGGGGAGAGCTTCAAAGTGAAGAGGAAAGCTTCAAGTCAGGGGGAGCAAAACTTCAAAGGAAGATTCTCAGTTGTGGGCACAGTTGGTCAGTTGTTAGCACAGTTGGTTTCAGTTTTGGCTCTTGAGAAGTGTTTTCGTAAAGGTTTGCCATCAATGACAAAGGGGGAGATTGTTGGCAATTTTGGGTACTTTGGGTACATTGCCTTTGCTCAAGTGTATAAGTTGTCATTGATGTCAAAAGGCATTTTTGTGTTGATATCAAAAAGAGTGTGATGTCAAAAATATCTTGAGAAGCTTCATAATGTTAAAGGGTTTTTATTAAAACCATGGTGACAAGGTTAAAGGTTTTTCTTAAAACCATTTGGACTCATTAAGGGTTTTTATTAAAACCAAGCTTAACTTAATGCAAAGGTTTTTACTTCTTGAAAAACCTTGAAGGTCCATGTTTATTATTAATAATTAAATTAACTCAAACCTTTGTCAAAGGTCCAAGTTTAATTTATTATTAATAAAATAATAATTATTATTATTTTAATTATTATTAAAGGGTCTTTCAACCCTTAAGCGACGGAGAAAAAAAGAATTCTTTCGCCGATGTGTTGCCATCGTTGGAGGAGCGCCGACGTCAAACAGTTAAGGAGAAATGGCTATATAAGTGGGGATGATTTTCTAAAGTAAGAGCACCATCGATTAATTGGAATCTGCGATTTGCGTTTGCTCTGTATCATTTGAATAGCGCTTGGCGTCTACGATTTCGTTTGCTCGTATCATTTGAATAGCTTGTCTTGTTTGTGTTTGCTCGTATCATTCGAATAGCGCTTGGTGTCTTCGATTTGAGCTTGCTCTATGTCTTCGAATCTCCAATTGACGTATTTGAAATCGTGCTTGATCTGTGTCTTGGAAACCATGCTTGGCATACTCGGATTTGAGCTTGGGCTGCATCCTTACTTTTATGCTTGACGTTAGTGGATTGGCAATTGCACCTGAACTGTGTTTTTCCAGACTGTGTTGTGAGATGATTAATGCAAGCATTCAGTGACTTACGTTTTGGACAACGCTCACCAGTTTGCATGTGGCTTGTGGAAGACATTTACGTTTTCCAGATTCTTGGCATCAAAGGAAGATAAAATATAGGGCAACACTGTATTTCTTCATTGGGCACTTGTGACCCAACGGCGGTGGCGTTTAAGCGAAGGCGCTAGAAGGCAGAGGTGCCGAGTTCGATTCTCTTCATGGGTAATTTTCTTTTGGTCATGGTGTGCAAAGGATAGTGGCTGTGAAAGTGCTAGAGGTATAAGGTTAAGGTATCATATTTGCTTTGACATTGTTTTATTGATGCTTAATGTTTATGTGGAGTAATAAGGTGTAAAGAGGTTTTACTTTGTATGTATATTATACTTCTGGTGGTTTTTATTAAGTTGGAGAAATAAGGTGTTAATTTGGATCTTTATTATTGTTTATTATTGTATAGTTGCTAACTCTAATTGGTGGCAAATTGAGAGTTAGTGTTGTGACAGATTTTGAGTTCTCCTTCTTCATCAAAGTAAAGGTATGGGCAACTTCTTCCATGTATATTGTTGATGGTATATTTTTTGAAATTGAGTTTGGAGTGAAAAGGTTGTCTACTAGGTATTTTTGGTGTAAATCCTATTTTCTGGATATTGAAGATTGTTTATGCATTAAAATCATTGATGAGTTTTTGGGTGAATGCATAATTCTGGTTGAGGAAGAGGAAGCATTTTTGCACTAGGGTTTATGTTAGTAAGTCTTGCTACTTGCATTGAGATGATGAAACCCTTAGTTGGCTGTTTTGATATTGATGGTTGAGTTGCTTCCATAGAGGTTGTTTTGATCAAGTTAGTGCTTTACTTGATACATGATATTGGGCTTACTCCATTGAGTTGATTTGAGCAAGTTATTCTTTGCATTTGGTGATATTGTGTTGGTGGTTGTTTTGTTCAAATATCCTTGGAGGGAAAAGGATTTCTACTTGTTTCCTTTTCTTGTGATGATTGGTTGAATGCTTCAAGGTTGATGTTGAGTTGAATGGTGTTGGTTGACTAAACCTTGTTTGATGAGCATTGTTGTTGAAACCCTAATTGTTGGTGAAAAGAATATGAGTATCATTGTTATATGAGATATTGCATGGTTGGCAATTGTTGGGTTGTGTTTCATATTCTTGAGAAAAGCATACTACATCTATCTTATTCTTTTGAGATTGAGATTGAGTTGAGATTGAGATTGGGAGTTAAGTATAGAACATATTGGGTCTCTAACAATTCTCTTTATGTTTCTATGAGATTTGAGATTGAGATTGGGAGTTAAGTATAGAACATATTGAGTCTCTAACAATTCTCTTTATGCTTCTATGAGGTTTATGAATCACATTGGGTCTCTAACAATTCTCTTTGTGGGTTCATGCTAAGCAAGTTTTTCTTGGTGAGCTTGCTGAGGTTTTGGACAGGTTTCGGTGGGGACTTGTGAGCAGTGGTTTGGACAGGTTTCGGTGGGGACTTGTGAGCAGATTTGGACAGGTCCTAGCAGAGGACTTGTGAGCTGAGTTTTTGATAGTTCTATTAGAGAACTTGAGGATAGAGGTGCATTGGTTCTTTGAGAAGAACCTGAGGACATATTTGGCAAGTCTTTGAGAAGGCTTGTGTGCAGAGGATTGATTTGTTCAAGAGTTGGATAGATCTGTCAGATAGAGGAATACTTGTACTAGACTGACCGATCGTGTTTGGTACAGGTTGCTGAGCTGCTCGTGGACGTGATCATAGAAGGCGAGAGGTCTCTTAGGCTAAGCATTGAGGACAGGAGGTCTTCGGTGGAAAGGAGTTCCACGTGCTGGCAAGAGGTAGAGGCAGTTGATCTTCCGAGGGATCATTTCCGAGTAGAGGGAAGGGAAGGTATCTCCTTTGAGCAGAGGCTCATAAATTTAGATTGGGGGAAGGTGTCTCCTTTGGGCCGAGGCTCATAAACATTGTAATTGGGAAGGTTTCCCAAAGAACTTTGAGATAACTTTTAGAGAAAAGTTTTGTGGACGTAGCCCAGGCATTCTGGGTGAACCACGTTAAAATTGGTGTCACTTTGTGGATGATATTGTGCATTGTTTTGATATTGCTTTGGGTATATTGCTTTACTATTTTGAAGTATAAAGGAAAAAGTAAAAAGAGGTCTTATACTGTTCACCCCCCCTCTCAGTATAAGCTTGTAAGGCATATCAGTGATAGCTCTGATCTTGAGAGGGTCAATTTCAATGCCACGTAAAGAAACGATAACCCCCAATAATTTATCAGACTTAACTCCGAATATACATTTTGTGGGATTTAGTCGGATAAGATATTCCCTTAACCGATCAAATACTTTTCTCAAGTCATCTAAATGATCATCCTCTTTGATGGAACGAGCTATAATATTGTCTACATAATCATGTGGAATATCATGCATCATATCGTGAAAGATATAAGTCATGGTTTGTTGATATGTTGCACCTGCATTATTTAAACCGAATGGCATCACTTTCCAATAAAATGTTTCCCAAGGGGTATTAAAGGCTATTTTAGCCTGATCTTCAGGAGCTATCCTAATCTGATTATAACCAGAGAATCCATCCATTAGGGATATCATTCTGCTCCCAAAGAGTAAAATCAATGATTTGATCCACGTTGGGAAGAGGAAAATCATTTTTAGGGCATGCAACATTAATATCTCTAAAGTCTGTGCAAACCCTAAATTTGGTAGCTTCTTTCTTAGTTACTAGAACTACATTTGAGATCCATTCAACATAATCAATAGCTTGTATAAAAATAACCTTCAAGAGTTTTTCTAATTCTCCTTTGACTAGTAAGGCCACTTTAGGATGCATTTTTCTAAGTTTCTATTTAACAGGTTTTGCATCCGGATGGACTACTAGGTGATGCATAACTACATAAGGGTCTAATCCTGGCATATCTTCATATGTCCAAGAAAAAATGTCTTCATATTCTTTAAGAAATGCAATGTATGTATCTTGTTTTTCTTGACTCAATTCTGATCCAATGTTGATGATGTGAGGGTTATCTTCGGTTCCAATGTTAATTTTTATAATGTTTTCAACTTCCATATGTAGATCTCTATCAAAATTAGATGGGGCGGGTGAAACGCCTAATTCTTGTAATTCTTCCAAGGTTAGCTTGGATAATTCGTCTTGAGGAGTCGTGGCCTCAAGCTGGGCTATACTAGGTATAGAGCCATCGAAATAAAATCTGTTATGTAACAATTCCTCAATGGAGACATCATGGAAGATATCCCCCTCCAAATCATCGTTGGATTCAGCAATCATCTTAGGGTAAGCTATGGATATCGATTATCCCTTAAACGCAAAGCATCGCGTTTATCCAAATAATCTTGGTAACATATAAGATGGTCATCATCCTCAAATGGGAAGGGCTAACCTTTACTAGGAAATAGGCCCACACCACATCAGGTATGCCATGGTTCTACCTCAAAAGGTTCTTTCATACCATTTTGGGAAGGTCCCAAACCTTTCCCTTTATAGCCCAATCTAAGCATTATAGGTTTAGCTTTAACATACTCATTAGCAAAATAATAGCGAGCATACCCGTCATAATGAGTCTTGATGTTTCTAGGTATTCTTCCCCAATCATATCCCTTATAAATAAAAGCACAACTCCCGACTTGGTAGATACTTCCCATAGGCTGTGGGAGGACCAAGGTACGAGGAGAGGGTGGAAATTTATTTAAAATATGGGAATCTTGCATAGCAACATTTATTTTCTTCGATACAAGAATTTTAGATAAATCGGGTAAGAGCTCGTCAGTAAGAGCGTACGAGGTAGAAGGATCATTTCCTATGTTTTCGGATGTGGAAAACATGCCTTTGATAAGCGTAGACATTGTAGAGATGTCGATGGATGGGTCTAAAGGTATGGAAGTTATAGGAGTAAAACAAGAAGCATTGGTTGTGGGTTTAGGATATTTTTGAGGTCCTAATGTGGTTTGTTCGAAAGATGGTTGAACTATATGTAGAGGTGTGGTGGATGGAGAAAAATTAGATGATGTTATGGGTGTGTGTTTCACACATTTAGATGGATGATTAGAATTAGGATGTGTGGATGATAGAGCAGGGCAAAATTGAACTCCAACAGGTTCTGCCAAAGCACACATATCAAAGGGTCTAGGATCACCATGAATGGTAACCAACTGATTTTTAAATTTGAATTTAACACACCGATGTAAAGTTGAGGGAACAGCTCACATCACATTGATCCAAGTGCGACCCAAAAGTATATTGTACGATGCAGGGCAATGCACAATAAACATGGTCGTGTCTAAGGTTCTAGGACCAACTTGCAATGGAATAGTAATAACTCCACACGTTTCTTGTGTTTCGTCATTGAAGGCTTTTATGATCATATCAGTTCTTTTCATTTCGTCACTTCTAAACCCAAACCTTTGGTAGAAGTCAAAAGTGCATATGTTTAAAGATGAACCATTATCAATCAAGACTCGTTTAACTGCTACATCTCCCATTAGGGCAGTAATATACAAGGGGTTATCCTTATGTAGACTATGTTGTGGTATATCTCTATCCTGAAAGTCAATACAATCAACTTCTCGAGTTATGATAGTATTGGACATGGTGTCAGGTTGAATATTTTATGGTACCATCATTTGGCTTAATGTGAGCATTAATTCATCCCTATGGGTAGGAGAAGATCTTAAAAGGTCCAATAGGGAAATTCTAGCTATAGTATTTGATAATTGTTCATTAATATTATAAGGATGTTTAGGTTGAACATTGGGCGCATGATTCCCTTTATTGGGATTTTTCAAAACAAATGGAGCTAATCCATCATTCTGAGTTTGATCTTGTTGAGAATTTTGAGCCTGTTGTCGAGTAACAACTTTGATGGTACCTACAATATTATTTTGCAGATGATGGATGGGTCTCAATCTAGCGTTTATGACTTGTTCATTAGAAAGTAATTGGTGAGAAGATGGTCAAGTAGTGACTCTTCTAGGAAATGGTTCTTTCGGAACCATAGAATTTGTGATGGGTTGAACAACATCTGATTCATCTTCAAAACTATTCAATTGATTTGAGGTGATTTCCATGTCACTTTTAGTCTCATATTCAGTATCACTAAGATAAGGTGTCCGAATATTATGTAGAGGTCTGGTCGTAACCATGGAAAAAGTTGTGTCAAAGATTTGTGGATCGTGAACAGGTAAATGTCCACTAATGGTTCCTACATATCGGGTAGGAGGGGGAACATTATGATGCTTAATTTGATTAGCCACCTCTTTACCATGCTTTGGTAAAGGATGTTGAAATATATCCAATGATTGATTGGCATTCTGATTCTGATTTTGGGGAATGTTATTTTGAGCATTATTAGGAGGATTTTGTTTAGGTTGAAAGGCTTGCACCTCCATCTCATTGTTATCAATCAGGTCTTGTATTTTATGTTTTAATATTTTACAAGAGTTGGTAGCGTGTCCAGGTCCTCTATGGAAATCACAATGTAAATTAGCTTTGTATCCGGGTATAGTTGGATCAGGTTCCCGGATATTTGGTAATTGGATCAATCCTCGTGCTAGTAATTATGGGAGAATGGTTGATAAAGGTTGATTTAACCTAGTAAATTCTCGAGGTGGTTTATCAGGAGGTTTTAGTATAAACTTCTCTGTTGTTTTTGCAACATTAACAGTAGCGATATTTCTACTATCAGTGACTCCATTGCCCACAACTTATTTATTTTTATATTGATTTTTGGATGTTTTCTCATCATCTTTCTTTTTAAGCTAACCTCTTCGAACAAGAGCATCTTCCACTCTTCGAGATAAATCTATAGCTTGATCGAAGGTGGTCAAAGTAGCAGTTGATAACTCATAGGATAGTTGTTCTTGTAAATTATTGATAAAGATATCCAAGATTTCCCGATAAGGTAACACAAAATGCAATTTTCCTATCAACTGTCTCCATCGAGCTAGGAAATCAGCAAAACATTCATCTTTGTCTTGTTTTAGGTTGTACAAATCTTTAATGGTTACATGCATTTCAATGTAAGCACTAAATTGATGCACGAAAGACTCGGTAGCGTTTCTTCGAAATTTCTCAAAGAATGAGTGGGTAGTTGATAATACCATTCCTCCTAAAATTTTTGGGAACATTTTTAATAATAACAAATCATCATGTGATATATCATGACATGCTATCCTAAACATACGAATATGCTCTATGGGATCTTTAGTTCCTTTGTATATTGGTAGGACATGCATAGGAAAGTGTTTAGGATATGGTTGTGCTACAACTATAGGATCTAGAGGCTGACTAAACATCTCTCAATAATTGTACGAGGGACGGTAGGGATCTATCTGGTCCATGCGGGAGACTAATTGTTTCACCATGGCTTCCAAATTACCAGTTTGTCCACCATATTGGTTTGGTGGTACATGAGTATGGGATTTGTGAGCATAGGATGGCGTGACATAAGGATTAGATGCTATATTTTTGTTATGCAAATGGTTGGTAGGAAGAGTATTATGAAGAAGATTTGTTGTAGCATTATGTTGTACCCCGATTGTTGGAAATTGGTATTTGGTTTTGTTTTAGGCTTTTGTTGATTTGAGGTATGTTGATCAATAAATTGGTGAAATAGAGCAGTGAATGATGGTTTCTTTTGTGTGGGAATAACCCTAGGCTTGGTAACAGGTACTCTAGATGGTTGGGTAACCTATTGTAGTTGCATGTTTTGGATTATAGCGGCCATATCCAAATTGGATGGTCCAACTTGATCACTTTCTTGATCAACGAAGGACAAGGGATTAGTGCGTGTGTGATATATGTCTTCTAGGGTTGCTTGAGTGTCACTAATTTGATCCTTGTCCATATGGACTGCTCTATTAAGAGTGCCAATATTAGTATTGAGGAACTTTTAGAAATGTTCCATGTTCTCAAAAGTAATAGCTCCTTCCAGAGATATTTTCGGAGATGAGGATCCTTCCTCTCTAAAAATTTCTCTTTTTTCATTTGCATCAACAAAATCTTCTTCTTGTTGGTCTAGGATTCCTTCTTCCTGAATTGGGTCTTTAAGAAGGACATCTGGTTTATTTACCATTTTTCCTAACCAATCTTCTTCTACTTCAGTCTGTTTTCCATTCCTGAGTCTAGTCATTATGTTTAAATTTAGATTTTAGAAAATATATATTAATATATTTGCAACAAATTTGGGAGGTATATATTTTAATTATATACCTACTATAATGCTTAAAAGAAAATGTTTTAATTTTTGTTATGATTTTGTTTTGTTTTATTATTTTATTATTTTTGTTTTGTTTTGTTTTTATTGATTATAAAAACAACAAACAACACACTAAATGCAAGAAATAATAATATTAAAAGAATGGATTAGTTTTCTATAAATAGTTTATAGATGTCATTGATAGGATCAAGTTCATCAGGAGCCATGAAATGCTCCTCTTCAAATTGGAAATGGTTTTTCAAGAACTTAACAAAGTGTGCTATGGTGATGTTATCTACTTCTGACTCTGTCTTGTAAAAATAGAGCTCATGGCAATACTCTCGATATAACACAACTCTAGGAACTCTATTCCATATCTTTCTATCCGTAAGAATGACCTCTTGATCCTCTATACAAGATAGAAATTTATGTACTACAACTGCATTGTCGAGGTATTCCTCAAAGATGTACAATTTAGAAGACACAAGGGCTCTTTTATCTGCTAACCACCTATGGCAAGCTCTCTGAAGCTCGTGATACAAGGTCACTTGATCAGGATCCAAGATTCTATCTAGGACAATCCTCTTGATTTGCCTAAGTTCGGTTGATCTAGACTCAATGATATTCAATCTCCTATTATGTTCGTCCGATAAAGGTTGAACCCTATTTGTTTGAGGTAATCTAAGTACAGAAGTAATCTCTATAGCTGCTAATTGATTCTCAACATTAATGGTGACAACTCGTATTTTATTATAATCTACCATCTAAATATGATATGCAATCTTTGATTCTAAATGCATTTATGTTTTGTTTTTTTTTTTTTTTGGATTGTTTTCAAAAGGTTTTTAGTTTTCACATAGGGTTCACCAAAATGTATCGCTCCAAATTTTTTGCATCCTTACCTTCAGGCTATAGGATCCGCGCTGTGAGAAGGATGGGACAATACCTCGGACTGAGAGGCCCTTTAAAGGTCCCGCCTCTTAGGGGAGGGGTATAAGGGTGAATTTTCAACGAATGGTGGGTTCACTAGGAAACTTTTGAGTGGCAGTTTCCACACCTAGGTTGATGATAGGTTTGATGTGTTCATTTTATATTCAATCATTCAATTCCTAGGTTTTGGCCAAGATGAATCTAAGCTAATCTATATGCCGATGCTGATTTTTATGGATACAAAAAACATGAATAAATGTTGAACACAAAGAATGTGCTAAATAGGGCAGAATATACCTGATTCTGGATGTCTGAATGAAGATTCTACGGTTTGTAGAAGTCCAAATCATCTCGAATAATAGAGAATCATCTAAAATTTCATAGAATCATCTCAGATCACAATTGGCCATCTTAGATCAGACAGGATCATCGACAATTTGACGAATTCATCAGACGAATTCGTCAGAAACCTGCAATCACAAAAATAGATACAAAATACCAAAAATGCAACTACAAAATCAAGGGGAAATCATAGAAATAAAAATGAATTTTCCTAAATGGTAGATCTAGATAGCAATTAAAAGGAAATGCATCAATTTGACAATTTATTGACTTCATCATATATCTATGCTAAATGAGGTGAACTCCAGGATGCATAAATATAATAACCTAAGATAATGCACAAAGAAATTCAAAAAAACAATAAGGAAATGCAAACTCTAGGCTCTGATTGCCCCCAATTTGGACTACATTTAGTATCGCCTCCAATCGTACGAGATCGTCTGCGCTCCTCGACAGGATCGTCCGAAATCGTCTGGAATTGCCTACGACGATCCAAGCTTGCTCCAACTGAAAACAGTAAAATTCTTGCAAGAAAACATGATATACAAAATGCAAACGATGGTGCGAGGATGCTCTAATGCATACGAAACTAACTCTATAGGGAAATCCGTCAGCTAGGGGGTTCAGGGGGATAAACTGAGAAAATCCCAATTTATATAGGATTAGGGAGAGGTTAGGAGATTGGAAATCATCCCAATTTGGGATATCTCCAACGGGGGAGACTCTAACTGCACAGACACACTTTCTGCCCAAGTTAGAGAAGCTGTTGAAACATAAGCTAATTATGAAAATTTGGTTTTGGGATGAAATCGTCTGGACGTTCTGTTCTAGACGAATTCATCAGATCTAGGACGATTTTGTCTGATCTATGATGATATCGTCCAATGGTCAAAACAAATTCTAAAAATGGCACAAAAAATGAGGAAAGCGGGTAATGAGCGTTTTGGGTTTAAAATTCAAATTTTTATCTTTTTACTAAGGTTTAACTGCACCAATTTTAGGGTGCTACACTAAGTTCCTCACAAATTTGAGGGTAAGATCCTTGAAATGCATGGGTAAACCTAAAAATTTAACCCACACTAGACAACGAAGATCCATTTCATCATAAACTATAAAGTTGGGGTTATAACTAGACATGACTAAAAAATTACTAGAATAAAACCATGTTCTTGCCTCACAAATAACTTTGACCTACTTGGTTGGCCCAAAGGAAAAGAAATATAAACCCTTTGATAGACTCCTAATTTCAACAACTTAAAGGCCTAACGGATCCCACTCATAGATCTAAGACAGAATATGATCATCCAAGGGAGCTTAGCCACCCATGAAATATTCAATTGTAATCCTATTTTGAAGACATTTTAATACTTGATAGAAATGATTGTAATCTGCCTCAACCAAACACTTTGGATTAAAATACAGAGGGAACTCAGAACCATTACTTTGCACAAAATTTTAGGGATGAATTTCTTGGGTTTCTTCACAAATGGTGCCATTCTTAGAAAAAATTCTATTCATAAAATTATGAGTAGAGACTTATTGCATGGCCATGGCTTCCTTCTTCTTAATTTCCTCAATATAAATCTTGAAAATTTTAAATGTATAGAAGTGTAGACTACAAGTATTTAAAAGAAAAAGGTTAGCTTGAATATAAGTTTAGAGTGAGGTGAAAGTAATATGTTTAAAATTAATTATTTATATGCACTACATTTTAAAGTTTATTTTCATTTTTTAATTAAATATAATTTGTTTCAATTATAAAAAATTACAATAGTTAGAGAAAAATGAATGTGCATACAATAAATAAGAAGTAAATGTTGACACAAGATGGGAAGGTGTTCTTACATATTGGTTATCCTTTTTCATAAACAACAAAAATAATATCCAATTGATATAATAAATGGTCAGAGGATGGAGCGTTAATACTCTTTTTAATGCAAGGCAATAAATGTCAAATAAACATAATATTGTTCATTAATACAAATATCACTTAGTTCACCTCAAAATGCTAAGTAGTATTTCCTAAGCATCTGCTATAGGTAGTACCTCTTCATGGTAGAATGATTATATCCAAGTCTAGATGAACATGTTAAGGAAAATGAAAATATGGAAAATAGATAAAACACAAAATAGTGGTTGATAATAAACAAGAAACTGACAAAAGATAAAACTCTTTATTTAACAAAAGACCAAGTTCCTAATTAAACTAGAAATCAATCAATCTATCATGCATAGAATAATGTGATCATCATTTTTGAATGAATACCATATGGTTTTTAATGTGTAATATGGGGTATGCTCCCTTGGAATGTATTGTGGC
Organism: Wollemia nobilis; assembly: GCA_028583015.1. Lineage (NCBI taxonomy): Eukaryota > Viridiplantae > Streptophyta > Pinopsida > Araucariales > Araucariaceae > Wollemia > Wollemia nobilis. The sequence goes on along the minus strand of JAQPPZ010003527.1, from coordinate 1,216,342 downwards.
AATAAGGAATGCTTAGAATTTAATATATAATTAATAATACTAGGCATAACAAGCTACGATGATATACCAAATTATGGTAACCCAAGAACCAATGTAAAGCAAACCTTAACCCAATGACCTTCTATGACAAATCAATTAGGGATAGTGTAGTAGTGGGTCCCAATTTTTACTAGTCCTAGTAATGTCATCCTTGTAATTTTCAATGTCACCAAAGATATCAATTATTTTCCTTCTAAATATCAAGTAGTACTAACCAACCAATAATAAGGAGTTGCGACTAGAAGCAAAATGAAAGTAGTGGATGGACAACCTAGGTCATCAAATCCTTAGATGAAATATCCTAACAACATGATTTGGGTATAAACTCCACTATTATGAAGTATATACTTTTGCACTTTAAGTATAAGGGGCTGGTTGGAAAGGACAAAAGTACTATGTAAGAGAATATTCAAAGGAGTATAGTGATGTAGGTTCCATAAACAAGTACTCTTAAGATGAACAGACCTATAGCTGAAAAGAAGACAATTGATATTAATAAGTATAATGAAAGAGAGAAATTATAGAATATGGTTGAGAAATATCTAAGGTATCGCTTCTTAACTAGTAAAGGATCATACAAGCAAATAAGAATTCTATAGTAGAATTAGTATCTAACACACCAAACACCATCTCAAATTTATAATCATTGCTAGAGGGAATCAAGTTTATTTCCAAAATAGAGGAGGACCTATCAAAGAAGAGGATGATGACCTAGTTGTGATAATGACTTAGATGGAAAACATCAACATCCATTTTGATGATGAGTGAATGGAACTATAGAATCTATTGTATAATTAAATGGTGCCTCCATGTTTTAAAGTTTTAGAATCCTACAATTTTGATGACTCCAAGGCCTAATGGAGAAAGGATAATTTGGGGTTCACCATCAAATAGGCTTGATGCCCTTACAAGTTGAACCACAAATGTAGTACATAGTACTAACTTTGATATAATCTCCAAAATTGGTAGCACAAGTAGAAGATGCTTGGAAATATGGCAGGTCAACCTTGGTAACTATAGTCAAAGTTAAAATTTGAGCCTACTAGAACCTATGATCACATCCCATTCTATAATTCTAGGTTGAAGACCCAATAATAAAAATGGAAAATTAGATAAATATGAAAAGCAAAAATCCATCAACAAACTGATGACTTGTCAATAGGTCAATGAGTTACTAGTATATCATTCTTTCGTTAGCAATCATGTGATTTTTAAGATGGCAAGTGAAGCAAAAGAAAAGTGACAAATAATGAAAGCATGAATATTGAGGTAGCTACTAAAAGCAATGCTTTTATCTTGTAAAGGTGAATATGAAATTTTAACTAGTTTTACTTAGGGTAAAAGTGGGGTAAAACCTTACCATAAATGAGATGCATAGTCTCATTTGTAAATATCTTTTCACCATTTTAGAATATTATTTTACACTATTTGTAATAAATTAAAAGGTTGTGCATGACATTTATGGACCAACTATGTCTCTTGACCTCTTGATTCATGAGTGTATGGTGTTTGTGGTGCTAAATTCTCACCTCCTATTAGTTCATTCTTTTGTGGTTTCATATCACTTAATGCTTAATGATATTAAAATTATTCAATCAATTTTCAATGGTTCAATTGACCACAAACTGATCTTGCTATAGTTTTGACCATATTTATTTTCTTGCACCTTGCTTTCATCCCTTGCATCCTTATCTTCACGAATAATACTTTTTACATTTAAATTATTTTAGTTTAGCTAGATAATGGGGAACTTACCTAAATCTAGAGGTTGTGTTGAATTTGTAATCTAATTCATGGCCAAGATATGATATTGTACAATGTATTGGATTGGCCTAAAGGCATTTAATGTACAATGCATTAACTATTTTGTAATATTTTACTATGTAAATCCTATGGGTCAAGGTTAAACTTGTTATGGTTAAACCCACTTTATAACTTGTAATTAACCTTAAACCCTCTTATTGTGTTGTCTTAGGTTAAAATTTATTATATAATTAGGGTTTGGAATTGTTATAAAAACTCCCTTCTATTCCTAATTTGTTTATTGGAGTTTTGTGTAATTTTATCTATAGATATAGTGATTATTAATGGTTCCTACAAGAATCCACCATATCCTTCTCTCTTTCATAATTCTATACTTTTTGTATAATATTTGAGTGGATGGATTGCTTTTGCTTGTTTCTAAAAAATATTGTGAATTACAACTTAGTATTAGAGTAGGTATAGAGTGACACTATTTGATCATGCAAAAAGTTTGATCCGAGCCTCTGATTCTTCTTTTGATCTCTTGGATTATTTATAAGCCAAGTAAAACATGAAAAACTTTTGCAAAATAATATTCACTTTTATATCTTATTTTCTATCACTTATATGAGTTGTTTGGCAAAGGAAGTCCTTGAGGAGGGAAAATTTGAATTAAAATTTTGAGAACCCTAAGCCACCACCCATTTTCCATCCAATTTTTTTTCTTTATAGAAATTTTGATCAAGCGCATGAATCAAATGTTTGAAAGGATGGTTTGTGGGGTTGTCTATTCTATGAATTCAAATATTATCACCTCCATCCAAGTGGAGTCAAAACCTCCTTTTCTCTGAGTTTTTTGCATCTTTAGCTTAGACCTCCTAATTAGATGCCATGTAGGAATATGTGCATCTTTCTTAGGGCAAAGGCAAGTTGTGATCATGGTGATTGTGTGGTCTCAAGCAGAGCACTAGTTGAGATGCATAACATAGAAATGCAAATATTTTTGCTTGAAGAAGATTTGGAGATGAATCCCTTCTCCCCTCACTTTTTTAATGAAAATTTCCATGCATCAATCTATATCTTAGGTCATTGTCCTCATAGGGAACCTATGAAATATTAACCATAAGATATCTTGGTGTAGTAGCAACATATGAGGAGTTGTACTTGAATCTTCCTATGTGGAATTCTTTTTTGTACTAATACTTACAAGATAACATTATCGAGGGGTGGTCCTATAGTAGAATAGAATGTACTAGGTTTAATATTCAAGTTTCCTTTTAGTATTTTGGAAGGGCATGCTCACCTCAAGGAGTAAGTGAGACACCTTCATCCTAGTGTGGAGGTGTAGAAAAGTAGCTAGACAAATCTCTCTAAGTTATTCGTTTCACAAAGATTTGCAATTCCAACATCTTTGTCTATATTTTATGAGTTTTATCCCTTATAACTCAATGGTTGGTTTATATGGACACCGACATGGCACTCCATGAGAAAAAAATATACTTTTTACCTATTTAAAGCTATTCAAAAATCAAATCAAAGTAAGTGGTAGTGATCTAGTGACTTAGAAGAGTTGAGGTGGTGAAAGTGGATTGGAGCACTCTAGCAAATTAGGACTCACCAAGTGACAAGTTGAACTTGTCTATTTATTTTCTCTAAGGTAAGAGGCTTTAATTTTTTATTTTTTGGGGTCCATTAAGGCAAATATTTTGGAGGCTATAAATTTTGCATATGGAAGTGATTTGAACCTATTTTTTAAATGGCATGATATTTTAAGCTCAAGTTACTAGTGACATCAATTCATAGAATTATTGTTGTGTTAGGGTTCATATTGTGTAATATGGACCATAAATCCCTATTACTTGCCTTAAGGGGTGAAATTATAATATTTGGTCAAATCAAATGACTGAGTCACTACAAAGTAAGAATCTATGGTGCATATTTTAGGAGGATAAAGAAACAATTCTTGATAATGAAACTTGACATCAAAAGGTAGAATAATCCCTAGGTTTATTCCTTGCTAATTGAACCTAAATTGCTTTTCCATATCAAATAAGAGAGTGAATCTATCAAGGTATGGTCAAAGCTACATGAAATTTATGGAAAAGACAATACTAATGAAGTAAGTCACTTGGAATTAGAGCTTTCTTCTCTTAAGTTATCTAAGTTTGATAACATTGAGGACTATATTACAATATTCAAGGCTTTAAGGGAAGCTATTACATCCTCTAGAGGCAAAAATAAAGATGATGTAGAATGTGTTAATATTCTCCTTGCTAATCTCCCCCCATCCTTTTATATGTTGAACCTAATGGTCCATATGATTCCTATGTTCTTGGAAGCCCAAAAGTCTCTTACTCTTGATTAGCTTTTTTCTCTCCTAGTTGCCTTTTAGGTTTTAATGTAAAATTATGGTGGTGGAATTACTCAAATATGAGCTCACACAAAGGAATTCAAATATAACAAGGATAAGACCTAAGGGCCTATGGGAAAGGCTAAGTCTTTAAAGAAATTGAAGATCACTTTCAAATGCTATAAAAGGGAGGGACATCTAATGAAGAACTTACAAAAGCTATGAAGGATTGAAGCTAAGTTCTTGAAGCAAGGTTGATTTCTTCTAGATGATGAGTGAGATTCATATGAATTTACCTCAATTGTAGAGGCCCACTAGAACATACATTACAAGAATGAATATATTATTGTCTCTAATGTTTTCTCTCCTTGCCCCCTTAGTTCAAATTATGGGGGGTGTTGAATATGTAATTTGATTAACGACCAAGAGTTGATAGTGTGTGATGTATTCAATTGGACTAAGGGAATTTTATGTTAGAATTTAAGCTTTGATAATGATTTGCATTATACCATGCTATGTATTTAAAGTACATAGGATGCATTATTTAGGAATAATAAACTTACAACTACTTTTATCCTATACCACATGCATGGACCTTGTGAAGGGTGGTTAGATCACATGCCCTATCACATGGAATATGATGGTGGTTACACCTTTGTTCTATAGTAGACCATACAAACCATGTGTTTGAGTGGCTACTCACTTATAAATACCTACTATGATGTAATAATTTTAAACATTCCCCCCTTATTACATCATAGTGAAAAATCTATTTGAGATATTTAGACTAAATGAAATTTTCAAAGGTGATATAGGAATTCTAGAGAGAAATTCCCCTTCATGTATAATTCCTACTATACTATTTAGGAGCATCATATTATATCAATAATGCACACCAAATAACATTTATTACAAAATAATTTATTCAATACTTAATGCTTGTAGCATTCAAGGATCAAAATGTGGTTACTTCAATCTATTCAAGTGAAGCATGTGTGACCATGTATCCAATGTTGCTTATTGAATTGATTGTTTGTTAATCTTTGTATTACATATGGTGTAATGTATGACTTATTTAGCTACTTTCTTCTTCTAAAATTTTCATTGTGATCAAATATTGGATTCTTTCAAAATTATTTTATCATGAGTTATATAATATGATTAATGGGATGAATATTTCAAATGCAATCTCTAGCAATTCTTTGCACTTATTTAAGTCCTTTGAATGATCTCATAGTTGCCATTATTTTTTCTTGAACTAGAATGTAGCAACTTTTCAAATTTTTATACGATCCTTAGAGTTGAGCCATTTTGCCGTAATAGCCATTGTCATTGTATAACAAATTCAAATTTATCATGAACTATGTTTTCAATCTTGATGATATTGCAATGCATCTTATCATCTAGTATGTTGATAGATTGTAGTGCCGGTACACTTCTTGATAATAGTATTATAAGAACATGTGCTTTGATAATGATGTAGGGATATCTTGTACAAGATACAAAGATATATAATCTTCTTTCAACTAGATCCAATTTGTATGCTATCCCATGATTTTTTAATGCTTTCCTCACAACAAGCCATTCATCTTGTAAATGATTTTATATATACTTAGGAAAGTGAGGAGAAAATGAATTGAATTTGAACTTTTCATGTTCATTCCATGATGTATTGAACTTCTTGACCCTATAGTTGTTCCATGGATTATGCTTGTAATGGTTCTCTTTATATTTAGGCAAAATTGCTTCTTGTTGGTTCCTTGGCTTGATATTATCACCTGGTGGAACTCTTCTTGTATAATGTTTTACATATTTTCAAGTTTCTCTACCTATCATATGTTTGGAATCATACCAAACATTACTATATTATCTTATCTCTGCTTGTGAAACAAAGACATGTTCTTCTTATTCATTTTCGTGATTCTTTTCTTTTTCTTTTTCTTTGACTTGATCTTCTTTGGCTACAATATTTTGATGTGCCTTTCTCCAACTTTGATTTTGTTTTTCTATAGATGACCAATTTTTTTGTTGGTTCATCTCTTATGAAGGAGAATCATTTTTGAATGGAATATGCCAAAAACCCTTCACTATGTGTCCATTTCTTCCACAATTATCACACATCCTTTGTATGTAAAAAGTATTTCTTTGAGAATCATTCTTTTAATTATGAAATCTCTAAAAATTCTCTCTTTGTTGGAATCCCTATGGATGTCTCAAACCTCTTCTGCATGGTTGCTTCCATCTTTGATTTGAAATCAATAATTTGTTTTTCTTCTATAGTATGTGAGGCCTCTACTTTCTAAAGTAGGTTCACCAACTTCTCAAAGATTGGTGTTTGCTCAGTAACATTTAGTGGTCATAAAAACATTGTATTTGGATGAGAGTGATATCAAAATAATAGGAACTAACATTTCATCAGATACCTATGTTCCAAATGCTTGCAATGATCACAATTCTACCATTCTTCTCATGAATCCTTCCAACTTTACTCCTCTCTTCACTTTTAGACAATGGATATAACTTTAGAGGAATAGAATCTAATTTTGATTCTTGGTTTTAAATACTACCTTTAACTTTTCTCATGCATATTTAGCTATGGTTGTATCTCTGGTGTATGCTTGGACCTCATTTGCTACTCCAAACATGATGACGAGTCTTGCATTTCTGTCTACCTTGTCATTTTTTTTTCTATATTCTCATTATTTAGTAAGATAGGTAATGCTTCCATCTACTACTTGCCAAAATTTCTCAAGCTCAAGTTGTGTCGAGTTTGGTCTTCCAAATAACATACTTGTTTCCCTTCAACAATTGGAAATCTGGTAACAAGAATTTTGACGCTTCACTATCAATAGCAAACTTACACAAAATCTGAAATTTTTTCTTTTATTGGATCCTCCTTGAAATTCTCTTTTCAACAAGGATACATATGCTTATACTTGGTTTTCAAATAATGCTTTAAATATGTGAGAAAAAATGTGTCTCACCAAATGAGATAGAGGGAACGTTTCTTCCTCTACAAAATATTCCTTGGAACATCTCCTTTATATTTTAAATTGCTTTCAAATAATAATATTTTTCTTTATTTAAAAAATAAATTTATACCTTTTCTTTATTTCTTTCTTCTTTTTCTCACAATGGATGTGAGATTCATCCTTTCAAACAATTTTGAAAAGAATAATTTATTCTTGTGTAATTACTCTTTTAATCAAAGTTTTTTTTCAACACTTAATACCTTAATTCACTATTTATTTTCTTCTTATTCAAATATTTGAAGAGAATAATACTTTCTTTCCAACATAAACCCTTCTACTTTTATATCCAAACTTCTCTTAAAGAGACTTAGACAAACTTTTGTTACTTTGAAGACTAAGGTGATACTTTTATCATTCAATATATCAAGATCCACTCTTGCCCAATTTTTTTATTCTTTTAAAGTCTGAGGTGATACTTTTATCACTCAATATATTACCATCCACTCTTGGCCAATTTCTTTGTTCTTTTGTAAGACTAAGGTGATACCTTTATCACTTAATAAATCAATGTTCACTCTCGACCAATATTTGTTTTTTTAAACCATTATTTGGGTGCTAGCAACATTAGAGTGGTAGGTATCCTACAAATTTTTCAAGAAGCATCCTCATTCAATAGATATAGGAAGTGCCATCAGGTGAAACCTCATAAGCACACACCAATATAGGAAGTCACTTCCATAAAATACTGGTATTGTATTATTGAAGGCCTCATAATTTTGATCCATTGTGTTTTTAGACTGCTTTTACTTCAAGCTGTCAAACTCTTCTGAAGGAACTCGCTCTAATACCAATTGAAGAACACAAGCTTATACTGAGAGGGGGGTGAAAAGTATAAGACCACTTTTTACTTTTCTTCTCAAATCAATATTATGCAGTGTATAGATAGTAGTATCAATAGCAGTAATCAAAGCAATGCACAAAACACCACACACAATAGAGACACAGATTTAACGTGGTTCACCCAATGTGGGCTACCTCCACAGAGAAAATATTTCTTCTAAATATTTCTCAAATGATCTCTTGGGAATCCTTCCCAAATTACAATGTTTATGGACCTCGGTCCAAAGGAGATGTTGATCCCCTAATCTCAAGTTCGTGGATCTCTTCCACAGGAGAACTCTTTCCCCTTATTCTCTGGCTAGTGATCTTCTAGAAGACTCTGTCTCTATGCTGCACTGATTGGTGGATCTCTCTCCACTTGAAGACTTCTCACTCAGATCTATCTTCAATTGTCTTGGCTATTGGATCTCTATCCATTGAGACTCTATCCTCTATACTCTGTCACCTCCAAAGCTCTATCTCAATACTGTACCAAACACAGTTCAATCGGTCTAGCATAGTTCTGCTCAATCTCTTGCACTAAACATAGTACAATCGGTCTAGTACAATTTTGCTCAATAGGTTCACTCAAAACCTGCTCAAATTTGCTCAACAGGTTCACACAAAAACTATCTAAATCTGCTCAACAGGTTCACACAAAACCTGTCTAAATCTGCTCAACAAATCCTCTCTAGGACTTGCTCAAATCTGCTCAATAAGTCCTCTCTTGGACTTGCTCAAATCTGCTCAATAAGTCCTCTCTTGGACTTGCTCAAATTTGCTCAATAAGTCCTCTCTTGGACTTGCTCAAATCTGCTCAATAAGTCCTCTCTTGGACTTGCTCAAATCTGCTCAATAAGTCCTCTCTTGGACTTGCTCAAATCTGTTTAGCAAGCTTTCACAAAAGCTTAACTCAAAACAGTCCACAAGCCTTCTCAAAGACTTGTCTCAAATCTGCTTAACAAGCTCACACAGAACTTGTTCAATCTCATAGAATCATAAAGAGAATTGTTAGAGACTCAATATGTTCTATACTCAAAGTACAATCAATATCTCAATTCAATCTCATAGAAGCATAAAGAGAATTGTTAGAGACTCTATATGTTCTATACTCAAATCCCAATCTCAACTTAATAGAAGCATAAAGAGAATTGTTAGAGACTCAATATGTCCTATTCTTAAATCTCAATCTCAACTCAAATCAATCTCATAGAAGCATAAAGAGAATTGTTAGAGACTCTATATGTTCTATACTCAAATCCCAATCTCAACTCAATAGAAGCATAAAGAGAATTGTTAGAGACTCAATATGTCCTATTCTTCAATCTCAATCTCAACTCAAATCAGAATATAGAATAGTTTGTTTTATGGAACTTGAACAACCATTTCACACATCCACTTGACTAGGCTTAACCAACTCAACTCAACCAATCACATCAAGGAACAACCCTTTCTCACAAACCCTAGTTCAAGCATGTATCAACCAACTCAAAATGTTTCCAACAATGCTTTATCTCAAGTCTCACATAACAATGATACTCATGTTCTTTTCTAGATCATGTTCAAGTTCATTTCATCATCAATGGGCTTCAACAACAATGCTAATGAAACAAGGTTTAAATACAACTCACAAATCAGAAAACCTTGAAGCATTCAACCAACCATCTTCACAAAGGAAACTTCAATTAATCCTTTTCACTCCAATGATATTTCAGAAATCAACCACCACAAACAATCAATAGGAGAATGTGCCCATACCTTTTTGATGCCAATAAGTTGTCCACAAAATCTGCCACACTTAATCACAACTTTCCTTTTCAATATTAATAAGGGTTAGTGGTCTTTTAAATAATCACAATAAAAGCATAACTTAATTTACACCCTTTTCACTCCAACTTCATAAACACATCCACCAAAGTCTATTTTAATAAAAACCCTTATTAAAAATAACCCACAATAAATCTCTCAAAATCACTTTAACAACAACTCCTTATTTCTCCTAAAATCAATTCTCCATTTCCATAAAAATAAAACATAAATCAAATATGCTTTTGCAATAATAATCACAGCCCTAATGATAAAATTTAATTCCCATTAAATACCTTATAACTCCAAACTTTAGGGCTAATAAAAATTATTAAAGGCAAAAACGTAAATACCTCTCAAGGGGATTCGAACCCCCGTCCGTCACACACCGTGAGCGTCTTAGCCGTGGCTAAGATTCCAACCGAGCCAAAGTGCTCGTTGGAAAAGCAAAGGCCAAAAGGGCCTTTAATCTTCCTCCGCCTGCCGCAAAGGACAAAGCGCCAAAGCGCTTCCCACACGCTGCCATCAAGGGGATTCGATCCCTGATATTTGCGCTGCCCATAGTCTTAGCAAAATTGATACGCCAATGCACCATGCCTCATACCACGTTTGAGATTTCCAAATCGTTGCGCTTTCTTCGTTGCTTCCTTTTCAACAATTCGCACGAGCTCTTTCGAATTCCAAGGCAATTAACACACGAGAGCAAGGATGATTATTTGGTTTAATTGCCACCCCTTTATATAGTGTTTAATAACACTTTGAAGACGTTGGCAGAAATATTAAAATTGTATTTGCATGATGACGTCGGTGGGAAACTTTCCATTTAAATTTGAATTTAAATTTTAAATAATTAAAATTTAAACCAAACATTAAAACTCAAATAACTCCATCATCGGGGCACCTTTTTCGACGAAACGAAAGCCCAATGTGGGTTTTAAGAAAAACCCAGATCAAATCTGTTGTCCATGGTTTTAAATAAAACCTTTTATTTTCCCTGCCTTGGTTTTCACAAAAACCCTTCATAGATCCTTTTGACATTTATTGCTCTATTGACATCAATGCCAACATTTCAGCTTAGGGACTCAAAATGTCCAACATAGGTATCCATTAAAAATGTATTGACACTATGTTTACTAAAAAATAAATCATTATTAACTGAATTCAAAATTTGAATTTGTCATAAAAGAAACAAACACATAGATATTTGGATGTATAAAATTCAATAGCTTCTCTCTTAAGGCTTTCTTTGTCCATGTCTTATGGATTTAGTAAATCACCTTGTATACATCTTCATGAAGGTTATGCTTAAGCCTAATTTCACTTGAGTACAAAAGTGTATTGGAAATAAAGATCTTCCATTAAGGGGGATGTTTATTAATGTCTTCTCTCCATGGTCTGAGTTCATGTTAAAAGAGGATATTGAAATGTATAATCTTTCACTTAGTGACCATGACTGACATTGTAGAAGCTTATAATCCTATTTGACATATTATAAGGTGATCTATGTGATATTCATTTTACCCAATAATATGTTAGTTTAACATTTATTGATATACATGTCATTATTTTAAAGAAGTATTTACACTCCATCCCCAACCATCCATTATATAGATTGGGTATAATTTTATTATTAGTGAAGAAGATAAGTGTTGTCTAAGAGCATCATCCCCATATTTCATGTCTTTTATTTCTTTTTTGCTTTTTTTAATTTATCTTTATGATATTATTGAAAGGAACGATGGAAAAATATAAAACACCAAATGCCACAAGGATCAAAATATAGAAGCAAGACCACATTAACCAAAATAGAGAGACTACAAAATAGAAACAAGATAATGGAAGCTTACACAAAAACTGCAATATCATATCATATGTCTGAATTGATTATAAATACAACAGAGAAGCCTTGCTTAAATAGGCAAGGAAAATCCACTATAATCATAGGATCAAAAAAGAGAAAATGATAATTATCCACCGTAAAAATAAGGAGGTGCAGTATGATCCTTGGAGAAAAGATTTCAACTCTCTAAATGTAATCAATGAGTGTAACTCCCTATGAATGCCAAATATCCCCATAATATCTAAATAAGATAAAAATAAATATCCACACATAAAGTGGATGGGAAAAAATAAACTAAACTAATATAAAAATGAAGTACCTAGGTGAGCATGAGCTAGAGTCTAAACACCTACTCTAACACACTCCTCAAGCAAATATAGGTGTAAAAAATAAGTGGCATATCCACAATATGAGTCTCAACAACAAGGTCTGATCAGGTACTCATGTACAATGTGTATCCAAAAGCTCTTGAACTAGAAGGAGGGAAAACCACATGGGAAAAACCATCCAACTAGAAAGAGAGAAGAAGAAGAAAGGAATGTGGCCTCATCCACACTCTCCAAGGACAACTTCCTTCACCCCAAGCATCTCTCACAATAAATGAAAATGAGGATATCGGAAGGGTTTAGTAAATATGTCAGTATTCTGCTACTAAGTAGGAATGTAGTCCAAGATGATCACTTCTTCCCACTTTCGAATGCCATGGGCCTCATCAAACCTTTGTGGATAAAAAAAAATTACCTAACAAAGAAGACCCATGTCGAAAGTAGAAGCATACCTTGAAGGTGGGAGATATTCAATGAAAGGTGATTCCTCCTGAACTATAGTCCAAACCCATCTAGGCATGGGGGAAGCATGTGCAGGAACCTTTAAAACTATCTCAATAGTATCCTCATCCTCACTATGATCATCATCAAAATAACCATCTTCAAAGTGAAAAGTAGATGAGGATGGAGGAGTAGAAAGAGTGGGATCAGTTGGAGAATAATGTTGATCAAAATAGACATGAGTTCAAAAAATAAAATCATGTGTATCTGGATCTAGTAATCTATAAGCCCTCATATAGCCAATAAAAATGAGTGGCTTACTCTTTCTATCCAAATTTATCTTTTTCTTCTTAAAAACATGACCCCATGCTTGACTCCCAAAAACTTGGAAATGAGAAACATTAGGCTTGGTCCCTGTCCAAGCCTCCTCTGGAGTCCTCTACTCAAGATCTTGATGAGATGTGTGATTTTGAATGTAATTCATACAATTTACTACCTCGGACCAAAACTTGGGAGGTAAATCCTATGAGTGCATCATACAATTTTCCATTTCCTTGAGTGTTCTATTTTTTCTCTCAACTAAACAATTCTGCTATGGTGTATGTGGGACAGTGTTGATGTAGAATCCCATGAAGGGCCAAAAAATTTGAAAACGCCCTATTGAAATACTCCCCCCATTATCTGTGCAAAGCTTCTTAATGCAACTCGAAGATTGATTCTCAACAAAATCCTTAAAGACTTTGAATGTGGCAAAAATTCACTCTTGAACTTGAGAAAATATATCCAAGTTCTCCTTTAGAAATCATAAATAAAGGTGAGTGCATACTTAGATCCCAAAAAATGAGTGGGAAAAACCAAGTCTATGTGCACCAACTCAAGATGGAAAGAAGCTCTCTTGGACTTGCCTTTGGGAAAAGGATGTTGATGTTGTTTGCCAAGTACACAACCTAGACAAACTCCATTAATAGATGAGATCTTAGGTAATCCAATGACCATATCATGAGTGCTTAACTCATTCAAAAATTTGTAATTGAGATGGCCAAATATCTCATGCCAAATATTTCTTTTGGAATCTGCATCAACCACCAAATAAGTACCTCCAAGTGAAGAGTCAAAACCCTCAAAGTGATAAAGACGTGATCTAGGGTTAACAACTCCTTGTGCAACAATAGACTGTGGGTCACTCAAATCTCTAATCTCATAGTATGAAACTAAATGGTGCGGGAAGCAGGATCATTTTTTATATTGAATCGCTTTTGGATTGTAAGGTAGAAAACCCACAATAGACTTAATTTATATATTTGTTCGATGATGCCTTATTATCATATTTGGATTGCATTTAAATACCTAGTCTAATAGTTGTAAGAGTGAAGGGTTGTGACCCTAGAATATAATTAATAAATAATATAAGGATTAGGACATGTTAGGAGGGTCCTAACATGCCACTCCCCTTAAAGGAGCTTTGTCCTCAAAGCTAGAAATTTGGAAATTGCTGCTGGATATCTTGAAAATTTTCCCACATTGTGTCTTCTAAAGGTAGACCTTTCCAATGGATTAAAACTTTCATGATATCGTGAGTACGAAGGTGACACAAGCAGCGATCCAAGATAGCTTCTGGCTCAACTAGAAGTACTCCATTATCGAAGAATTCAGGGAGAGTGGTTTGTGTCATGATATGGGCTCCAACTACGAGCTTAAGACAAGATACATGAAATACGAGGTGAAGTTTGGAAGAGGGAGGAAGCTCTAGTTTGTAAGCAACGGTCCCAATACGTTGGAGAACTTTATACGGCCCGTAAAATTTGGGTGCTAACTTCTGAGAACCTTTTTATTTAAGAGAGGACTGACGGTAAGGTTGGAGACATAAGAAAACCATATCACCCTTGTGGAAACTACGTTCACTTCTATGTTGATCGACCTGCTGCTTCATGCGATGCAAGGCGGTGTGTAGGTTCTCTTTTAGGATCCGTAGTATGTCATATCTATTAGCAAGTTTCGTTTCCACCGCATGGACTTTTGTAGTCCCTGGAATATAGGAAGTGAGGGATGGTGGTGTTTGACCATATAGTGCTTCATAAGGAGTTATTTTGATAGACGTATGGTATGAAGTGTTATACCACCATTCCGCTAGTGAAAGCCACTTTACCCAATCGAGTGGTTAAGTGGAAACAAAACATCGAAGGTATGTTTCCAAGCATTTATTTACAACTTCTGTTTGGCCATCGGTTTGAGGATGGTAAGCGGAGCTCATACAAAGTTGAGTACCTTGTAATTTGAACAATTCTTTCCAAAATGTGCTAGTGAAAGGTGGGTCACGGTCACTAACAATTATGGAGGGCATACCATGTAATTTAAAGATGTTATCTAGGAAGAGATGGGCTATAGTGCTAGCGGTATAAGGATGAGCCATAGAACAAAAATGGGCATATTTAGATAAACGATCAACGAATACGAAAATGGTTTTTTTTCCTCCTGATTTTGGTAATCCTTCAATAAAGTCCATAGAAATATCTGCCCATGTTTTTGTGGGTATAGGAAGAGGTTGAAGTAATCCTGGAATAGCGAGGGTCTCCCCCTTTTGTCTTTGGAAAACTTCACATTCTTTTACAAAGTTTTTGATGTAATTTTTCATTCCTACCCAATAGGAGGTAGTGGCTCTTTTATAGGTTTTTAAGAACCCTGAGTGGCCTGCAGTGGGTGAGGTATGTAACTCATGAAGAAGTTTTTCATGATAAGTTGAATTGGGGGTGAGGACCATCCTCCCTTTGTATCTTAGTATATTGTCCTTACAAGTGTAAGGAGGTTTGCTACTAGGATTATGTTGAAGTTGTTGAATTAAGGCGTGGATAGTAGGATCATTTATCCATTCTTCATGCACCTCATCTACCCATTTAGGAATAAGGAAGGAAAGAGCATGGACTTGAGGCATATCTTCAAATTTTCTAGAAAGTGCATCGGCTGCCATGTTGTCCTTTCCATTTTTATATGTAATTTCATAATCATAGCCAAGAAGTTTAGTAACCCATTTTTGTTGTTCTGGGGTATTAGTCCTTTGTTCCAAAAAATACTTCAAGCTATGATGGTCAGTGCATATAATGAAATGTTGGCCAATAAGGTAAGGCCTCCAATGTTGAATAGCATGGACAATCGCCAAAATCTCTTTTTCATACGTAGAGCGAGCTAAATTCTTAGGAGAAAATGCTTTGCTTATAAAAGCTAGAGGCCTTTCATCCTGCATGAGTACGGCTCCCATTCCTATTCCTGAAGCATCACTTTCAATGACGAACGGTTTAGAAAAGTTGGGCATGGCTAGAACAGGGGTGGTACACATTGTAGTTTTCAAGGTGATAAAGGCCTCATCCACTTTAGACGACAATTTAAAAGCATTTTTCTTAAGTAATGTTGTTATAGGAGCAGCGATTTTACCATAATTTAGGACAAATTTTCTATAATATCCCGTTAGTCCAAGAAACCCATGTAGAGCTTTTAAGGTTTTTGGAATAGGCCAATTTTTCACCTCCTCAATTTTTGAAGGATCTACCATAACTCCTTCCTTTGAGACAATATGCCCTAATTATTCAATTTCTTGTTTTCCAAAAGAACACTTTGATCTTTTTGCATAAAGTTGATTTTCCTTCAAGATTTGGAACTCTTGTCTAACATGGTTCAAATGTTCTTCCCATGTTTTGCTATAAATCAAAATGTCATCAAAGAAAACTAATATAAATTTACAAAGAAAAGGGTGAAATACCTTATTCATTATACTTTGAAAGGTAGAAGGGGCATTGGTCAGGCCAAATGGCATCACCAAAAATTTGTAGTGCCCTTCGTGAGTGCGAAATGTCGTCTTAGGAATGTCCTTTTCATTGACTCGTATTTGGTGGTAGCCTGACCATAAGTCTAACTTGGAAAAATAAGCTACCCCATGGAGTTCATCTAATAGCTC